>CAWUFW010010083.1:50000-727298 GCA_963921515.1 Calotriton arnoldi | reverse complement strand
GTGTCCGCCATCTTGTCAGTTGTTTTCCACTCCCTGTGATGTGAGCATGGTTCTGAGTGGTGTTGATGGGCCAATTGTGAGGGTGACCAATGTCTGTGACTACGACTCCCATCATACTATTGCCTACACCCCCTTCCCAGCATGCCCATTCTTCCTTCCTTTTGAGTGGACTTCACTGTGTGTGTGTGTGACAGCAATGGCAAGATGGCTGACAGTGTGGTCCTGTTGTTTGTTGGTGCACAGTTCCCAGCATGGCCTTGGGCTCCCCACAGCTGAGGCCAGTGTCAGACATCTTTGAAGTGGCTTTTCACTCCCTGTGAGGTGTGCATGCTTCAGTGCTAGCTTGCTGGGCCATGTGGGTGGGGGATGTTGAGCTGTGACTACCACTCCCATCATGCTATTGCCTACACCCCCTTCCCAGCATGCCCATACTTCCTTCCTTTTGACTCTGCTTCCCTGTGGGGTAGTGTGCCTGTGCTGCCAGGATGGCTGACAGTGTTGTCCTGGCGTTTGTTTGGCTACAAGTCCCAAAAGTGTCCCTGTGCTTCACACAGCATAACCCAGTGTGGTGGTTCTTCGTGGGATGTTAAATTACAGTGTGAGGCATTGCATTCTCCCAGGTGAGTTGTGTGGAGTTTGTGTTAAGGGGGTATGTGGGATGAGCTGCTTGTAACTATGGTCAGAGCTGTCAGTCATCCTTCCCACCCAGCCAGATATCCCACCATGGAACGTGCTTCCATTGCAGGGGGTGCAATTTGGCTTTCAGGATGTCAGTCAGTGGTGTCCTGCTGTTGGTTGGTGCACAGTTCCCAGCAGGGCCTTGTGCTCCCCGCAGCAGTCCCCAGTGTCCGCCATCTTGTCAGTCCTTTCCCACTCCCTGTGATGTGAGCATGGTTCAGAGTGGTGTTGATGGGCCAATTGTGAGGCTGACCAATATCTGTGACTACAACTCCCATCATGCTATTGCCTACACCCCCCTTCCCAGCATGCCCATACTTCCTTCCTTTTGAGTGGACTTCACTGTGTGTGAGTGTGACAGCGATGGCAAGATGGTTGACAGTGTGTTCCTATTGTTTGTTGGTGGCCAGTTCCCAGCAGGGCCTTGTGCTCCCCACAGCAGTACCCAGTGTCAGCCATCTTGTCAGTCCTTTTCTACTCCCTGTGATGTGTGCATGGTTGAGAGTGGTGTTGATGGGCCAATTGTGAGGCTGACCAATATCTGTGACTACAACTCCCATCATGCTATTGCCTACACTGACTCACCAGCATACCCAGAATTCCTTCCTTTCAGTGAGCTTCCCTGTGAGGTGGTGTTCTGGTGGTGGCAACATATGTGACTGTTTGTTTGTTATATTTGTGCCACTGGCTTGCTCTATTTATTGTTAGGTTTGTACCTGTCATGACACTGTTACATATCACTATGCGATGGCAGGTATTGTGTTTCTCTGACTAACATAGTCATCTTGGTATGATTATCTTTTGGTTGCTGTGGATTTGCTAAGGGTGCTTGGTTTGACTATCCCCTTGACAGTGATGTATGTGTATTGCCACACAATATTGGGTATATTAGTTGTGTACTCACCAGGCTCTGGGATGTTTGTTAGTCCATATACGCTCACTGGTGGTAGGATGGCCCGCACCTTCTCCTCCCAGGGCCTGAGGTATAGTGGTTTGGCAGGAGGGCCACTGCCGGTGCGCTGGCTCACGATGTAATCCTTCTTTAGTAGGTCCCTGACCCTCCTGCGCACATCATACCACCTGTTCTGGATGTCTTCCTTTGTGCGCAAACATGGTGATTGTTCGTTGACCATGTCGACGATCCTCTCCCACATCTTGGTTTTCTGCGACATGGGGGTCTGTTGGACCAATGTGCCAAACAAGTGTGGCTCTACCCTGAGGATCTCATCTACCAGGACTTCCAATTCACTGTCTAGGAACTTATGATTCTTCTTTGGGGGCATGGTGATGGGTGGTGGTGGTGATTGATGTGTGTGTGTGTGTGCAAGTGAGTGTGTGTGTGTGTAGGTTTTGCTGGGTGTATGTGAGGGTGCTATTTGTTGAGGTGCTAATGGTGTGTGGCTTGTGTGATGGATGAGCTGTGAGTGTGTCTGTGGTTGCTGTGTGTTGGTGTTCTGTGCTGGCAGGTCAGTTGAATTTGCAAAGGATCATGGTAGGGATTTGTGGCCTTTATATAGGTGGAGTTGGGGGTGTGTCCTTGTTCCCTGTTTTTTTCCCCCTGTATTTATTGACTTTGTAATTGCTTGTTTGGCCCTTTTTTTTGTATTTTTCCATTTGTATTTTTTGTGCTTGTAGGAGACGTTCTTCTGACCGAGTAGGATGCTGCAGTTGTCTCGTGCCAGCTTCTCCGAGTCATTCACGCGGTGTTTCTGCTAGGTTTATTGTGCGGCGTACGCGTCGGTCGTGGTGTATTGGGTTGCTTCGGCTGGGTTTTGTATGCGTGTCGGTCGTGTGGCTTGGTCTCCGTGCGACTCGGTCTGGTTTTCCACGCATTGCATCGTACTACGCGGCTCAGAGTTCGCGTGTACGTTTCGTTCGGGTTCCTTCCTGGTGCGTGTCGGTCGGTTCGATTCGCGTGGTTTTCCGGCCGGATAGCTTGTTTCCGTCCTGTTCGGTCGTTCGGCTTGTGTTCCGTACGAGTCGGTCGTGTTTCACATGCATTTCATCGTACTACCCAGGTCGGGCAGCGCAGGTAAGTGTCGGTCGGACTTTATTCCCGGACCGAGTCGGTCGGTACGTTTTCCGGCCCGAATCGGAATCGGCCCCTAAGTCTGAGAGCAAAGTTAATAAAAAGTGCAGATTTGCACATCTCCACTCCCTGAAACAGGATGTGTTGCAAAATTCACTAATGTAATTTACTACTGCCATAAAGAAACAGTAATAAGTCCAGCACCAAACTTCAGCAAACTAAATTTGATTTAATTTAATATTTCACTTAAATAAGGGTTGTACTCAAAATTGGCTGGAAAAGGGGCATATTTATACTACAAAACGGGAGGGATTTAGGGTGAAGCAAAGATAGGTTAAGAGATGGTTAGGGAGGGGTTTAGTGAGGAACATGAATCCACTCACAAAAGAATAAGCCCATTACTATTCGTAAACTGCCCTTCTAAAGTTACTAAAATCACTATACCCTAAAGGGGACCGAAAACAGTAGTATTAATCCTACTCAGAGATTAAATAAATCCAGCACCACACATCGCCAACTACTGGTACTGCAAAAAAATTAATTCTTACCTTAAGTAAACAAATATCTGTTGTGCATTACTAAATATTAAAAGTGGTGTATAGGATTAATTAAGAATAATTTAAAAATATTTTATTAAACTTACACAGGCCTCGCTTCAGGCCGCCCTCAGTGACAGCCCAGGCCGAGGGTCCCCTCAGTAACGGTTGCCGCCCCCTCAGCTACACACCAGGACACTCAGAGGGGAAGCAGAGGACCAGGTGCTGGGGTCTCCCTTCAGGCACTCACCTCCAGTCTACAAGAGCCAGGGTTAGGAGGTGTCACAGTTCCCCAGCAACACGGAGCAGCTAGCCGCAGCCACATGAGGCAGTCCACCCTGCTCAGTCCCAAGGCCGTAGGTGACCTCCCCGCGCAGCTGAGGAAGAAGTATTCACCAAATCTGGGACACAATGCATTTCTGCACCCCCAGGTGCAAAGATTCTGTGGACAGAAATGGAGTTTGAGACAGATGTCAAGGATTAGCGGTGTTGGTCACTAGGAGCTCTCCTAGTGTGTGGCCATTGACGTTGGCACCCAGCCACCCCCCGGTTGATATTTTTGCAAATATTATTTAGTGCACAAAATTTGTGACATATGATATTCTGAAAATTATATTTTGGTGTTCTGCCACAAAGCTCATATCATGGTATGTCATGTTCTGTTTCCTTTATAGACTGCAACAAATCAGCCCTAGCAGTTGTGGCATTAGAAATGAATATAAGGCAGCTAACAAACTCATGCATACCAAGGGGCCATAGTGAGAAGACATACTTCAATAGGCTCTGAAAGTATAGTGGATTGACATTTCTCATTAGATCAAAAGGGAACAAGTGCCACACAGTAGATTCTATTTTCGTGGTCATGAAAAGGCCTAGGAGAGCTGTAGGCTCTACAAATCTGCAAATATTCTTGGCTGCATGTGGCTTTGTAAAAAAAAAAAAAGTAATACAGTGCAGCACATAGCCCTGCTATGTGCTACTTTGCGTCGGGTAGGCGTTGCGTGGGTGTTCCCGTGCATTTACCCATATATTTTGGCATAAACCCATATTTACAAAGACTTGTAAACATGGATTTGCGCCAAAACAGGCACTGACCTGAGGATGGTGTAACAAGGAGAAATATTTTTATTTCTTCTTGTTTTTTCTCTTTTTATGTGTGCTGCATTGCTGCAACCTGCAACACACATACAAAGAGAAAATAGACTAAAAGGATAGTTTTTGTGCAGGAAGGTACATATTCCTGCGCAAAAATATCCTGACCCTGATGCAGGCACCCCTGAGACATGGTGCTAGGGTGCCTGCATTGAAACTATATTACACAAAAGGGCAACCCAATATTCCCTTGTGGACTTGGGCAACTGTAATAAGGTAGCTAAAGGTGCCAACAAAGGATTCACTTGAAAGCAATGACACTAAGAAAATGTTAATTACTCGGTGATGCCTGTGAGTGACATCTCAAAAAAAATGATAAGTACTTGATACACAAAACATAATTTCGAGACAAAGAAACCAATCATGTAAGCAGGTGTATATGTTTTCCAGATTTGAATTAGAATCAAGCAAATATCGAAGAAAATACAGGGGTTCTAAACAAATTATATCTTATGGTACCCTGACAGTGTCTATTATATTGTATTTAGAGTTTCGGATCCTCTGACATATGACAACGTACTCTGTCCCCACTTTCTACATACAACTAGAGAATGTTTGTCTTTTGACAAAAACAAGACTCTTAAGGGTGATATGAATTGTCCAGAGGAGAGATGGGTCGTCCATCAAAGTTTCTGTCTCATTTGGTAAACATCCACTAAACCATCTTCAGAACTGTGATGTTTATATGAAGATGAAGGAGCCCCTTTGTGGCCGTCAAGATGATACTTGGCTCAGATATATGGAGCCTGGGGTTCAGATAGATAGATCCGGTTCAAGAAAATAAAGTGTGGACCCACAGTGGTTGATTAATTTGTATGTAGTAATGTGGTCCAGGGGGGAACCCGAGTTTTGTTAAGCGTAGTTCAGGGAACAAAGAAACAGCCACTGGACCACCAGGACCACATTACCAAATGTTTAACAAATTAGATTGATTCTAATACAAATCTGGAAAACATATACACCTACTTTATAATTGATTTCTTTGCTTTGATGCTAGGCAGCCACAAGAGTGGCAGTGCTAGGAGAGAGCAGATCCGTGACATATCTTTGTAAATAGGCACAATTCTGCTCTTTCCCTTTCATGCAACGCAGCACAGCAACTTACCCTGCTGCTCTGCATTGTGTGAAATCTTAGTAAATCCGGGCCCATCTACTAATGTAAAGTAACTTACAGTCTCAACTAGTGTACATTGGAGCTTTATGCGTAGTAAGCAATTTCTCAGGAAATGAGCAGTGATTTTCTATCAGTCATATTAACCGTAACGGTGAATGGGACCGTCCGCCATAGGAGCGGCGGTCCCGCCGTGGGCATTAGGATGCCACCGCCACGGTGGCGGTGGCATCCCGCATATATTGAATTGCGGCGGGCGGTGCTGTAAGCAGCACCCGCCACAATGCAATATATACATGTTGTGCATTTGCATGCACACCGTGACAGGCACCGCGCGGTGCCTGCCACCTTGTGCATGCAAATGCACCTCCCATGTGCACCCCCCAACATCTTGGGGGGCCCGCAACGGGCCCCCAACAGCAAACACCGTATGCGTTTCCATGGCGGCAACGCCGCCATGGAAAGGCTGCTCTCCGCCGCCATCCTAATATGGATGGCGGTGTCTAGCAGACACCACCACCATATCAGGGTCCTTTACCGCCTGGTCCCCTGTCGGACCGGCGGAAAACCGGCGGACGGTCTTTCCATCCGCCAGGGTCCCCCCCGCCATCGTAATATGGAGGGGGGAAATGGCATGCGGGCGGTGGGAAATGGCGATCCGCCCGTCATTATAATGACCCCCTAAGTTAGGACATGCTCTTCTCATGAAAATAGCCACTGTCACTTTGATTTATAAATTAGAAAGGCTTGATCATTAGCAAACCTCCTGCTCCATCTTCTTTTGCCTGACAGCCTAGTGCTTTCTGGATTTAGTGCACCTAATTGATTACATGCACATTTTTCTTGAAATTATAATGTAGTGTAAACACATTTGATCACTATTTCTACTCTTCTCCATGGGTGAGGGCACATCTTCTGTTTCTCTAATGTCCATTTCATCACTGATAAGTCACAGGTTTTATGTTGTTGTTCTAAAATTGTACATGCCAGCAGATTAACCTGTACATTTAATATAAAGCTATTGGTGAATTCAATTTGTTGGAAAATAAAAATGTGATTATGATAATAGCACTTGGAAACATTGATTGAGTCTGTGTACTTATGAATCTGTTTTCAAAGTTACGCTAGGTAGGTAAATTTTATTATGTATATAGTGTCAACCCCTACCTAGATTTATAATGATCCAAACCTATTTTGTTCAAAAAGTTCTTCATGATCACTGCTCTTTAATAGATGATAGGGGTGAGGGGTGGGACAGCAGTTTCCGCGTGCAAGTTAGGCAAGTCTCTAGAGTGGACTTGCAATTTTGTCTGTCCTTGATTTCTGCTTCAGCAAGGCCAAAGACAGCCAGTTGAAAAGATCTCATACTTTCTTATGACCTTTCTTTGGATACATCAGCTTGGAGCCAGCATCTTTTCTACCTACTGTGAGAGCAATCACAGTGCACGCAATTGTGCTTGAGAGATACAGCCAGAAAATTAGAAGTGAAAGAGAACCGAATGAAACCAGTTCCTAAGCCTTGGAGAGTGGCTCAACATCCCCTGGCTGGGAAATGAGTGAACAAGTGGGACATAATCAACTGAAACCAATTGCAAAACCTTGGACCATTAAATCCACATTCCCTGCCCTTGGAAATGAGTAAACAAGTGGAACCCAATCCACCCCACTTTGTTCTAGCTCAAAATTATTCTTGACTATAGAAAAGAATGCTCCATAGAGTACTTGAAGAATTGCAGTGGGACAAGGATTTGTGTTTACATGACAGGCAGTCTGAGAGGTGAGGAGGCATCATCTGAAGTTTGCACGTCATGCTGGAGAAGCAGAGGGTCTGCCTAGCACACAGAAGCCTGCCTGCTTAGACCGGAAAGGAAGAAAATATCCAGGAGGTGAAGCCCAGAATGGCACCAACATGAGGAACACCCAGAAGAATCTGACTGCTAGTGGGAGTGAAGCCAAAAGCCACACGTGTTGTGTGGGATGTCAAAGTCTCAGTAAAGATTTGTGGCTGCGAACTGTACCAAGCCAATCAAGTAAGCAGAGGCATCATGTAATTCAGCATCCTCCTGCATTCCCACAACACTACTGCTGCCCTGCTTGATGTCCGAAGTGCCCCAAGAAAGAATGCTGTTATCAATGTGGAAGACCTGATCTAGTCCAGAGGCTTCCGCTCCCACCCTCTGGAGCCACAACCAAGGCTGCAACTGCAGTCACTGATCACTTAAGTGGGTACTTATGTGGGTGGCCCAATAGGTGCTGCAGACACACCAGTAGCAACTAATTAACAGGCCCTGGCAACATGTAGTACTAATTTACTAAGGAATTATGAGTAAATGAAATATGCCAATCGGATGTAAGCCAATTTTACCATATTTAGAGGAGTGAGCACAAGCACTTAAGCACTTGTTAGCAGTGGTAAAGTACACAGAGTCCTAAGGCCAACAAAAACGAATTCCGCAATACAGGAGTGAAGGCAAACGTTTGTGGGAAACCCCTGCAGAGAGTGCCAGGTCCAACAGTAGGGATTGTTGGAGAGACACAATGCCCTAGCAGTCACCTCTCCTCTGATTTATATGGGTTTGTAGATATCAAAGAGATGGTGGATCATGTACAGCCGATTGCATTAGCCTTCAAGTCCAAAGAGACCTATTGACAGAATGGAAGGCAGCTGAAGTCCTTGTGTTTTCAGCGTCTGAGCACTAAATTGATTGTCAACTACTGTGCCAGAATAGTGATTGATTAGTTTGCTTGAAGGGGAATACTGCTTGCGGCTCACTACGAGACTGTTTCAATTATCAACAGTACTCATATCAAGTGTGCTAATCAAGTGTCTGCCAGTATGGAAGGTGAGAAGTAGATGGGTTCCCTGAATATTTAATAACTGCAACCTGGCATCAGAGATGATGAAGGAATGCACTATCATGGAGAAACTACATTTCTCCATGAGATTCCTAACAGAACGCAGGTGTTTAGAATGTGTTTAGTGTAGGCGTGTTGACAGAAGTGAGCAGAATGTGAAGGATACTGGAAAATATATATTATTTCGCTTGGGATGAGTTTAGTATAAAGGCACATCTTGTATTTGATGCCTGTGATACAGTCAAAGATTCAGTGTTAGATCTAGAGTAAGTGTTTGTATGGAGAATAATTCCAGTCCTTGCAATTGGGTCAAGTTTATAGAGAAGGTATTGTTGCCAAGAGATGTGAAGTTGACAGATAAAATGAAAAAAGTCCGGGGCCGAGCATTTAAGGCTCTCTTCTGGTAGGGATGTGGGAGATGGATTTGAACAGCAATAGGATACAAAGATGAGTAAATCAAGAGATGGGAGGAGAACCTATCCTGTGCTATATAAGTGAGCCTGAAGAGGTGAGAATGGTTAGCATAGTGGTTGACTGTTTTTCATAGTGCTTCAAGAGATTGAGGCAAATGAGGAAAAAGTTGAGATAGTTATAGCCGGCATTCTCTCTTCTTTTTTATAAATAGATTGTTATTATTTCAAAGTCAGAAATGTTCAATACATAACACTCAATAAACAAAATATGCATACCGGAATTTTTTTTTTTATATCAGTCGGTAAAGAACATAACCTGCTGTGTTATGATCAGAAGCTAGGATATCAATAAAAATCAAACAAACATACTTAAGCATGACCCTGACGGTCATCAAAAAGAAAGAACATCAATCAGCATTATAATTTGATAAATCACAATTGAGACCCGCCCACATTTTATCAAATTTGCTCAGAGAGGAAGGACCTCTAGCTTTGGCCAGGGCCAACTCTGACTCATAAATTTGTCTCAAAAGAGCCCACCATTCAATTGCCTTAGGTGGAGCATCGGAGATCCATACCCGAGCAACACATAACCGGGCACAGGCTATCATTATTGTCATTAGGCACTTGATACCACCATCATACTCGAACTTGACACCCATCAAAATCTCTTTAAGGGATAATGAAACCTGGAGGTCTAGGCAGCGTGACGTTAAATTTTGTTACATGAGTTATAGAACAATGGGGGAACCCGAACATCCACTGGACCCGGGTAAGATACAGTGCAAAAATAATTGTCACAGTGGAAATCTGTATTAACAAGGAATCAAATCATCACCTTAATAAATCAATTATTTCGATTTACTTCATATTCATGATGTACTTATGTACAAATTCAATAGCAGCACACATATCGGTACAATTCTAAAAAGGTGCTCCAAGGGAGGGAAGGAAAAGGTGCTCAAAAAGGAGTGCGCTTGTGAGGGTTATAGAGAAAAAAAGGCGATATGCAATATAAACATCACAGACTGATAGTGACCTATCAAGCCACTCTAAAGGCTAAATATGCAACAACATGATATCCTCATGACACAGTAACACAATTACTGTTGTCTATATGTGAGAAAACGAGAAAGACCGTCGACGTTTCGACCCCCTTGATGTATGTAGGGTATTTTATCCTTAAAAAATGGGGTCTTCATCAGGACATGGGGAGACACCTGGGGTAATTTGAAATGGTCTTAATTAATTCAGGTGATGAATAAAGCAACTATAGTCAATTACACAAAGAAGGCAATGAATGTTACCCTTAAGGTCGCCCAGAAGAATCTTGCACGAAAATTGAAGATATGGGCCCGTAGGCTCCTGCGTCGTAGAGGCGAGTAGAAAGGACTTACAGCCCACTAGGAACGAAATTAAATTTGTATCAGCACCAGGACAGTCAAGGAAACTCAGCTCATAGCTATTAAACTGAGAGCACCATACCCACTTACTTAATTGTGAGTCGGTGTAGCGTTAAGCGTCTTAGATTCATCGGGCTCCAATAGTGCCGGGAGCGAGGGTGAACAACCAGGCACTAGCTCTAGTTATTAACATCAGGACAACTGGTACCAGCCACCTCAAGGGCTGGCTTTTTTAGAGGCCGCCCAATGGAGACCCCCCGGAGGGAAAGGGTACAACTGGAACCAAGGCCCACAGAGGGGACAGCAACAACGGGGACAGAATTGGGATGGAGGCAGACACCGGGGTCAGAAACAGGTCAGGTTCCCCTCGGAGAACCACGAGGAAATTCAAACCCGACGACAAGTGTACAGTTGGTGAACAGACTACAGAGCCCAATCATTAACCTGTCTCCCTATGAGCTTACGGAGGATGAACAAAAGGTTCTAAGTAAAGGACTGTCCTTTGTACAAACCTCCCACCCGAACCAGTTCAACATAAAGACTGAGCTACATTGCTTTTTCCGAAAAGTCAGACTCAGATATTTTTTCAAACACTCCCAGCCATCACCATACCACACAGGCCTAAGGGTGCCCCCAACATTCATGCCGCCGGCACATTTGATGTCCCATAAAATACTCACATATGAGAGCGTCGTACTGAGGGATGTATTGAAGATGTGGTCCCATAAACAGTATGTTAAACACAACATCACCAAAGGTGAACGTGAGACACTGGGTTCCCTCAAGGGAAATCGGCTTATCGTTATTAAACCAGCCGATAAAGGCGGAGCCATTGTTGTCCAGAGCACTACGGACTACAAGACAGAGATCCATACACAATTGAGGGATGGTGTGAGCTATACACGTTTGAACTGGGAACCAACGAGGGAAACAAGCAAATTGATTTTGAAAATCACAGAGGAAGGAAGGAGACTGGGTTTCCTGTCTGACCTCGAGTTCAACTTCTTGAACCAGAAGCTACCATGCCTACCTACAATCTACACCCTGCCGAAGTTCCACCAAAACATGGAACACCCCCAGGGATGTCCCATAGTCTCAAGATGTGGATTTTTACTGGAACCACCAGGCAAATTTGTGGATTTTTGCCTGAAACCATTGGCTGAGTCAACCAGATCATATTTGCAGGATACTATGGAAGCCATCAATTTGGTAGACAATATGCCGTTTGACCCCTCATGCCAACTATTGGTCACTATGGACATTGTCTCTCTATACACCAGCATTCCACAACTGCCAGCCCTCAAAATAATAGGCAATGTACTGGACAAGAGGCCTCTACCAGCCCTGATCCCGACGTCATTCATCATCAAACTTTTGGAGGTAGCTATGATGAGGAACTTTTTCTACTTCCAAGGCAAACATTATTTACAAACTAAGGGTGTCGCCATGGGTGCGAGCTTTGCTCCTGACCTAGCAATTCTTTATATGGACAATTTTGAGGATGCATTCATTTACAAGAAATCAATCCCTACCTTGACCACATAACCCTGTGGAAATGTCGTATAGACAACGTTCTGCTCATCTGGACAGGGAGTCCTACAGAATTGCAGGCATTTTTCCAGTGGCTCAATGAAAGATCAAGTGACATTAAGTTCACAATACACTGGGACTCAAAATCCATTGATTTTCTGGATATCACCATCAAGAGTGAGAATAGTTCACTGTATACCACTCTCTTCAGAAACCAATGGAAAGGAACACCTTACTATGGTATAGCAGCCATCATCCCAGAGGTTTGCGGGATAATTTGCCTTTCGGCCAATTTCTCAGAATTCGTCGTAATTGCTCACACAAAGAGGACTACTTTGTAGAATTATAGGGCCTTCTGAGTCGCCTTATTGAGCGGGGATACCCAAGGAGATTGGTCAAACGAGCCAGAAAAAGGGCATGGTTCAACCCAAGAGAGACTTTACTAACACCTAAGCCACGCACTAATGACCCCTTGGACAGATTAATATGTGTCGCCACATACTGCACCCGCAGTAATGAAATTAAACGGATCATCAACAACCATTGGAAGCTAATCTCTGATGACTTAGAACTGCCAGACCCTCCAATGCATTCGTTCAAGAAAGGAAAGAGTATACTGGATCATGTGGTCCGTTCACTCCTGGAAACTCCGCCACAGCCTTCCATCCAAACTTTGTGGCACTTACCTGAAATTGTGGGCCACTTCAAATGTGGCTGTTGCAAAGCATGTAATCTCACCATTGAGACCAGGCAGCTTAACTACAAACAACGCACAGTGGAGTTAAAAACACACACCAACTACAACACCACTGACGTCATTTATGCCATTACTTGCCCGTGTAATCATATGTACAAAGGGCAGACACGCCAGAAAGTGAAGGCCCGCATCCTACAACACTGTAGTAGGGTCAAGTGCGGGACTGTTGGTTGCGCCACTTGTGGAACACTTTCAGACACTAGGCCACTCACCGGAAAGCTTGAAGTGGGTTGTTCTATAGAAGGTTACGCTGGGCATTAGGGGCGGTGACATTAACTCAGTCCTCAATGTCTGGGAATGTAAATGGATGCATCAAATGGACACAGTTCGTGATGGTCTGAATGAACTGGATGTCCCTAATGCACAGTTATCATATTTGAGCAATGAATGAACTGTTTGTTATAATTATGTATTTGGCATATATATCTGCATTTCCCATTTTCACTACTTGCCTTGTATGATATTATACTGCTGACAGGCGACAGACTTCAACATACTAACGAACTGTCATTTTCATTGATAAAACCCGTCTAGACTACCCCCATAGATCCCATTTTTATGTGGACTTGTCCCTTGTTCTATGATACAACTTCCACATATTGGGATGTTTACATTCAGCTCCCTACTTCATTACTGTATCCAGAAGGGCTTAATCTAATTTATCTTATATATTTCATCAACCCAGATGGGATTTAGTTCATTTTTTGTTTATTTACCCACAGAGATTATTACCATCCAATGGGTGACATGCGCAGTCTCACAGTGACGCTGCCTGCCATTAGTGGTTTTTCAACTGTTTCCATGAAGATATTGGGACTGCCGGTTGTGCATCCAATGTACCGACCCGGACGGGTTCGGTTACATTTTTCCCCCATGACATATGCAGTTTCAGAAGGGCTCTGCTTGCCATGAGCGGCGGATTGGTTTCCAATTGATGATCCATGCCATCTTCTTAAGACGCGTTGCTCGATATCAGCCACCTTTTAATCTGATTTAACTATGCTTAAGGAGACACTGTTATTATTCCTTATCCAACCCGGACAGGTCTATTACTATCGGAGTATTGTACCACATTTGATGATAGCGTCATCGTCACAGATGACACACGCCGTGTCAGAACGGCGCAGCCTGCATCAAGCGGCTGTTCGGACGATGCCTAAGGAGACACTGTTATTATTCCTTATCCAACCCGGACAGGTGTATTACTATCGGAGTATTGTACCACATTTGATGACAGCGTCATCATCACAGATGACACACGCCGTGTCAGAACGGCGCAGCCTGCATCAAGCGGCTATTCGGACGGCGTGCCAGGCGTGCTCGCTTCCGGTTCTGACATAGCCGGCGGCACTTTCCGGCCCTGCTCGTCAGTATCCTGATCGCCACGGACAAGAGCTGACAGGTATGTCGCAGCTCTAATCCTGCTTTAATTTATTTCTTCTTGGATTTACTTTGAGGCCCCATACGACGGAGTTTCCCATGATTAATACTCCGATGTCCCTTTCTTGATCTTTCCAGGTCCAGGATGGAATAATTCATTTATCCTTCCATTAAATTCGCTGATTCACCGCGATTTGCCACACAGGTATGTCATGCCTTTTAACTTTCTCCTACATATTCTCATGCTTAATCTAATCAGTTTTACAAGAATTTAACCCTTACTCTCGTGTTCCCTTTTAGATTGCTTTAAGGACACAGCGCCGTTCTTTAATACACCTCATTTTATCAAGTGAGTGCAAGTGCCTCTAACAGCACCTATATCTTCTCTTGGGTCTTAAGGGATCCTATTAAGCAACCTATGGGCTTATGTCTCCCGTTCAGAGCGGTTTGGATTTCACACAGAGGGGCCAAAACTTTGACGCTACACCGACTCACAATTAAGTAAGTGAGTATGGTGCTCTCAGTTTAATAGCTATGAGCTGAGTTTCCTTGACTGTCATGTGCTGATACAAATTTAATTTCATTCCCAGCGGGCTGTAAGTCCTCTCTACTCGTCCCTACAACGCAGGAGCCTACGGGCCCATATCTTCAATTTTCGCGCCAGATTCTTCTGGGTGACCTTAAGGGTAACATTCATTGCCTTCTTTGTGTAATTGACTATAGTTGCTTTATTCATCACCTGAATTAATTAAGACCATGTCCTGATGAAGACCCCATTTGAAGGATAAAATGCCCTACATACATCAAGGGGGTCGAAACGTCGACGGTCTTTCTCGTTTTCTCACGTACAGACAACAGTAATTGTGTTACTGTTTCATGAGGATACTATGGGGCCGATTCCAATTCGGGCCGGAAATCTCACCGACCGAGCCGGACCCGGAGAGATTACGACCGAATCGGACCCGTGCAGCCCGACCGAACGAGTACGATGCGCACGTATGCCATCGGACTCGATTCGGTCGGACTCCCATTGAAGTCAATGGGAGCCTGTCGTACAACGCGAACGCAGGCTCCCATTGACTCAATGGGTGCGAGGCGGACAAGGGCGCCCCCTACAGCGTGTACGCGGCGAGGCGACTCGCGCCGTACACGCACAGGTAGGGGGACCCATGGGTCCCCCTGCGTGCGACTCGCGCGGCTACGCGTACTGGGGGTCCGACACGGACCCCCAAAGTACGGCTCCGACTGCTCTTTCGAGCCGGACGGCGCGTGTCGGTCGGACTCGCTCGCGGCGCGCATCGTACTTACCCGGCCGGGGGAACGTCTCCATTGCGCGGTGCGAGTCGAGTCCGAGCGAGTCGGTCGGTGCGGTTAGACCCGGGAACGAGTCGGTCGGAGCGGTCGGGACGCCCGGACGAGTCGGTCGGCGAATTCGCATCGTACTCGCTCGCCCGGACGCGCGTACGATTCGGTCGGGAAATAGGGCTCCGAATCGGATCCGGTTAAGCCGAATCCGATTCGAAGCCCTACCGGCCGAGATCGGAATCGGCCCCTTGGTTGTTGCACATTTAGCCTTTAGAGTGTCTGGATAGGTCACTATGAGTCTGTGATGTTTATATTGCACATCGCCTTTCCTTCTCTATAACCCTCAAAAGCGCACTCCTTTTTGAGCACCTTTTCCTTCCCTCCCTTGGAGCACCTTTTTAGAATTGTACAGAAATGTGTGCTGCTACTGAATTTGTACATAGGTAAATCATGAATATGAAATAAATCGAATTAATTGATTTATTAAGGTGATGATTTGATTCCTTGTTAATACAGATTTTGACTGTGACCATTATTTTTGTACTATTAATTTTGTTACATCAGTCTAGAAGTCCTGTAGCGCAGGACCTACAGCATATCTGCAAAAAGCAGCCTACATTTTGGGCACCTAGTTTTATCCCCAGAAACATTGGCACCCCATTTAGAGATTCTTTGTGCCGTGTAATATAAGAGATAAATAGTCTTGAAATGCTGTTGCTTCAGGTTGATATAATGAACCGATCTATCCAAAATCTCCAAAACCCTCTTTAGCTCCGAGATGTAAATGTCAGACTCTAGTTGCCAGCTCCATTTTGAAGCCAATAGCACATTGTCATCAGTTACATACTGACAAAGGACCTGATATGCCGAGCTTATCGATGGATTTCTACTTGCTTTAAAAAGACACCGCATTAGCTCTGTACCTTCCAGATCCATCAAGTAATTACATCCTGTCAGGAAATAGTCCCTCACTTGTAAATACTTGAAGAAAAAATTATTTGGGAGCCCATAGTAAACCTGCAATCCAGTAAATAAGCAGAACCCATATTAGTTGTACACCTGCCCGATAGGCTGGACCCCATATTGCACCCAGGCCTTCCCAATTGGATCTTGAAACACTAATGGAAAATCAGGATTATCCCACAGTGGCCTTTCTCTATTTAAAAAAGCAATTGAATATTTATTACACATTTCCTGCCAAATATGGACAACATCCTACACAACCTTAAAGCGAACTCTCTTGTAATAGTTTGGATTCCCCACCCACAGGGCACGAGTCGGGGGTCCACGCGAGTGGACGGCGTCCCCCACTTTTTCAAAGGGGTGACGCCGTCCACCCTGCCAAGAAGTTGGGCCCCACTAAAAAAGATGCTGAATTCGTCCCGGTGTAATTTCCAAACACCGGGACACATTCAGCAGCGCCTGCACGTTGTTGTCTGCTTTCCATCCGCAACAACGTGCAGGCGGGGAGGGGGCTCTCTTATTTCTGACTCCTGCTGGGATACTCAGCCATAACAAAGGCCGAGTCTCAGGGGTCATCAAGCCTCCTTTTGTTGGAGTCTCCTGGCTGGCAGCAGTCAGGAGCCTCACACCTGATGCAAATGCAGCCGAGGGGAAACAAAGGCTCGCACCTTGTTAGCACTTCACACATACTTAGGAGAGGCAGCTTTTCACTTTGTTCAGGCTCTGTTTAGGAGATATGCATGCACTGCAAGACCTCAGATGTGTTGATCTTTCCCAGTATTTGCACAAAATAAATTGCATTTATATACGCTTATTACCCTTGAGGAGGCGTTGTAATAATTTAAATATCACTATTTCTTTTAAAGCACTATGGCTATAGAAAGCTTAACGCTGACAAAAGGTAACATTGTTTTATATGTAGCGTACAAAAGTGTGAATCTTCTGCCTTAATCAGGAGGGTTTGCAAGTGTACTCGAAATGTGCTCAAATGTACTCATGATACACCTGCTAAACATATATGTGAGGGCTTAAGATCTGATACACTTCTTCTGATGCCAGTTCCTGTGATGTCACGCGCTGCGATGGCACGCGCTGCGATGCCACTTGCATACTGATTAACTAGGTTAGTCCCCCCACTTCTTTTTTTAGGACTTGTGCCCTGCCCACCAAGTAAAGAAAAAGCCTACATTCTACCCCCAGAGCTAACTGATAGAAGAAAGCTGCTTGGTCTGTCGGGATTAAGGAAATGCGCAAGAGCGCAGCACAGAAATAAAACAAAAAATCAGGTAGTTGAACGCCCCCTCGTTTATATGGGAGCTTCATAAATTGGATTGCTCGTCTCGCCCTCCTGTAACCCCAGATAAAATTCCAGGCACCTGAAAAAACAATCTGGGACCAGTAAAGGAATTGCCATAAAAAGATAAAGTCATTTTGGAAGAATATTCATTTTATCTATATTACATTGTCCAATAATACTAATTGGGAGTTTATTCCATAACTTAATTTTTCTATTTGCAGCTCTCAGGAGATGGTTTTCCTACAGATAGCAATGGAATTACATTCAGAGCCTCGAGTTTATTATCACTAAGCATTGAGCATTCTATTTTCCTTCTTATTCTCAGCTCTTCCTAGATTTTAAGACATTTTGTGAATAATTGAAAGAGAAACATAAATGTGCTTCACTCTGTAAACGTTACACAAAAAATGTTTGAAAACATGACCACAAATACGAAATAGAGTTTGTACCTTTGAAAAAATCATATTATTTGAATTATGTATCTAGGAGGAAATGATTGATGTGATATACTAAATACAATGCCTTGTTTCACGCTATAAATACTTGTAATAAGCACTAATCATGAATTCACTAGATTTCATTTTAGTCTCTAAATAGGTACACGTCTCTTGAATTTAATTAGGTTTGGTTCCTCTCTGCAGCGAAGTATTTGTCTGTTCTCCCGTTACTCCCAGTTGAGCGCCTTTTCTTAGCGAATTTGCAAACATGTAATTGCCATGCCTCTGACTTTCATGATTGACGTTATAATGTTTCCTTCAAGAGAAATTGATTATTACCTTACTGGAAACTCATTAAAAATCAAAGTACTTTTGTGGCTATGTCTAAGAAGAAAAAACAACCCGCATCCTGTGGTTGGAAATCATGGCACTTTAATGCATTTTAAATATGCTTATAAGTTATAAATGTTCAAATTAATTTGGAATTAAAGACAAACGTCTCATCATAAACTAAAATGAATGTTCACTCAAACTTTACTTGGATGAAAGTGGAATGTAACTTAGATAGTAGGGCATTTGAGGGAAGGGGAACAACAGAGACAGATGATTCACGCAGTCCATCAGTCCACTGCAGTGGACTGATGGACTATTTCAGAAGAGAATGGAATACTCTATGCTAAGTTGGATACAGACTTCTTCTCAGATAACAACACAATTAATTGAAGTAGAAGGCATGCCTTTAGTCCTCACAGGTGGCTCGAGCCAAAAATAGGCTTTTTTGCCCACCATGTATTATATGGGACACAGAACCCCACAAGTCCTCTGCTTGCTACTTTATTCCACAACCCTTTCATGTAACCAGCTTGCCTCACTGAAAAACCGGCCACAGATGGATGACTTCATGTTTACCACTCTTGTGCTTACTGGCTGCCAAGAGCTAATCTGCAGGCACAAAAGAGGCTGTGCCTTACCACTTAAAGCAACCAATCAAAGGATCCATCCTGTCTCTCTGGATATTCTGTGTAAGAGTGTAGGAGGATGCCTTGCATAGCTCCTCTCTGCGAGGAAAAAGGGTCTTTGCAGGTACACCCCCACTTCCCCCCCCCCCCATTTTGACTACTTGGCACAAGTGTAATCGCTCTGAAACGATCAAGAGCCCTGTTAATCAGGACTCAGAGTATGTCCCCAACCTTCAAAAGTGTATAATTATTTGGCTTATCCCCAACTGTCTTAACTTAACTTACTTTTAAGTCCCTAATATAGGGTGCCAGGGGTACCTAGAACCTGTAAGGTAAAGTGCCTCTTGTGAAGTGCAGCACTAGTTGTGGCACGATGGGTGCAACGAAGCAAAAGCATGGCTCCCAACCTGCCATCGCTGGCTGGAAGAGTAGCTTTAAACTGCTAGCTTGACTTACCATTTCAAGCCATGGAAAAGTCCAAGCCTTCCTTTTTAATGTATGTAAGTCACCCCTTAAGGAGGCCTAATGAGCCCTAAAGGCAGGGTGCATTATATTAAAAGTCTGGGCCTGCAGTTTCCCGTTTCAAAGGTCCTCACAGTAAAGACCCCACATTGTTGTTTTTACTGTTGGAAGGCTAGTAGCCCCATTGGCGAGTGTAGAGTTACATGCTGATACTTCAGCTCTGCTAACTTCGGAATGGGACTACTAAGATTAGTACTTCAAGGTATCAAAATAATCAGTGTACTAAATCTGATTTAGTGGTTACATCGGATTTAATGTCGCTTGCAGGCGAAGTGCAACTTCAGTAAGTTGCCACTTTGTGGCCCAAGGTTTTCCAGGGCCCGTTTACGGTTGCACACAAAGACTGTGTATCAAGACAGCCTCATGGCCTCCTGAGGAGAGCTATGAATGATCCTCATGAAGGAGAAGAAAGGGACTACAGAGGGAGGAGGAGATATCTTTTCTTGGTAAGAAAAGCCAGATGCGGTGTGGGCCCAAAAGGCGAGCTTCAAAGGGGAAGCGGCCTTTAGACAAGTTTTCCTGTGGCGTGTAGCCCTCAGGTAGCCACACCACTAGGGCTGGCTACCAAGCTCTACAAAACAAGATTGGGATTTTGCCATATTGAGAGTGGGCAGAACACAGTATTCAGGGCACATTCGGGGCATAAAGGAAGCACCCCTGGCACCCAGACCCCAAATCTATCCTGTACTGGAGAAGAGGACAGAAGAAGGACTGTCCTGCTGATCTTGAGCTTGGCAAATAGATGCTCCACCGAAGTTGGACTGCACCTGCTGCTCCTTGGGCTAGCAAAGAGAGGACTGTGCCTGAGTCTTAGACAGAAGAAGAGACTCCAAGAGTCAGTCAGCTGACATCCTGTTCCAGCGCCAGCCCACAAAAGTAAAGAAGCCTGCCTTACAGAGTTGGTAGCCAAGATCACTGCCGAAGTGCAGCCTGGGAGACCAAGTCCCAATGCTCAAAAGTTGCACCGGGTCGGTTGGACCCTGGAGAGTTGTCGGAAGGCAGTTTGGTCACCCAGAAGGAAAGTTATTGGCAACAGAAGGAAACCACTGGTTCTGTCACCACAGGAGACCAGTAGACTAGTGGCAACTGGTTTTGGCTGGCCTCCATCCAGACTTTGAGGGACATGTACCTCTTTGGCTGAAGTCACCCTGCCATGTTCATGGACTGGCGGGTGTTCCAAGGGGCACCCCATCCCCGGGACGACAACCACAGCATCCTTGAGCATGTTCATCCTTCTGCATCCCTTCCAGCAGAACCACTCCATTGAAGTCAACTGGACTGGAGACGACTTTCTCTGGAAGATAACTATTCCTTGGGACTTTGTTAGTCCCCCTAACCTGCTCTGTGTTGGAGTTGATCGCCTAAAGTAACGGGAAGCAACTGCATACAACTTTACCAAAGTTTGGTAAATGTTCCAAAAAAGGTCCTAAGTCCCCTTTTTGTGACGCTTACCAATGCTTGTTTGTGGTTGAGGAAAAAGCTGTAATTTATTGTTTCTTCAAGTATTTATATCTCTGGGACCCACCAGGAGATCTTGTTTGTTTTGGTGCCTATTAATTCATTAAAAATACTGTCTATTGTACATTGGTGTCGGATTTCTTGAGAGTTGTCTTTCTTTCCTATTCAATTGTTTTCGTGCTCTTTATTGCTTAACACCTGTGCCTTTGTTTAGGCCTGACTACTCTAAGCCACAGCTACCCAGGCTTGAGCTAAAGTTTGACAAATGAGAAGTTTGACAAATGAGCCTGACTGCACCACAGACAGGGTTGTGAGTTTATTGCACAGTGCTATAATAAACCACCTTTCCTAATCCTCACCAGCTTTCATGGGCTCTTGTGCCAATGTAACCGATGAACTAGATTATTCACTATGTTGTAGGTCTAACAAATAGCACCCAAAAAGGAAAAACACATCAGTATGCAGTTTTCCCAGGTTTGTGACATTATTTTTTTCACATACTTGGTTTATGTTGCCGGGAGAGTAGCAAACTCTGTACTACACTAGCCCGCCTGCCAGAGTCTAAAGCAATATCTTGAGTAAAGACAGATGGCCTTCTCTCCAGTAGATAAGCAAGTTCAGGAGATAATTTTCTCTGTATTTTAGCTTTTTTATTTCAAAATTGGGGTTCTTGTTGCATGGATGGAGTGCTTTAATATTGAGAGTCTAAATTTATTGATTAGAATCATAGAGCTTTTGTAGCAAGCACCGTTCTTAACCCCTTCGATGCTCATGACGGAATGGTTCCGTCATGAGCATCGGTGCCCCTGTGCTCATGACGGAACCATTCCGTCATGAGGCCAGGGGCACGAAATCCCTCTGCTGCGGACAGCAGAGGGATTTCTATTTCACCCTGTGACCTTGGGAGCTGGGGAAGAGCTTCCCAGCTCCTGAGGCCCCTCCCTGGTTTGTGTGCCATGAGGATCAGCGCGCACGTCGCGCTGTCCTCATTGCACAGAAACCGAAACTGAAATGAGCCTTTAGGCTCATTTCAGTTTCACTTTCTATGTGCTCAGGGGGCTATCTCAGCCCCCGGGCACGTAGAAAGACGGAGAGGTATCATTGGAAAGGGAGAATCTCCCTTTCCAATGGTACCTCTCTCAGTGGATCCCTGCTTGGGGATCGCCCCAGGAGGGCGATCCCCAAGCAGGATCCACCCACTAGACACCAGGGAGGGGGAGCGGCCCCTTGGGCAAGGGCTTTTGCTCCCTCAATTTTTTGGGTGTGATTTAGTCTTTTGCTCCCCCTGGGGGCAGATGGGGCAGTAGCCCCCAATCTGCCTCCCCAGGGGGCAAAAAGCCCACTAGACCCCAGGGATATTTTTTTTTGGCCGCATAATTTATTAGGGTGGGGGCTGCCCATAAAGGGCATGTCCATGCCCCCACCCCGCAAAATTTACAGCCTTTCTGCCCACCCTGGGGGGCAGTTGGGGGCAGTAGCCCCCAATCTTATAATTTGTGGTGGGGGCTGCCCAATATGGGCATGCCCATGCCCCCACCCACCCCCCGCAAAAATGACAGCCTTTCTGCCCCCCTGGGGGGCAGCTCTGCCCCCCGAGAGGGCAAAAAGCCCAGTATACGCCAGGGATTTTATGGGCAAATTTTAATTTGGGTGGGGGCATTTGCATGCCCATTTTGGGCAGCCCCCACCCTAATTAAAATTTGCCCAAAAACTCCCTGGCGTCTAGTGGACTTTCTGCCCCCTGGGGGCAGATGGGGCATTAGCCCCCAATCTGCCCCGCCGGGGGGCAAAAACCCCACTAGACGCCAGGGATTTTTGGGGGCAAATTTAAATTAGGGTGGGGCTCCCAAAACGGGCATGCCCATGCCCCCACCCCCTCCCCGAAAAGATAACAGCCTTCCTGCTCCCCCTGGGGGGCAGATGGGGCAGTAGCCCCATTCTGTCCCCGGGGGAAAAAAGCCCACTAGACGCCAGGGATTTTTTTGGGCAAAATGTAATTAGGGTGGGGGCATTGGCATGCCCGTTTTGGGCAGCCCCCACCCTAATTAAAATTTGCCCAAAAAACTCCCTGGCGTCTAGTGGGCTTTTGCCCCCCCCCTGGGGGGCAGATGGGGGCATTAGCCCCCAGTCTGGCCCGCCGGGGGGGGCAAAAAGCCCACTAGACACCAGGGATTTTTTGGGGGCAAATTTGAATTAGGGTGGGGCCTCCCAAAATGGGCATGCCCATGCCCCCACCCCCTCCCCTGCAAAAATAACAGCCTTCCTGCCCCCCCTGGGGGCAGATGGGGCAGTAGCCCCCAATCTGCCCCCCGGGGGGGCAAAAAGCCCACTAGACGCCAGGGATTTTTTTGGGCAAATCTTAATTAGGGTGGGGGCATTGGCATGCCCGTTTGGGCAGCCCCCACCTAATTAAAATTTGCCCAAAACTCCCTGGTGCCTTGCGGACTTTCTGCCCCTCTGGGGGCAGATGGGGGCATTAGCCCCCAATCTGCCCCGCCGGGGAAGCAAAAAGCCCACTAGACGCCAGGGATTTTTTTGGGCAAATTTGAATTAGGGTGGGGGTTGCCCAAAATGGGCATGCCCATGCCCCCACCCCCTCCCCGCAAAAATTACAGCCTTCCTGCCCCCCCTGGGGGGCAGATGGGGCAGTAGCCCCCAATCTGCCCCACCGAGGGGGCAAAAAGCCCACTAGACGCCAGGGATTTTTGGGGCAAATTTTAATTAGGGTGAGGGCATTGGCATGCCGTTTAGGCAGCCCCACTCTAATTAAATTTGCCCAGTGCCTCTGGCGTCTAGTGGATTTTCTGCCCCCCTGGGAGGCAGATGGGGGCATTAGCCCCCAATCTGCCCTGCCGGGGGGGCAAAAAGCCCACTAGACGCCAGGGATTTTTTTGGGCAAATTTTAATTAGGGTGGGGGCTGCCCAAAACGGGCATGCCCATGCCTCCACCGCCTCCCCGCAAAAACTACAGCCTTCCTGCCCCCCCTGGGGGGCAGATGGGGTAGTAGCCCCCAATCTGCCCCCCCCGGGTGGGCAAAAAGCCCACTAGACGCCAGGGATTTTTTTGGGCAAATTTTAATTAGGGTGGGGGCTGCCCAAAACGGGCATGCCAATGCCCCGACCCCCCACCCGCAACAATTACAGCCTTTTGCCCCCCTGGGGGAAGATGGGGCAGTAGCCCCCAATCTGCCCTCCCCCGGGGGGCAAAAGCCCACTAGACGCCAACGATTACGCTGACTTTTTATGTGTGGGGTGGGGGCTGCCCAGAATGGGCATACCAATGCCCCTACCACCCAAAAAAATTGCCTCAGTGTTTTTGCTTCCTTGGGGGCATATCGGGGCAACCCCACCCCCGATATCCACCCCAGGGCGGCAGAAAGCCGACTAGGCACGGATTTGTTTTTAGCAATATGCCTACCTGTGGATTTTGGGCCCTAGCGCAGCCGGCACATAGGGAAACCTAGCAGACCTGTATATTTTTTAAATCTAGACACCCAGGGGAATCCAGGATGGGGTGACTTGACTGGCTCTCACCAGGTTCTGTTACCCAGAATCCCTTGCAAACCTCAAAATGTGTATTAAAAAAACCCATTTTCCTCACATTTCTGTGGTGGAAAGTTCTGGAATCTGTGTGGATCCACAAAATTCCACTCACCCCGCATTCCCCAAAGTCTTCCGAGAAAAATGGTACCTCACTTGTGTGGGTGGGTCAACTACCCGCGACAGGCAAGGGCCCAAAACCTAGTGAGGCGACATCAAAATTACCTATCACACACCAACCTGGTTTTGCACGGGGGGTTACCTGGGTTTTTGGCCCCGGGGTCGGCGGCCATCTAGGGAAACCTACCAAACCCACACATTTCTGAAAACTAGACACCCAGGGGATTCCAGGGAGGTATGGCTTGCGTGGATCCCCCAACGTTTTCTTACCCAGACTCCCCTGCAAACCTCAAATTTAGCTGAAAAAATCACTTTTTCCACACATTTGTGTGTGGGAAAGTTGTGGCATCACTGGGCTGACACAAATTTCCTACCACCCAGCGTTCCCCCAGGTCTCCCGATAAAAATGGTGCCTCACTCGTGTGGGTGGCACAAGTTCCCGCGACAGGCAAAGGCCAAAAACTTATTGAGGCGACATCAAAATGGCCTATCACAAAACGACCTGGTTTTGCAAGGGGGGTCACCTGGGTTTTTGGCCCGTGCTCGGCGGCCACCTAGGGAAACCTACCAAATCCACACATTTCCGAAAAGTAGACACCCGGGGGATTCCAGGGAGGTATGGCTTGCGTGGATCCCCCAATTTTTTCTTACCCAGAATCCCCTGCAAACCTGAAATTTTGCTGAAAAAATCACTTTTTTCACACATTTGTGTGTGGGAAAGTGGTGGCATCACCGGGCTGACACAAATTTCCTACCAGCCAGCGTTCCCCCTAAAAATGGTGCCTCACTCGGGTGGGAGGCCCAAGTACCCGCGACAGGCAAGGGCCCAAAACGTATTGAGGCAACAACAAAATTGCCTATCACAAAACAACCTGGTTTTGAAAGGGGGGTCCCATGACTTTTTGGCCCGGGGCTCAGCGGCCACCTAGAGAAACCTACCAAACCCACACATTTCTGAAAACTAGACACCCGGGGAATTCCAGGGAGGTATGGCTTGCGTGGATCCCCCAACGTTTTCTTACCCAGAATCTCCTGCAAACCTGACATTTTGCTGAAAAAATCATTTTTTTAACACATTTGTGTGTGAGAAAGTTGTGGCATCACTGGGCAGACACAAATTTCCTACCACCCAGCGTTCGCCCACGTCTCCCTATAAAAATGGTGCCTCACTCGGGTGGGAGGCCCAAGTACCCGCGACAGGCAAGGGCTCAAAACGTATTGAGGCGACATCAAACTTGGTCGGGTGACTTAAATTCTGTCCGGATTTTTCCTGGGCAATGTTTTCCTGCGACCCTCCTACTTCATGACCTACCCCCTCTGGACAAACTGGGGACCCTTCAAGCGAACTTAGCTGCCTCTCGGCCTCATTCTTAGACCCCATCATCTTGTCTTCACCCAAAATCAGTATTTTCGGTAAAACTCTGAAATAGGTTTTAAGAGAGGGAGTGATTTTAACTCTAGGAGCTTGCAGCTTCTTCTTTTGTACGTGTTCTTGTGAGAATTTCCTGTGTTTTATTTTTGGAGGGAGGAAATCGATTTCTTCACTAACGTAAAAGGGGTTTCCCAAGCCCCTACTTTTATACTCTTATCAACCTCCTCGCCCTCCTCACACTCCCCACACTCACCAACCTCTTCCCTCCTCCCTCTTTCACCCCTTCGCCTCCTATCAAATTTTGGAGAAATCTCTCTCCCCTTTGAACCTTGTCTTCTCCCCTGCTGTTTCCCTTAACCTGCGTTCCTGTTATACTCCGCAAGGCATACCTAGTCTTAGCTTCTGTTAACCCCCTTGTTGGCACACCTCCCAAAGCCCCCTTCCTCCTACCTCCTTTAATCTCCTTCGTTAAGCAGCTGGGCCGGGGCAGCACGATGTCTTTTACTTCAGCAAAAACACTCATTGCGCTCCTCAGCTCACAGCCTTCACCCAAAGTGTCGTGTCCTCTTGTGCAGGCACTACTATCCTCTGCACTGGGTTCTGCACTACGCGGGGCTTCACCTCCGACCCCCCGGAAGGAAATATTTGCTGTGGCTCCTCTCCCTCTGCGGAGCTCCAGGGCCGCCCTGCGCCAAACCTGCTCCGGCGCCGTATTGGCTGGGGGAAGCACCACCTTGCCTTGCTCCTCGCACGCAAAGCCCCCACCCCGCCTTCTCTCTCACCCTGAGGCTGGCCGCATCCGAACCAACGAGGAACCGAAAAAACTGTGCCGTGGGGAAAATCCAGATAGAGGAAAACAACGAAACCAATCAGGTAAAGGTAAAGGTAATTATCTCATTTTAAGGCACTCCATCCTATTTACGAGCGGGGCAAACTCACAAACTTTCCGATCCGAACCTAAATTACATTTGTGCACTAAATTGCACGAACGTTCCGGGAGCTCTCCCGCGACCTGCTACTCGCCAGCCGCCATGTTTTCCTGTTGAAATTTGTAAGCAGTGGATATCGGCTTCCCCTCCCAGGTTCTCTGATTGGCTGTTGATGGAGCAGGATAAATGAAAAATTTTAACCTCCTAATAATTTACGTAAAATAATTAATAAACATGTTCGTTTAAGTAAATAACCAACAATGTATGTTACATGTGAAGGGTTAAAGGTAACACGCTATTTTGTGTGCAAATTAATCTACTTATAATTGTTGACGTGGCTAACATAATCTAATATTTGCGTACTAATAAAATAATAAATGCATGATTTGTGCTTTGAAAATAAAACGTGTGGTGGCAAAATAAAGCGATGGTAAGTAAGGGACGGCTTTATATGTTGCTTTTTGCTAGGTAATACCTAATTGGGGTACGTAGAAAGACGGGAGGGAAACGAAAGGGTTTATATTCATTATTTTAACAATATTTTGTTTATCTTTATAAATAGTGCGCTTAGACCTGTTGAGCAGCGATATAAAATGGCCGCCATAAGCTAGAGTACGCATGTGCGAGAAGCCGTGTGGAAAAGGAGAAAGGCCGTGAACAAGAATGACCACGTGTTCGTGCTTAGAGCCTAGGATGGAAGTATGGTCAAGGCTATTGTGACCTTACTGAGCAAATGTGTGCCAAGATGATCAGCAAGAAGCGTGAGAAGTCAAAATGAATAAATGGACAAACGGAACTGTTGAACCTAAAAAGTATCAGAAAATGATACAAATTGGACTGATCGAAACTGATGAGTAATGTCATGAACTGTGGGAAACGATGCAAGCATGGACATTCCACAAAGAACTGGTTAAGACAAGGAAGTTTGATAAAAATGTATATGGACTCGAATGGACCAATGAGAGAGAATCACGCCATAAAGAGGCAACATTTTATTTAGTAAGCGAGAATTAGGGTATAAGAAGACCTACTCCGGGTGGGAGGGATTAATTATTATTGATGATGATGAGCGAGCGTACTGTTAGGAGAAGAGAGAGCTGAGATTGCTGATAGATGAGTTGCGGGTGCTGAGTTGCTGTTGCGGATGATCGAAGCTGCTGCTGCTATTTTATTAAGTATAAGATGCTGCTTTTGGAGAACCTTTTTACTCCTGATAGATTTTTCCTTTAGAGCTATTAGATTTTCAAAGATAGATAGATAGATCTTTTTGGAGTTCTTGCTGTGACATAACTTTATCTTCCATCTAATATGTATGCATTGTAATTTCAATGTATTCTTATAATGATGATAAATGTAATAATCTGAGTGATAAACTTAAAACTTGTGCATTGTTTCTAAAACTTTATATAAACTTTATTATCTTTAAACAAATGACTCAGTGATTCTTTAGCTCAATAATTAAGGTAAAATGTTAAAGAGTTTATTGTGATTGAGCTGGTCTTAATCACCATCAACTGATTCCTACTAGTTGGTCCATCGACCAATGAGAGGAATAACTTAAAAGCAATGAGAAATATTATGTCGTGTTAAAAAGAGGTATCCCGTCTCCTTCCAGCGTAATCGTTTTACTGTTTTTCTCCTAGGTTAAGGACGGAGGTAATCCAGGGAATAAATGAGTAAGTGAATGAATATGCGGTGTTATGGGCCCCACCGTCATATGGATATAGTTTGTGTATTGGAGGGATAGTTGTACCTGGATGACCGAGTCATATAGGAGAAGAATTTTTATTGTTAGCGCTGGATCACTGTCTTCCATTAAGTATGTGGCCAGTCTGGATATGAAGGTTTTTAAAAAGCATAACTTTTGGTCTCCTGTTTTTGAGTGGTGTGAGCAACAATCGAATATTAATATCCAATGATTAAGCCTTATCTGCCCAGTACGGCTGGTTGTCCAGATCTCCTTTTTTTGCCTCCCAATTTGTGCTTCGGCTCACGAGGGATGGCAGAGGAGTCACAAGCAAGGGAGTCGAGGCTGTAAGACTGGGCTTCTTTCTACCAGGGCGGATACAACTTTAAAGCAGGTGTCTCCTCCCTCTCTCTCCCTTTGTTACTAGCACAAACGTACGGAAGGGCATGATACTCTATATTTCACTGGTGTAAGTGGAATAGGTTTTCTTTTCTTTTTGAAGAGGCAAATGAGGATAAAGAAATAAAAAAAATAAAAAAATGTATAGGTTTGCTAGGTTTCCCTAGGTGCCGGCAGAGCTAGGGTTCAAAAACTACAGCTAGTCACTTTGCAAAAAAAGGGTCATTTTTCACTGTGAAAATGTGGTGTGTCCATGTTGCGTTTTGCGCTGTTTCCTGTTGCGGGCACTAGGCCTACCCACACAAGTGAGGTACCATTTTTCTCAGAAGACTTTGGGGAACGCTGGGTGGGTGGAATTTTGTGGATCCACGCAGATTCCAGAACTTTCCACCACAGAAAATTGAGGAAAATGTGTTTTTTTGACAATTCTTTAGGTTTGCAAGGGATTCTGGGTACCAGAACCTGGTGAGAGCCAGTCAAGTCACCCCATCCTGGATTCCCCTGGGTGTCTAGTTTTCAAAAATGTATAGGTTTGCTAGGTTTCCCTAGGTGCCGGCAGAGCTAGGGTTCAAAAACTACAGCTAGGCACTTTGCAAAAAAAGGGTCATTTTTCACTGTGAAAATGTGGTGTGTCCACGTTGCATTTTGCGCTGTTTCCTGTCGCGGGCACTAGGCCTACCCACACAAGTGAGGTACCATTTTTTTCGGAAGACTTAGGGGAACGCGGGGTGGGTGGAATTTTGTGGATCCACGCAGATTCCAAAACTTTCCACCACAGAAAAGTGAGGAAAATTTGTTTTTTTGGACAATTTTTTAGGTTTGCAAGGGGTTCTGAGTACCAGAACCTGGTGAGAGCCAGTCAAGGCACCCCAACCTGGATTCCCCTGGGTGTCTAGTTTTCAAAAATGTATAGGTTTGCTAGGTTTCCCTAGGTGCCGGCAGAGCTAGGGTTCAAGAACCGCAGCTAGGCACTTTGCAAAAAAAGGGTCATTTTTCACTGCGAAAATGTGGTGTGTCCACGTTGCGTTTTGGGCCGTTTCCTGTCGCGGGCACTAGGCCTACCCACACAAGTGAGGTACCATTTTTATCGGGAGACTTGGGGTAACACAAAATTGTAGAGCAACTGTTATTATCTATTGACTTTCGATGCATTTCTGCCTTCCAAATGAAAGACAATGTGAAAAAAAGAAGTCATTTTGAAAAATGACCTATAATTCTCATGCTAGTATGGGTACTCCCAATTTCGGAAATGTGCAAATATCTACTGTTTCTAAACTCTATATTTTGTTCCCATTTCAGAAATACATAGGTGTCTTTCATACCGATTTTTCCATGTATAAATTTTCCCAGAATAATTGCTATATACCCGGGACATAATAAAAAAACATTGCAAGACGCTGCTCAGTTATTGGCTCTGGGTTCGTCGGGTTCTTGGTGAACCTACAAGTCCTATATATCACCACAACCAGAAAGGTCCAGCGGATGTAATGGTATATTGCTTTCAAATAGCTGTCATAATTAGAAGACGTTACAGGTGAAAACGTTGACACAAATGGCTGTTTTTTTCAACTAATTTTCAATTTTTCCTATATTTAACTGTTTGTTTCTATAAAGAAAACTTGAAGGATCTACACAAATGACCCCTTGCTGAATTCAGAATTTTGTCTACTTTTCAGAAATGTATGGCTTTCCAGGATCCATTATTGCTTTCATACCCATTTCTACCATTAACTGGAAGGAGGTTGAAAGCACAAAAAATAGCAAAAATAGGCTATGTCCCAGAAAAATGCCAAAACTGTGTACAAAATTTTGGTTTTCTGACAAAAGTCTGCTTGTCCCTGAAAGCTGGGAAGATGGTGATTTCAGCACCACAACCTCTTTTTGATGCCATTTGCAGGGAAAAACCAGATGCTTTCATCTGTAGCCCTTTTTCGCATTTTTCCCCAAAACCTAAATTTAGCTGTATTTTGGCTAATTTCTGGGTCCCCTCCAGGGGAATCCACAAACCCTGGGTACCTTTAGAATCCCCATGATGTTGGAAAAAAGGACGCAAATTTGGCATGGATACCTTATGTGGTCAAAAGTTACAGGGGCCTAAACGCGAACTACCCCAAATAGCCAAAAAAAGGCTTAGCACAGGAGGGGAAAAGGCCTAGCAGCGAAGGGGTTAATGCGTATTCCGATAACATCATAGGTAATAGCAAAAAGAATGAAAATATCCATCACTGTAAAGGTCTCATGTATAAAACCCCAAAGACGCTATTTGCATTAAGTTTACTTTACCAAGTAATGGTTACATTATGCTTTCTTCAGCTGCATTCCATACATGCCAATAAACCCGATTCCGGTGGGAGACTCACGATTTTTGAAGCTAAAAATTGCTTTATTTTGACTGTCTCTCGCCTGAAATTGCCTCTGCTTCAATAAAAGTCAATAAGAGACCTACATTCTCCCGAAAATTGTTTTTAAACTCCCACTTTCCTCTTCTAAAATGTTGGCATGTATGGTATTCGTGCCTTCGGGCCTTATTTAGATCTCAGTCGACGGGTTATTCCATCACAATGGTGACGGATATCTCATCCGCCGAAATATAAATCCCATAGGATATAACGGGATTTATATTTCGGCGGATGGGATATTTGTCAATGTTCTGACGGAGTAACCCGTCCACTGATATCTAAATTAAAACCTTGGTGATCCAGTATCTCAATGCCATATATAGGAACTGTGATCCTGAATATGAGGGGTGGGGCTCAGTGAGTAAGAAGACGGAGTCAGCGAAGTGATAAAAGAGAACAAAATGTTTTGCAATTATTTCCCTGATCTTTCACCTACAGACAACTATATATACAATATAATGCACCCACCTTAAATGAAAATTAGATACAGGTTAAACTCATCTGAAGGAAGCATTGTTCTGGTAGGAAAGTTCAGCGGGTTAACATGATCACTTCAGATGTCCGTGAGTGTAACTGGAGGGTCACTGATTTGAATCTGGTGCACTAAGGAAAAATGACGTGTATTTATTATGCCGTGAGGTCCCAGACTGTCACAGAAAGAACTGTGAATATGTAGAGCATTAGTTTAAAAACATTAATCACACAAAGTATAGGAAAGAGTGCACACAGTATGAGATAAGTTGCTGCAAACTGTATAAAAATGGTGCTTTCAAAAGTCATATTTTTAGTAATACGCAATCCACTATTTAGTACAAACATTTTATATTTGTTTCCATTAAGAGGACACTTGCACAACTGGTAACACCTTTCCAGCACCTCTCAAAAGCATGTTGACACCATGAAGCTTCAAATTATTCTACCAATTAAAGTATATACTGGCTCCAAACAGCCTTTTGATTTGTGTGTAGTTCTTCTTTTGCTGTCTGGGCCTTTCTTCCCTTCACAATACAGAAGACCACCCCCACTCCCCCATCCTTATCAACCTGAGGCAACTCCATGTTGGTATTAACTTTTCAGCATCTGTTGTTTTTTAACAAACAGTAAGGGAACTGTTTGGGTAAAAATAAAACAGCCTTGGGAATGTTGCTCCCAATAGATCCTGCCGAATTCAATCTATCTGTAGTAGCAAACAAATTCTGCAAGGAGTATAATCTCCAATAAGAATGACTAGTTTTGTAACAGTAGGGAGTTTGAAAGAGGTGGGCATGGATTGTCAAAAAAACTAGGTGGCACTTAGGAAAGACTGGAAGATTTAGGAAACATGTTCCCTTTCTATCTCGTTATCCACTCCAGAATTGGAAGTCATTGATGTGGGTGAATCAGCACTTCTGGGCTATTGGACCTTTTGGCAACACTCTGGATCACGCTCTGATTGTCAAATGGCTCATGACAGTAGCAAGGTTGTCTGACAAAACAATAAACTGATTTGAGGGTTAGGTTTTGTTTTACAGTCTGGGGAGGCTGTGGAGTCTTACAGAAGGTCAGAACCACATTGACAAATGTAACTACTGGTGTCCCTCCAATGACATATTTATTTCCCAATCTTTATAACATTCGGCATAGATTTACTAAAAATAAAATGCTGACTTGGAGCTCATCAAAAATATTTGCCAATGTGTTGTGTGTCTTGCTTTTCTTTGCGTTGTGCCCTATTTACAACACAAAGTGGCACAATGAAATTGAATAATGAAGAAAGCGATGTAACACAGCCTCAGGGTGACATAAAACACCAATGTGTCATGCAAATGTTGAGAAAGTAATGCAAAGCAGCTGAAAACATCCCTAATGCTTAGCAAATATTGCAAACCAGGAAGATACAAGACAGGAGCTTGGAACACAAGATATTGCTACTTGGGGGTACCAGGAAGAGGAAGCTGAAGTTCACCCAGGAGGAGGTAATGATCCTAATAAAAGAGGTGACTCGGCATGACAAAGATCTGTTTGTCAAATCAAAGCTCCCACTGCCAAAGAAAGCTGTTATGTGGACTGGCATTCTTGATAAGGTGAATGCAATGGCACAAACACAAAATACAGTTATAGAAAGTGGTGTGATTTAGTAGCACAGCCGTCAGGGGAAGCTGGTGCAGAACCTTTGGGCTGTATTGACAACCAGTGGTAGTTCTGACATCCAGCATTATCTAACACCCGTGGAGGAGTGGGTGGTGGCAGTGATTGGGCCTGAGATGTTTGATTTATGCCAATGACACTTCTGATCTAGAGGACACCATCACTTCTCAGGGTAAGTAATGCTGAAATTTAAAAGTTTGAAACATGTCAGTTTTGCATAAACAATTTAACGTATAATTAATATCAGCTGTTGCACACAATAGGTGCATTGTTTTTACTGTTGTTCTTCCATATGATATTAGCACTTCTATCTATTGTCTGGTGTCTGATGCTGTACAAACAACACTACACTATGTGAGTGTGCATAGTAGTCAAGGTAGAAACTAACCTTCTGCCTGTTCAGCTAATAGGTATTTAGAATATCTAGAATTTACATTTCTGATAACAGGGTAGCTAGAAAAGGCATTAACAAGGTGTGACTGGGATGCAAGGAAGAAACTGATAAAGAAAGATAATGCACATGACACCAAAATAAAAGAAGGCAGGGCCCTGTATTATTAATTAAATACATTTTTGATTTCACTCTTGTTATCGCAAAAAGTATTCTAAAATTAGCTCAGTGAATTCAGGGGCATAAGCTCAGAGTAAATCAATGTGCCTATGTGATTTATGGTTGAATACATCTGATTTACATCCCTTGTTCTACTTTTTAACAACACAGGTAAGTGGACATTCATAAACTCTGGAATGTATAATGGAATGGATCCAATTACAGAATACAGTATGACATCATTTAAAGGAGCATGTGTAGTCATCTGTACTGCACTCATTCAGTAAAGGCATACAATTATACCACAAAGCAACATTTACAGTTATACAAACCTGGAATATTAGAATTGTTGTCTCAGTTCTAAAAGTGTGTTTTGACAGATGGTATATGAACAATGATGTTTATCCGGTATGCAGGGTAATAGAAGCTCTTCTGGATATCTTTAGGTAGAACACTTGATAAAATCACCAGTATTACAAACAATTTAATGATTATGACATTAAGGGGCTCATTACGATGGCGGGCGGAAGCACAACCGCCGTGCTGGCGGATGCAAAAACCACCAGTTACCGCCGGCACGCAGCAGTCCACACGCCCGCCCAATTACGATGCGAAAAGTAGGCCAAACACCGCCGGCAAGCCAGCAACACCGTCCGCCATCAAAGTGCGCCCGCACACGTAGCGGCACAGCCCAACTGACACACACCGTCCGACGAAACACGTCCCGCCCGGCGTATAAATTACGATGCCGCAAACAAACGGCTCCCACGGCCAAGAGATACCGTACGACAAACCGAAGCGGTAACACGGACGCCGAGCACGGACAACGAAGAAGCGGCTCCCCGAGCATGAATCCAGCACTGCAGGCCCTCCCCATGCTCCTGCTGATGCACCACCAAGGACGCAACGTACCGCGGAGACACAGGTAGGCACACACACAACAAGTGCACGCAAACAGCGCACACAGTGCAAGGGCGGAAAAGCGGACAACCCCCAACAGCGCGTGTACACTACACATCCACCATTGCATCCACATATGACACACAGGCCAAATCGTAACATCGCGTAACACATGTGTACACACCACCTGGGACTAGGAACCAACCACCCCGTCACGGCCCCAAAGCGGCGATGACGCCGCCACACATGCGCACAACGCAGAGGCCAACCGCAGCGCCATGCATGCGTCGCACACAGACACAGGGACACAACCAAGCAGCACACACATCAGCCCCACCCCGAACGCACATGACACGTGACAGGCCTGCCACAGACATGTCCCCAACGCCCAATTCACGGACAACACCCAACGCCACACAACCGACGCACACATGTCAGTGAAGTCACGCAACAGCAGGACACACCCCAGTGTAACAAACATGGCGTAGCACACAGCGGCGGCAACACCAACTAGGAGAAGCAGGGCCCCTTCGGGAAGAGGAACGCCAGAACCACACTGAAACACCCATACCACCCTGCACATATGAACAAGACATATAAAACGGAACACCAAAGAGCCCGGGGACCGACAACAGGTGGCCCAAGAATAACATTCACACACAAGGCCCAACGCAGAGTGGAAAGGCAGCCTGCCGCCCACACAAGGGAGAGCAGACAGCACTGAATGACCTTCCATTCCAACTCCGAAACCACAGCCCTACGACAGAAGCCGGTGAATACAGCCATTTTCCAAGAATAGACCAACACAGGCATGCCGAGGAGACCGACCACAGGGCAGATAGCGCATATCACAGAAGCACACAACGGACGGGAAGAAAGAAGAAAACACTCCCCATGTCGGCCACATGCAAGTTAATTGGAAGGAGTCACACATCACTGACCTTGAACTGTCTGAGAAGCATGTGGGATGAGGGCCCGTGTCCTCCAAACAAGCCAACAGAACACAAGTCCTGTCTCCCTACGACTACACAGAGCTCACAGCAACCTCGGAGCGTGCACATTGCAGACTGCACACACAGCCGGAGCACGCCACCACAACGCACCGCTGCGAAATGGCAACCGCAACACACCTACCCAACTACGCCGAACAGCTCAAGCTGTACAAAACCAACCTGTTACATATATTGGGATGCGATCTCCTGTCCCTGCTGAACGTAAGTTACCGACTGACTTACCGCATCACATTGTTCAGCTGCGTCATGCCCGTCTTCTACTGTCGGAGGTGTCCCTACCAGCATCCCGTGGAGATATGCCTCTCCAACCCGGCATGTCTGAAGGCGGACCTGCTACCACTACTCCTCCCTCTGGACGCACACGACAGGGCCTGCTCTGCCTATGGGGGCATGGCGTATGTGGCCAACATCGCACCCGCACTGAAATGGGACCACTGTGCCTCCACACGACGGATCATCGAGAACAGCTACATCGAATGTCACCCAGCATGCCCCATCATGGTCCTCCAAGGGACAACTTACGAACAACACCTTGACAGCCACCATCCGCTACATTGGCTGGCAAACATGTACACCACCAATGACATGGAAGCCCTGCTGGACGGCATCGCATACCTGACAACCTGTAAATTCGTCGGACCACAACGCAGGTTCCCCGATTGACCTATGATGTCCAACCCCGCACCCATGCTTAGCTTCCGCACGGACTGGCCAGTCACCACCACAACAGCCATACCAAACGACCGGCAACTGTAACCACACCATCAACGACATCGCCATGACATCGGATATGACCGGGACATGCACACTGTTCCCCATCACATCCAGGAACACCGCATGCATCGTGGGAGGCAGTGGCATGGGCTCTGTGTATCGCACCCACATGGACGGAACTGCACGAACAACCAAGACACGACATGGATCCAGCACACATGGACACACACACCGCTCAGTGGACATGAATAGGTCACCTGGAGTCTGTGGGTGCTGCACCCCTCCCACCCCCGCCCCGGGAATCCCATACCAGGACCTTTGCATGGACGACAAGTGCATACAACAACAACACGACCCCAGTGACTGTGACATGTCCAGTAACAACCACAGTGCAACAACAAGTGGCACGCCGCTGCATGCACGCAAGCACATGCCCTGATGTCATCTCACATGCACGCGTGCATGAGGAACAACCGCAGCAAACCTGTCACATGGAACTGAGATGGACTGTGCCCATGATGCCAAGCGGTCTGGTAGGCTACATGTATACCGTCTGTGTCAAAGTCCGCAGCTCCGCAGCTATACGTAAATGTACATTAGCACAGCCTTGGCCAAGCAGATGTCACTCTGAAGCCCACATCCCACATGCAACAGCCAATCACATGTAACCCCACACCCTATCCCATTTGCAATCATGCTCAGTATATCCTCAACATGTATTCCGCTGCCAGTAGTGTCCACTATACTGCACCACAGAGGACAGAAGACTCAATATAATGTTTGAAACCAAAACTGTCTCCGCTGACTCATTTCACAAGTACGAATGAGAGAGGATGAGAGTATGTGAAGTACACGGCAGTCGTGACATGACCATGTAGTCCACTGGTATTGGATGTCAACGCAAATGAGTAGCACAACTGTGGAAGACACACATGTGTCGTGTGAAGTCGTATGGACGCAGTGCTCAGGTGGGTGGGTGTGACGGGTAGATGCGCACATGCCAAGTTGGAGCACGCCGTGTTGGGAGGGCTCATGAACAGTACACCACCGCTTCCCTGGGCATTGTGAGAGGACACCTGTCGGGGGGAGTGAACACGTGTGTGCACAGCAGCCGGGCACACGTACAAAGCGGTACCAGGCGCACCTCAGCCCACCCTCTGTGGACAAGCTGGATCCTGTTGTGCGCCCGCCATGCCCCTTGACAAGGCACACACAGCCCCAGTCGACCAGGTGTAACCCCAACATAGTCAATCCGCACAGGCGATACAGGGCACGGGATGGCAGTGGAGCATGGTGTGTGAGAGGTCTCCTCGCGCTCCTCCTGGTCATATCACGCAGGCAATAGAACCTCAACGTCTAGCATGGCACAAGTCAAATGGAAGTGTAGGGGGACGCACCACAGCACGAGCAGCACTGACGTCACGGGAGGTGGCTCGCACCATCCCATCCATTGCCCATTATACCAACCACGCCACATGCCATTGCGACTAAGTGCAAGCGCGTGCGCCACCACCCCCGAGCCCTCCCCAGAGAGGCCAAAGAGTGAATGTGTGGGCCATCAGTCACAGACGGACGCGGCATGGCCGCAAGGGCAGCCACAGCCACTGGGTGTCGCAGGTGGCGGATCCGGAAGGCGAAGACTGTGATGCATAGTCCATGCAGGCCGGGTCTCCATTAGGGGCACCACGCAGGTGGACGGCGTCCCGCAACACATCATACCCTGAGACAGCCCACTCGTGCAACTGGACCCACACATACACTCCTTGCCCTCTCTGGTGTGAGCTTGGGGCTGCCTGTGCAAGCGCTAGCCTCGCAGGTGCACATGCATATTGGGGGAGCGAGGGAGGACATGAGGGCTGGGGCGAAGATGACTGTATCACTGTCAGTGAGTACAAGGGATGACCCAGATGTGGAAAGGAAGAGACGTGTCCCGTGTGTACTGCAACTAGTCGCCAATCCAACTACCCCCCATGTCCGGAATGTAAGCCCGCACCTAGGCCCGCCCATCCGCCACATCGAACATACCACCAGCACGACAACCTTCCCATTCGAAACACTGACTGGGGGTGGCGACCAGTGAACAATCATGTGTAGCCTACCCACGCGTACATGTGGGCCCTCCATGATCCATGTCACCTGCGGCAAAGTCATGACATGCACAATGAGGGAAGTGAGGAGAGCTGTCCGCCCCACGCACAGAAGGTGCATCAGCTCCACAGACCCAGCAGCGAGTCCAGCAGGGGTCACATGTGCAGGGGCAGCTGTGCCTGGTGTGAAGGCACATGCATATAGACAGCACATCGACCAATGTGTAGTCTGCCCACATCTACAGTCCATCATCATGCGGACATAGGAATTGAACACAGGGCAACACATCTTAGTGGGTGCACCCACCGTGACCAACAATGCGCAATCATCGACATACCCGCCCTGTGCATGGCCCCCACCCAACGGAGGCACATCCAGTGCCACCATCCCACACACACAAGCCTTCCACGGAACATGCTGTGTCCAATGGTCAGTACAGAGTCAGCGCCCATCTGGTGGATCCTGAACAGGAGACACATGCACACACATGCCAGCTCCCACTATGTACGTCTGCCACCTGGCACGTGCAATGTAACCTCTCACCTGTGACGTGTGACTGCAAGCACACAGCCGTCTTGGCATGGGGCTGTCAATGTGGACACCTGTCAATGTTTCGGGAGGTGTGATCCGTACAGTGCTGTACATAGGGTGCAGTGCTGACACCTACTACTGTCTCATATCCCCTCGTGCCACAGGTCCCACTTGTTTTGGCCGCTCAGCCTGTGCCCACATCGTCGTCGTCGTGTGCCATACTCATCCAGCCTCGGAAGCAGTTCCATGCTCAGCAGACATTCATGTTGCCGTGGCGTTGCCGCTTGACGAATATGCAGTCAGTCCCCATCAGCACGCCCCGCAAGTCATTGGGGCCTAGATCCCCATGTGCATGCACATGGCAGTGGTCTGTATCACTAGCCATTGCCATTGTTGGGAGACCTGTGTAAGTGTATTGTGGCCGTGCCGTCCCAGCTTGACAGCTGGGCTGTGGCTCATGTGCTTGCTCAGTCATGTCAGTGATGTGTATGCGAAATTGCTATGTGTCGTGTTGCTTTGACATGTGTCCACTGCCATTTTCCCTAGGCGGAGACCGAACATTGACCGCCCATACCAATTGCTGGCGGACATGGACGATACAGAGGTCATTAGGAAGTTTCGGCTGGACAGGCCAACCCTGCATCGACTGTGTGCCATGTTAGAACCCCATCTCCGTCCCCGCAGGGTGTATCCGACAGCTGTCACCCCCACGGCTAAGGTGATGGCCGCCATGCATTTCTTCGCCACTGGGTCATTCCAGCACACAGTGGGCAGTGGAGGAGGGATGTCCCAGCCCATGTTCAGCAAGGTGCTGAGGGATGTACTGGCAGCCATGATGCTGTACCGAAACAGGTACATCCGCTTCCCCAGGACTCGTGAATTGGCGGCAGTGAAGGGTGCATTCTATGCCCTTGGCAGAATCCCACACGTCGTTGGAGCCATTGACTGCACACATGTTGGCCTTGTTCCACCACAGGCCACTGAGCACCTGTACCGCAACAGGAAGCACACGCACTCCCTGAATGTGCAAGTGGTGTGCCTTGCGGACATGGTGATCACCCACGTGTGTGCAAAGTTCCCAGGCTCGGCCCATGACGCACACATAATGCGCAACAGCATCTTGCCACGACTGATGTCCAATCTGCAACAGGATCGTGGCTGTATTGTCGGTGAGTATGTGGAGTGGTGTAGCGTGCTGGTTGTGCGATGCTGTCCCCTGTCCAGTTGGAATAGCAACGGTTCTCTGTGTCCCTCACACCCAGGTGACTCTGCGTACCCGAATGGGGCATGGCTGCTCAGTCCATTGAGGAATCCTCGCACCCCAGCAGACGATCGCTACAATGAGGCACATGGGAGGACCAGACGTGTGGTCGAGCGTACCTTTGGCCTCCTCAAGTCCAGGTTCAGGTGCCTGGACCGCACCGAGGGTGCGCTGGCGTACTCCCCACAGAAGGTGTGCCAGATAGTGGTGGCGTGCTGCATGCTGCACAATCTGGCCATTCGGAAGCAGATCCCCCTCATCGTGGATGACGGAGATCAACCAGGGCCCCAGCCCGCAGACCAGGACAGCTCGAGTGAGGAGGACAGCGGAGAGGAGGAAGCTGGGAATGTGCGGCAGCAGCTCATCGCCCGCTACTTCACTTGGCGGTGAGTGTCCATGTACGACGGCTGATGTGGCTGTATCTGTGCAGGTGTGTGTGTGCTGTGTCAGGGTGGCCGTTTGTTCACTGCGTGCTGTGTGTCAACGCTCCATGGCCAGGGTAGTATGCCACTGTTGGTGGCTCTGGCATTGTGCCCTATTGCTCTGTGCGATGTGTGTACATTGCTTGTAGTTGTTGACATGTACTGTGTGATGGGTGTGTGACACACTCATTGAATGTGCTCCTGTTCTGTCTCCCACCCCTAGGTCCCTACAGGCCCTCCGGTTCCATTGCCATGCCACGCATCAGGTGCCTTTCCGCCCAAGGTGGCCGTTGTATTCCGTACAAATAAAACACAGGGCACAAACAGCAGTTTGTGTAAGAGGTGCATTTATTTCAAACTGTGACATGTGATTGTGTGTAAGGTGATGACAAAAGTGGTGCGTGCAGTGACAATGAGCTGTCGGTCATGGCTGCGTGATGCTCAGGGTGTACCCACTGGTTCTATGTCCATAGTCCAACACACACATGCCATCCAGATGGCTGTGTGGAGTGGGATCGTAGTCCAAGTCAATGCAGTGGCTGGTCAAGGAAGGCTGGCTGGCTGCCTCACTTGCGTCTGGAGCGTGCGAAGTCCTCCCGGGAGATCTGTTTCCTCTTCGGACGGCCCCTTCCACGTTTGCGAGGGGGGGTGCCTGCTTGCGACATGCTGGTGGTTGAGGTGTGCTCACTGGCTGTGGACGCAGGGGAACTGGACACTGCTGCTCGACCCTGCGCCCCGGCAGGTGGTGGCGGAGGGGGAGCTGCTGTCCCTGGCTGTGACCTCACCGCCACCACCAGCTGGCCCATGAGGTCCACGAGTTGGCCCATACGGGCATCCATGGACCTCAGCACCCCCAGCACCTCACGCGTGTCCGTAGCTGACCTGGCCCATTGTCCTTGGGCCTCTTCATAGGCCCCAAGGACTCTGGCCATTTGAGGCAGGGCATGGCTCCCAGGGGAGGCTGGCGTTTCCCTGACCCTGCTCCTCCTACCAGTCCTGCTGCCACCGGCCTGCCCACTAGCCACATTGCTCACCACGGTCCTCGCCGTGGCTCCCAGGGTGGATCCAGTCGGCCGGGCCACCACCTGCGCTGGGGCTGGTGCCAGCGAAGACGTGGTGGTGGTGGCGGCGGTGGTGGTCGGTGCGGCGATGGTGGCGGTTGCGGCAGTGGTAGTGGCCGCAATGACCGTGGGTGTGGCCGCAATGACCGTGGGTGTGGCCGCAACGACAGTGGCAGCAGGGGGCTGGGAATGTTCAGCAGCCCTGGATGATGGGTTGGTGGGTAGGAGGGGTCCTGGGGAGCGGCTGGGCCCTGCCACACCAGATGGGCCTGCTTGGTGGTCCGTGTCCGAAGAGGAGGACAGATCCTCCACATCCGTGTGTCCTCGTTGGGGGCTTGTAGGCTGGCTGTGCTGGCTGCTGGCTCCATCCCCAGCATCCAGCAGTTCGTCACCTGTGGAGAGAATGAGATTTGTTATTGTGTTGCACCTTGCGAAGTATGTATTTGTCGTCTGACATTAACAGTTCGTGCAATCTCGTACATGGGTTTCCCGGAGGCGTGTGTGTGGCTGTACCATTTGTAGTTGTGTGTGCTTGGCAATGGGACTGTGTGATGTGCACATGTGGCATGGGACGGATTGGCCATGCCGATGGGTGTGTTGCTGTGCCCCTACTTATTGTGACTCTGGTGTATGCGGGCTCCTGGCCCATCCTGGGTCTGGTTTGTACTTTGCTTTTGGGGTTCAAATGGAACGCTTAGGAACGCATATGGCAACATGGGGGCCATGCCCCAGATTCGCATTTGGGTGGGAATATGCTTTTGGGGTTCAAATGGAACGCTTAGGAACGCATATGGCAACATGGGGGCCATGCCCCAGATTCGCATTTGGGTGGGAATATGCTTTTGGGGTTCAAATGGAACGCTTAGGAACGCATATGGCAACATGGGGGCCATGCCCCAGATTCGCATTTGGGATGGAATATGCTTTTGGGGTTCAAATGGAACGCTTAGGAACGCATATGGCAACATGGGGGCCATGCCCCAGATTCGCATTTGGGAGGGAATATGCTTTTGGGGTTCAAATGGAACGCTTAGGAACGCATATGGCAACATGGGGGCCATGCCCCAGATTCGCATTTGGGTGGGAATATGCTTTTGGGGTTCAAATGGAACGCTTAGGAACGCATATGGCAACATGGGGGCCATGCCCCAGATTCGCATTTGGGTGGGAATATGCTTTTGGGGTACATGCTGTGAGCCATGGGTGCCGAACGTGACATGTGTTGTGGCAGCATGACAGTGCATGGTTTGAGGTGTGTGCATGGTTGACATGGCCTGCATATTTGCTGTCTGTTGTGATTACTGGACATGGCATTGGACGCATCGTTATGAGTGAGTGATGGTTGTGTGCCAGCCAACGTATTGCAGTTGTCCCATCTCCTTGGTGTGCGTGCTGCCCTGTGCCATGTGCATCACTGCAGTGCTCGGGGGGTGTGGCCCATGTTGTGTGTTGTTGCTCACAGTGTGTCGTGCGCTTCATTGACTTCTGGCACATGGTTGGTCATGGGCATGTATCTTAGCGTGACTGCTGTATGTGTGGCAGCTGTGCGGATGACATGCCTTTCATGAGACTGGGGCTGACGGATGGGATGGATGGGATGTTGTATGTGCATGGTGTGTCTGTGTGTTTGATGGGTTCAGTGGTGTTCGTGTGCATTTATGTTGTTCCGCTCTGTTGCGTCTAGTGTTGTTTGTCTTACATAGGCGTAGTTGTGGGGTGTGTGGTTGACAGGCAGTAGGGGCTACATGGACAGGACTTCAATGGTGTTTCGGTTGTGTGTGATGAGTTGCACAGTGGCTGCCGTGTGGTACTATATTCAGTGTGGCTTGTGCATGCAGACGTGGCTCCTTGGGTGTTGCTATGTCTGTGATGGGTCATGTGGGGTGTGAGTCTGTTGTTCATGTCCGTGTGCACATTGTTCACTTGTTCGTGACGGTGGGCGGTGCTGCGTGTTCGTCTGCTACGTGACATGTCCCATGTGTTGGTCGTGTTCCGGTCCTCATGCCTCCAGTAATCCAGCCCTGTCCAGTTTCCCACCTGCAGGTTGTTCGTGCGTGCACTGTACTGGATGCCACATGGTTCTAAGCGGGGGTGCTCCATGTTGCAGGTCTGTGGGGGTGGGGGTGTTGTGGGTCGTGGGGGTGGCTGGACACCCACTGACACCGATTGCTGTGGACCGTGATGTCTGCCTTTCGGCTGTCGTTGTGCACTGCGGTGGCTGACACGTGGCTGTGGGGTGTGGGGGATGCTCCTCCTTGCTGTGCTGTGGGACTAGGGGCCTGGTGTGTGTTGTACTTGGGCTGTCCACCGTCCCACCCACTGCACTTTGTGTTCCTGCCACTTACCTGTTACTTGTCGGTTAGTGCAGCTGTGGCGGACACATGGGTGTGGTGGGTGCTCGTTGTGGCGCTTCTGGCATATTTGGGGACCTGTTGGTGGTTACGTGGCTGGCTGAGTGTACACATGTCCCCACGCATCTTACAGTTGTTCTGTTTGGGCTGTGTGTGGTGGTGTCTGTTGCATGTGTGTGTTGTGTATTGTGTGCTGGACATGGGGGTGTTTGTCCCTGGGAGCATTGGCATGGTGGTAGTGCATGTGAGTACATAGCGGTGTGCTGGTATACATTAGTTTGTACTTACCAGCCTCCACTCCCCCTGCTAATCCGGCGAGGATCTCGGGATGTATGATGACTCGCACCTTCTCCTCCCACGCTTTGAAGGTCTTGAAGAGCGCGGGATTCCCTCCGCCAGTGACGGCAGCCAGCTCTCTGTTTTTGCCCTCCTTCTTCTTGACCAGGCTCTTGACGTCATTCCAACGTTTGTTTATTTCTCCTCTGTTCCTGGGCAGGGTCCCGACTGCATTGACCTGGTCTACGATCCGGTTCCACATTCTGTTTCTGGTGGCTAGTGGTGTGTGCTGGACCATGTTCCCATAGATTTGTGGGTGCACCTTGATGATCTCGTCGACCATGACCGTCAGCTCAATGGGCGTGAACTTGGGCATTCTTTGTGGTGCCATGGTGTTTGTGGTGCTGGTGCGGTGTGTGTTGTGTAATGTGCAGGGGGTTTGTGGTGCAGGTGTTTGGTGGTGGTGGTGGTGGTGGTGGTGGTTGTGATGTGTGCGTTTCTGTGGTGTGCTGCTGTCCTTGCTGTGTCACTGTGTCCTCTCCTCTCCTCTCTGGTTTGCAATGTTGCAAGGGGTTGTGGTCTGTGGGAGTGCTGCTTTTGTACTTACCTATGTGGGTGTGTCCTCATGGTCTGTTGTTTTCAGGTGTGTTGTGTCTGGGGTTCTGGCCTTTGTAGTTTTTGTTTGTCCGGGGGGTGTTTTCGGGATGTGTACTGTGCTTGTGTATTTGTGCGTGCCTTGCTGTGTGGACTTGTTGGCCATGTTGTGTGCTATTGGTTTTGTGAGCGGATGGTTTCTGTGCAGGGACGTGGGCGCCATGGCTTCTGCCGTGTCGATTCTCATCGGCGTTGTTTGCGCTGGCGGGCGGTATATTTGTAGTTTTCCCGCGCTCATGGCGGTGCGATCGTAATCTCACGTGCGGTGTGTCGGCCGTGAGGGCGGGCGGTTTTGTGTTGTCGTGCGTGTTTCCGTCCGTGGCGGGCGGTTTGACTCCGACTCGGACGATGGCGGGCGGTATCTTGTGTGATTTTTCCGCCGATGGCGGTTTTCGGTTTGTGTGATCGTAATGGCGTGGTCGGTGTTCAGACGGTGTGTGCGGGCGGATTTTTGCCGCTTCCATGCCTGGCGGATTTTTTTACGCCGGGTATCGTAATGGGCCCCTAAGACTGGAATCTTCATTATAACTCAATGTATAATTTGTTTACTTTCTAAAATTTAATCAAATTGTTGAATCATAATATCTTTCCTTACTTTGTACATTATATATATATATGTGCATGTACAACGGGCCTGATTCACAAAGGTGACCTTACACTTTTTTGTAAGTTTACAATTGTTTGGCATTCACAAGGGGATTTACGAGTAGTATCTTTATGAGTGCTGAGTCTCCACACGTTAAAAGATAGGACTGTCCTATATTTTTATGTGCGGAGACTCCGCACTTGTAATGATACTACTCATAAATCCCGTTTGAAATACCAAACAATTGTAAACTTACACAAAAGTGTAAGTTTACCTTTGTGAATCAGGCCCAATATATATATAAAATACCTTATTACCATATACAGGAAACATTTTGAAAAATAATATGTAAGCATTCATATAAAACTATCCTTTAATTAACAAAGAGTACAATAATTCAATAATAAATATACCCCTGATGCCAGTGCATATTTGTAATGGGCCTTGGAAGCTTGAGTGCAATTCTTACTACATATACCTCACAATATCTATAAAAGAAGCATCTTTTGTCAATGAATATAATAATCATTTAATGTTTTTCATGTATATAGTTAGGAAAGTAATAGTATCTTACAATCAATATAGAAAAGTAAAAACATTTCAAACTTAAATTATAGATGTTAATGTTAGTTTAAGGTTCAACCAATGCCTTTAACCAGTCACTGTCTCAAGATGATACTATTAACATCTTGGAGCCATCCCTACCATCTGTGGATGAAGATGCACTCTTCATGCTCATAGATGATTTGGAAACCACATCAAGCTCACTGGTAAAATATAAAACAATGCTAGATTTAACAAAATAGACATCACATGGGTCTTCAAGGAGTCAGAGCATCTGATCCCCCTGTTGATGATGAATAATAGCTGAGCAGTCTTGAAAAAAAGGTGACAAAACGCAACACATTTTGTGAAGAGCTGAAAAAGAGCATTGAGTCATCCCATGAGGTCCTAGATGGAGTTCACTGTTTCCTAAGTCCTAATAAGCATACCAATGACACTATGAAAGGTATGCATATTCGGCTCTGTGGCATGGATGAGTCATTAGCCGACATTGCAGGACACCTGGATGTTATAGAAATGGTGAGGAGATTGCTAAATCTCTCCATGGAATCAAATTCTCCCTTGATGAGATAAAGGACCAGGTACTTCAAAGTAGGTCTTAAAAAGAAGCTGCAGTCATGCTGGGTGTTGTAGGTATGATACATGTAGTACATAGTCAAGCATTAGCACAAGAGAGGTAAGCTTAGGTGATTTTAAAGATTTAAAGATAAAAATGGGATTCAATCTCATTGCACATTTCCATATGTTGGCAGTGTTAGAACATATAGCCTTTGGGTAGAGGTTTACAAGATTTTTAATATTATTTTGTATGCAACAAGAGCCAGAGTTTGAAACGGCATCATAGTATATCAACAATTGTCATTTCAGAGAGGAATACAACAGGGATGTACAATTTAACATAAAATATTAGCATTGCTGGTGGATTACTTTAGATATTGACTCAGAACTAGTATGAGCTATTTGCTTGCAAAGTTAGGTGACTCAAATCATTTGTTACTTATATATCTAGACATTATGTTAACTTATCTGAGAAAGTCTATGGAATTGCCTACATTGCTTCATAGTAATCTTACATGGAGTTTTGAAAGACTTATGAATAAACTATGATGCTGGGTATCTGGATATGGGAGTGTGTAGTTATTTAGTTATTTAGTTTTGACTTTGAAAACCCAGTAATCCCCCAACTTGGCAATGTTGCTTCAGCAGCCGGATGTTCTTGCTCTTGTCCTAGAACTTGGTACTGCTATCAGTAATGCATAGAGTGGCATTGGACAATTAATACTTTTAGACAAGAAACACGTACATGATACAAGGATCAATGTTCCATAGACCAAAAAAGTTTAACAACTAGATTGCATAATTTTCACTAGTCTAGGGTAAGGAGCATAGTTTATCTAAATATTTGAAACTGAGGTAACCCAAATAATATTTTGGCGTGTGATTGTTTGATATAGATCAATATAACATGGCGTATCATTGCAAAACAAACTGGTCACCAGGATATACGAATCCACTTTGCGACTTCCTAAAAAAGAATCACCGGCACAAGTGAGACTTGAGTACAACATCACAAGACAGCACTGGGCCAGAGGCAGCTGCTTTCTTAACTTATGCCATAGGCTCAGACAGGCATTACCTAATACCATGCATGGCCTAATCTGGAGCGCAATTGAGCGTTGCGACCCAAGATCATCATCATGCAAACAGCACCTTGAGGCTAAACTGTTGGAATTATCATTAACCGAAACCTGGAATAAACATCTCTCACAACAGGTTTTTAAGAGCCTAGCAGCCCACACAGCAAAAAAACTGTCAAAACTGGAAGACATGACAACTTTATGCAAACGCTCTCACACGTGGTCAGTCATAAATTCATACTCTTTACTTAAACAGCAGTGCTACATCATCTGCCCCTATCCCATATGGATCAAACTGCGGCATGTGGCATTAAGAATGGGTGAGTGGAACTTTCGTGCTCACTTTCCGCCCTGGCACCGCCACTAGATGCCAACTATGCAGACAAGGTAAAGAAACTCTAAGTCACATCCTATGCACTTGTCCTCAACTTATGCAGCAAAGGAGAACTCTTCTTTGATCTGACTTCATCTGGCTGGGGTGCGCACATGCTGGCAAGCAGTCATCGCCAGCCTGAACCAAGCAAATTCATCACTAAACATTAAAACTGTCAAATTCCTTCGAACTGCAGCAAGCAAACTGGACTGAGTCAATTGTACTAATACTGAAGCATCCTCCGCTCAAATGCCAAAAACTCTGCCCCCGCGCCAGCCGCCATTACTATCTGCATATAAGGGGCTAGCTGGACTTGCCGCATTCCAGTCTTTGCATGTCTCTAAAACCTTAGTGTGATATAAACTTGATGATGACTGTTTTTGTATATAATTTGCTACTTAATTTTCTGCACTAGCATCTGTGGGACATCACTTACTAGTATATCAGTGAGGTGTGTCTCTTCCAAATACTTTGGGGGGCCTTGGTGCTAGGCCAACTGGGCAGATTGCACTTTTTTACTTAATGTATTGATGATGCTACTGCCTTATTTGGTCCTTCCTTGCACTGGAACTTTGATCTTTTGAGCTAAAGTGATATGCTAAATGATTTTAGTGTGATGTAATTCTGATGACGATCATTTTAAGGAACAAATTGCTGCTATATCTTATGGACTAGCACTTGCGAGACCTCTCTTCTTAATAGATCAGTGATGTGTACTTCTCCAAAAACATTTCACGGCCTCTGAGCTAGGCAAATTTGACCGATTGCATTTTAATTTCATGTATTGATGTTTCTATCATTTTTATTAGGCTCTCCTTTTACTAGTACTTTGCTCCTCTATGTAAAAGTGACACGGCATCGAAATAATCGTCCTAGCTGTACTGTACTGTTTTAATCAGTGTGCTCTTCCTTTATGAAAAGAGTTTCTCTTATCTTGCATGTTTCACACTTTTGCAAATTGTAATGCTTTTAATTAACCGTACACAATAAAGATACACACATACACAGTGTGCAAATATTTGAGTGATGAATCTATTTGCATACTTTTTCTGGTAATGCATAGCTAAAGGGTATTTGATGAGATAAAGGAGATGTTTTTTTAAAGGTCATCCAGTTTGTTCGGTAGATACAATATCAATAGTTGCAAATTAACAGGGAGTTAAGGAAGAGAAACTTAAATGTCCACAAAAGTACTCACACCATCAGAATCATATAGAGAAGATTTGATTGAGGAATACTGATTGCCAGAATTTGCAGAGCACTAAAACAATACAAGATGGGTTTAGTCAGCACAATACCCTTGTAAAGGTGACATGTGTGCTCCAAAAAGTCCCTTAACATAACATAACATCACCTCTAAACATATGTTCCCATTGGTTGATGAAAATGGAAAACATACTTCCTTGAATTTTATTCACAACATAGCACATAAAAAATATTTATAATCACGTTTATAATTAGTGTAGATGAATTTATAAAGATTCAAATATAATTTAGCACATGTTAACACAATGGTTCTTCATTACCATGGAAGACAGATTACCCATAATCCTTTCTGCAAAGAAGCATAGACATGGAAGCTATGCTTCTGTGTATCTGCTGTCACTTGTCATTGCGAGATTTACCCTATATAAAAATTGATTTCTGCATTGTGCAACAATACCTAAAGAAGTAGCAAAGCTATATTCAGAAGATGAATTCACATTTAAAAACATTTGAGCCTATCAATAAATGACTTTCCATGGGTATCTATTTAAATAGGAAATTCAACTCTGTGTCTGGTATTCATTACCATGCTCAACATTTCTGTGGCATAAGGTATTGAACCTGTAATGTAATTCCTAAAGGCAATCCTAATTGTCATCTGGACCCAGGCAGCCACATACCTAATCTATTTCATCCCTCTAGTCAAAAGAAGAAATTCATACATCCAATATTTAGTCCAAGTGAGCATTTCTTGGTATGTATTTGTATAGTATAATGCTATACTAAAATCATACTGTAAAGGGATGTTCAATGTTCTAATTTTATTATCAATAGCCACAAGGTCTTGATGCGTAGTCTAGTTCCTCATAGTGAAATTCAAAAATCCTAGTTAAATAATGTGTACAGATAATTCTTCATCTATATTTACTCCTGCAGGGACAATGCTATTCCATTCAATAACGTTTTAGATTCCATTTTTTGCAAGAACTTTCCCCTATCAACACCTTTCTACATATACTCCCACCCCATCAATAGCAAATATTTCTACATTTCAAATTCACAGGTATGCAGATTGCTAAAATACCTTGCTACAGGGTAATTCATGAAGGCCGTGTGCAGCTTGGGGTTGACTGCCTGCGAGGGTTTGGAAGCATGGCCTGGATGCAGGGAGGGGGTTAGCTTTAAGTATGGTAGCAAAATATTACATTACGCAAAAATATCCTTGAAATTTACTGAAAAAACAAAGGTTAAAATAACAGTACAATTAGGTGAAATGTTCAGTAACAACATAACGTTTTAAACTAAAAAAAACACAGAAATTCACCAGTTCTAGTTATCAAAAGTAACTATAACTCGTGCCCTAAAGTAACTAGAACTCACACCCTCGCCATGCCTTGCTAATTTTGTCAGGATTCCTGCTACAGCTCACCTCTCTTGACTATCACAATATACCGGCATGACTCATATCATTCCTCGCAACACTTACAAACGTCTTGTACCCTGACTTTTGACCATAATACATGCTGTTGGTAATAGCTAGCTGCAGCTGGTGTGCCTGGTTTGTTTGGAAAGGCTTAACAGCTTGTACAAATGTTTTACCATGTATATGCAAGATCAGGTTACAGGCACCACGGAAACATCCAGAAAATCCACCAAAATAAGCATCAAGCAACAAGCATAGATGACCTCAACTCGAACCTTCCAGAAGACAGCCCTCATCAAATTAAACCCCTGCACCTGTTCCTTGCTAAAAGCAATTAGAACGGGACCTTTGAGAACATTCTAAAATCACTTCTAGAAGACAGCCTCACCAAATTAATCATCTGCACCTGTTCCTTGCTTAAAGCAATTAGAACGCAACCTTTGTCAGCATTCTAAAGCACCTTCTAGAGAGGCAGACTCATCAAGTTAATTATCTGCACCTGATCATTGTTACAAACAATTAGAATGTGACCTTTATGAATGTTCTAAAGCAATCTTATTTCAAAACCATCCACACTCCTTCCCTTTGCTTAGCCTCTTCGCCAGCCACTTACCTTTTGCCTGGGTTCCAGGACTCTGTCTTGCCAGCTCCCCTGATCCTCCTGCTTCGACCTAACTGCAAAGAACGCCCGGCATTAGTCTCACACCTGGATGGAAAAAAGAACAAGAAGAAAAGGACAGATGCATTAACAGACTTGATTTTACAACGCCCTGAGCTCAGTTGCAACATCGTGCTGCAAACAAAGGTAACCAGTGTTTTTGTTCAACTTATACATACTGTTGGCATGGCTCTGCCAGAGAGGACTTGGGTGAAGCTAATCCCGTCCAAATTTGCTTGTGGGTTTGATGCTGAAATCATACTCACTACAGTTTCAAAAACTTTGATAAAGGAGGCTCTGCGGACAATCTAAATGAAAACAAAAGAACAACAAAACTAAAGGTTGGTTGAGATTTGAGACGCTTTCATGAGGTGATACCTTAAGAGATAGAGTTAATACTAGACTAAAGCCTTATTATTTGTTTGTTTATAGGTATCATATCTGCCAGTACCATTCATCAGACTGGTGTAAATGTCTGCTGCAGTTTTGCTGTTGAGTAGATGAGCCACAGCATCTTTGACTCTATATGCTCTCTCCATCCCAACCCCCTTCCCCCTGGGATTTGCCACCGGAGCAGTGTCTCCTCATGTAAACCGAGGGCAAGTCTTGGGAGGATTCGGGAACTAGCGTAGACTTCCCATTGCCATCATCTGGGATCCAGGTAGGTGGATAATGACAAATTACCTCACATAATATATCACTCATGACATCTTCTATGACATCATTGATACACATCAACATTTCCAATGAAATCATAGATGAGTAAACTCAGTGCTTAATTTGTAAAATATGAAGTCCAGGTGCTCAAATATTTTTCAGAGGCTCCACCCACTTCCGCCCTGGCTCCACCCACTTCCTCCACTGGCTCCACCCAATTACTCTATTGGCTTCGCCCACATCCTCAACTGGCACTGCTGAAAGTCAGATGTAATAGCCGATCTGAATTTCAACAAGGGAACCTTCCTGCAACTAAGGATATGATAGGAGGTTCTCCTGTCCTGTGAAAACTGAAAAAAAGATTAAATCAAAAGTGTATTTAAAGCACAATTTTGGAAAAAATTAGCTAAAACGACTAATGCATTGAAAAGGGATATGTGAAACATTCCAGCGCTCTATGTGCCGATTTGAGGAAAGGACAATACTTGGGCATGCCATTTTTAACAGATTCTAATATTAGCCGTGGGCTGAGATCATATATGTCAGTTGCTGTCTGTGTATGTAAACCAGTATATAACAACTCCCACCCAATCTTATGTCAGGACTGGAGGCGAGGATTATGCTCATCTTTCTTGCTTTATTTTGACCACAGCTGCTTCAACATTTAACAAAAAACTATCTTTCCCATGAATCACCAGGCATTGAAGTCGAACACAACTTCAACCAATCAGAACACAATGTGCCATAATAGTCCTTGTCTCTCATCTATGCTCCTCTTTCTTGCCCCAGCAGAGCACAGATAAGACATGAGAGTCTCTTAGTTCACTTATCCTTTAAATGTACTGTTCATATTTGTGCTTATCCATCTGTCATTGCTTTATGTTAATGTTGTGCCTACAGGTTGGCCTGTTTTTTGGATTTTCACTGAGGGAACGCACTCCAGCGGTTTAGTCGAGCCGAGGTGTATACTTTTAAGGCGTCGGGACAGCATGAGCGCGGTATTGACATACGCCCACTAAAAGGCGCTCCAGGGCCATAAATAACATTGTGAGCGCAAGAAGCACATCTCGCTGCTCCGGGCATCCTAACTTGTGGGCCTGTATCACTTGTGCATGGCATCCTATAACACACGCACATACAAACATGCACAACGAATGTTGTGTTCAGGATTCCAGATTTATCGTGAGCAGCAGAACTTCGAATTACTGAGCTTCTAAGTGTGTATTCACGCCTCACAGGTACAGGCCTGCCACTGTAATTCACCAATCATGGTACGCTGCCATCACCGCGCTCCAGGCATGAAACCCACGATAGGGACAGTACGCTTGGTGCACCCCTCCTGGTTCAGGACCTGGTCCAGAACCTATTATTATCAAAAGATTGTTCCTCTGGCAATTTACACACATGGAATTAGTGTGTGTCATGACAAAAATCAGAAACCCAGGATCACAGGAATGCAGTTCGAGTATGCAGACCGTGTCTGGTGGCTCAGTGGACTAATGCATCCACTGCAGGGGCCTGTGTTCGACCTCATGGTCACAGGCTCAAATCCTGGCGGGTCTACTCAGCCTTTCATCCATCTGAGGCCGATAAAATGAGTACCATTGAGTTGGGTAACAATAAACATCTGTTATTCAGCGCCAAGAGACCTGTGGGTGAATGTGCGCTTTACAAATACACATGTTATGTTATGTTATGTTATGCAGGGCTGGCAAGGCACACAGGTATATATCATGCAAATGACATTTTTGTCCTAACAAAACCATTTTTTTAAACTTAATTAGTGTATTTGATTCATATATCTTTTTCACTGGGTTGAATTTTGTGTGCTTTAAAAGTAGTCCATGTATAAATCAAAAACAGTAGCAAAATACCGTTAAGTTAACACATATTTATTTGCCCTGTGCAAAGCAGTTTAAAATCCTAAACTTTGCTCCAAAGATCCATGAACATACGAAGGTCAGAGGCACACAGCCTGCTTTAGCTGCACAGGAGCTAATGGAAGTGATGCAGCTGACCCTGTCTTTTCTAGAATTCTAAATGAAAACAGTGCCACAGATAACAGTTGTTTTTGTCCCTGAATTTTAGGAAGTGAAAATGAGCAGGGAAAGAATGTAATCGTTTCACTGCATCTTCTCATGAGGGCAGGCTTCTCAAGCCCCTTCTTCTTGCATGATGGCGTTAAAGGCGTTTGCATTTCCTAAAGAATTACACTGGAAAGGGAGCCCATGAAAAGGCGCCCCCTCCCTCTGTTTGCAAAGCTCAACCTCTCCTGTGTGAACTTTGACCTCGTGTTATCTGTATATTCATTTTTCTGTTTCTAACAAAGTAAAATACTTATACGGGCTTTCAGCGAGCCCCCACCCTATTCTTCGGGTTCTTATTGTGTCATTCACATTTTTTTGTCTGCCTACTCAGTGCTCCTGATCAGCGCACTGGTACTCGGGGCCAAAGGAATTCCAGTGCAGCCTTGGGTGGACAGTCATAATATCGATTTTTAAATATCGAAGAACAGTTAGATCGAGTTTTAAAATATCGTAGGGACAAAATATCGAAGTCAAGAATATCTACAACCAGAATATCGAAGTTAAGGTAAGAAATATCGATGTTGCAAATATCGATGTTAGTAATATCGATAGTTAAATTATCGATGTTAATAATATTGATATTTATATGAGTTTTATGTATTTTAGTATGTATTTAATATGTATGTGTTCTATATTTTCTGTTAAGTATTGTACTGTTTTTTTTAAATATATGTATACATTTTTTAGAAATTAGTAATTTTTTTAAAAAGTAAATTTTGCGTTTTAGTACCGTAGCGGGTTGTGGGTTTATAGGGGAATAGGGTGGGAAGTAATTTAATTATAGTAAATTAAATAATAATTTTAGGAATTATTAATTTATTTTAATTAGATTTTGTGTTTTATTTCTGTAGCGGGTTGTGGGTTTATAGGGGAATAGGGTGGGAAGTAATTTAATTTTCATTAAGTAATTATACATTTTTAATTATTGTTATTATTAATTAATTTATTGTTAATTAATTATTAATTGGTAAATAATTATTATTAATTGATAATTATTTTATTTGTATTAATTTATTATTGGAGTGGGTTGTGTGTTTTTAGGGGAACAGGGTGGTAAGTAAATTATTTGTAATTAAGTAATTAATTAAGAAAAATTGAGTATTGATAATAAATTTTTTTGTTAATTAATTATTAATTGGTTATACATTTTTATTAAATATTAGTTATTGGTATTGATATTTTTTATTGTTAATTAATTATTAATTTGTTATTCATTTCTATTAAATATTATTTATTGGTATTGATAATTATTTTGTTGTTAATTAATTATTAATTGGTTATTAATTTGTATTAAATATTATTTATTGGTATTGATATTTTTTTGTTAATTAATTATTAATTTGTTATACATTTTTATTAGATATTATTTATTGATATTGCTAATTAATATTTTTGGGGATAATTAATAATGGGTTATTCATTTTTATTACATATTTATTGTGATTGACAATTTCTTTTATTTAATTATTAATTGCAAATTAATTTTTATTAATTGATTAATTGAAAATTAATTTAATTGTGTGAAATTTTATGTGGAGTGTGTTGTGTGTTTATTGGGGAATAGGGTGGGAAGTATTTAATATTATTAAAGTAATTATTATTTTTGATATATTTGTAGTTTTTTTTTCTAAATTTATTAATAAATCATTATTTAATTACAATATTTATTTCATTTATAAGTATGTTATTTTTAAACATCTACGTTGTCCAACGCTTTCCCTACTGTTGCACTCACTGGAGTGGGAATAATAATTTTTACCCCTACGCTATCCAGCGCTTTCCCTACTGTTGCACTCTCTGGAGTGGGAATAGTAATTTTTACGCCTACGCTATCCAACGCTTTCCCTACTGTTGCACTCTCTGGAGTGGGAATAGTAATTTTTACCCCTACGCTATCCAGCGCTTTCCCTACTGTTGCACTTACTGGAGTGGGAATAGTAATTTTCACCCCTACGCTATCCAGCGCTTTCCCTACTGTTGCACTCTCTGGAGTGGGAATAGTAATTTTTACCCCTACGCTATCCAGCGCTTTCCCTTCTGTTGCACTCACTGGAGTGGGAATAGTAATTTTTACCCCTACGCTATCCAGCACTTTACCTACTGTTGCACTCTCTGGAGTGGGAATAGTAATTTTTACCCCTACGCTATCTAACCCTTTCCCTACTGTTGCACTCACTGGAGTGGGAATAGTAATTTTTACCCCTACGCTATCCAGCGCTTTCCCTACTGTTGCACTCTCTGGAGTGGGAATAGTAATTTTTACCCCTATGCTATCCAGCGCTTTCCCTACTGTTGCACTCACTGGAGTGGGAATAGTAATTTTTACCCCTACGCTATCCAGCGCTTTCCCTACTGTTGCACTCTCTGGAGTGGGAATAGTAATTTTTACCCCTACGCTATCCAACGCTATCCAACGCTTTCCCTACTGTTGCACTCACTGGAGTGGGAATAGTAATTTTTACCCCTACGCTATCCAGCGCTTTCCCTACTGTTGCACTCTCTGGAGTGGGAATAGTAATTTTTACCCCTACGCTAGCCAACGCTTTCCCTACTGTTGCACTATGTGGAGTAAGTATATATATTAATTTATATGTTTAATTTATTTTAACATATTGGGGCCGATTCCGATTCGGGCCGGAAATCTCTCCGACCGAGCCGGACCCGGAGAGATTTCCGACCGAATCGGACCCGTGCAGCCCGACCGAACGAGTATGATGCGTCCGTATGCTATCGTACTCGAGTCGGTCGGACTCCCATTGAAGTCAATGGGACCCGGTCGTCACAACGCGTGCGCGGGCTCCCATTGCCTCCAATGGGTGCGAGGCGGACAAGGGCGCCCCCTACAGCGGGTACACGGCGAGCGACTCACGCCGTACACGCACAGGTAGGGGGGACCCATGAGTCCCCCCTGTGTGCGACTCGCGCGGCTACGCGTTCAGGGGGGTCCGACACGGACCCCCGAGGTTCGGCTCCGACTGCTCTTTCGAGCCGGACGGCGCGTGTCGGTCGGACTGCTCGCGGTGCGCATCGTACTTACCCGGCCGGGGAACGTCTCCATTGCGCGGTGCGAGTCGTGTCCGAGCGAGTCGGTCGGTGCGGTTCGACCCGGGAACGAGTCGGTCGGAGCGGTTGGGACGCCCGAACGAGTCGGTCGGCGATTTTGCATCGTACTCGCTCGTCCGGACGTGCGTACGAATCGGTCGGGAAATAGGGCTCCGAATCGGATCCGGTTATGCCGAATCCGATTCGAGCCCTACCGCCTGAGATCGGAATCGACCCCTTAATGTATTAGTTATTATTTTTAAATATCTTTTAATATTTTTAACTATATATCTTTTAATGATATGTATTATTTACTTAATTTTACATTATTATTAAAACATTTAAAAAACGATATTTTTAACTTCGATATTTTTGACAACTATATATTTTTTTCGATATTTTTGTACTTACCTTTATGTAGATTGGACTTCGATATTTTTGACTTCTATATTTCTGTGTCGATATTTTTGCAGGTCGATTTTCTGTCCGTCGATATTCTGTCACACATTCCAGCCTTGAAGCACCGGCCCTGCCTGCCTTCTCCCGTCTGGTGGGCACATAGGGGGTCATTACGATGGCGGGTGGATCGCCACCGCCGCGCCGGTGTTGAGGAGCGCTGGCCCGGCGGTGGCGATCCGCCCGCCATCTACCTGAATATTCCCACCGCCAAATTAGGATGGCGGTGGGAATGGTACCACGGCAGATGGAAAGACCGTCCGCCGTGGTCCCGCAAGGCGGTCCTTTTCCGACCGCCTTGTGGGACACGGTACAATGGGGCATTGTGGGCGGTGCCGTGCAGGCACCACCGTGGGCATTATGATGCCTGTCTTTTGCGGCGGTGATCCCGCTGCAAAAAGACAGGCGGAGAATGCCTTCGGGCCCGTTGCGGGCCCCCAGAGTGTTGGGGGGGTGGGGGGTGCACATGGGGGTACCTATGGTACCCCCCTGCATCTGCATGTACAAGGTGGCAGGCACCGCACGGTGCCTGCCACGTTGTACATGCAGATGTACAACATGTAGTTTTACATTGCGGCGGGTGCTGCTTGCAGCACCGCCCGCCGCAATGTAAAACTACGGGATGCGCCCGCCAGTGTGGCGGGCGCATCCTAATGTGTATTGCGGGACCGCCGCACCTATGGCGGTCCCTTTTGACACTGCGATGGCGGGCGGACTTTGTCCGCCCGCCATCGTAATCGGCCCCATAGTTATTGTGCTCGTCAAACATTGCTGAAAGGCCTGAACTTAATGACAGGCTGCCCCGGGGGCCCGAGCATTGCACACGGTGCTCTGTCCGGCGCCAGTGGCATGATTGCTCGGGCCCGGGGCGGCAGGCCTCTGACTCGGTTCAGTTCAGTGCCACGGCATCACCATGCGCAAGAAAAAACAGTGTGATTTGAGCGTTGAGTTTTTTATTACTTACTGCGGTCCGGTCGTCGGTTACTGCTGTACTGGTGAAAGGGAGGATTCTTTTGTGGCTGCCACACCCCTCCGCTTACCGACTCCAGAGAGCCTGACCCCTGTGCTGTTCGTTCACTTGGAAAGAAGAAACCACGGTATAAAACAGTGACTTTTTATTCAAACAGTTCAAAGCATAAAAGCACTTCAATTTAAATGTTGCCCACCACACATGAGCAGAATGAAAAATAAATGCATCGACAATGTTCAAACTCAGTTGCTCAAAGAAGCAAACATATGACTAAAATATTGTGCTATAAGCAGCTGCCCAAGGAGCAACCCTAACTTTACAGAGGATGGATAGGCTAGTGCCTAGAAGACAAACCTTTTCTTAAGAAAGCAACACCATTCAAAACTACGCAATTTAAACTAAGATAAATGCAATGGCTTGGGTTAGGATGAGCTGAATTAGATAGACTGTCAAAGCCAAAAGGCTAAATTATTAAAAAGACTGAATAAGCTAATAGTGAATTAATCAAATAGGCTGACAGAGCCAAGAGGCTATGCCATCAGATGGGCTGTCAAAGCCAATAGGCAAAATTATCACAAAAGAGTATTACCACCTTGGAAGTTGAAGCACTAGGCCCAGTCACCAACGGACGATCGCACGGGAAGCCCTCCAGATGCAGTCAAGGTCTGATGCAATGGAAGAGTTCGAAGCTCTAGTCCGGGTGGGCTCTTTTATATAGTTGAATGCAGAACTTTATTATTGAATGCAGAACTCACGCCTACGTGTGCACGAGGCTTGACACGAGATCTGACGCAGGCCACTTGACCACCTGCTTTACTGGAAAATTTTATAGGAGAAGTGGTATCATGATGAAACAGAACTGGTTGGCAGGCGGTCAGAGTTCTCTGACCGCAAAAAGTAAACAAAAGATAACTTTCACCGTGAAAAATGCTTAGAATTAATATTAAATGCATTAATTTCTTGGTCAAGTTCCTGCCTCAAGTTCCAGTTTAGCAAGCGCGGAAAGTCCCATAGCTAAGAATATCACTAATCTTGCATGTGACACTGCCAGATGTTCAGACAGCCCGTCACATGGGTGGGGGCCACCCTTATTCTTGCAACTGTGGCAAGTTACAAGAGAGGGCTAAGGTCGTATCTGGGTGAAGGGGACAGATCTCTGCTAACAGATCAGTGAGGCCTATGAGGTCTGTTCCATTAGAATTATTATAAATGAGAGCAAGAGTCACTTTCATTTGGGCCTACACTTTTGTATCTAGGAAGGTATGCTTGGGCCTATGTAAGATATGGTTTATCTAAGGAGCTGGGCTAGGCCTACATAGGATGTGCTATCAGGACAAGGGAAAGTGGACAATTTAAGACATTCTATCTGAGCCTGCCCGGTAGGGCCTATCTAGGGGTATCATGTTTGGTGGGTAGTGCAAAATCATTAATGGGTTTCTTGTTAGATGGTAGTACAGGACTTTCGGGACCCTCCATCATCTCCCTGCTCTTGTTCAATTTTGAACACATTCCGGATAGAATATTGTGAAGGACTCTCAAGAATCGGGTGCATGCTGGGTGGGTCATTAACGTTGGGGCACGCAGCAGGAAGTTGCAAATCTGATGGTAGGGTAACATATTCTCCATCATCATGGCTCACTAACTGGTCATACAGGTGAGCGTCATGCTCCTCCTTCAAAGTGTACCTCTGCGGTGGAACTGGTGGAGCTAAGGGCGTCTCGGGAGAAGCATCAGGGGCACCTTGTTCTATGAGTTGTATGTGAACCTGTCCACCCCCATCCCCAGGGGCACGGTGCATGTCCTGATAGTCTGCATTGCTGTAAATTTCTGTTTTAACGTAATTTATCCCAACTGCCTTGACGGTACATCTACTGATGCACCTCATTAGTACCTGTACACCGCAACACATTAGTATGATAACACAACAAATGGGTAACATAGTTTTCAAGATAGCAGATAGCCATGAAGGCATCCAGTCCAGGTTGAACCAGCCCGTAATAGGGTCTGCAGCGGCACCGCCCTCATCACGCATCTTCTTTCCCAAATTGCCCAAGTCCTCAATGGCCTTAGCGAGAGACCCGTTGCCCGCATCATTAGATGGTATGAAAGTACAGCAGCTCGATCCGATGGAACTGCATACCCCTCCCTGCATAGCTGTGAGCTGATCTAGAACATATCTATGCTCTAGAACCATAAGTCTTATTGGTCGTAATTCTTCCTGAATGGCGTTGAACCCATCTCGGGTGTTGTTGATCAGAGTCATTAGTTCGTAGCGTGTGACCTGCAGCCACCGGGCATTAGCAGATGATTGCCAGATGGGCCACAGGCCCCCAAAGAATTCCTGGGCGCGATTGAACAGGCGAAACTCGTCAGGAACTTCCTTAAAGGCGTCGTTAGCAAAATATTGAGCACTCCTTCGGTGCCGGTGAAGCAGGGTGACATCACCTGTCATGGGGTGTTCAAACACTTGGGAAATGTTGGATGCCGGGACAACGAGATGCAGTTCATGCATTGTGACCATGGTGCATAGGCCCTTCCATTGAGGAGGCAACTGTGCGTAGATGCGCTCTCCGCAGGCCCAGAAGATGTCCATGAGGCTGGCGGTGCCGTCTTGGAGGTCCAAATTAAAAATTGTCGTGTTACAGTTAGTGTTGCTGCCCACAGGGCGGGTACCGTTACCTAGGAAACAAAGGAGAGGATTTTTCAGTTTATATGCTCTTTTCCATGGATAGGTGCTGTCCTTACTAAAGGTGTACCTTCTGCTTTCTTGTGTCCAGACCTCCCCGCACCCATCCTCAACACCCCTATCGATCTCTCCGTCATTAATTGTTGTTATGAAAGGCGCTCCTAAGGAAGCAGCTCTACAATTGAAGTTGCATGGCCCACTCCATTTGTTTTCAACATAGACGTTGGCTGATAATTTTAGCACAGGCCTGTACACACAGGGGCTTTTGTCTATTCGTTCATAACATACTGATTCTGGTTTTGAAAAGGTAAAGTAGCGTAACTGGACAAAGGTACGCTCCCAACGTTGTATTTCTTCTTTAGACCAACCCTGTATGTCTCTGTCAAATTCATTTTTATTAGTTACAATTTTGAACGTGACAGGATTATGATCCCATATGGTCGTATTTACATAAATTGTTTCAATAGTTGCTGACAGGAGCTGGATCTGGCCGTATATACGGCAAAGGAACAGATGGAGGAGACACTCAGCTTTTGGGGGTGGTACTTCTTTTGGGAAAATCATTTTGTCTGCGCCTACTGCATGGGGAATATGTGAGCATACAAAACATGCTTCTTTTGTTGTTTTTTTCCAATTTCGGACATGTGCCGGTACCACATGTTATCTAACAGGGCATCATGGGCTCCATGATGTGGATCAGATTCGTCAGGACGTGTGGAGTGGAAATCGGGCATGGGATTAGGTTGTGCCATGTGAACTATTGTGTCCTGAAGAGCAGTGGCCCATTCTTGTGTAACCTTAGGTTTTGGTCTACGGGTCCTCCAGAACCTTGGTCTACCTCGTTTAAATCTACTGTTAGTGCGGGGAGGGGCACTGCGGGATAACTGGGGACCTATTGTGATATTCAGAACGTCATCCCCTGGGGTGGTAGCACTACTTGGGATCAGATCAGTAACTGTGGGTGTGGAGTGTGTGCTCGTGTGTGCTGTATCAGCAATACAAGGTGGGAATGGCGGACTTTTGATCTTATCTCCATCTGGTGGCACAACTGGCTGTCCTGAACATTGTGTAATAGCATCAGGAAGATCACATTGATCAGTGGTTATAAGATAAAACATATACCATGTCAAGGCGGCAATGGCTAAAATACAAATTAGTATGGCAAGTGGAATACATAACTTTGCATTTCCTTTAACCTTCCTGACTGTAAGTACTCGACGCTCATCGTGCTCTTCATCATGGGAGGATGAAAGGCCGCTGTCTCCATGGAATTGTACTGATAATAAGTCCGGTCCTTTCCTTAGTCTATTGGCTGAGGTGGTGGTGCGGGGTCTAGGCGGACGTGGCTGCGATGGATCCATGCTTTTCTTTCTGTTATTCGCACTGCAGTTGGTGATGAGTCTATGACTGGGAAGGGTCCCTCAAATTTTGGATCTTTCCAACATCTGACGTTTTTCGGACGAAGACCAGTGTCCCGGGACGGATTGGTGGGAGCTCAGGATCGTTGGGGCCCTTGTCTCTTCTCTTGGATACCTGGGTAGAAAGGAACTGCGCTGCGCTTGTTAGTTGGCACAGGTAATCGTAAAGTTCTGCCTTAACTATCTCTGGTGATGACTCACTATCTGTTTTAGGGCGTGTGGATGGAATTGTTACATTTATAGATCGTCCAGTGACAAGCTGATGGGGCGTGAGGTGGTGATCCGAACTTGGAGAGTTTCTTAGTGCAAAGAGTGCTATGGGCAGGCAGTAAAGCCATTTCTTTCCTATTGTGGCACTTATTTTGCTTATCTTATTTTTGAGCAGGCCGTTGAGGCGCTCACAGATGCCGTTGCTTTGTGGGTGGTAAGCTGATGTCAGTTTGTGTTTAATGCCTAGCATTGTGGTCAGGGAGGAAAAGATAACATTTGAAAAATGGCTTCCGTTATCGGTCCGGATGGCGTCTGGAATGCCCCAGCGAGTAATGACATCACGGAGCAGAAATGTGGCAGCTGCTTTAGCATCGCAGTGGACGCAAGGTCCAGCTTCGATCCAGCGTGAAAATGGACACACTACTACAATGAGATAGCGGTAATTTTGGCAGCGGTCGATCATGTCGACATAGTCAATGTGTAGCTCTTTGAAGGGCCCAGATGGTCTAGGAATGGTAGAAGCAACTGTTTTTAGAGTCGGGTTTGGGGAATATTGTTGGCAAATGAGACATTTATTAACATACAATTGTATCTGTTCATGGGCATTGGGGATGAACCAGTCTGTTTGCAAGGTGGTGGACATGTTATCTCGGGTGACATGTGTGGGAAGGTGAAGTTGGTCTAATGCCACTTGTAACAGGGCCTGTGGCATTACAGGTTTCCCTGTTACTGTCTGTCTGTATATTAAATCGGCGGAGTCCTGTTGTACTCCCCTCTTCTTCCATAACTCTTTCTCTTGATCTGGTGCACTTTCTTGCATTTCTCTGAGATATAACTGTGCAGTTTGATCATATTGCTGTGTTATGTCAATGTCAAATAGTGTTGGTAGTGGGGATGGTGTTTTTGGAATTTCTTCATTGCTATTGTCATGATCTGTGGGAGGCAATGTTTGAGAAAGTAAAATTGGTGCAAGTGGAACTTCTGTTGTTGTTTTAAGTGGGGGGCCTGTTGCTTGAGGGCCTCTGGCTGCAGCCTTAGCTGCCCAATCTGCCAGGGCGTTACCTCTGGAGACAAAATCTTGGCCATTGGTGTGCGCTGCGCATTTGACTACAGCAACTTCAGCTGGTAGTGTAAGGGCCTCAATAAGTTCCTCTAGTAACGTTTTGTGAATGACAGGTGTACCATCTGATTTAAGGAAGCCGCGCCTTCTCCAGCGGAGGATGCTGGAGTGTGTTGTTGTGGTGACATATGCAGAATCTGAATAAATTGTGACACGGTCATCAGCTCCAATGTTTAGGGCAGCTATGAGGGCTACTAGTTCAGCTGCCTGTGCAGAATAATGTGAAGGTAATGTTATTTGCTGTACTATGTCTAGGGAATCAGAGGAATCATTCTGCTGTGCTTTGACTACTGCTGCTCCTGTGTATCTTACTCCTGTGTCTTGATCAATGGTAGAGGAGCCATCAACAAAATATACAGTACTGTTTGGCAAGGGATCCTCTTTTGCTGCTCCAGACTCATCTGGTGAGTATGTGGCACAGTCATGAGCGTCATCATCTGAAGTGGCTATTGGATGGGCAAAAAATGTGGCAGGGTTTACTGTGTGGCATTTCACAATTTTCAGAGAAGGTAATGACAATATTACTTCGTAACCTGACACTCTTTGTGTTGTTAAGGTTGTCTTGGCTTTTTGTATTATTGCAAAGACAGCATGTTCAGTGTACAGAGTAAGTGGAGAGCCCATTACAATGGGAGTGCTTTTTCCACAGCAAATGCTGCGGCAGCAAGGGCCTGCTCGCAGGGGTAATGACCTTTCATGACAGCGTCCAGCATGCCGCTGAAGTAGGCAATGGGCTTATGGCCCATGGGGTATTTCTGAGTGAGTACTGCTGTCATGACTAAGCCATCACAGTGAGTGAATAGGTAGAATTCTTTTGTGTAATCAGGTGATCCTAGCACTGGTGCATTTGTTATCTCATCTTTGAGCTGGGTGTAGGCTATCCTCATGTCACGTGTCCACTCAATCTTATTGTGTCTGTCTTTGCCCATTTTGACAGCTTTCAATAATGGGGCAGTTATTGTTGCAAAGTCAAAGACCCACTGGCGGACATAATTAACCAGGCCGAGGAATTTTTGCATATCTTTAACTGTTTGGGGTTCAGGGGTACCTTTTATCGCCTCAACTCGACCTGGAGTCACTCGTCTGCCTGATGCAGATAGTAGTTGTCCTAGATAATGTACCTCTTTCTGACAGTACTGTAGCTTCTGTTTGTCGACTTTGTATCCTCTTTGTGCTAGCGTAGTAAGTAAGAGGATGGTGTCTTGCCTGCATTGTTGTTCTGTGGGGCTGCAAAGCAGTATGTCATCGACATATTGCAGTAGGGTGCTGTCACATTGGAAATTGGACAAGTCTTCTTTGACAACCCTGTTGAAGACGCTAGGGGACTCACAGTACCCTTGAGCGAGCCTTCTGTACGTGAATTGCACATTTTTGAATGAGAAGGCCAATAGGTATTGGCTGTCTGGATGCAAAGGAATGCTGAAAAAGGCATTTTTCAGGTCGATGACAGAAAAATACTGTGCATCGGGGGGGACATTTGTGAGGATGATAGAGGGGTCTGGGACAATGGGGAATTCTGGTACAACTATGTTGTTAATTGCGCGAAGATCATGAACTAGTCTCCATTGATTTGTTTTGCCCTTCCGCACAGGAAAAAGGGCTGTGTTACACGGAGAAATACAAGGATAAATTACTCCCTGCTCTAGCAATGCTTGTATTGTAGGGGCTATACCTTCCTCTGCTGCTTTGGACAAGGGATACTGTTTTATTCTGGGCAGGATAGCACCTTGTTTGAGAGTTATCTTAAATGGCCTGGCAGAGCTGATAAGGCCTACATCATTTGGGCCTGTTGTCCAAAGATGCGCTGGTACTTGAGCCAAATCTGCTTCTCGCGCAGAGTCATAATCAGGGGTGACAGTTGGTGTTCGAATTTCCACTGTCACTGAGATGGGCACATTGTTATCATAAATAATCTCTGTTTTAGAGTGTTCCTCAGGGGATCCAAATAGCTGGGCATCTGAAATGTTTCTTACCAACCCTTTAGGCTCGATAAAAATGACACAAGCCCAAGTATGAGCGTTGTCATCGCATGCCAGGAATGCACCATAGGTGGGTGTTATCTCAAGGGCGCAGATGTCAAATGTCAAGTGTTTATCTAATACCTGCGAATCTGGTACTTGGGGCCTGAAGAGAAATTCTTTTGGCAACTGAACTGTGCGGCCTTGTAACTCGGGAGTGGTGGCGACAATTGTGTGGACAGCTGCAGAGAAGGCGTGCTCATCCACAGGACGTGCTCTGACCTGGCTATCTAAGGATGACTGTGCAGTGACTGCCATTATCCTTGTTAGTGGGGTACCTGGTATGGAACAAATCATTGTTCCATTGTCATCAAAGTGGATAGTCATGTTTAGTTTGGCCATGAGGTCACGTCCTAAAAGATTGACTGGGGACCTGGGTGAATAAAGCAGAGGCTGCTCCACTACATGGCCTCCTATCTCCATTGATACTGGTTTGGTGAATGGGACCCTTGCTATTGCCCCAGAAAATCCCTGTGTGTCCGCTGTTTTGTTTGAAATGGGCAGAGGGCCACCTGTAATACAGGAGTATGTGGCACCTGTGTCAACAAGAAAACTATATGTTTTGTTATTTATCACGACACTTGCAATAGGGTCCTCTTCAGTATTGCTTGTGCATGACAAAATTGGGCACACAAGAGTTGTCTGTGGGCTGTCCTAGCTGGTGTATCCTCCCTGATATTGCTGGATGGTGCCCTGGGTAAAGGGGTTGCTGGAGGCAACAATTGTTCCTCCTAGAGGGACACCGTTTTGTGTTTGGGGGACCACCTGATAAACAGGTTGTTGCTGTGGCTGTAGCTGTTGCATTGGAACCTGTATTTGTTGGACTGCTGGCTGAACCTGGGTCATTTGGGGCGCTTGGAGCTGCACTTGTTGTTGCTGTGCCGGTTGTGCATAAGAGTATAGCATTTGGGGCTGTTGAAGGTGTTGTTGCGGGTGCTGCTGTTGTTGGAATGGTACTTGTGATTGGTAGCCAGTATTCATATATTGCTGACTTATGTCACGCTTTTTACTGTGGCAATCTCTCTGTATGTGGCCTTGTTTCTGGCAATAGTAGCAAATGATCGGTGGTGTTCCCTGTCCTGGCTGTTGTGGAAACCTTTGTTGTCCCATCCCTCGCCCTCTTCCTTGTCCACCCATGTTCTTGTTCATATTTTGTCTGTTATTGTAATAAGGCTGTGTGTTGGTGCTGTAAGCAGGTGGTGCTGGTATGTATTGTACCATTGGCTGTGGTTGCGGTTGTTGGATATACTGTATGGCAGGTTGGGGTTGGGCTTGTATGTACTGCACAGCAGGTGGTGCTTGAACCTGCTGAGGAGCAGGTTGGACGTTGCCTGTGAGAGCATTCATGGCAGCCTGGGGAAAGGATGTTACTGCTGTCATTTGAGTGACAGGTGCTGCGAGCATGACTGTGTCAACATTGTCCTTTTTCTTATTTAGTTTCTGCTGTACCAATTTGGCAGCGGCATTTTCTATGGCCAGCTGCCTAGTCTTCTCCTGTTCCTGTTTCTTTTTGCAGTAATGTATTATGTGATCTTGTATTTCTGCCCATGGCTTGCATTCCATTGCTACAATGCCATCTAATTTCTCCTGCACCTCAGTAGGTAAACCTTTCTTTACTGTGTGATAAAATAGTCTCCCATAGCCTCCTGCTGCATCCCATCGGTGTCCTAACTCTTGATGCCATTTTTCTTTCATTCTAGAAAGGTAGGTGGCAGGATCTTCATTTGGTTGCATGGTCTGTGACAGTAAAGCCCCAATGTCGGGGACATCGGGGTATTTCCTGCGCAACTCAGCCCAAGCTTTTGTTCTAATGTCATTGAAGGAAACACCGTCATGTTGGGTGTTGTTTTTTGTCAAGTTGACATTGATATGGGTAAAGAGATCTTCTGCGTCTTCTCCCATGAGGGAGATCAGCAGGTTTTTGACATCACCTATGGCTACGTTGTTACCTGTGGTGCAATTTTCAAAAGCTGCAATCCATTTTCCCGCACCCTCTGTGAGGGGTGGGAGTGCCTTTTAACATTTTCTTTGTCTAGTGTAGACCATGGGATATAGATGGGGGGATCTTTGATATTTTTGTAGAGCAGTGGCATTTGGCGCATGACCCCAAGGCGTTGCGCCGTGGGTCCTGTATAGTCATGCTGGCGAGCATATTTTTGCCAGACTTTCAGGCTCTCCCTCATATAGTCATAGTCCCAATCCTGATCTCCTAATCCTTTGAGGATACATTCAACTGCTGTTGCCATGTACTGAGGCTCAAAAGACCCTTCTCTGGGCCAAGGGAGCATTTGTGGCGCTAAGGGTTCCGACCAGCCTGCCAAATCATCTGAAAAGGGGTTAACTGCGTAATCTGAACCTTCCCCTAATGTCACTATCTCATTGGGAGTGAGATCATTGCTTGTTTTTAGTGGACACTGTCTACTGAGAGATATGTTGTGTCTGTTTTTCATCCTAGTAGTGCGCATGAAAGCAGAGCCCGAGACGTCATATAGTATGTCGTCTGGGCGTCCATGTGTCCCCAAGACTTTAAGTCTTTGCGCTTCGGTGGTCCTGGCCTTACTTCTTACCACTGGGTCTTGTTCCTGTGGGAGTCCACAATATCTTGGGATGTCACCAAACAATGGATTGTGGCCTTCTAGCACCAGTGGGGGTGTCTTATCCCGTCCTACTGGTGTTTGGAATTGGTAGTCTTGGTGTGTGTTAGTGAATGTTTGTGTCCTCCCAGGGGTGGCATCGTCACGGTGATAGGGGTGCCCATTAAGGCGATAGTGTGTGCTCCCTTCCCCATTCCTACTGATATTTGTCTTTGGGTGGTGTTGCACGAAGCGGTGCAGAGTGGGTGAGGGTGGTGTTGGTGTATTGATCTTTGCCATCACGTCTGTCATACTTTGGTTTATGCTCTCTAATTTGAATGACAAGCGTCTAATTTTTTTTATCTGGTCTGCGTGGGAAGGTGGTTGATGCGTGGGTGTCTGTTCATCCACATGATGCTGTGATGAAAGGCTTTCCAGGCTAGCGCTTTTGCTCAACTCTGCATTTTGTCTATAATTGTCACAAGAGGAGGGAAGACCAGTGAGAGGAACACACTGTCCCTCCGTCACACTTAGCGATGGTGCGCTAGAAAACTCAATGAACTGCCGCTGGTTTGTTATAAGGCCAGATCCTGGTACCTTACCAGGAGGTGCAGCAGCCATGAAAGGCATGCTGCTTTGTGAGGAGAGAGGGAGACGCAAGCTTGGGAACGGGTGTGCGCTAGTGTCAAGGAAAGGGTTAAGGACAGGTGCTTGTTGAGTGTCAGTGTCATGGAAGGCGTTAGAGTCAGAGGTTTGTTTAGGGCCGAAATCACTGACAACAATGACAGGTGAGCGCAAGTCACGAGATGGTGCTCGAGAGACAAAGTCATGCGAGTGACGAGATGAGGCTTGAGAGGCAGTGTCAGAGCCCTCCTCATCCTCTTCACCTGGGCATGGGTGTGCAGTATTGACTGTTGGTGTAAATCTTAGAGATAGTTGTGCGTCTATGAAGCCTGGAATACCTGATACTGCCTTGTCCCTTACTGTACCGTTGGGGGAGGCACATACATGCTGCGCAGTCCTGTCAGGTCGGGGTATGCATTACCGGGGGCATAGGTGGGGTTGGTGGTCTGTCCACGGGGTGGTACGGGTGACTGGGTGATGTGTGGGAAGCCTGGAATTCCTCAATTTGTGTGGTTGTTAATTCTGGGCCTGGCTGTGGTGAGGAAGGTGCCTCCTTTGATAGCGGCTGAAAGCCAACAGCTGGGGAATCATTATTGGTGACTGGTAGTTCCGGTTGCTCCTTGTTAGTAAGTTCGGTATACATACCGCTGACGTGGTAAGGCGGTGGGGGCGGAGCATTGGGTATAGCTGGGTGTGTGGAATCAGAGAGTGGTTGAACCTTGTCTTTAAAAATGCGCCAGAGATCTAAAGTAGCCTTTCTTTTCTGTAACTTAGTGCCAGTGTACTTGGTGTCTAGAAAGGTAGTGGCATGCTCTAGTATAATTGGATCAAAGCTTCCCTCTGAGGGCCAAGGATGAGTCATTTTCGCCGTACGTTTATGAAGCTCACGGCAGTGCTTGAGTATATGGTGCTCCTGTCCTCCGAATGTCTTTAAGACATGCTGGAGTGGAGTAGCCATGTTGGTGTGTCTAACACAGGGCGCTCTAGGCAAGGCCTAATTTACAGGAGCGTGTTTCAGGTGCTAGGGTCAATATCTCTTATTAGTTCTTGTGTTACTGCCTGAATGACAATATCATACACACTGTCCTGCAAGTCTTGCTCTTGTGTTGGGGTATAAAGAGGAAAGAGGAGCCGACCGCCAAAGCAAGCTTCAGCAATAGAGCTTTGGAGAGGGTATCTTGGCCAGGTGCTAGATAATATGGCAGTGAGTGGCGCTCCAGGGGGATGTATGATAAAAAAGATGTGAAAGTGGGTAGACGTTTTATAAACTGTAGAGCTCAGTATGCCATTCATGAAAGTTGTTTTAAAACACAATGCTTTGGGGGTGAATGTTGCCTGTTCGGGAAACAATATAATTAGGGGGCAAGAGTGTGTTCAATATCAAGAGTGAGCTCAGCGTCAGGAATATGTTGTACGGCAGAAGTGGACTCAGTGGCAGAAGGGGACTCAGTAGCAGAAGCGAGGTCAGGAGCAAAGGTGAATTCAGTGGCAGACGTGGGGGGAATAGCGTCTATTATCAGTTCCTCTCCTACTGCGCTACTGATAACGTGATACAATGCTTGTCTTAGTTCCAGTTCCTGTGGACCGGTGTATATTCCGTTAGGGGAGAAGTCAGGAAATTGGAGCCGGCTACGGGAAAGACCAGCAATTATTCTACTTTGTAGCGGGTTGCGTGGATAATTTGTAACGAGTGTGGTGGGTATGTCCAACCCTGGCGCTATGAGGCGAATGCGTATGTAAATGTTATCCGTTGTCTTATGAACCGTGGTACCTATAATCCTGTTCATGGGGACCAATGAATGTGGGATATTCCCTATCCTGTCAGTGCTTGGAATGTTTTTGGTCTTTGGGTTTAGTAACAGTGGGATGTGGAAGGTGCGGAAACGATGGTACTAATGAAAGCGTTATCTGCTGTGACAGGGTATAGTCAATGCCCAAGGCTTGAAATATAGTGAGAAGGACAGTACTTGCTAAGGGTGTAACATGACAGAAGGAGGACGAATGTCCAGTAGAAAGACCCACAACGATATTGTTAACCAAATATACAAAAATAGAAGAAGCTGTACTGTCAGGAGACGGGGTACTCATTACCTATAGTGATTGAAAACGGGGGTGTGGGCTTGCCGGGGGAGGCACAATTAAGATGTCTGGGACAGAGTCCTCTAGATCCACTGAATAGTCCTGCAGGAGTGCCGAGAGAAATGGGGACTCGTCCGCAGGAGACGGTGGTCGGTGGATAACAATACTAGGTACTGATGCTGATACCGTAGGGGGGCAGGGGCAGTATTGCTAGGGAGTGTTGCCTCAAGAGAAACAGAAGACCCTAAAGAGGGTGGGGAGCGCGAAGGTGGATTAGAGGAGTGGGCAGGCCACAAAAGATCTGGGCGGGTGGTGTCTGGTGGTGGTTGAGAAGAGGCAGTGCCTGAGTGAGGTAAGTCTACAAGAGGCAGAAGTGAAAGACGAAGTTCAGTATTGGGTGTAAAGTCAATCTCAAAGATGTCCCAAGTAGCAGCAAGAACTTCGCTTTGGTGGCGCGTGAGAGGGATGAAGTGGTCAAGACCGGTGTGGTACACAGCTGTGGCAGCACCACGTAGGGAATGAATAAGGATATTAATAATTTGTGGGGGAGCAAGGGACATACCGGGGGGGGTTTGTAAAAGAAGGCGGACAAGAGGAGCGGAGATACACCTCCACCCCCTTGGGCTACCAATTGACGCAGGCAAGTGGTAGGCAAAAAGTGTAAAAGACAGAAAAGAGGCGTAAAGTACGTGTAATGTGTACTGCAGATAAGGGCAACTACTTAGCGGGATTGCGACTAGGAGGTAAAGACAAAGCAATCCAGACAACAACTACCTGGCGCAACTGCCCGTAATAGTGAGGAAAAGTGGGGGCAATTGAGTCAACAATAATAACTAGCAGTCGGCCGCTTGGCTAGTGAGTGTAAAGTCGGCAGAACAGCAACAGATGTTGGGTGGGGGGGTGAACTGCTGTGAAACAGAAGGACTAACAATATCTAAGAAATCGAGGCACAAAAAACAGACACAACGGACAACAAATAAACAATAATTAAGTAAATGAAATGCATTTCAAAAAATAATACGTATTATTGTAACAGTGGATGATGAAAAAGCAGCCCGCAGAAAGGAGGGGCAAGGGTGCCTAGACAGAGGCTGCGAGGCTTACTTCCTCTTCCAGCGAAGAGAGTGAAATGAGGAAGGCTGACGAGAGGTCAAAGTGGGCTTAGTAACTTCGAAGATGTTAGATCCTCTTTGTGAAGTGGCGCAGTTAACAACAGGGAAAGGCGCCGATGAGAAAGCGATAGAAATTTGAGTGTTAAAAAAAGGAGTGCACCCAAGCAATGCAAAAGGGAATCAGAGAGGGAGCTACTAGAGAGAGCGAAGAATGGGGGTGTGAACACACAGGAGAGAAGCCTGAAAAAGGAGGGGCGCATTGACGCCGAAAACAAGAGAATGGTGTTGCAGTGCGGGAAGAAGGCAAGGGGAGAAGAATATATGACGAACAAGAGAAGGAGAAGGAAGGAGTGAGATAAGGAACAAAACTAAATATCGAAAAAGAAAACAGAAGATGAGAACGTGAAGAAAAAAGTGAAAAATGAAATGTAGGAAAAAAGAATACAAAATGGCGGCGGGGCACACCCTAAAGAGAAAAGTGCGACAAAATTACAGACACGCGTGCCACAAGCGCACCGTGTGAAGGGCGCAACAGCCCGTAACTAAAATCAAATAGGCAACTGAAAAACAACTCCATGAACCATCAATAATAATATACAGAAAAATGTACGCCAAATATTAAGACACCCAAAAGCCGCAAATGCACGTGCACAATGCCAGAATTCGTGAAATCACACAGAAGTGATTTCCCAGGACTCAAACCTCAAGCATTACTGTGCCAATTCAAAGGAAAAGGCACACGTAAGTACATCTAAAAACAATAATATCTGCAGGAGCAGTTGTGCACTATGCCAGAATTCGGGAAGTCACACATAAGTTATTTCCCAGGACTCAAACCTCAAGCATTATGTAGAAGCATATACAAGAAAGAAGAATTGAAAACGGCAATGAAAAGCGAGAATACAATATGCGAGAGAAAAAAACAAAGGCAAAGAGGCCACAGAAAGGATGGGCAAGAGAACGCAATCAAAAAGAAACCACGACAAAACTAAAAATAGCAGAGAGAAGAGCACCACAGAGCCCCGGGAAGATGTGACCAGCCAGAAAGAGGACGTCGTGGCATGTCAGTCAACCACAGGCGGGCAAAGGAACGCACACAAAAGGGAGACCCCTGCTGGCAGATACAGGCTGACTCGCCACCCCACACACGCCACAACCTGAGGCAAATGCAAGGAACAAAAATAAAAATATCCCTGACTTACCCCAGTGGACGTGGGGAGAGGAGAGCCCGAGAGAAAACCAGACAGGTGTAACCCCAGCATGCGTCCCAAGATCTCACCGCAGAGGACTGCTTCACGAGTCCAGTCTTCGTGGGTCGCCAAATGAAAGGGAGGATTCTTTTGTGGCTGCCACACCCCTCCGCTTACCGACTCCAGAGAGCCTGACCCCTGTGCTGTTCGTTCACTTGGAAAGAAGAAACCACGGTATAAAACAGTGACTTTTTATTCAAACAGTTCAAAGCATAAAAGCACTTCAATTTAAATGTTGCCCACCACACATGAGCAGAATGAAAAATAAATGCATCGACAATGTTCAAACTCAGTTGCTCAAAGAAGCAAACATATGACTAAAATATTGTGCTATAAGCAGCTGCCCAAGGAGCAACCCTAACTTTACAGAGGATGGATAGGCTAGTGCCTAGAAGACAAACCTTTTCTTAAGAAAGCAACACCATTCAAAACTACGCAATTTAAACTAAGATAAATGCAATGGCTTGGGTTAGGATGAGCTGAATTAGATAGACTGTCAAAGCCAAAAGGCTAAATTATTAAAAAGACTGAATAAGCTAATAGTGAATTAATCAAATAGGCTGACAGAGCCAAGAGGCTATGCCATCAGATGGGCTGTCAAAGCCAATAGGCAAAATTATCACAAAAGAGTATTACCACCTTGGAAGTTGAAGCACTAGGCCCAGTCACCAACGGACGATCGCACGGGAAGCCCTCCAGATGCAGTCAAGGTCTGATGCAATGGAAGAGTTCGAAGCTCTAGTCCGGGTGGGCTCTTTTATATAGTTGAATGCAGAACTTTATTATTGAATGCAGAACTCACGCCTACGTGTGCACGAGGCTTGACACGAGATCTGACGCAGGCCACTTGACCACCTGCTTTACTGGAAAATTTTATAGGAGAAGTGGTATCATGATGAAACAGAACTGGTTGGCAGGCGGTCAGAGTTCTCTGACCGCAAAAAGTAAACAAAAGATAACTTTCACCGTGAAAAATGCTTAGAATTAATATTAAATGCATTAATTTCTTGGTCAAGTTCCTGCCTCAAGTTCCAGTTTAGCAAGCGCGGAAAGTCCCATAGCTAAGAATATCACTAATCTTGCATGTGACACTGCCAGATGTTCAGACAGCCCGTCACATGGGTGGGGGCCACCCTTATTCTTGCAACTGTGGCAAGTTACAAGAGAGGGCTAAGGTCGTATCTGGGTGAAGGGGACAGATCTCTGCTAACAGATCAGTGAGGCCTATGAGGTCTGTTCCATTAGAATTATTATAAATGAGAGCAAGAGTCACTTTCATTTGGGCCTACACTTTTGTATCTAGGAAGGTATGCTTGGGCCTATGTAAGATATGGTTTATCTAAGGAGCTGGGCTAGGCCTACATAGGATGTGCTATCAGGACAAGGGAAAGTGGACAATTTAAGACATTCTATCTGAGCCTGCCCGGTAGGGCCTATCTAGGGGTATCATGTTTGGTGGGTAGTGCAAAATCATTAATGGGTTTCTTGTTAGATGGTAGTACAGGACTTTCGGGACCCTCCATCACTGGTGGCAGTGCCTTTGTCAGTACTGGCCTTTATTAAGAGGCCTGCTGCGCTGCTGCACAAAAGTGCCCGCCTCAACGTCGTGCTAACTGCTCCTACTCGTCCACTGCAGTGCGTGGCTGCGGGGGGGGCATGGTTCACCATCCGTGGAAGGAAAAAATTTATGCACGGCACATGCTGCCCGATGTAGCCCCCTACGGTACCCCCATAGAACCAAATGCAGCCCAATTAGTGGCCCACCCACCGGCAACACTGCAACTGAAAGCAAATTAACTCGCATAGGTGAATGGATTTATCGGGCTCGCTGTGCTCTCTCAGCAGCAGCACTGCACGTCATCACTACTCTTCTTCACCGAAGGACTACTGCTGGAGACTGTCTGAGACTGTAACAGGGGGTGGACAACACTGCAGTAAGCCGATGATTACATTTAATTTACTTTAACACATGACGTGCAGACCTCAGTGATGTAAGTTGGCAGTGGCAGTGTAGACCCGGCCCAGATAAAAAGGTGCAGGTCCTAAGCACCAGCACAAATTAAGCACTGAGTAAACTGTACATGATGGGGCGCGAGTTTATTTTAACCACAAGAAAGATTTATGTATGCTACCTGGTAAATCATAGTAAAGTATAGTAATAATATAGTCCATTCAAATATTAACAAAAATGTATTTATTATTTTTCTTATTATTTGCTATTTTCATGTTTTTTAAAGGATTACTCATTTTAGTAAGATCATTTAGATAATAAAATAAATATTTTATAAAATGACAAAGAAATTGAAATTATTTTTAACATGGACCAATATATCAATAGGTACAATATTGAAGCCATTTATATGTGGAATATTAAACAATAACATAGACACACCAATATTCTGACACAGCCATGGAAGGTAGGTATGTATATGCATAAGAATTAAGGGGTCTATTATGATGGCGGTCGGATGTCCAACGCCGGGCCGGTGGTGGCGCCTGCCGGACCGGCGGTGGACATCCGCCCGCGATCGCAACCAAGAAAATCGCTGGTCAAATTAGGATGGCGGTGGTGACCGCGGCGGTGGGAAATTCCGACCCCTGCTTTTCCGCCGGTTGCCATCCGCCCTCCTGCGTGGCGGACGGAGCAGGACCGGGATAATGGTGGCGGTGCAGAGCAGGCTCCGCCGGCAGGATTATGATGCCGGCGGTAGCCAGCCTTTCCTCAGCGGTCAAACCGCCATGGAAAGGCATGCGGAGATTGTCTTCCGGGGGCCCGTTGCGGGCCCCCAATGTTTTGGGGGGGGTGTGGGTGCACTGGGGGTGTACCCATGGTCCCCCCCTACATTTCCCTGTACCAGGTGGCAGGCACTGTGCAGTGCCTGCCACGCAGTGCAGGGAAATGCAGGACATGCTCCTTTGGACATCGCGGCAGTGCTGCGGGCAGCAGCAACCGCCGCAATGTTAAGGCCCGCGATCCAACCGCCGCGGTCGGATTTCGACCGCGGGTCATCGTAATTCGACCGGCGGTGATGTCGCGGTCCAAGCGGGCGGTCTTTTCCCGCTACCATGGCGGTCGGGGAGGTTTTCCGACCGCCATCGTAATAGGCCCCTAATTGTTTTCTATTTTACAATACCATTCAATTTCAAAAATATATTTATCAATAAGTAAAACAATAAGTTAACTTACGAAGCAACAAACCATCTCCAAACATCCCACTCTCAAACTGGTGATTGATGGTGGAGTGGCAGAAAATGTAGCAGTCATGCACCTGCCCAGGGTACTTAGCTACAATGTTAGTGAAGCAGTACCTGGAATTGCATATAGCCTCCACATTAATTTGCATGCTTCCTATTGATGTAGAAGCGAGCAATGGCTACCAGTGGAACCAAATTCACATGTATACATTCAAATGCGCCTAATACCTTTTGAAATTGTGCTGCTTGGTAGAATCCCTGCTTAATTTGTACCTGTTGAGTTCCAGGTTTTAGGAAATGGTGTTGTTGAGGTGTGATTTTGAGACTGGTGTCCAGGACAGATGGTAGAACTGAAGGGAGTGTCCTCTGTGATATACCTGCCACTTTAGCATGTGTTCTGAGACGCTCACAGGGAAATAGATTTAGTACTGCCAAGAGCTTCACATGAGTGGCATAGTATGTTACCTGAAAGCCTTGGTCTCCAAAGTGGGTTCAATTTTGTCGAAAAAAGACAATGATTATGTATTTGTTTAGTGTGTAAAATTTTATGATATTTCCATGTCTCTGATCAAGGAAGTTGACTCTCTGCCTGAAGATCTTCTCCTTTCTCTTTCTTCTTCATGTGGAAAGTTGATATAGTCACAGATTACTTCGCAGGATAGCTATATCCATGGTTGTTGTCCAATGTGTTGAGTGTTGTCTCATGCTCCTTTATATACTGGTGTTGTTAGCTCTGATTTTTGCACCCAATCTGAGCTTGCTTTATTGTTTCAAGCAAAAAAACATTTGTGTTACTTTGTATGAGTTTGCTTCACTGAGATCATTTTGTGTGAGTTGTATAAAGAATTTGCAGTAGTTCTACCCTAAAATGCCCAATATGCATATATCAGAAAAACTTTCGATAAATTTTTGTCACGTGCAAAAATGCTGTTGCGCCTATTAGTAGCATACAATTGGATGACTGCATGAGATTTAGCAACGCAAGAGCAGCACATATATTTAGTAACTCTGGCCATCATTTTCACACAGATGAAACACAACCAGTGATTAATTTGAGCCGGTGGTTACCAGTGCTCTCACCTGCACTTAATTTCCAACGCCGGAACTTATGACAGTCTGCCAAATGGTGGCAGTGTTTATCTAATTTAGAGATGAGCACAGAAACAGTTGTTTATTAATTTAATATACATTAAAACGACTAATACCTGTTGCCCAAGCCATTCTTATAGCTTTGGGTGCCCGGAATAGTCTGAATTGTCACACTTCTAGCTGTCATTGGCAGCGCTGGAAGGAGCAAAGGGTGGTGCAAGCTGCAGTGGCCTCCTGTAGAGTGCCCTGGCACTTATATTGGTACAAATGAAGCACTGCACACAAATTATTCTGCAGTTAACGGGACATTTTAGGAGAATAGGTAGGATTTTAATCTTTCTGTGGTGCGGTCTAATTATGGATGAAACATAAGGCTTTGCTCTGCTCTATACCACATATATTGGCCAAAGTAATGGAGCAGTACAACATATTAGAGATTCATCAGCATTTTATTAAAGCACCCGCTGGTTAAAGCACAAATCCCAAGTATTCACTTGGATCATAGAAGCATCAGGGAATACACTGATAAGCTCCATGAAGTATTGGAGCTTTTTATATGTAAAACCATTTTTGTTAGAAACAATCTGTTGGCCACAGCCAGAATTATCATAGTAGCCAAACTGGATCACTGCAATTCTCTATACAATGGCATGATTCACTTTTTTTCAAAAGGTGTAAGTACTACAAAACATGGTCGTTCATGTTACTGAGAATGTACTAATTTTTCTATATCCGAATTGTCTAGTATTAGGGCTCTGTGCATTGTGACACTGCTATTCAATGCCACAGTGCATGTGCTCAGGCCCTAAAATGGTATTAGTAAATTTGATTTAACCCAATTGATCTATTTAACATCCCTGTAAGGACTTAGTAAATAGTGATGAAAATGCACCTAGGGCAAACAAGTTAAATGGCATATGTAGACTGCAGTTTGTATTTACACTACCCACATGTATGGCATGTATGTCTGAAAGGAGAACCACTGTGCCCTGACTGGGCTGCAGTTTAAGGGCACTGCAGTAACACATGCCAAGGAAAAGTGCCTTCACCTTACAGGAAAATCTATTTTTCTATATTGATGTATATTAATAAGGAAACTCTAAAAGGTACCTGGTAAGCTTATAAAGCAAGGTGCATAATATAAAAAATAGTGGCACATATATTTAGAAAGTGTACCTTCATAGTGACTGGAGGTCTAACAACTATTTCACTGTGTCGGTTCAGCTACATTTTACATATGACAGCTTTACCAAACAAAATGCAATATAGTCATTCAAAGTTATTTTTCACTTAGTTTTCAAACTTTCATTTAATTGTTAGATCACATTGTTGATGACTTGAGTGTAAAAGTAACTATACAAATGTACTTTGTGCTGCAATGTGAAAACTGGCTTACAACCAGTTCTTTATATTGTAAGTGACAAAGGTCCCTTATCACCTGATCAAACTGCTTGTGAATATATCAAAATAAATCTTTATACAGATAAGGCTGTGTGGCTTACAATTTAATGACATATTAACAGCAAATTTCACTTTCAATGTGACAATTATTCTATTAACTGTGTCACTTTTTAACAAACATACATGTCAGAAAATACATTAATTTGTCTGAATGATCAACATGATCATGACAATTTGAAGAAATAGTAATAGATTGGCGTATTTAACAAATAAGGTTACATTTCCAGGTGTATATTTGTTGCCCAATGCATTTTAGGATCTCTATCCCTTCTTCAGGGGTCACTGTAAAGGAATTTATTAGAACAATAAAGAGGGAGTAAGTGTCACTCCATATAGGATTCTTTAGAACCAGAAGCTTGAAAAATATATACATGCATGCTAGGTCTCATGCTACCTAGAAAAGTCCAGATGCCAAAACAACGATATGTGATCCTCTAAACAAGAAATGTTTCAGTGGTACTCAGATGACACAGCTAGAAAGGAAAAATTAAGATTGGAAAACCAGATAGAGAGTCACTAATCCCACTAACGCGATACAGTTGATTATAAACTCAATGAAGTTTACACCAGGTCAGAGGTGTACGCCCAGAGAAGACCAATACAGAAGACAACAACATTGTCGCAAGAAAGTGTCGTTTCGGATCAAGATCTAGAACTGACCCGAACACCACTGAATCGTGAACCGCTAACAGCAGAAAAGACAGGAACTTCTTCATCTAAGTCTGCAGAACCGATAACATCGACATCGAATTTTTTAGGCAGCGGTCAAGAGATAGAATATCCAACAGATCCAGGTATTTCCCAAAAATCCGCAGAGGACAAAGAAAAAGAAAAAATCAGCAAGAATCTACGGAGCAAAAACAAACAAACAAGGGCCTCATTAGAATGACGGTCGGACGTCCATTCGGAAATGGGACTGCCCGACTACAAGTCAGCGATCCCACCAGCTCAATTAGGATGCGACCACCCCCTCAGTGGGCGCAATGTCTATCTTTTGTATTGCGGCGGGTGCTGCGGGCTGCAGCACACACCACAATACAAAACATGGACATCCTACATATCCCTGCACTACATGGCAGGCACCATGCGGTGCTTGCCACATGGTGCAGGGATATGTTTGGTGCCCCCCAAGACCCAAAGCTGAGGCCCAGGGGTTAAGGGGGGCCCACTACAGGCCCCCAATGTCCTTTTCCGCCAGCCTTTTCATGGCGGGTTCACTGCCATGAATGGGCCAGCGGAAAGGAACATTGTAATTCCTAAGGCGGTGCCACCATTGTAGGTATTACTGCTCCTCTGACGGACCGACGGGCTCCTTCAGCCCATCAGATGTATGGCGGTCGGTCTCACCGACCGCCATACATCCGCCCAGCATCATTATGAGGCGGGCGGGAATCCTCATTCCGATGGCGGTGGGACTGCCACCAACGGGCTGTCGGTGGCAGTTCCACCGTCATCTTAATCAGGCCCAAAGTTATTAACATAACTTCAATATCATTAACAACTCAATAATTGGCAGTTCTGAACAAAGGCACTTCATTTGTGCCAGCTTATAACAGTAACTTGTTGGAAACAGAAGTAGCTCTGCACAAATTCATGAGGATTTTGTGATTATGACAACTTCTTGAGAACGAGATTCCACCTACAGAAGCATTGGAAACACCAGAATACAAAGAATTTAAACCCAGAAGTAAATATATGCCACCTGTCTCCCACAAATTGTTGGATACTTTTGAAGCATTGACAAAAAAAGATCTTGCCGCTTTGAGCTTCTCACCCAATAATCATTCAAATTGTTCCAAAATGGAATACATAACCTTGAGAAAATTGGCTAACAACAAGGAAATAGTCTTCCAACCATCTGATAAAGGTGGTGCATTCATTATCATGGATAAGGCCTTCTATAACACAAACGTACAAGAACATATTTCGGATGAGTCCACATATTTTCTTCTTGATAAAGATCCTACGGCGAAGATGACGGGAACACTAACCAAAATTTTAGAGAGCGCTCTAGAAATGGAGTGGATAAGCTCAACTACTTTCGCTTATCTTCTGGTGAAATATCCACGTCAACCATGTGTATACATGCTTCTAAAAGTACACAAAAGCATTGAAAACCCTCCATTTCGACCAATTGTATCAGGGTGCACTTCATTGTTTGAACCCCTTGGTAAATACGTTGATTACTTTCTACAGCTGTTTGTTCAAAAATGGAGGTCATATATTCAGGATACAACAGATTTTTTAAAATGTCTTGAAAGTACTACAAGCAATCAGTAGCTACTATGCAGTATTGATGTTACATCTCTTTCCACTTCTATTCCAGTACAAGAGGGCTCTGAAGCAGTAGAATGGGCCTTTTATAACAACCTCAAATTCAAGCAAACAATTTTTTTTGTTAGAAGAACTGCAATTTTGCTTTCAGCACGCTACTTTACTTGTAACAAATGATTTTTTCTCCAATTAAGTGGAACATCGATGGGATTTGCATAAACACGTTTATGTCTAAATTTGAACACAATTTTATCTTCCCAGATAGAGAATGGAATGAACACTTTATTCTGTATTGTCAATTTATCGACGATATATTCCTAATTTGGAAAAGCACTCAAACTAAACTACAGAACAAAAGCAATGAATTGAACACCAAAAATGCCAGAATTCAATTTACCCATCATCTCAGTAATTCCAATTTATCATTTTAAGATGTTTGGGTGAGGAAATCTGATTCGAAGATCGTTATGAGCATCTACAAGAAAAGTACAGACAGAAATAATCTACTCCTGTATCAGAGTTTCCATCCACCAAACCTTATCGTCAATTTACCTTACTCACAGATGTTAACAATTAAAAGGATATCCTCTACCACAGCAGCTATCGCAACAGCACTTGAGGAACAGAAGCAGTATTGAGGGAAAGGTGCTACCCGTTGAATACACTTGAAATTTCCTAAAAAAGGCTGGCAGAAGTACATTGTGAAAGCTTGATGGTCAACAAACCTAAAGTGACACAGGATCGTATTGTGTTCATGTCAAAATTCTTAACCAAATAAGCGTCCAGCAAAAGAATAATCAATAAACGGTTGGAACTTCTCTAAAATGAACCAGACTTTAAAGGGTTATTTCAACAGAATCCTCCTTTTGCTTATACACGCACAAAGAATCTGAAGGAGCTACTGACCACACCCAAAATTATGAATCAAACACAAGAAACAGGGACTAGAAAATGCCATAATTGCATACATTGCAATAACCTCATTACAGGGAACACTATCACCCATCCCAGAACAGGTGAACATGTAAAATTAAGACATTCTGCAGATTGCAACACTTCATATGTGATTTATTGCATTAAGTCCCCTTGTGGTTTAATGTACATTGGTAAAACTGAGCGCAAAATCAAAATGAGAATAACGGAACACAAGAGCATGATTTGCAATAAAAACACAAACTCCAACTTGGTGGTACATTGGTTGGAAAGCAGACATAACATAGCCCAGTTAAGGTTCTTGATCTTGGAAACACCCACAGTACACAATGACGGGGATAACCTGAGATTACTGTCCCAGAGAGAAACGTATTGGATTCGTAAATTTAGTACACTGACTCCGACAGGGTTAAATGGCAAAATCAACATGACTTGCTTTTTGTAACAGTACAAAAATTGAGATTGCACTCTCAAGACATGTTACGATTCTAGTTACTGCCATAGTCTTATCATATTTCATCACAAATGTGCCTGCATATCATGGTTCCTGTTTCTATTTCAATGAGAGTGGTGTCTTTTTTATGAATACTGTTTACTGCATTTTTAACTGATCACAATTTGTTGGGATGGTTTATTCTATTTTAAATGTTTAAGCTATATACACTGTAGTATTTGGTACTTATCACTGCTGTCAGTCTATCCACGGAACTGATTACGCCAACCTTTACTCCTACTTTTCCCTACTAGATTTAATGCAGATGGTCTTTTATTTGCCTGCTAAAAGTGGTAGAGGGGAGGAAAACAATTCAAGATTATACTTTCAATTTTGTCATGCTGTAATGGACCACAGACTCCGAATTTCAATTTGGTGGATTTATTATAAGGCCAAAAATAATTGAATATAAACACACCTCAATATCAGAGTATATAGGTACAGAAAAATCAATACACAGCCGATTCTACGAATATAAGTCATTCGGCACAGAAGGCATAATATGATGAACTCCAAAATCAAAATACAGCAAAGAATAGAAGCGGAGTCCAATTCTCTTTTCATTAAAAAGGAACAAAATCTTTCCCTACTCAACTCTCAATGAGGATCCTACCTATCTCCCTAATATCGTATCCCAAAGGTGTCAGCACGTGTTGACTTCCTAAGAAGTACTCACGTCAAATAAGTCTGATAGCTTAAAGCTATGGAGCTCGCTCTAAGATGCTCCTTCTCCTCCGAAAATTAGCAGAAGTCTCTCGAATCTGTCCCTGCGCATCATATAAAAAGACAATATTCAACCCACAATACGTCATGTTCAGTAAGTTTCCACAGAAGCTTTAATTAAGTCGACTCTTCTTCCAGTGGCCTTGGTTCCCAGATAGGCCAGACACGAAAGGAGTCCTCCCTTCTCGCCTTGCAGTTTTCTTCAAAGACATTCTGGGTATCTCCTTAAATTTAAGAATAACGAGGTCGGATTCCTGCACCTGCAGTAGGATGAGAACTTAGGGGGTCATTATGATGTCGGGCGGATCGCCACCGCCCGACCGGCGGTGGCGATCCACCCGACATCTTTCCCCGCCCGCCCTCCATTTACCCCCCGCCATATTACAATGGCGGGGGGACAGCGGCGGACAGAAAGACCGTCCGCCGCATTTCCGCAGGCAGGCAATCGTTCCGATTGCCTGCCGGGCGGAACTCGGGCCTAATATGGTGGCGGTGTCTAGAAGACACCGCCATCCAGATTAGGATGCCTGGCGGTGAAGGCCTTTCCATGGCGGCATCGCCGCCATGGAAAGGCATGCGGGAATTGCTTTGGGGGCCCATTGCGGGCCCCCGGGGGGGTGGAGGGGTGGGTGGCTGCACTTGGGGGGTACCTATGGTACCCCCTATATTGGAATGCACAAGGTGGCAGGCACCGCTCAGTGCCTGTCACATTGTGCATGCCAATGCACTGCATGCATTTTTCACATTGCGGCGGGTGCTGCAGACAGCACCGCCCGCCGCAATGTAAACAATGCGGGATGCGACCGCCACCGTGGCGGTCGCATCCTAATGGGCACAGCGGGACCGCCGCACCTCGGGCGGTCGGTCCCGTTTACCGTTACGGTGGCGGGCGGACTTTGTCCGCCCGCCATCGTAATGGGCCCCATACTGTCTTCGAGCACAACAGAATTTATTTAATTAATTCTTGAGCAACCAAGGAGAAACGAAACTCAAAACAACCTATAATTTAGGCCTACATACCGGATAACTCAAACTAAACATGGTTACATTATAGGAGTATAATTTCATCCTGCACATTACACATACAGGAATTATGTTTTCTAATACACGCAAATCCTACTTAAACATACTTGCTTCATTGTAATACTAATATGATGTGAATAAATGCATCTTAATAATCTTAAAACACTGCACACAACAAAAATACATATGAGTGCATTTATATCAAGAGTATAGTGCACCCCTACAATTTAGAGTGCTGTAAGCGCTCTATCAGTTCCCCCCTCTTATGACTAGTGTCATAACACCAACCTTTTTACCCTCTCATAAGTTTCTCCTTGTAGAAGAGACCGACCTAAACAGAGGCTGTAGCTTGCCGTCCCTGTCTAAATCTTTCCAACCCTTTAAGGTGCAGATAATGACTGTCCTGCAGTCGTTCTAATTGCTGCTCTCGCTTTTTCGAAGAATTCTCAGCATGTCGTGCCCTTTGCCATTTGTAAGCCCTATTGACTCCCAACAGTACAATTATACAAATGACAGCTATTATAATAGGTTTCAAGATGTAGCCCATTATTCTTTGTCCCAAACTTCCAAACCAGCTTCCTATCTTGCCAAATCCCTTGCCAAGTTGTTCCCAGAGTCCATCAGCAGCTAGATCACGTAAATATTGATGTATCTCTGAAATATTGCTAATGTACTTCCTTATATCCCGACTATTGTCAGGAATATAAGTACAGCACTGTTGAACTTTCAATAATTTACAGACTCCTCCAGCTTTTGCTAACAGCACATCTTAGTGCAAGACGATTTTGAAGGACCATAGCCCTTATTGAGACCATGTCCCCATCAACAAGTAATAGGATTTGGGCCGTATTCACAGAGAGTTTATCTACTAGAGTTGCCAGCTTTCTAATCTTCACATCATTCAAAATCACACCCAAACTAGATATCATAGCTCCAAATACATCCCCAATAATTTCTCCTGCACTTGCACCACGTTTTCCTCTATGAGATCTCTTCCCTTCCAAAGGCCATAAATCATCCATATGGAAGATTTTGGGAAATACCACAGCCAAATAACATGTCCCATACCAATTTTTGGGCAATTTCACATAAGCATTTTTACCGCACACAAAGTATACATTTGGCACTATGGTCAATTTATCCAACAGCGCCTTTCTAATGGATTCCTCAATCAAGAAAATGTGTTCACAATCACTCTCACCCACAAATATTTTATCATAATATGTAGACAGGTGTCTAATGCACAGTATCCCTTTCTGCTGGAAGTCTAAAGCTATTGGACCAGAACTTCCCTTTGCCTTATGATCTAATTCCTCCTGTGTCCATGGGATCACTTTGTGCTTCGGATCTGGTCTAAATAAAGTCTGCCTATGTCGATCTTCTATCTGGTCCACAAACTTCTTTTCAATGTCAGTTAACAAGCAGGTCAAATTGTGTATGTGGGCATAAGATGTATCTAAGGTAATAGTGGGCACAAAATATGCAGACATCCTCTCTACCTGCTTATAGTAATCATATTTATTCATGTATTTAAGAACGGGATACCTCTGAGAGTACCACATCATAATTGGAGAAGTAGTACTCAAAATGTGCCTTACTATAAAACATACTCAATAACACCCTGCATGTAATGCCATTGGTCAAAGGTAAGTGATGGTATTGAATGCCTTCTTCTACGGATGCTGGCAGTTGCATACACACATAGCAATCTTTCGCTTCCATTGTATCAACATACTCATACAACAAACGAGCATATGCGTTCAGCGTGAAATCACCTTTTGACAAATCTACATGTAACATTCGACTAGTTTCCCTAATCATCTCTCTATCCTTTGCGGATGCACCCTCTTCGAACTCTGAAGTAGGTGGGGTAAGTGTTGTCTGTTCCCCATACCTTTCAGCATTGTGTGACTCAACCAAAGATGTAACAATCACCACAGTTATGACAATAAGCACCACAACAATAAGGGTACCAATTATGCACTTCTGCTTGCATTTTGGATTTCCAGATTCCATTTTGAACCACCTTTGGTTTCGAGGCGCAACCAAATCAAAGTCTCTTTTCTTTTCCTCTTGCCTTATTTTGTTATTTACAATGTCTTTTTATTTTCCTTTTCCCATTCGATTATAGCAATATTCAGTCCAGTATCTATGGCCTATTGTAGAGGTGTAGTCAGCCCTAGCCCTCAGTTCTTCTTCTATTGAAGGTCCTAATTTAAATCTTCTTCCACTCGGGCCTAGGTTATCTTCTTTCTAAAGCCTAATGAGTTCTTCTTTCAAAATTCAAGCTTCATCATTACTGCTATTAGATCCCAGTATGGTAAGAACAAGCTGCAGAATTTCTGCACGAATCTCTCCCAGTTCCTGTGCAGTGGGCTGTCGACCAAATGTGGGGAAAGCAACCTGGTTAAGAATCAAAAAGCGCAAACCACTTAGCCTTGGTGGATCGGGGACTGTCAAAGTTAGGATTCCGAAGGCTTCAACTCCAGGGACCAACAGCTGAATATCAATTGACAGGGTGTCCCTTCCGTAACTCACTGTACCAGTCCCCAACCTTCCGGAATTCTTCGGTCTCTGCATTTGCAGCCAGGTACGTCCACTCAGGAGAGGCGTACTTTTGAGACGGTACCCTCTCTCTTCTGGATCGTCTCAGACCATCTGATCTCTCCTCAGTTTCACTTTGATCTGATTCAGACGTTTCAGGAATCGGAGCGAGATTTTTCTCAGGTGCAAGCCTTATGTTCAGCCTTTCTTTTCTTGTTGGCCACTTTTCTGCTTCTGCACCTGGTCTCCTCACTTCCTCTTGATTTGATCCTTCTGCGTCAGGCCGTTCACTTTGACCTGGTTCAAAGTTCACTTCTGCAATCTCATCTATCTCTTGATCTGAACTCAACTCTGGAGCAGCTTGAGCTTGATTTTCTTGCTCAGTTGGTTGTTCAGCCCCTTCAGGAATTCATACAACTTGACTTGTTCCTTCGTTCTCTGTGTCAGTTTCAGTTGTACTCCTCGGAACAAGGGGAATCGTTGCCTCCTCAGATTCTGGAACGCGGCGAGTGTGCGAAACGTGGATCCAGTTCGGTAATCCTCCACACTTCACAGCTGTACTTGTAACCAAGATCACCTGGTAAGGTCCTCGCCAGTGAGCATCAAGGCAGTTCTTCCTCACGTGCTTACGAACAAGCATCCAGTCACCAGGGTTAAGATCATGCAGCAGGTCTCTCGAGGTAGATGCAGTCGCAGCCTCGACCTGATGGGACACAGAATTAACCACGTCAGCCAGTCCCCTACAATAATCCAAAACCAAATCATCTGTGATGTTTATTAGTGCTGTAGCTGGCACCATAGACATGCGCATAGCTCTTCCCATCAATATCTCATGGGGAGAGAGTCCTGTCCTCCTATCAGGAGTACTACGCAGACTCATCAATACCAATGGTAGCGCATCTGGCCACTTCAATGAAGTTGACGAACAAACCTTCGACACCCTCATCTTGATTGTGCCATTTACCTGCTCCACAAGGCCAGATGCCTCAGGCCTGTAACTACAGTGCAATCTCTGATCAATGTTTAGAGCTGTACATAACAATTTCGTGATTTCACTATGGAAGTGTGTTCCTCTATCTGTCTCCACTGAGGTCGGAAATCCAAATCGTGCTATCAGTTCCCTTAACAACAGTTTTGCCACTGTGAGACAGTCACATCGTCTAGTTGGATAGGCTTCAACCCAACGTGAAAAGATACACACTACCACCAAAACATATCTCAGCCTATTGCACCTAGGCATCTCGATAAAGTCCAACTGTATCCTATTAAAAGGCCCTCCTGACCTTCCAATATGACTCATTGCAACCACAGTTCTCTTTCCAACATTCATTTGTTGACATGTAACACACCTGTGACACACTGCTTCAGCATACACACGAAATCGTGGGTTAAACCAAGTTTGTCTGAACACTCGCACCATGGCATCTCTCCCAAGATGAACTACTCCGTGAATCTGCCTTGCCATTGGGCTTAATAAACAATTAGGTAATACTGTTCTCTCATCTGTCGACACCCAAATACCATCCTCTCTCTTTTCGCAGCCTGCTCTAACCCATGATGCAACTTCCTCTTCTGAGACTTCATCCTGCAGTCGCTTCACCTCATCCCAGGTATCGGCTATAGCTAACATCATGCTGAGCTCAGTCTCTTCTGTGCTCTCTCCTACATATGTTCCATTGAAAACACAAGCATGTATAGCACAGAAACACGCTACTTCATCGGCATAGTTATTTCCTTTTGTAACAAAGTCTTCTCCCCTTCCATGGGCTGCACATTTTACTACAGCTATCTCTTTGGGTTTCTGCAAAGCTTCCAACAATTGGCGCACAAATTCTCCATTACGGATTGGGGATCCTGAGGACGTTAAAAATCCCCTCTGTGACCATAACTGGCCGAAATCATGAACCAATCCAAACCCATATTGGCTGTCCGTATAGATAGTCACTCGGACACCAGTTGAAATGATACAGGCACGTGTCAAAGCAATAATTTCGGCTACCTGAGCAGAGTATACTCCTTTCAGACAGGCAGCTTCCACCACCCCTAAGATGGTGCGCACAGCAAACGCTGCTCTCAAACACCCTTCATTGTCTCTTAAGCATGAACCGTCAACAAAAAGAATCAAATCAGTTTCAGACAGAGGTTCATCAACAATGTGAGGTCTGGGTTTGGTAGATAGCTCAGTAACATCCAGGCAGTCATGCTCTTCACAATTCTCTTCCTCCTCTTGCGGAAGAGGTAACAATGTAGCAGGATTCAAGGTGGTACAATGCCTCAGAGTGACATTTTCGGAAGCCAATATAACCTGCTCATACTTTGTGAGTCTGTTATTCGTTAAATACTGTGTCTTAGTTCTTGTCATTAACAGCTCTACTGAATGAGGCACATGAACAATAAGCGGATGACCCATCACTATGCCTTCACATCTCTCAATGCTGACACCTGTTGCAGCAACGGATTTGAGACATCCGGGCAACGCAGAAGCTACTGGATCTAATGTAGCTGAAAAGTAAGCCACTGGTCTGCGAGCATCTCCATGTGTCTGTACAAGGACCGCTAATGCACATCCTTCTCTTTCACAGCAAAAGAGCGAAAATGCTTTATTATAATCCAGCATTCCCAGAGCTGGAGCGCGACATAGGCTCTCTTTCAGCTCAAAGAAGGCTCTCAGGCAGTCGTCATCCCATGGCACCGGATCGCTAATGTCCTTTCGAGTCAATCTCAACAGTGGCTTTGCTTGCAAGGAAAAATTTGGGATCCACTGTCGACAATAGCCGACCATTACCAAAAACATGCGGACTTCCTTTTGTGTTTTCGGAGTTCCCATTTGCAGAATCGTCTCTATGCGATCTGGTGACACCCTTCGTTTCCCCTTCTCGATCCGGTGACCTAGATACTGAACTTTGTTCAGACAATACTGGAGTTTGTTCAATTCTGCAAGCATCCTCAGTCTCTGAAGCAACCAAAAGGTCATCAATATACTGGACCAAGACTGAGTGCAGGGGCATCATCAGCCCTTCAAGATTCTTCTTCGGACTCTGACTGAAAATAGAGGGGCTTTCTGTATACCCTTGAGGGATTCTACACCACGTTAACACACGATCGTCCATCCTAAATGCAAATAAAAATTGGCTGTCTTCATGCAACGGTATGGAGAAAAATGCCTGACATAAATCTATGACTGTAAACCATTCTGCTTCACATGGTATTTGAAACAGAATAACAGCTGGATTCGGTACCACAGGACAACATGGAATTACGATTTCATTAACTCTGCGCAAATCTTGCACTATTCTGTACTTGCCGCTAGGCTTCTGCAATCCCATAATAGGTGAGTTGCAGGGACTTCCTCGTATCTCTTTGAGAATGCCTTGTGCAATCATAGACTCAATTACAGGTCTTATTCCAGCCACAGTTTCTGGAGTTAATTTATACTGCAGAGTTCGTGGAAATTCTGCATTTGGTTTGACCTGGATATTAACAGGTTCAACCGCTCGAATCAATCCTATCTCCTCACCCGTGAAATCCCACACCTTTGGAGAAACCGAATCTCTCAAATCATGTGGCAACTCCTCTATCGTAAGAACCACGTACATTTCCGTACACAAGCTCATATTAGCCATTTTAAAATCAGCATCATCATCACAGGTCTGCAACTCCACACCCCTTGGAGTGCAAGATATGGTGCAATTTAGTTTACACAAAAGGTCTCGTCCCAATAGACAGACTGGGCTTGAGTTGCAAACTACAAATTGATGTTTGTCTCTGAACGGTCCTATCCTCACAGACAACTCATTTGTCAATGGGTTGGTCATTTTCTGATTGGTAACTCCCACCACTTGAATCGTTTGTCCTGACAGAGACAAATTTGGAACCACTTCTGTTCTTACTGTAGAGCGCGCAGCTCCAGTATCTAACAAGAAAGCAACAGGATACCCGTTCACCTCTGCATCTACAAACAGTCCAGTCTGATCTACTTCCAGGATCGCATCCAAAGGGCATTCTTCCTGCACCCCCCACTGACACTCATGAAGATTTTGTGGTTGGTCAAATCTGTCTCGTATTTCGAAATAGGGCATCTGATGATACACCTGATTGTGAGTAGGTATTCTTGGAGGCTGAGGAATCTGCATTTGCGGCTCATATCCTGCCCCATACATGGACCTAGGTCGAGTTACAGTATTCAACGTCTCTAACATCTGTCCCTCTCCCTCATTCTGCACTTTATTTGCTGGATTCAATCGACACTCGCGCTTCCAATGCCCGATTTTGTGACAATAATGACAAGCAGTGACCTTCTTTTGGTTCGCCACCCAATCACCTCCTGTACCTGCATCCATTCCCCTGCCTCTTCCCTGTCCAGGTTGGGATACCATAAGTTGACCCATTCCTCTACCACTTCCTCTACCTCGACCCATCGTTCCTCCAACCCCTTGCATCTGATCAGGCCTTTCGGCATTCCTCAACTGCACCAACATCAACTTGTCTTTCAATTTCTTTTGTGCCGATTCCACCTGATCACTACAGTATTTTGCATAACGCAGGATTTCGTCCACCGTCTTATTCTGCCAACATATCAAATGTGTCTGTATCATCAAGCTAATATCAGATCTTAGTCCTAGCACAAACTTTGAGACAAACTGTCCCATATCTTTCTGCTCAATTGTATCCAATCCACTATGCTGTTTAAAAGCCACTAAAAGTCTCTCATAATAGTCATGTACCGACTCCTTAGAATCTTGAGTAGTACGATCGATTTTAAGCCAATCAACCGTTTGCGGAGCTACCTTGGATTGTAACCATGTAATCACTTGCTCATATTTCTTCATTACTTCGGGAGAAGGACCATGGGTCACCAGATCTCTGGCTGGTTCTACAGCGGGCCAATCAATGGCAACTTTACATGCCGTCCATAAATCCCCCGGGACCACTATATCAAACAAGGTATACAAATCAATCCAAAGCACCTTCGAAATCTTGACAAACCGGTCTATTTGCTTATACCAGTCAGTAGGTTTTTTCCTCAGCCGAGGAAAATCATTAGTGAAGGCTGCCAAATCACCCCTGCTCCATGGCACATGAACGTACCCCCCATTTTGCACTTCTCACAGAGGGTAATGTCCTGCGGATCCCGTCCCTCCACCTGGAGGCGGAGTGTCTCCTATCCCTTTCTTGGCACTATTCTTTTTGGACCACCTCTCTTCCCATCTGTCTTATGCTCTCCACGCTCGCACCCCTATCACCAATTCCCTAATTTGTGCTTTTAATCCTGTTGTTCGCTTCTCTTCCAATTCCTTATCTGTATAATGCAATCTGCAAGTTCCCTGCATCATTGTAGTCTTTGTTAGATCTACCTCATACTTTCGTGCCAGCTATGACAATGCATCATGAGCTCGCTTTGCCTTTCTGGTAACGTCTTTAGCTACAAATAGCAATTTGCTTGAATCATATGTGTCAATTCTTTCCCATGGCAGATTCCCTTCTATCACTTCATCTATTTCTGCTTTTAATTTTACCATATCTAACAATGGTGCCTTCATTGCAACCTGTAAAACCTTCTGACCTCTTTCACTTCCCGATTCCTCCCTCTCACAATTTTGTGTTCTCCTTAGGTTCCCACTTTCCTCAATTCTCACAACTGGGCGACTTTCTCTTTCACAACTTCGACTTCTCCAATGGTTACCCTCACACACATACTGCGACCCTAACGGTACCCTAGGTGCTTCTTGTCTCAACCCAAATTCGTCCCTCAATATCTGTGACTCCCTCACCGGTGGAACCCACATTCTGATGTCTGACCTAGAATTTTCCAAAGCTCCTGTTTGCCTTCATTCTGACCCACTGTCCATCCTTGATGGATCAGCTGTAGCAGGCAGTGGAGTACTGTATTCCACTGGTACCTGAGCCATACCTGTCCCACTCATTGTAAGACTCCCTCCAGAGATAGTCTCTTTGCCTTGTTCTGTTTGTTGTTGACTTTCCCTTGTTCTCTCTCTAGGGTTATATATTGAAACCACCAGTCCAATAGTAACTGGTACCGACAGGACTTCTGGTAGCCGCATGTTACAGTCTCTCCTGACTCCGAAGTTGCGTGCCCTATCCCTCCAGACCCTCCTGGAATTGTCGTTCCCACTGAAATCCTCCCTCTTACTTCTGTAGTCTGCTCCTCTGCACCTCTTTGTCCCACTCCTAGAATGTCCTCAGTTTGCTGCGTCTGCTCCGGCTCCGGCTTAGAGTCATAAGGTGGAGGACGTTCTGCTAGCAATCTATCAAGAAAACTGTCATCTGTGTCACTGTCCTCTTCCGTCTTTCTGTTTCCTCCAGACCCACCTTCTAGTCGCCACAAGGGATACAATCGTTCTCCCTCTATGGTGTCTACTCTCCATCTTTTCAGCTGTGCATCCCACCTGGCATCCTGATATGCCTTCATTGTTTTTTTCATTCTACCCTGAGAAGCTTCCCTTCTTTTTGCCATTGCTGCTCTCATCCAAGCATCCAATGCCTCAAATTGGGTTGGTCTAGGCGGAGGTTTCAGAGCAGACATCACTCCTCTTAGCTGATACAGCACCTCCATACGAAATGACCCATAACAGGGAAAAGCCAATTCTCCTTCTTTTTCTGTAATTTTATGCCAATTTTGAAGCCAGATTATAGTATGGAGTCCTACATTTGTTGCCATATAATGCGCCGGTGTATCCTCAGGCGGAGCTTCCTCTCCTACTCGTGTCACCACCCCTGTGTCACCTCTACACATATCCCGCAGCACCTTAAAACATCTCATCCTGAAAATTGATTGTATGCCCTCCAAAATTCAATACTCAGCTTCGAACGAACTTCCACCAATCCCAGCGCGGCGTTACACCAACCGACCAATCCCAGCGCGGCGTGCACTGACGTCACTACTCGCTTTTTGCAGCGGCTCACCCGCCTTTACAGTTTCACTCACTCACACGTTCATACCACAAGTAACTGTATATCCAAAGCTAATAAACCAAGTAACTGCTCCTAACGCAATCACAATAACTTCCAGTTACATAAAACAAATAATTGTCTGTCCGCTAGAAGATCGTTAGAACACGCTTACAAGAACATTCATCCGCTGTGACCCGCTACCTGCGTCGATCACTCAATTGCCATAGTCCACCCCCGGTACCTGAGGCTTTCTACCGCGACGTATCCCTCCATTCACACAAAGTTCCCTATCACAAGTGGATCGTTGATAGCGCTTCACAACACCCACAATTCTGATCAGACAATTACAAATACAAAACTATCCCGGGATCTTGGACTTCTCTTGAGTCCGCTAACCAAACTTCCTGACCCGCACGTGTCCGGACCAGTAAACCAATAAACCCACAATCACTCAACATGCATCCCAACTTCGCAAGACATCACACAAATATATCAACACCGCAATCTAACACACCACACAATTCCATACTCACGCCACCACTGTTTCCGCCGCACCGTCAATGTCCGCCGACTTCCATCAATGTCCGCCGTCGTCTACTCCGTGTCCAGGGCCTTAATGTTCTTCCGACCCTACTCCTACTCTCTTTCTCCCCTCACTCTTAGAGGCAAACCATCCTCTGCTACCATTTGATTACGCCAACCTTTACACCTACTTTTCCCTACTAGATTTAATGCAGATGGTCTTTTATTTGCCTGCTAAAAGTGGTAGAGGGGAGGAAAACAATTCAAGATTATACTTTCAATTTTGTCATGCTGTAATGGACCACAGACTCCGAATTTCAATTTGGTGGATTTATTATAAGGCCAAAAATAATTGAATATAAACACACCTCAATATCAGAGTATATAGGTACAGAAAAATCAATACAGAGCCGATTCTACGAATATAAGTCATTCGGCACAGAAGGCATAATATGATGAACTCCAAAATCAAAATACAGCAAAGAATAGAAGCGGAGTCCAATTCTCTTTTCATTAAAAAGGAACAAAATCTTTCCCTACTCTACTCTCAATGAGGATCCTACCTATCTCCCTAATATCGTATCCCAAAGGTGTCAGCAGTGGCGGTGCGTCCATTGGGGCGTTGGGGCGTTGCCCCACTAATCAGCATGGCCACAAATTTCTTCCTCGTTAACTTAACGAGGAAGATTAACTTCACCCACCGGCGTCCCGCGGCCGGAGTCAGTCAGGAGTCAGACGCGTCGCTGAAGGGGGTGGGCATGGGGGCGGGCCCGGGGCAGCACTGCAGGGTTGGGTTTGTGTTGTACTTGTTGACTGACAGCAGCAGCAGGGCAGGCCCAGTGCGCATGTTCGGGTTTGGGCTGATCATTTTTCTGACCAGCCCGAACATGCGCACTGCAGTGCCCTGCATTAGGAGAGCGAGTGAGGGCGAGGGTTGCCAGTGGCCAGTGGCCGCAGCCCCCGGTCTCCTATGGGCAGGGACAGTCCCTGCTCAAGCCAATCCTGGCGCTGCTGGAGCAGCGTCTGGATTGGCTGAGAGGGGTTGCCACCAGCCACTCACGAAGGCGCCAACGCGGACCCCGGCCCAGGAGCACACAGCAGAGGCGGCGCGGACCGACTCGGCAATCAGGTAAGTTTTCAAGGGTTTTTTTTTTCTTTATTTATTTTTAAACCCCCCGGGCCCCCACCCCCGCGCGACCCCCCCCCGCGAGTATTGGAGCCGCGACTTAGCTATGTGACATTCCTGGCTCAGTGGGGACTAGCGATTCGATTGTCATGTTGAGCGCGCACTATTAATCCTGCTTGTTATGTTCTCACTGTGGCAAAACTCAAGGAAATTACCGCTGCTTTGGGCAAAGTACCCTCAGACAGTCGCACAACAGGGCAGTTTGCAGAAACAGTTTAAAATGGCTCTATAGCAAAGGCCAGTCAGTCGCATACAGAGTGTGCCAAACCGACTTTTTGTTCTGTGACTGGTAAAAACTCTGAGGTACACTGCATAATGTGCAGGAGCGCACGAGGCTTTAAAATAGAGAACTGCTCCGTGCCCAGATATGCACCAAAAGAGCTGACACGGAGCGGAGCAGTGGGACACAAATGGCTGCCGCTGCATGTAAACATTAAACAATGTTAATTTATTGTAAGGCAGCTTGAAACCAATGCTTTATGCCAAGACGTAATACTGATGGCAATCACTGGGTAAGGCAGTGATAAGTAAGAGCGGCTCACATTTTGCCGTGTTAAGGCTGAAATATATAACGTGTACGGGAGCACAGGGGACCGGATTGTTTTCAGTCCTCTATTGTGAGTAGTGGGCCTTCATTTCAATGTAATATCTTGATAAATAATGCTTTTATGTATCACTATTTTCAATGCGCTGTTTTGGTGTGCACTTTGACTTCTCGCTATCATTCAATTCGCTATTTTGAGGTGTATTGTATTTTACAAACGTTTTTTTCAAGGAACTAGATTGACGTGTGAACTATTTTACAGATCTATTTTTCAATGTACTATTTTAATATGCAAGTCTGGTCTTTGGCGCTATTTTTTATGCACTATGTTGATATGAACGTTTTCCTAATTGTAGCTAGTTTTTCTGTGCTCTATGTTGGCTTATATTGCAGTTCACTTGCGCTACTTTTCATTGATCTATTTTTTGTTGTGCAATACATTTTAGAGGCGCTATTTTCCAACGTGCTATTTTGTTTTATGTTTAGTTTTACAATCCTACTTTTTTAGTTGGAAACAATCACAATGCGTAAAATAAAATTGATAAAATATAGTTGATTCTGTGGAGACTGTGATCCGTTCCATGTGATTAATTTAGCAAAGAATCTAATATGGGAAACAGGCAAATATGTCAAAGTGTTTTTGACTTTTTAAATAAAAATAAAAATACTTCTATTGGTACGAAGTGAGGGTTGGGTTTTTACGTCACTCTCAAAGTCAAAGGCTGGTTGTAAATGGGATTCGATGAGATTGAATTGAAGACATGCTCCTGCAATGAGGACAGGTGAGTTAAGAGGAGAGGTGAAGAAGAGATGGTTAAGAGAGGCTCTCACGGTTTCGTAATCTACTGTTGAATTAGAAGACGAGCCCTTATCTCGTTTTCCACAAATTGTGTGATCCTGGACAAACCACTTAACCTTCGAGCACCTCAGTCTCCTTTCTGCCCCAAACTGTGGTTGCCTAGAGCTGTCCAGCTGAAGTGTGCACTGCTGCATTATAGCGGCCAGAAGCTGCCAACCTGTGGCTCCCACTGTGTGTTTTTTCGGAATTTGTGTCGCGAACCATTGTATCCTAATCTCTGTTATGACCTAGAGAAAGTTTACTGTTTTTTTTCATGGCGAAGAGTGGAAAGTTTAGAGGTGAACACTGCGGAAGGTCATTGGTACAGTCTGGTGACGCAACCGTACATTAACCAACAGGGATATTGTCAAGCTGCAGGCGGTTCGGATTTTTTTGCACGCCATACCTGTGTTAAGCAAGTAGCTCGAGTAACAAACACGAATGAGAAGGGCGTTGTGTGCCTTTGTTCATGCCTCCGCGTGTATGGCATGCGGTGACACTTGTCTTCACACACACACACACACACAATATGTGCGGTTAGCCCACAGCAGTGTTCCACCCTTGTTTTACTTTGTTAATATGAGACAGTGTGCGTTTTATTGTGCATTCTCAGGTAACACTGGCGGAGCCTGCTACCAAATCTCCCCTTCAGCTACTACTAGGTGTGTTGATACCAAAACCAATATTGTTGTGTCAACAGCAGGTGGACAGTACACCTGTCGGCATACAGGCCGCGTATTTACATATTTATTTTGAGCACAGAAATCTATAGCCATGATTTAGTCCACTTTCTTTATTATGCTAAGCGATCTTTGTAAACTCTCACATGAAGATTGTAATTGTGTTTTCATATTAGAATCCGCATAATTCCTTTACCAAAATGTACATTACGTTTGTATTGCTCTTTGAATCTTCTACGTTGAAACTGTCTCAGTTTACATGCTGTTATCCAACTCCGCCTTTCATATTTTTGATAAAATAAATACCATTAATTCAAAAGCATGTGTTGTTTAAGGCACTGAGAGAGTGCTGGGTCTTCAGTTTATGGAGTAAGAGTGCTGTGTATTGTGTCCAAGAAGATAAGGTGCCGACTGAGTACTGATTAAGGGGTGGGAGGAGTATGCAGGAGGGGTGAGAGAGCGACAAGAGAAACATAAGGGAGAGAATAGAGCGTGCGGAGGGAGAGAGAGAAAAATAGTGGCAGAGGGGAGGAGAAAAAGTGTGAACACTTGGAGGAGAGAGAAATATATGGAAAGAGTGACGGGGAGATACAGAGGGAAAAGACAAACCACAAAGAAAGGAGAAAGGGGCCGACTAGAGTGAGGAAGCAGAGAGAGTAAGCAAGAGCAAGACAGGTAAATAATGGGAGGTGGAGAAAGAGAGAGAAAGAACGAAAGAGGAAGGAGGAAGAGAGGGGAGAGACAGAAGTGATAAAGAGAAAGAATAGAAGATGAAGATAGACCAGGAGAGGAGCATAAAGAAAGAAAAAGACAGAAAGAAAGAGGAGAGTTAGAAGGATAGGGGAAGAGAGAAGAGGAGTCAGGGAAGACGAGAGAGAGAGACCAAGTGCTGCGATTTCTGTAATAAACACAAGGTGATGGACGGAGTGCTGAAACTTTTCAACTACTCACCCCCAGTCAAGACAGCTGGGCTTAATCCATTGTTCTTTTGCTCACCATGCCACCCTAGTTTGGACCCAGTCATATGCATATCAGTCTTGACCCTGCTCCTCATGGGAACAGTCCAGCACAAACTGCCAGTTTGCTATGTTTGCCCTAAGTGGGACGGGTATGCCCAGACGTGGGTCCCGTGTTCACTACCCCCACCAGATACAAGCTAGCCTGGCTGATGAGGGATGATACCCCGAAACTGGTTCTAGGGTGCTTGTTTCAGGTCCAGGGAAGACCGGGACTGGCAGTTCGGGCTGGACTGTTCCCATGGGGAGCAGCGTCAAGACTGATTTGCATATGCTGGGGCTAACCTGGAATGGCGTGGCATGCAAAAAAAATGGATTTAACCGAGATCTGTGACTGGGGGTGAATGTTTGATTTGTTCAGCATGAAGACTGAAGGTGGGGAGCTGGTTTCTGGCATGTTAAACATGTAATACTCCCCTGTGTTTGGTTTCCAGTTCCCTGGGAGAGGCAGGTATGCCCGTTGAACATGTGGGTGCTGCTGAGCTCATGTCCTGGGCTGGGAAGCTTATGTTCAAAGCTATTTTTCAGCACCTTGATCCTTTTTCATGTTTTTCATGTTTCCATATTGCCTCTTGAGTCTTGGTACAGCACTGTGGCTAATAAAAAAATGCTTCCTTTGATATTACTCAGCAATGCATTGTATCTCGAAGTCTCTTATGAAGCTCTGTGGTTATACTGAATAAGCAGCTACCTATGTTATATGACATCTCTTTATTAATGTTATAACTGCACTTTCACAATTGCTTTATTAACCTTCTTGCTTTCTCAAATTTGCTTGAAAATGCACCATTTGTCCACTCTTTTTTCAAAATTTTCTTGGGGGGGAAAACCTCCCCGAACCCCTCTTAGGTTGTTCGGGCTCACTCGCTACGCTCGCTCGCTGCGGTGCAGTATGACAATAATTTTACGGCTCACCACTTTCAAATGTCACCAGCCGCCACTGGGTGTCAGCATGTGTTGACTTCCTAAGAAGTACTCACGTCAAATGAGTCTGATAGCTTAAAGCTATGGAGCTCGCTCTAAGATGCTCCTTCTCCTCCAAAAATTGGCAGAAGTCTCTCGAATCTGTCCCTGCGCATCATATAAAAAGACAATATTCAACCCACAATACGTCATGTTCAGTAAGTTTCCACAGAAGCTTTAATTAAGTCGACTCTTCTTCCAGTGGCCTTGGTTCCCAGATAGGCCAGACACAAAAGGAGTCCTCCCTTCTCACCTTGCAGTTTTCTTCAAAGACATTCCGGGTATCTCCTTAAATCTAAGAATAACGAGGTCGGATTCCTGCACCTGCAGTAGGATGAGAACATACTGTCTTCGAGCACAACAGAATTTATTTAATTAATTCTTGAGCAACCAGGGAGAAACAAAACTCAAAACAACCTATAATTTAGGCCTACAAACCGGGTAACTTAAACTAAACATGGTTACATTATAGGAGTATAATTTCATCCTGCACATTACACATACAGGAATTATGTTTTCTAATACACGCAAATCCTACTTAAACATACTTGCTTCATTGTAATACTAATATGATGTGAATAAATGCATCTTAATAATCGTAAAACACTGCACACAACAAAAATACATATGAGTGCGTTTATATCAAGAGTATAGTGCACCCCTACAATTTAGAGTGCTGTAAGCGCTCTATCAGAACCAATTGTGCGCATTTATTTGCTTTCACATTCTTATTCATCATGGAGTCTTACTTAGTATTACTGTTTCTTTTTTTCTAATTTTCATTTCATCTAATCACCCTCATACTTCTAATAATTTCTCCCAGCTTACTAATTGCACACTTTATGTGCTCTCATTTGCACACACACTTTACCATTTCACTGCAAGTGCATTATGAGACAATGACCACGAATTCAAAATTTGCGAACATACGTGACAAGAATTTTCAATTCTATTAAGGACTCGGGGGCGTAGATTATGCTTTCTCATTTCTTTATTAAACTCTCAGCAGCCAATAGAAATGAAGTAAAAAACAAATAATACTACAATACCCATGAACACTCAGTGGGTATCACGTGGTAACCATAGAGTAACTAGTATAAGAGGAGTACAAGACAATACCACATCCTCTTTCTTTGTTAAATAAACAGTTAAGTCCAGGAAACAGATGGAATTTTTTATTCAAACAACATTGAAGAGTACGTATAGTCCAGAGGAACCTAGGACTAACAGACTGGAAGCGAAGAATCTGGAATCAGAAGGCACTTGGAACTGTAGGAGCAAAAGAAGGGACTCCAAGGTGATGAAGCTGAAAATCATTTGAGATCCGATCCTGAAAGAAAAAATGAGGCCGTAATATCTTACATATACTCAAAAATAAAATAGCATCGTAAAAAAGGGGGGGAAAGAACATGAATAAAACATTGCAAACACAATATATAGATACATTTGCATATACAGTATAGCTTAATATGAAAAATAGAGAAAACTCAATGGGTGGGATAATCTACGCCTCCGAGTCATTAATAGAATTGAAAATTCTTGTCACGTATGTTCGCAAATTTTGAATTCTATGTCAGGACCGGAGGCTTGATTATGCTTGTTTAAAGCTGCGCCACCACAACTGAAGCAATATCAACAATAGGCTTGTAATAAAATGTTTTAAACATGGAATCCGATGACCAATCAGCGGCATGCATGATATCAGCTAGAGTAACACCCACAGAAAAAGCTTTTGAAGCCATGGCACCCCGGGCGGAATGCGCCCCAAATTTAGAGACATCAATGCCTGCCTCATTCATGAGCCAACGAACCCATCTTGACAACGTCGCTGGAGTTACAGGACGAAAAGGCCTTTGCAGTGCAATTAATAATTGACCAGACATATCATGACGAAAAGCAGCAGTACTTACCTCATAATCCTTAATGCATTGCACTACGCATAATTTGGGATTATTAGGAAAACTGGGATATGTAATAGTAGCAGTATTAGACTTAGTACGTTTGGAAAGAACAAAAGTAACACCTTCCGGAGAAAATCTGCGACCTGAGAGATCAAGAGCACGGATATCGGACACCCTTTTACAAGACACGAGGCAAAGTAACAGAGTTAACTTCGCAGACAACTGTTTACGAGACAAGTGTTGATTGGAAGGCCAGGCTTCAAGGAAGCGCAACACAACAGAGACATCCCATAATGCAGAGTATTTAGAAGAAGGGGGCTTAACTAATCGAATACCTCTGAGTAATTTACGAACTAAAGGATGTTCTCCAACCTGTTTGTCATCCACTGTGACATGGCCTGCAGAGATGGCCAAATGAAAGGAATTAACAGTTCTATAGGCAAGACCTGAAGAAGCCAGAGAAGCAAGAAAATTCACAATTAAAGAGACATCCGCTGTAGTGGGATCCACTTCCCGTGAAGAGCACCAACTACACCAACGTTTCCAGGCTGAAGAATAACGCTTGTGTGTGTTGGGGGCCCAAGCTTCGCTGATAAATCTGGAAGCCTCTCGCGAAAGACCTGGGACTGACCAGCGAGTCCCGAAATCTGCCACGCCACAAGAAGAAGTTGACCGGACTCTATCAATGGATGTGGAGCGTGAAGCGGATCCAGAAGGAGGTTCCAACGTTGAGGAAGCAGCAGTGGAAGTGCACACAGCATCTCTAGAACTACAGGGAACCAGGGCTGAGCTCTCCATAATGGAGTTATCAGAATCAGTTCCGATTGAAATCGCTTGGTGAACGCTAGAACCCTGGGAATCATCAGAAATGGAGGGAATGCGTAGCACAGGGACTGAGGCCAATCCTGAAGAAACGCATCCGTGGCCAGGGCTTCCGGATCCGGCCGCCAACTGAAGAATGCCGGAATCTGGCTGTTGAGTCGAGAGGCAAATAGATCGATTTGACAGGGACCCCAAAGGCGATTCAACGATCAGAAAACTCGAGGGTGAAGTCTCCAGTCGCTGAAATCCCGTAGGTGATGGGAGTTCCAATCTGCAATCTGATTGCTGCACCCTGGAAGATATTCTGCAATAACTGTGATCTTGTTCTGAAGGCAAAAATGCCAAAAATCCTTGGCTATTTCCGCTAACATCTTGGAACGTGTTCCCCCCAGTTTGTTGACATACCTCACCGCAGACACATTGTCCATGCGGAGAAGAATGCAACAATTGGATTTGTGAGGGGATAGGCAACGGATCGCAAATGAACCCGCTAGAAGTTCCAGGCAGTTTATGTGGAGATTCAATTCCTCCGGAGACCAGCGACCCCCAGTAGATACCGGACCGCAACGGGCTCCTCAACCCCACCAACTGGCATCGGATTCGATCACTACCTCTGGAGCAGACCCGAAGAGGGCGCGACCGTTCCAAGCTTCCATGTGGTTTAACCACCAAATCATCTCCGACCTCGCCTCCTCCGAAAGAGGGATTAGATCTGAGTTTGTGACGCCTTTCTGGAGATGACAAATCTTTAGCCGCTGAAGTGCTCGGTAGTGAAGAGGACCCGGGAAGATAGCCTGAATGGAAGAAGCTAGCAGGCCGACAATCCGGGCTAGAGAGCGCAAGGACACAATCTGCTTGTGCAAAATCAATCTCAACTCTCTCTTGATATTCCTGATCTTCTGATTTGGTAAAAGTAATTGGCAAGAGAGGGAATTGATCAGAAATCCCAGAAATTCTATGGACTGAGTTGGAAAAAGAACCGATTTCTGAGGATTGACCAGAAACCCCAGGGATTGTAACAGATCGATGGTCCAAGATAAATGAAGTTGAAGAAGTTGAGGACATTGTGCCATTAGAAGAATGTCGTCCAAGTAAATTATGAGACGAACGCCCCTGGCTCGAAGAGATTCGACTACCGGACTAAGGAGTTTGGTGAAACACCATGGTGCGGACGAAAGACCGAAGGGGAGGACTTTGTATTCGTACCACACTCCTTGCCATTGGAATTGAAGAAAACGACGATGAGGACCGTATACGGGTACTGATAGATACGCGTCCTTCAGATCGAGGCGGCCCATCCAGTCCCCTTCGTGAAGAAGATCCCGAAGAAGAAGGATGCCCTCCATCTTGAAATGACGGTACACCACCCAAGTGTTGAACTCCTTGAGGTTGAGAACGAGTCTGGAGCCACCCCCTTTTTTCTGAACCAGGAAGATGGTGCTGGAAAACCCCTGGGGATGTCGTGAAGCCTGAACGATGGCTCCTTTGCGAAGGAGAGAGGCGAGTTCTTGGGAAATGAAGGACTGATCCTGAAGAGAGAACTGAAGGGGAGGAGGAGAAAGATCTTGAACGGGGGAATTGAAAAACTCTATCCTGTAACCCTGCACAGTGTTTAGGATCCAGGCATCCTTGGAGATTAGCTGCCAATTGGGAAGAAAAAACTGAATTCTGCCCCCCAATACAACATCCGAGAAAGGAATGAAGCTCACCTGAATGGGAGGAATCCTGTTGTCCTCCCTGATTAACGGGATATCGGCCTTTGCGAAACTTATTCCGGGCTCTGCGAGAGGGGTAGAAGGATGAAGAGTTGTTGTATCCGGAGTCTTGATATGTTCCTCGTTGAGATTGCGTTCCACGATGGGCGCCTTGGGAATATCCACGGCCGAACGAACGCCCCCAAAATCGTCCGGCCCGCCCAAAAACTGGACGAAAAGCCCGTTTCAAAGAACCTTGAGCCTTATCAAGGCCACTAAAGGTGGCCACAAATTTTGTAAGTTCCTTTAAGAAAGGTTGCCCAAAGAGAAGACCCTGGGCCAATGGACCCGATTCAGAGGAAGCCAACTCAGTGAGGCGCGGATCCAATTTTAGTAAAATGGAACGGCGACGCTCAGAGGACATGGCTGAATTAGCATTCCCGAGAATACACACAGCTCTTTGAGCCCATCCGATCAAGTCATCCGTATCAATGGGAATGGTAGATTCTTTAGCACGATATCCCAACTCAAGGATCTTAGTAAGGGGACCAAGTAAATCTAATAATTTATCTTGGCAGGAACACCATGCTCTATCAAGCCCTTTTTTGGGATCCTTGGAGTATTTCTTCAAGTAGGTGACCATGGACGGATCAACATCAGGCGTATCTGCCAATTTGTTTGTCAAATCTGGGCGCGGACATTCGGAACGTAAACGTGCACGCACATCTTTGTCAAAGGCCTGGGGAATGTGTGTTTGAACGTAGTCCGCTACTTCAGCAGAAGGGAGCCAGGAGGTGGAGTTGGGATGAACAATGTCAGTGGGATCAAAATCCAGAACTTTGGGATGCGAGGGAGCATCTACATAATGTTCCTTGCTGGACTTTTTTGTAGGTGGAGGGGACTCGTCATGCTCAGATTGGGATGCAGAAGAGAGATCACCCTCATTACTCCGATGTGAACTAGAACCCTTGGAGACACCAGAGGCGTGATCATTGGATAAGGCTTTGGCTAACCGTGCAAAATCGCCAGAATGAGGGTTAGAACCACGGGACTCCATCGGCGTGGAACGCCCCGAACTAGGCAGCCAGCCTTGTTGAGCGGCATAGTCGGAAAGGTGACGTTTTAAAGGTTCAATAGCCCTCCCCAGGGCTTTATTAACGGAGTGCTGGACTCCCACATCAAGAGCTTCTACTAAATCTTGTTCCAGGGAGCCAGAGGGCTCATCATCATAATATTCCTCCTCAAAGTAGAAGTCTGCCATAATGCACACAGTAAAGTGTGAAGTATACACCCACAAGAGGAGATAAAGTGAAGAAAGAAACTGTACTGGAAATATGGGGGAGTGGTAAACCCCAGGCTAGTCAAAAGCACCAATATAAAATAATAAAGTGATGAAAAGAACAACAGTAAAAAGTGGAGGGAGGACTTGCCTAGAAAAACCACTCTAGGCAAAGCCTATGCACTATTATACGGCCCAAACTGTCAAAGGTGAGGAAATGGGCGTCAAAGGGGCAGTGACAGGCAATGTGGGCAAGGAGAAAGTAGCGCTGCTCCGACGCTCGTTGAAACCCGACTGTGAGGGAAAAAGCCGGGTAAAATGGCCGCCGCGCATGCGCGGTAACGGCCGCCTGAACACAATAGAGAGAGGACTGCGCGATCACAAGACGCGCAGTCCTCTCGCCCCGAACTCCCGCTCCACTACTGAGAAGCGAGGGAGCAAAGCGCCCGCACTCGGGAGGCGGCTACACGCTCCCAAAAGGATAAACGAATGACAGGTGAAGCGCGCGATATGGAAGCGCAGTCCACACTCTCCGTACACCCGCACCAACGCAAAAGCCTACAGTGCGAGGAATGCGGAGCACGCGAAGGCGCGAGCGAGTATAAATAAAGCGACCTGCAAATAAAGCGACCTGCAAATATCAAAGCGCAATAAAGCTTAAAAGCGCGCTGTAGTTAAGTAACATAAGACATGTCAAGGCAAGAGTAAAAGGGAAAACACTTAACTGGCTGCGGAGCAGCAACGAAAGAGGATGTGGTATTGTCTTGTACTCCTCTTATACTAGTTACTCTATGGTTACCACGTGATACCCACTGAGTGTTCATGGGTATTGTAGTATTATTTGTTTTTTACTTCATTTCTATTGGCTGCTGAGAGTTTAATAAAGAAATGAGAAAGCATAATCAAGCCTCCGGTCCTGACATACAATTCAGATGCAGCTAGTTAAACACCGCTGTACTTGCATGTTACAGTCCCAGTTCTAATATGGCGGCCATTGATTTTTCCCAACTAACTCTTTAGTAGTGAGTCCTTTGTTTATTTCACCATACAGAAGACACCGTTTCTATGCAGCAGGTACATATACATGGTGTACTCCTCCGGTTTAGCTTTACATGGATTCTTTTCAACTGGGCACTAGAACAGTTCTTGTTTGGAGTAAGCAATTTCAATTTCAAATTTCGGGATTTTATAACTACATACATCTCGGACAATTTTAACAGGCCTTTTTGTGCTTTCATAGCACCCTTCATAACTGCCCCGTAAACGACCCGACCTTAAGAGGCGCAGCACGCTGTGTTTTATACGCTTCCACCCAAAGTATGTTTAATGCAATGTTAATGGTACATAGAGGCTTCAGTATTTGTAACGTGAGTTTGACCGGCGGTTGTTATTTTTAAAACTCGGATAATAGGGAACATTGATCGCGCTACTAGACGAAGAAAGAGATATTCTACATTTTCTTCGTACACATAGTGAGTACATTCTTGGAATTTATCCGAACATCTTGCATGCCTTTCTTTAGTGGCACTCCTTGAAAATAGAAGACGCGTGCACAAGGCTGGTTTGGTGATTCTCAATTTGTTTCTATTATTCTGAGCTTCATTTCTGTTCAGCAGTGTCATTTGAGAACTACTGAATTATTTTTCTGGATTAGTGGGACTGGTGACTCTCTGTCTGGTTTTCCATTCTGAATTTTTCCTTTCTAGCTGTGTCATCTGAGTACCACTGAAAGATTCCTTGTTTAGAGGGTCACGTATCGTCGTTTTGGCATCGGGACTTTTCTAGCTAGCATAAGACCTAGCAAGCATGGATATATTTTTCAAGCTTCTGGTTATAAAGAATCTTATATGGAGTGACACTTACTCCTTCTTTATTGTTCTTATATATTCCTTTACAGTGGCCCCTGAAGATGGGATAGAGATCCCGAAATGCATTGGGCAACAAATACACACCTGGAAATGTAACCTTATTTGTTAAATAGGCCAATCTATTATTATTTCTTCAAATTGTCATGATCATGTTGATAATTCAGACAAATTATTGTATTTTCTGACATGTATGTTTGATAAAAAGTGACACAATTCATAGAATAATTGTCACATTAAAAGTGGAAATTGCTGTTAATGTGTAAATAAATCATAAGCAACACAGCATTATCTGTATAAAGATTTATTTTGATATATTTGCATGCATTGCGATCAGGTGATAAGGGACTTTTGTCACTTACAATAAAAATCTTTTGATTAGTGTGTTAGGCAGTCACATTCCTGATCAGCACACAAAGGGGGATATTCTCAAGGACTTAACGCCGAGTTAGCGGCACATTATCGCAGCCAAAGTGGTGATAAATCCATCGCACCATTCACAAGCTGGTGTTAACAGCCGATATCACCTATCTACCTGCGATAGCAGCCGCAAAAAACAGCGCCACGGATGACACCGGCAACTAACGCTAATGAGATGCAGAGTAGGCGTTCCTGTGCAAAAAACCGTGGAAACATCACTACGCAACATTCCCAACGACCAGCCAGATCGGCGATAAGAACCAAAAACATGCGATAAGGCGCGTTAGCCGCAGGGAACTAACACCTGCTCCTACCTGGTGTTAAGTCGGACGACAACCTGCAACATGAAAGGGAGCCCAGCCCAGAGCCACACCTGAAGACCAACAGATGACATGGAGCTACTGATCATGCAGCCCGGAGCCCCAAGAGGGCCACAACACCCACCGCCACCACACCCAGGACCCCCCCCAGGACCCCCTCTCCCGGACTACTTTATTTTATTTATTTATTTATTTATTTAAAGAGTTTTATATAGCGCTGGCTAGACCCGAAGGTATCAGAGCGCTTTACATTAGGTTCCACAATGTAACAGAAAATGATCACAATTACACATTACGTCAAAAATACATTGAGAGAGGAGAGAAAGGAGAGAAAAAAATAGTGGAGGGGGAAAGGGGAGGTGAGAAGAGGGAGGATGAGGGAAGAGACGACAGGAGAGACGAAAGGAAGTCTGTCTAAATACCGACTGGGTAGGTGACGTCCAAGGAGGGAATCCACGGCCCGTCTCCCTTTAGCTAAACAAGGTAACTCCATCGGGCATCAGTCAAAATAGCTAGGTCTCAAGTGGCGAGGGAAAAGGTTCACAGATAAACAGGATGGGGACTAAGGGCAAGGACAGGTGAGGGCAAAGGTCAGTGGCAGGAAAGAGGAGAAGAGTAGAGCGGAGAGGGGTAGGGGGTAGGGGGAAGGGGGAGGGGGGAGATAAGGTCAGGAGAGACGCAGGAGAGTTTGCCCAAAGTCCGGCTGGGTAGGTGATGGTCAAGGAGGGAAACCAAAGTCCATCTCCCCTTTAGCTCGCGAGGTAGCTCCACCGGGCATCAGTCAAAATTAGGTCTCAGCTGTCTAGGGAAGATCGCAGAGTAAAGGTCCTGGTGGGTGGGCAGGAATAGGGTCAGGTGAAGGCTGGTCGAGGTCCAGACGATGATCAATGATTATGGACCAGGGGAGGAAAGAGCATCGCATCTAGAAGTCAGGCAACGGGGACGAGTCCTTGGAAGTTCGAATTCAGTTGGCCCCATGAATCTCTATAGCCCAGAAGGGAAGTGGGAGGGCGGCCATCTTGAGATCAGGTCTAAAACACTGGGGCAGAGACATTTGAGCCACTCGTTAATTTAAAGGTCGTCATGGAGACAAAATCGGCCCCTCAATAAGACGCTCCTCTTAATCTGCGGGCACAGGTTCAGCAACGATTGTCCAAAACGCCTAGGTCTCTTCGTGCAGCACCCCAGGAGAAGAAAAAACGCTCTTCATAGTCCTTATTTAGCCGCCATTTTAGGGTCAGGCACTATTTACGAGGAGATCGCCGTGGAGATGAAAACGGCCTCGCAATGAAGCGCTCCTCATAATTAACTGGCAGCATCAGCGCAATTGATAAAATCGCCCAGACTTAAACGTGCAGCACCACAGGAGACGGTAAGCTGCTCTCCGTAATTCTCATTAAACATGGTGAATAACGTGGTAGCGCGCCCCTTCTCACCGGCACCGAGGGAGTTCTCACCTCTGTTGGACCCGGTGTTCACTCGAGGTGCCCCGCTCGTCCTGCTGTTAAGTCACCGCAATGAGTAGCTCCCAGCTCAAAAGGTGGCCCCGGGGAGGGGGAGCTGCTAGCTGGGCGAAAACGGAAGCCGGCGGCCTCACGGTGCAGCTCCCATGGCACTGGGCAAGACCTCTTCGCACGGCAGGCGCCATATTAGCCTCTTCGTCGGTGGGAACATAGCGCTCATTTCTCCGTGATGGCAGATCGGAGAAGGGCGACAAGGATCTTCCTGTGATCAGCCCGCATTCCGGTCGCACAAATGCCATTCTAGGTGTGGAAACAGCGCGGCGGGAATCCCGCTCGGGAAGTCGAGGGGAAGGTTCAACACGGAGCATCGGCTCCGAGCGGCCATGATGGGCTGGCTCCTCCCAATGGTTCATACAGAGGGCCACAACACCCACCACCACCACACCCAGGACCCCCCCCAGGACCCCCTCTCCCGGACTACCACACCGGCAGTGGGGTATGTGACGTGCTAGGCCCCTTAGATTGGCAGGGTCACATGTCCTATGACGCCTGTGCTGGATGGGTTTGTTGTGGGTCTGAACGAGCCCTCAGGGAGTGGCTGTGGCATGCTGATGACTAGACTAGTGATCAGCAGATCACTACAGGGACGACCTGGGACACTTAGCATTGTCGTCCCCCCCTGTATGCGTAAGCGGAGTGGACTGGCCTGGCGTATGGCAGGCCCGCATAGGGGTGGGAACAATGAAGCCAGGGCCCTGGGCGTGCTCCAGTTCTGTGCTGGACATGGAAGTAACTGATGCGTGTGTCTCTGTTGTAGTGATTACGCCACCCGGACCGCAATCGGCACTGTTGCACCCTGTCACACAAGTTCCACAACATGAGCAACATGGACATTAGGGGAATCTCCCACCCTACATTCAACCATACGCACATACGTGAATGATCAAAGGCATGACACATCTGTGCGATTCTGAATGTTTATTACACATCCAGTGGAGTGTTGCAGCTGGAGCAGTACAGGGCCATGCAAACCCCACTTCACATTATTGGCCCGTGGAGGGCCAGCCAGAGTCCCACAGGGGATAACAAGTACATCGGAAGAGGAAGAGTTCAGTCCGCAGTCTGATCGCTGTGTCATTGGTAACCAAACGGAACATGGCAGTCCATGTCGAGGCCAAGGTGAGTGGCGTAGAGTGTATCGGGGGACAGTGGAAGGTGATGATGCAAAGGGCAGAACCAAGCAGAAACAGGCCATATGGCGGAGATGGATGCTACTGCCTCCTCCTTACCAGTAAGGTTGGTTCACCCGCATCATTTACCTGTTTACTGCTCTGCTCTCTCCGACAACAAGAGGGACTTACCGGTTATTCCTCCCTTTGGACCTGGTAGTACTGATCTGATAACCCCCCACCTGGGGGCTGCACTCAGAAATTCTCCTCCTCTCCCCCTCTTGACGTCTAATTGCCCGTCACCTGCCTTACCCACTGGCCGATCTGTCAGCTCCAACAATACGAGGATTGTGCATCACACCCCCCCACACTACTAACCTTGACTACCCTGTTCCAGGGGCAGGCACTCCTTCCTCAACGGCGCTGGACCCTGCTACTGACCCCAGTCCTTCTCCTTCTCCACGTAACCCTTTCTCACCTTCCTCTGCCTCCTGCGCTTTTCCTATTGCCGGTTTTGAAACCAATTTGCCTGCTACCAAGCCCTCCCTTGGTGCGGCGCAGCTCCCTCCTGCATCGTATCTGACTCCAACTCATGCGGATAATCTACCCTTGGCTGACTACAAAACCACGCTCAAGCGGAACTCCATCTCCCCTTGTAACTGTGGTAAGGGACCTACTGTCCCTTCCAATTGCCTCCACACGTCGGAATCCTATCCCTCGTCTATTACTAGGGTGGCTGAGGAGTGCTCTAACGGGCTTTACCTTGAGGAGAAGTTCGCTGACCTCAAGCAAGATATCCGGGCTGTCAAAGAGATCATGCAGTCCCTACTACAATTCTCCATGAAGATGGAGAAGGTATGGAATATACTCCCTCCACTGGGGAATGTGCAACGCAATCCTCCTGGAGTCTTCGGGGATGGGGACGAACAATCCTTTACCCGATTCCCACCTAGTTCCGGCTGGAATTCTAGGCCTCTTCCTAACCATCAATCCAGACCTCGTAGGTTTCAGCCTCAGCTCTCGGATGAGGACACCTTCGCTCTTGTACTCTCATACAATGGCACAGGGCCAGGCGCCTCCTCTAACTCCGCTATTAACATCCCCGCTATTTCCCCGGACCCTGACAGGGAACCCAGGGTCAACTCCAGATCGGTTAATAAGGAAAACCTACTCCAAATTACTACCACTCATCAGGAAGAGATTAACACCTCCCCCTACATTAATTCGATGCTGATCAACTGCAGATCAGCCACGAAACATGCTGCTGACATCTCTGCACTCATCTTAGCGCAAGACTTGGACTTACTGATTCTCACCGAAACCTGGCTCAACGAGGCCTCCTCCCCTATTCTTGACATCTTAGTCCCGCCTGATTATGCCATTATACGATGTGATCGTCTGGGGAAAATCGGGGGCGGGGCATTGCTTGCATTCATCGCTCCAGCTTAACTATAAAACAATCTCAGAATGTTCTGCTATCTTCCTGTGAACTACTAGTAGCAGAAATGTGGAATAAGGGCAAGGTTGTCTGTGTGCTTCACACGATTTACCATCCACCGGGTGACAATTTGCTCTTCATAGAGCAAATCGTGGAGGTTATCAGCTTGTGTTCGGATCAACTATACCATATCTTCCTCGGAGACTTCAACCTCCATTAGAGTGGCTCCAATGATCTTTTAGTCAACTCCTTTAAGTCTTTCCTTTCGGATCTCAACTTATCTCAGGGTTGTAAGGGACCTACCCACAACAAAGGCGCAACCTTCGACCTCATTATTGCTAGAGACAATATCATCCAACTGGATGACATCCTACCTTGTGACTGGTCGGATCATCATCAAATTGCCTTCCACATACTGGAAAAGACCACTCGCAGAAAGGGACAACCTCTTAAAATTAAACAATTGTCTCGCAACATGAGAGACATCAACATTAATGATCTTACTTCCATCACTATGAATAGACTTCAGCCTCCCCCTGGCATGACCAACCTTGATGATTTTTCTGAGCACTACATTAGCACTGTGGCTAATATCTTTGACACCAGTGCGCCGAAACAACTTAAAAGGATCCCTCTCAAACAATCCAAACCTTGGTTTAATGGTACCCTAAATGACGAACGCCGTAAACTTAGGCTTTCAGAGAGGCTCTGGAGAAATGAGCCTTCCACTACTAGCCTCTATCAGCTTAGGAAAAAGAGAAGCGCCTACAACAAAAAAATCCGCATTGCTAAAACGGACCATTTCAGGGAACAGCTGGACGGTGCTAAAAATAGACCCAAGATGCTATTTGAAATCATCAAACAGCAAGCAAACCACACTTCCAACCCCAACCTGGCTTCCTTGACTCCGCTTCCTAGCGGGGAGGACTTTACAGTGCACTTCTCTGAAAAAACGAAGAAAATTGAACAGGAGATGCAACCTAACACTCCCAGGGTGCCACCTCTAATCTACACCACATCATCAGGTGAGCTCGGGGTTCCCTCGGCACTCTCCCTACCTTGTTGTTCTCCCAAAAATGATGCCTCTTGGAATTCCTTTATCCTGCCAGATTGCACAGAACTACTACACGCTATGACAACTCTAAAACCGGCCAACCACTTCAATGATCCTCTGCCGGCTACATTTTTTAAAGACCTCAACTCGGCCATTCTACCGCTTTGGTCGAGGATCATTCATGAATCTCTCCTGCAGGGGAGCATCCCTGATTGTCTCAAAATTGGGCAAGTAACTCCCATCCCTAAGAAGCCCAACTCGGATTTATCTGATCCTAACAATTTCCGGCCGATCACCAACATCATAACACTAGCCAAACTCCTCGAGAAATGCGTCCACAAGCAGCTCTGCAACCATATAGAGAAATTTCATCTACTTGACCTTTATCAATCCGGTTTCAGAGCAGGGCATAGTACTGAAACTGCTCTAACTCACATTGTGGATGACGCCCTGAAATCCCTAGATCAAAATGTCCCCTGTCTTCTGATCCTTCTGGACCTGTCTTCTGCATTCGATACCATCAAACATGAAAACTTGATTAATCTTCTGCAACTTAGGATGGGTCTCTCGGGGCCGGTCCTAAAGTGGTTTGCCTCTTTCTTACATAACCGCACTCAAAGGATTAAACTCAACCAGTCCCTCGCACCCAGTACCCCGGTCAGGATTGGAGTTCCGCAAGGATCCGCACTCTCGCCCACACTCTTCAACCTTTATATGGAACCTCTCACTGTCATTCTGAACAATTCTCACATTCATTACCACATGTACGCGGACGACACGCAACTGTCCCTAAAGATCTCCTCTCTGGAGGACATTAAAACCTTAAATGAGGCTCTCTCGCAAACTCAACAATGGTTAGCCCAGAACCATTTTTTGTTGAATACCCTCAAAACTGAATTCCTGCTGATTGCCCCACACAACCACTCTGCACCGACCCGCGAATTGCTAAAACAACTCACAGCCCTTAACTGCACCCCTCACGTGGTTGATTCCGCTAAATCATTGAGCAGTATCTTGGACAAATACCTTAATATGCAAACTCACATCAGTACCACTATTAGGGGTGCTAACTTTAATCTTAACACACTTAAGAAAATCAAGCCTTTCCTTCCGCCAGAAGACTTACAGCCTGCAGTACAATCCCTGGTGATATCACGACTTGAATATGGCCTGGTGACCCTTGCGGGGCTTCCTAAAGCGAGCTTGGCCCCTCTCAGAGCCACGCTCAATGCATCGGCCAGGCTCATCACAGGCTCCAAAAAACACGATTGCATCACACCTGACCTTTTGCAGCTCAACTGGTTGTTTATTGAAGCCAGGATCCGTTTCAAAATAGCTTGCCTCACGCATAAAGCCCTGCATTTCAACACTCCGGCCTATCTGGCGAACAAGCTTGTTCTTTCTGGCTCCGGTCGGAACTTAAGAAGTACGTCCACACTACTCTTGAAACCTCCTAAATTCAAAAAGGAAAGTACGTACAAACGTGCTTTCTCCGGCCTTGCGCCTAGAATCTGGAACGCTCTTCCTACGGAGATGAGAGCCAATCCTTCCACTGCCTATTTCAAGAAACAGGCCAAATGGCTTTTCCTGAGTGGACATTAACTGCATCATCCTGTACTCTTCCTCTAGTCCCCTTGTCGACAGATTTGACATTTATCCCAACGTATCTTTCGTTATTTATTTTTGTTTGGATGGTAAACTGTTATTTTACTCTAGGGCCCTTCCCGAACTATAATAGAAGAATACTTCTTGGGCCGATTACAGATTTGTCATTTACTCTACTATGCTGTGACGAGCCACTCAATGATTGTTTTACTGAATGTTACAGGAAATATATTGCACTATATGAGAAACTGAACTAGCAGGGCCCTCTACCCGGTACCTGATCTTGATTGTTTACTCCTTGTTGTTTTACAATGTTGACCTCAACTGTTCTGAGTTCATGCATGCTTCTGCCTCTGTGTACAGCGCTCTGATACCCGCAAGGGTCATGTTCGCGCTTTATAAAACTTTTCAAATAAAATAAATAAATAAAAATAAATCCTCGTCCTCTGATGGCACATGTGCCTCACACATGGGTGGTGGTGGATTGCCTGCTGCACTGTGAGGCACTGAGACAACAGGGGGTGAAGATGTGGATGTAGAAGCTGCAGCAGCACTCATCTGAGCAAGGCCTTGAGGCAGCAATGCCATGACGATGTGCTGCAGGGCATTGAAGGCCCCAGCCACATCCCGCTGGTGTGCAGCCATGGCAGCCATCCTGTCCGCCATCATCCGCACCATGGTCTCCATGAGCCCCCGCATCTGTCCCAACTCCCGGCAGACCTCGCTGGAGCCACTCTGACTGGACAGTTGTTCTTGTCTCAGTAACATGACTAGCGATGTCAGCCATGGATCGCTGGAGAGCATGGAGCGGACTGTGGGTGTCTGTTAGGGACTGAAAGTGGTCCCTGATGGGAATTAGACACCCATGTATGGCATCAAGTCCGGCTGCCATGCGGTCGAACCCCACTCAGCCACCTTCTCCTGGCACTCCCACACACGGCGTTGGAAGGCCATGTGTTGGTCGTGGGTGTCCTGGGAGTCAGCCGTGGTGGTAGGTGCTTCCTGCTGTGTGGTCTGTGCAGGGGGTGGGGTTCCCTCGATGCAGCTGGGCTGCCCTGATCCTGGGCGTGGGGTCCTGAGGGTGTCCATGAGCTGTTGGAGGGTGTCGGGGTCGATGGTGGTGTGGTCCTCTTCGTCATCAGTGAAGAGAGGTTGGGTCTGCTCTGCAGGAGGTGTTGGTTCTCCCTCTGCAATGTGAAGGGTAGATGCAGTTTAACATTGTGTACACATGTATGTTGACGGATTGTACACATTTACATACAGACTGCATGACAATGTACATTGTTACTGTTTGGGAGGAGCTGCCTACTTGATGCGGGACAGTGGACATTCCGACCTCATCACGGATGTGTGTGTAATTCCTTGACCTCTTGGCACAGGGACAGCACTCTCCCCAGCAGCTCCGCCAGTTCAGCCGACCGCCCCAGCACTTGAGACCCGTCCCGGCAGGGTTCGAGCCGGCAGCCCATCCCTGCGCCGCAGGTTGCTCCTTTGCGTTCTGGGACTTGCCCCTGCTGTTTTATTCACCTGTTTAGTTTTATTGGGCTGATTGCAGATTTAGTTTTAATTTAATGTAATTTAATTACAGTTTAGTCTATTTTCGGTGTTTCGCGGTACCAGTGTTACCCGCTCACCTTTACCACCGCTGCTGCCCCTGCGGCCCCGCCCCCGATCCAGCCCCGCTCCCGCCTCCCTTCCGCTGCTCCCGCCCGCTCCCCTACATATGGCAACCGCTGTGCGGTCGCGCCGTTGGCGCGCGGAAGGCGCGCCTATGGCAAGCCCGTTTGCGCCCGTCCGCGACCCGACCGCGGCCAGCGCCAGAAACCCTGGTTCTCCGAGACCCCACTGCTACGACCCGACCACCCTCCACGCCCCAGGACCATGCTACGCAGCACCCTCATCTACAGACCGCCGGGACCCCGTACCCAGCCCGCAACGACCATTGTCGAGCTCGCCGCACCCCACGCCATCACCTCCACAGACTACATCCTACTCGGGGACCTGAACTTCCACCTCGACAACAGCAACGACCCTGACTCCAGCACTCTCATCGCCAACATCGCCAACCTAGGACGGAAACAGCTCGTCAACGCACCCACCCACAGAGCAGGCCACACCCTCGACCCTATCTTCACAGGAGGAACCAACATCCGCTTCAACCACACCACCCAGCCCCCTTGGACGGACCACCACTGCGTCCATTTCACCTTCAACACCACCACCGCACCCAAGCCCGCCCCACGCAGGCCAAGACGGAACTGGAACATGGTCACAGAGGAACTCCTCAACACCACCCTCCGCCAAAACACCCCCGTCGCCACGACCAACACCAACACCACAGCCAGGGAATTGCACCGCTGGATCTCCTGCTGCGCAGACCAGCTCGCACCGTTCCGCCTCCCCGACAAACAACGCCCTCTAAAGGCCGCCTGGTTCACCACAGAACTCCAAGAGGCCAGACGCGCCTGCAGACGCCTTGAGAAAATCTGGCGGAACCAGAAAACCACGGAAGCACGGACCAAGCACAAGAACGCCCTGAAAGAATACCACCAGCGCATAAGAGACACCAAACGGACCTTCATGAAAGACAAAATCCAGACAAACGCCACAGACGCGAGAGAACTATTCGACATCATTCAGCACGGACATCTCTCCTTCCCAGGAACTCTGCAACAGGCTCAGCTCCTATTTCCATCGTAAGATCAAAGACCTCTACGACAACTTCAGCGAACCCACCCTTGACCCCACACTCCGACCCATCGTCACCGGCAAGCCTACCATCACGTCTTGGGATCCCGCCTCCATCGAACTCATCACCACGACCATGAAGAAAACCCACTCTGGAGCACCTACAGACCCCTGTCCACCGCACATATTCCACAGAGCCGCCGCCGCCATCGCACCCGAACTGGGTCGTGCCATCAACACCTCCCTCACATCCGGCATCTGCCCAGATGATTGGAAAAGGGCTGAGGTAAAACCCCTCCTCAAGAAACCTACGGCAGACCCCACGGACCTGAAAAACTACCGGCCCATCTCTCTCCTCCCCTTCGCGGCCAAAGTCACCGAGAGACTCGTAAACAGCCAGCTGACCACCTTCGTCGAAGATAACTCCATCCTGGACGCCTCCCAATGTGGATTCCACAGAAACCACAGCACTGAGACCGCCCTCCTATCCGCCACTGATGAAATCCGCATGCTACTGGACCAGGGACACACGGCGGCCCTCATCCTACTAGACCTCTCCGCGGCCTTCGACACCGTTTCAAACCGCACTCTCACAGCCAGACTTCACGACGCAGGGATACAAGGAACCGCCCATGACTCGATCCAATCATTCCTCACCGGCCGAACGCAGAGGATCAGACTCCCCCCCCCCCTTCCTCTCGGAACCCACCGACATCAACTGCGGAGTCCCACAGGGATCATCTCTCAGCCCTACACTCTTCAACATCTACATGGCCCCCCTCGCCGCCATCGTCAGACAACATGGACTCAGCATCGTATCCTATGCTGACGACACTCAGCTCATCCTTTCCCTCACGAACAATCCAGATGACACCAGACTCTGCTTCCAGGAAGGAATGAGGAATGTAGCAGCCTGGATGAGGGACAGCTGTTAAAGCTCAACTTGGAGAAGACCTAGGTCCTCATCCTCGGACCCTGCCCCACCACCTGGGACAGCACCTGGTGGTTGTCTGCCCTCGGGACCCCACCCACCCCCACCGACCACGCCCAGAACCTCGGGATCATCCTCGACTCCTCCCTCTGCATGAACCGCCAGGTCAATGCCGTCGCCTCCACCAGCTTCAACTGCCTTCGGATCCTCCGTAAGACCTTCAAATGGATCCCCCCCGACTGCAGAAGGACCCTCACCCACGCACTCATAACCAGCAGACTTGACTACAACAACGCCCTCTACGCCGGAATCAACAAGACTCTCCTACACAGACTCCAAACCATCCAGAACGCTGCAGCCAGACTCGTACTCGGAACTCCATGACACGAGCACATGACCCAACACCTACGCGGCCTTCACTGGCTCCCCGTCGAGAAACGAGTCACTTTCAAACTCCTCACTCACGCCTACAAAGCCCTCAACAACATCGGTCCCAAATACCTCAACGAGAGAGTCTCCTTCCACGCACCTAAGAGAAACCTCTGCTCCGCCGAACTCGCCCTGGCAGAAGTCCCCCGCATACGCAGAAACAAGACCGGAGGAAGAGCCTTCTCATACATCGCAGCAAAGACCTGGAACGAGCTCCCGGTGAACATCAGACGCTCCCCAAACCTGCACACGTTCAAGAAGGACCTCAAGACCTGGCTCTTTGACTGATCCGGAGCCATCTTCTTGCCCCCCCTAGCGCCATGAGACCCTCACGGGTGAGTAGCGCGCTATATAAACCCCCTGATTGATTGATTGATTTGTACTCGTACATTTTCGTCCCATGTTTCCCTGCTATGCCAAATGTGATTGGCCAGTTTCTACACACAAGCGGCACCACTTGGGTGCTCTGTTCTGTTGTGAACGTGTTGCAGTTCATACCACATTGTTTTCAATGTTGATATGCACTGCATATCATGTGTGTGTGCCGCTTTTTGGGTGAGTCGCCCCTGCCCCTCTGATGTGGCTGGCCCTTCTCCCTTTCAGGCGGTGTGCCTTGACTTCTGTGCTTTTACAGTGCTGAGATGTTGCATTCTTGGGTAAATTGGGCTCTTGGTGGGGGTTGGGGCTGTGGGGCATGGTTTGTCCGCAGGTGTGTTATTGAGGTCAGGGGTTGTTCGTGCAGGTGGATGTGTCAGAGTGTGACCTGCTCCTTTAAGGATGTGGTCCACACTCAGCCACCTCAGTGTGGTGGTGTGCACCATGTCATGATGATCGGACTGCAGCCATGCTAATCGTCATGCAGTGCCACTTGCATTGTCAGTGTGGCTCATGGACCCGCAGCTTTGCTGGGGTCAGCACATGTGCATGGGTTGGTTGTGAGATAAGTGATGTGTGGGTGGGCCTCCTCTGGGCACATAGTCGACGGGGACCTCACGTGCTGTTGCTATGTGTGCTGCAGTGTGCCAAGGGGATCAGGGACATGATCCAGAGTCATTGTGGTGTGCACTGTGCTCCGCTTGATTGTGCATGTGTGCCATTGTGCCCATCTCCCCCGTCCCCCCAAGCACTGGTGGTTACTCACCCTGTTGCTGTTGTGTCGGGTCATGTTGAGCAGTGTCCGGTCCCCCAACTCCTGCCACCGTCTCCCCATTGATGACTGTGGACACCATTTCCTCCATCTCATCCAGCTCCTCCTGTGGCGCTGGACTCCCACCTCCAGTCTGCATTGCTGCCTTCTGGTTGTTGGCGAGTTTCTGCTTGGTCTTGCGCTTCACATCATTCCAGCGCCTCTTGACCTCGTCCATTGTCCTCCTCAGTACTCCTACTGCATTCACCTTTTCCACAATGGACTGCCATGTTTCATTTTTTGTTGCCAAAGACACAGTGGAGGTGACGAACAGTTGTTGATGGTGTTCTATCACCTCCGTGATCAGGATCCTGTTTTCCTGCGGACTGAACTTCGTCTTCCTCTTCTTCTTGTCACTGCCCTTCCCTGTCCCCGGGGTCCCAGGCTGGTCCTCCGTGGGGCTTGTGGGGTTCTGGCCGTCCTCTGTGCCTGCTCCGGCTGCCTCCATTGTGACTCGCTGTGGTTCGGTTTTAGTTTTTTTGGGTTTTTTTCTGCTTTTATGGTGGTTTTTCCCACCTGACGTGTGTGTTTGCGTGCCTGGCGCTGCTTTTCGCTGATTGTCTTATCGCGATTGGGCCCATCGCACCTTTTTTCACGTTTGCTGTTGGATTTTTTTCGCCATCCCGGTGGGTTCATCGCGGTCATTTTCCGCGTTATCAGGACACTATCGCATGTTACCGCCATGTTGGGAATTCCATGTTGACACGTGGTTATTTTCCCGCGATGGACGGCGATATGTGAACTTGCGTTAACCTATTTTGGCGATGTTTATTGCACGTTCTTGTGAATATGCCCCAAAGCAGGCAAATCGCAATCTCACTTAGTGTAATCCTTGGATTCATACTTACATAATAAAAGGTGTGCACAATACATACATTATAATTTTACAACCAGTTCTGCCACTCATCACACCTCAACAGCCTGGAATGCTTGTTAGAAGCATTCCCCCCATTAACTGAGGAATTATTTCAAACTATATCTGCACTTGTTAAGAGTGGATCACCGAGTGACCCGGCCCCTCCCAAAATCTTGAAGTTAGTGGTCGAATTAATTGGTCCTGCTATTCTGGACCTGATTAATTCCTCATTATCCACCGGGGTGGTCCCCCCCGCATGGAAGAAAGCAATGGTTAAAACACTACTGAAAAAACCCAGCTTAGATCCCAGTTGTCTTGGCAACTATCGGCCCATTTCGCTTCTGCCTTGGGTCAGCAAAATTGTAGAAAAGTATGTCAATTCAGTGCTTTCTAGGCACTTGGAAGATGGCAATCTTCTCCACTCCTCACAAACCGGTTTCCAGCCGCGCCAAGGAACTGAAACGGCACTTCTGGCGGTCCTTGAAGACGCCAGAAAGATCCTGGATGCAGGAGGTTCTTTGGCTGTGATACTTTTGGACCTCAGCGCGGCCTTTGATACGGTGAATCACCGTATCCTGGTCCAACGACTCCGAAACCTGGGTGTGTCTGGACTCGCCCTGAAATGGCTACGATCTTTTCTGGAGAACAGATCTTTTCAAGTTTTCGAGGGCGAAGCTGTCTCAAACCCCCTGCCCCTCTGCTGTGGGGTGCCGCAGGGGTCGTCCTTAAGTCCTACCCTTTTCAATGCTTATATGGCCCCCCTGACCGATATTGTTCTTCTTTTTGGAGTGCAAATCATCACTTATGCCGACGATACTCAATTGGTGGTCGCATTGAACCATGCGGATACAACCTCTTCCCACCTTAGTCCTTGCCTCAAAGAGGTAACTAGATGGATGAAACAGTCTCATCTAAAATTGAATGGCGAAAAAACTGAGCTTATGTTTCTCGGCAATAACTCCCCCTCTAATATTGATTCCATCTGGCCAGTATGTTTGGGCCCTGTACCCGTCCCAAACGGGAGATAAAGAGTCTGGACTTCTGGCTAGATTCGGAGCTCAGTTTTAAAACTCAAGCTAGAACAGTTGTTGCCTCTTGCTTCGGTATGCTAAGAATGCTTCGTAAGGTGCTCCCTATGCTTCCTTTCCAAGCAAGAAAACTGATGGTCCAGGCACTTGTACTATCTCGCCTGGACTATGGAAACGCTCTTTACCTGGGCGCCCCCAGCACGATTCTGGAAAAACTTCAAACCGTGCAGAATTGTGCTGCTAGAATCCTCTTGGGGATCCCAGGCCGCCAGTCGGCAAGGCCTGCTTTGAAGTCTCTTCACTGGCTCCCGGTTCGGGAAAGGATCCATTTCAAGGCCTTGTGTAACACCCACAAGAGGATTGGAGGGAAAGGACCACCCATCATCTCCTCTATAGTCCGGCCCTACCGAGCAAACAGGCGACTACGATCTGATGATCTCCACCTGGCCTCCGTCCCTAAAATTAAGAGGGCCAGAAGTGGCGGCTGACTATTCTCATACAATGCTGCCAAGCTATGGAATGCCCTCCCACTTCAGCTACGGAAGGAATCCAGTCACACGATCTTTCGTAAGGGGCTGAAAACCTGGCTTGTCCCCAAATGATCTTGCCGCAGCCCCAGTTTTCTGCCCGTCAGCACTGGGATGCCTCCGGGTAACCATGCGCTTTACAAATGTTGCTTCATTCATTCATTCACAGCTGGAATTCACATCAACGGCTGGTAGAGTTAACGACCTTGGCTCAGAAGATAATAGCCTGTATCTGAGCCAAGGTAGTACAGGGTGGTGTCAACTGTTGACCACTTAGCAGGGATTAGCCATCTGACAATGGACAAGAACTGCTGGCAGAAGCAAAGACAGTTGTAGCACTACCTTTTTAACATGGTGATGCAAAAGAGAATTTTTCCTATTCATTCCCAGTACCCTCCTAGACAGTCAGTATCCAGCTTAGTCCATGTCAGACATGAGGCAAGTTCATCTAACTTAGGTAGTTGCTAAGGAACTGAAGATTATTCTTTATGCTGCCAAAAAGGTTCTGCCATACAGAAACAGAGTCTTGGAGTGATTTGACAGTAAGGAAGCACTGAGAAAAGAGTTGGGGGACAGCCAGAAAATAAATTGGTTTGAGCAACAGAATTTTTCAAATCACTGGCTGGTGCACAGGATTAATCTAGCACTTCAACTACTACCTCCTGAGAACCTTCCTGAACCTGGGACCACTCCACCTGAATAAGAAGGTCCTGATGGAAGAAAGAAGACTCCTGCTGGAGGAATGGAAAACAACTCACTCAAGGAAGCAAGGAGTCCTATTGTCACTCAGGGACTGGAACTGGTCTCTAATGGTAAAGTTTGACCAGATGTTTGTTTGCTTCTGGAAAGGAACGCAAAATGCAGAACCACCCCAGACTCTAAGAAAGCCAAGCTGACCATATAGAACTAGACCCTAGAGGAGACCTGGCTGGAGAGAGACGTGGTGCCTAAAAGCCTAGCCTAAGGAGCTGGGCACTATATGACTAACCACAAGGAACTTTCTTTATCAGTAGAAGAAAAATGAGAGTTAGTCATTTTTCCATCTTTAGAAGACCAGGACAAAGTGCTGCGGCTTAATCAGGAAAGTTTCACCTTAGGTGGGCAAAAACACCATGTTGGTCCTGCTGGGAACTTTTTGTCATGCTAAAAACAGCTTTAATTGAACTTCACAGTAAAGGGATCCAGCCCTGTGGTGCCCTCCCCAGCTGCAGCTTACAGCCTTGCCTCGCTGGAAGATTTTGACTTAAAAAAGTGACTAAGTCGGAAGATACAAGCTTGGACTGGGATGAAGTGGCATATCTCTCTGACCTGTGAAACCATAAAATCCAGCTATGTCCAGCTCTGAGGTTTTGGAGGCAAAACCAATGGCTTCAGTGGGACCTCAACGACAACATAACTGACTTGGAGGAAAGCACGTTGGTCACAGTCTTAGACCTTGGCCACTGGAAGTTTTTGACTTCTATTACAGAGACTTATTCAGAAGGTAAAATCTTTAACCCGGGAAACTTACTTGGTGTATCCAACATCTAATTTTCTGTGATCAGCGTGAAATTGCACATAGGTACCAGTCAACAGTGAACTGTTGCTTTTCAATGGCACTTTATGTTTTTCACCTTCTTTTTGCCTTCAAACTTTAAAAATTCATACCTCCCGCTCCCCTTTAACTATCTGAATTAATCTTGCTGTCTTTGCTTATTACCTTTTTATTGTTTAGTGCTGATTTATTGACTTTAAAATTGTTGGTACTACTTGGATAACACATGCTTCTCTAGGGATTGATTGCTACTTATGATGCCTGCTGCTCAGAGATGTAAAGAGTAACTCATTCTTGCGATCAAATCTTTTATTTATTGGTCTTTGTGGCACAAACTTGGCTGTAATCTCTCTGCTGCATGTTAGTGCCCGGCAGAAGTGCTGAAAACAGGAAAAGTTCATATTGAGCTGTATGTATTCTAGTGGCCAAATAGTCAATTTGTTTTCAAACCTTGTGAATGCATCCATCAGGGAGAACTAACAGCACATGTCCTCCAGGGAATATGAAACCCCATCAGGAGAACTAATTGGGAACACACCAGTGTTCCATAAGCATATTTCAAGCATTCCATTACAGGGATCATCCCTCCGAAGGGTAAGGGTCAGCAAGGTAAAAGGTGAAATCACTGTGCTCTTTACTCAATAGTGGGTAGGAATAATTAGTTTAATAAACACACCCGCACTGCATGCTTTCAGAGACCAGGTGAGTACCCTTGGTTGTTGATTCTTCCCCATTGCCATCAAGGTGTACAGAGTGCAATAAGAAAATGGAATTGAGGAAAGAGTTAGTTTCAAAACAGAGGGGATGACGATGTTGCATGATAATAGTTGTGATAATATGCACATATCTACTTCCAGGGGTTTGGGTTTTTTGGTCGTCTGTGACTTTTTTCTGTGGCTTGCTGGTAGGACTCCACCTGGCAACTACCTGGTAAATATACTTTAAATAAAGTACTGGAAAAGTAACCTTTGTGGGTTAAATATAATGATATACATATATTACTTATGTCAAATGCTTTTCTCCTTTTAACTCCTTTTTTATTAAAAACTCTACAGGTCCGGTGTATCCTTAAGGTGAAATTGGGCCCCTGTGCCCTGATGAAATTGCCACAAAGTTATTGCCAATGAAACATGTCAGCTGTTCAGGGTAAAATGGTCTAAACATGACACTGTTGTTTTAAATGTGTGCGGGCACTACAAAAATTAAAGATAGGTGTTTTGTGTTTCCTTAACTCAATTTTAACCTTGTAGGAGAGCGCAATTGGCCTCCTTTGTGTAACGGGGGTGTATAGTTTTTGGTTTGATATCACTTTATTTTTATACACTTTTTTCTTTCCAACTACACATAATTGGGAGTTTGGTTACGTTTCCTTTGTGTCAGGAAAGTGCCAATGATGACACAGTGAGCTAACTGGTGAGTACCTACTAGTAGCTCCCCCGGTGTTGTTTATCTGAGGCACTTCCTTGACTCACCTCACGTTTTATGGACCTTCACATTTGTCAAAGTTTTGTGGGTTTCCGGCCTGTTTTGATTGATTTTATATACAAAAAAGACACATATGGGGGGTGTATGACTAGATAGCAAATCCTGTCCCACCGAGAAAGAAATGGTGCAACGTTCCCTTACAATTTGAAGTTATATGTGTAATATGTAACCTGGTCATTGTATATTAACATTATTGAGTGGAGGGCGCCCTGGTTTACTTTCCCTCTTCTGCTCCCCTTTTTGGAATATGAACCATTGTGAGAGTACACTTTTTTTGGATGCTCCCTGGCACATACCCTAACACCCAACTCTAAGGGCCCAGAATGTTGGTTCTATTATGAGGAAGGCATCTATATCCCCTAACTGGTTTCACAGGCAAGTTTATTTATCATACGAAGGAAATACCGGAGATCTGCTTGCCCAGTTAATTTTCTGGTTGTGTGATCTAATGTATTATCAATGATATTTTTGCTATCACAATTAATTACAGATAAGTGCCTGTGCCACAACCATATGCATAAACCGTTCCCAGATTTGGTAAAAATGATTATTAATGTCTCAGAGGTGGGAGGAAGCATTCACGACTCTCAATCCATTTAATAAACTAAGACAAAAAAAGCGTATGACTGTCAATAATATTAGTAGAACTCGGGATAAAGTCCACCAGGTGCTGGAAAATTGAGAATGACACTAAAAATCATTGCACCACCAGTACATCACAAATTAAAAATGACAGTCACGGCCATCACATATTCAATAGTCTTTCAAACTACTTGAAGAACTGTAACGTGTAGGTTCCATTACCTCTGAGACAAAGTTCTCAATAATACAGCTGGAGACCCGTACTGGTGTAACTTTAATGACGTAACTGGTAAACTTGCATGTCCATTGCTTAATTTGAGCCGATGATTGCCTGTGGGGGGCACCGGCAAATAATTTTGGGGCCCACTCTATTTTTTCTACATCAGACATTTACTGAGAACAAGAGAGGGAAAACACAAAGAGGAAAAATGGAGGAAGAGAAAGAGGGAAAAACCATTGCAAAGGGAGACAAGCATTTGCACTGCAATAGGTCTCGCACTTTTTAAAGTTAGAGCTGTTGTCGTTGAAAATAACAATGTTTTTTACTTTTGTTTTTTTATTTGCAGTGGAGTTATTATATTTGCATAGCACTATTGCCAATGGTTTAAAAAAGCAAAAGTAAAAAACTTTGTCATTTTCAACGCCAACAGCACTAACTTTAACAAATGCTAGACCTATAACATTGCAAATGCAATCGGTCTCGCATTTGTTGGAGTTAGATTTTTGGCATTATAAATGCCAATGTTTTTTACCTAGCCTTGTTGCAGGGTGCAGTACCATATGTCCCTGGGACCTCTTTTGGCCACATATGGTACTGCACCCTGCAAAGTTGGAGTTATTGCCATTATAAATGCCAATGTTTTTTAACTAGCTATGTTGCTGGGTGCAGTACCATATGTGGCCAAAAGAAGTCCCATGGGACTTCTTTGGCCACATATGGTACTGCACCCTGCAAAGTTGGAGTTATTGGCATTATAAATGGCAATGTTTTTACCTTGATGCAAAAATGTAATGTATGCGGTGCACTCCTGTATATTACTGTTTAAACAAATCCCTTTTTTTGAATTTGTCTGACCTAACGGACTAGGTTTTAGTGTGCTACGCAGTATTTGTGGGCTGCCTGTCCCACATGTGTGAGAATGAAGAAAGTCAAGTAACACTTTACATGACAAACTGCGTGCACTACAATGTGTTCAACAAGCTTAAATAAATGTTGACTCGATCGTCAAACTGTATACCTAATACTTTAAAACAAAATGTTTGAACAAAAACACGAACAAGCTTCAAGTTGATTATGTTCAATAATTTTTCTTATTGAAAATGTCAAATAATAATTTGATCATGTAAAGCATCAAGAAATGTTAACAATACATGATCAGGTATGACTTTTGAACTGATACAAGGTTATTCAACCTAAATGCATTTCACAATTTATACAATGTTAAATATATGCAAACAGTCAAAAATAGCCCGATGCATTTCGGGACAATGTCCCTTCTTCGGGGGCCACTGTAATACAAAAAAATATATGTACAAGTAAATATTAACTGCAAGACTCTCAATTTTTTGAAAAAAACAACTTGCCAAAAAAGTTACCACATAGCTACCAAGGTGAGACACCCTATTGCCTTGCAATATGTAGCACCAGGTGGCAGCTTTTGGCGAGTCGTCATTTTCCTTGTTGGGGGCAACAACTAGGATGACTTAACAGTAACATCTATTGGTGACGGCAACTCTTCCTCCTCTTATTCCTTTCTCCTCATTTTCTTCTTCACCTTCCATTATGACCACCACGATACGTACTAAATCAGGCAATAGGGTGTCTCACCTTGGTAGCTATGTGGTAACTTTTTTGGCAAGTTGTTTTTTTCCAAAAATTGAGAGTCATGCAGTTAATATCCAGCCGTCATCAGCCAGGCTTGCTTGAATCCAGTGGCAAAGTGAGCAAGGGACCCACGTCTGGGCATACCCCCGCCATGTCTGAACTGGGGTGGTGGAGTGAGCTAAAGAATGATGATGGATTAAACCCAGATCAGTTGACTGGGGGTGAGTGTTTGATTGGCTCAAGCGTTCCGTCCATCATCCCCTTTTGTATCGCTTTGTTCGCCCTAAGTTGGCGGGGGTATGCCCAGACGTGGGTCCCTTGCTCACTTTGCCACTGGATTCAAGCAAGCCTGGCTGATGACGGCTGGAATGCCAGAAACCGGTCCTAGGATGCTTGTTTCCGGTCCAGGGAAGACATGGCTTGGCAGTTCGGGCTGGACTGTTCCCATGAGGCACAGGGTCAGACTGATTTGCATATGGCCATGTCTGAACTGGGGTGGTGGAGTGAGCTAAAGAATGATGATGGATTAAACCCAGATCAGTTGACTGGGGGTGAGTGTTTGATTGGCTCAAGCTGTCTCCGTCCATCATCCCCTTTTGTATCGCTTTGTTCGCCCTAAGTTGGCGGGGGTATGCCCAGACGTGGGTCCCTTGCTCACTTTGCCACTGGATTCAAGCAAGCCTGGCTGATGACGGCTGGAATGCCAGAAACCGGTCCTAGGATGCTTGTTTCCGGTCCAGGGAAGACATGGCTTGGCAGTTCGGGCTGGACTGTTCCCATGAGGCACAGGGTCAGACTGATTTGCATATGGCCATGTCTGAACTGGGGTGGTGGAGTGAGCTAAAGAATGATGATGGATTAAACCCAGATCAGTTGACTGGGGGTGAGTGGTTGATTGGCTCAGGCGTTCCGTCCATCATCCCCTTTTGTATCGCTTTGTTCGCCCTAAGTTGGCGGGGGTATGCCCAGACATGGGTCCCTTGCTCACTTTGCCACTGGATTCAAGCAAGCCTGGCTGATGACAGCTGGAATGCCAGAAACCGGTCCTAGGATGCTTGTTTCCGGTCCAGGGAAGACATGGCTTGGCAGTTCGGGCTGGACTGTTCCCATGAGGCACAGGGTCAGACTGATTTGCATATGGCCATGTCTGAACTGGGGTGGTGGAGTGAGCTAAAGAATGATGATGGATTAAACCCAGATCAGTTGACTGGGGGTGAGTGGTTGATTGGCTCAAGCGTTCCGTCCATCATCCCCTTTTGTATCGCTTTGTTCGCCCTAAGTTGGCGGGGGTATGCCCAGACGTGGGTCCCTTGCTCACTTTGCCACTGGATTCAAGCAAGCCTGGCTGATGATGGCTGGAATGCCAGAAACCGGTCCTAGGATGCTTGTTTCCGGTCCAGGGAAGACATGGCTTGGCAGTTCGGGCTGGACTGTTCCCATGAGGCACAGGGTCAGACTGATTTGCATATGGCCATGTCTGAACTGGGGTGGTGGAGTGAGCTAAAGAATGATGATGGATTAAACCCAGATCAGTTGACTGGGGGTGAGTGTTTGATTGGCTCAAGCGTTCCGTCCATCATCCCCTTTTGTATCGCTTTGTTCGCCCTAAGTTGGCGGGGGTATGCCCAGACGTGGGTCCCTTGCTCACTTTGCCACTGGATTCAAGCAAGCCTGGCTGATGACGGCTGGAATGCCAGAAACCGGTCCTAGGATGCTTGTTTCCGGTCCAGGGAAGACATGGCTTGGCAGTTCGGGCTGGACTGTTCCCATGAGGCACAGGGTCAGACTGATTTGCATATGGCCATGTCTGAACTGGGGTGGTGGAGTGAGCTAAAGAATGATGATGGATTAAACCCAGATCAGTTGACTGGGGGTGAGTGTTTGATTGGCTCAAGCGTTCCGTCCATCATCCCCTTTCATATCCTGAATATAGCATGTCTTGAAGAGACAGCGCAAGCTCTGCCTAGGCGAGACCTACAAAAGACCTGCTCACTCCTACTGATCACTACACGGTATGCTGCCACCACTGCACTTGTGCTACTTAACTCTTTGGTGAAGGTGGTAGCCTTCCATCACTATGAGTGTAGCGCTTTGGGCGCCCCTCCCGGTCCAACAAGACCGCAATCCATAAGACAGGCCTATGTAATGGCGCACACACATGAACGATGTTAGCCTAAGACAACAAAAATCAGCATTAGGGATTTCAAGCAATTGGGCACTCACGGCAGGGGTACACGCCTTTTACCATGTAGAGGACCTTTCCCTCCCAACACTTGCCATGTGCCCAGATTTTCTGTGAGAAGAATATATGCAAATTGCACATTTTTTGTGCTTGTTGTTTTGCTCTTTAAGCTTTTAACTTTGACAGGACTTAACTTTAACTTGCAAACCGAAATGAATGAAGTAAAAAAAATATATAAAGATGGGTCGCACAACTCTCGCTATTCGCTGTTGTTCAAGGACAATCAGTAACGGCATTTGTCTGTTATATTTTTGATAGCTTCAAAGGCTCTTCCGCAACATTCAATTCAAACCCAGCAAAGAATCAGGAGAAATAGTCAGGAAAATCACAAATATTCTGCAGTCTCACTTCACAAATTGTATCCTTGACTGAAGAGAAAACAGATAGGAAAGTGGTCTAGTTTCTCATGCTTTCTGTAATGGAAAAAGATTTGCAGGGAAGAAAGTGTGCACAGAATATCTCTAAGATATTCCTGCTTCCTGTGCAAGTAACAACACTCAATGATATTAAATGTATATGTTGTTTTGGTATAAATATTAAATAGATACTTAGCTTTTATATAGCACACATAATAAGTTTAATTATTTATTAGGGCTTAATGGTAGCTGTTAATTTCCAGTCAACTCCACAGTAATTATTTTATAGACTCTACTAAAAGGTTAGTTTGAATTCGCCCTTCAGGGATTCAAATGATTGCCCTACCGGCTGCATGCCAACCTTGGTAATAGATACACAACTCGTCTGAGCCATCTTACCAGGGTTCAAACCTGAGATCTGAAGATTACAGGCTTTGCTCTACCTCAAGTATATTAACTCTGAACTATATTTTGAAGATTCAATCCTGTGACCTGCAGATTGCACGTGTGAGAAACCCTTTCACCCTCTAAACTGCATCACCAAAGGATAGGAATGGTCAAATAGCTTACGCTTAGTGGAATAGTGTTCAAACTGCAGCAATCTGTGGGCAAACTGAAGTTCATTGGTTCAACTCTCATTGTGGCCAATGCAACAACATATCTTTCTAAAGTCGAAAAAGTGCGCACCACGGAATTGAGTGATATCACTACTCATTTATCCGGCTACAAAACAGCAAGGCTGTTGTAACAACCACTGTGTGAAAAAATAAGTACAAATGAGTGCACGTGTATGCAACGATAGATGTATATACTGAACGTGAAAGGGGTACTGCAAAGTTACAGCTTACTTTTCACGAGATTGGGTATATCAGTCAGGACTGGGTTTAAATAAGAATGTTCCTAGTTCTGGAATCAGAGTTCTGTAGTAAGAACAAAAACGATCTGATGAAAAAGTGGAAAACTCTAAACTAGGGAGGCATAATGAGAAAAATCATGTTTTTCCCAATGCATGGTAGGAGGTTACGGCTACACAAACTGCTATCTTGTATAAAATGGTGCTTGGGTACAGAAGGGCCTATCGCTGAACGGTATGACACTGAAATTCAGACAACCGGGGTCTAGCTTTGCTTTGTTGTGTGCAGCACTAAAAATCCACAGTGAAGAAGTTTGGCATTGCGGCTAGAAATGCTGGCGGTGGGTTAGATCAGTGAAATACTTACACCTCTAGAGCAGTGGTAAAAGGGGCAGGTAAAGAATGGGGCAATGGAGTGACAATACATTACACAAAATACCACAGATTGTTAAGCAAAATGTTATTCATGGCTCGCGGAGGTAGATAACAAGGGAGGAGTGCGGACGTTCAGAGGATGGGGCGTAATTGTGGCTTTGCACTGAAAAAGCTAATCCTCGCCACCAGAATCAGTGCTTAATTTGAGACGGTGGTTTCCGGTGCTCGACACCATCACATAATTGTCAACACCAGGGCTTGTAACAGTCTGCCACTTGGTAGCACTGTCTGTCTAATTTAAAGATGAGCACAACAGTTGTTTATCAATTCAATATACATTAAAATGGCTATTGGCTGTGATGGAGCAGGGTAAATATAAAAATTTTAACCTCCTAACATTTTCGTATAATAATAATAAACATGTTCGTTCAAGTAAATAACCAACAATGTATGTATTTGGGGTAAGGATAACACGCAGTTTAATGTGCAAAATAATGAACTAATAATTGTTTACGTTTCTAACATAACATAATATTTTGCGTACTAAAATGATAATAAAATGCATGATTTTGTGCTTTGAATAAAACGTGTGGTTGCAAAATAAAGCGATGGTAAGTAAGGGACAGCTTTATATGTTGCTTCTGCTAGGTAATACCTAATTGGGGTACGTAGAAAGACGGGAGGGAAACGAAAGGGTTTATATTTCATTGTTTTAATAACATTTTGTTTTCTTTAGAAATAAGTGCGCTTAGGCCTGCCGAGCAGTAATATAAAATGGCCGCGAGTTACTAGAGTGCGCAGGAGCGGATGCGATCATGTGATAGAGGAGAGAGGCTGTTGCAAAGGGATGATCACGTGCTGATGCCGAGAGGCTGAGATGAAAGTATGGTCAAGGCTGCTGTGACCCTTCTGAGCAGATGTGTGCCAAGATGATCAGCAAGAAGCGTGAGAAGCCTGGTTGAATCAATAGAAAGAACTCTATTATATAATTTGTTGCAGAAAAAGAAACAATTTGGACTGATCGAAACGGATGAGCAAGTGCATGAATTGTGGGAAACGATGCTTGCATGGACATTCCTCACGGAACTAGTTAAGACCAGGAAGTTTGATTAGAATGTATAGGGACCTGAGTTTTGGACCAATGAGAATGAATCGCGCCATGTAAGAAGAAACATTTTATGCTGTAAGCTAGAATTAGGGTATAAGAAGACCTACTCTTGGTGGGAGGGGGTTAGAATGCTGCGGGAGATGCTGAAGAAGTTAGATGCTGTAGATGGGAGAGTTTGCGGTTGCTGATGCTGACGAGCTGATGCTGCTGCTGTTATTTTCCTTTTCCAGTTGAGTATGAAATGCCGCTTTAGGAGAACTAGCATTTGACAAGACTTATATTAGATTTATTAGGATTTCCCCGAGAGATAGATAGGTTGATCTATAGAGTCCTTAGTATGATAACCTCATTTTCGGTCTAATAAAAGTGTCATGCAATTTACAATTATTCTTATATTGATGATAAATGCAATGAACTGAATAATAAATTAATCTCGAATTTTCCTGCATTCAAAACTTTATATAAACTTTATTATTCTTTAAACAAATGACTCAGTGATTTTCTTTAGCATAATGATTAATAATGTTTTGGTAAAAGAGTTCATTGTGATTGAGCTGGTCTTAATCACCATCAACTGATTCCTACTAGTTGGTCCATCGACCAATGAGCGAAATACCTTAAAAGCAAATGAAAATTATTGTGTCTTTATAAAAGAGGTATCCCGTCTCCTTCCAGCAAATCGTTTTCTCCTAGGTTTCATGTCAGAGGAAAATCCTGGGAAATAAATGAGTAAGTGAATGCATATGCGGTGTTATGGGCCCCACCGTCATATGGATATAGTGTGTGTGTTAGAGAAATAATTGCACCTGGATGACCCAAAACATAGTAGGAGAAAATATTTTTATTGTAAGCGCTGGATCAGATTTCTTGGTAGCAGAGTTATGGTTACTATAGATTAGTTTGGTGATTATTGATTTTTGATGATAGATTATTGATAAGTTTATGTCTAACACTTTTTGTTGAGTCGCGTTATGTTATATGTAAGTTTTCACGCTTCCGGGAAGTAGGAAGTGGAACACGTTTGGCAAGAGAAGTCGCATGGAATTTTACACTGTCTGAGTTCAATTTGGTAATAACACAGGTTGTGTTATTTAGGGACATTTTGCGTATAAAAGGTGTGTAAGTGAAATAGTGATCGGTTTTCTTGTGAAACTCTGGCCTTAATTCTCAGGAGCAGTATAGTCTCCACATGTGTTTTATCCCCAGAGAAACGGGTTTATCGTTTGCTTGAAAGAAGGGTAAGGTAGAGGGAAGTGCTACTTTATCGACGTAACTGAAAGTTCTGTGGTAGGATAGAGGTAAGCGCTGCCTACTGGAAAATACAGAATTCTTGTGTGAATGATCAAAGCTATCTTTTCGGTTTAGCAAATCAGACAATGGAAATGTGGATAAAATGTTGTAACTAACAAGAATTGTTGAAAAAGAAATTGCCGATAAATTTTGTAAAGGAGGGGTCAAGAGCAGAAGTGACGTAGACAATAGCCGCGCTGGGATTGGACAGAGCGCTAGTCACATCAGAACAGGAGCGAAGTGACGTAGACAAAAGCCGCGCTGGGATTGGACAGTGCGCCGTAGAAAGAAATCGTTGTGATTGGAGTGTTGGTGTGAGTCGCGCTAGCATTGGTTGAAATAAACGCATAGGGAACAGAGTTGATTTGCCGATTGTTGTAGGAGAGAAAGGTTGTGAATCATGTCGTACTATGAGTATGGAAAAGAGAAACGTCTTGGATGTCGAAAGTTAAGAACTTCTTTAAGAAGGACAAAAAGGTAGTGACTAGAGAGGGACAAATAATTCCTCCGCCGAAATCACCAGCTTCACATATGATGCTGAAATATGGATATCATACATGCATTTGGTTAGAAAATTGGACAAAATACACCAAGAACGATGGAGCATTGGCTTTTCCTGAGAATGGTTCATTTAATGTAGCTGTATTACGGAATTTGAGAGAAAAGATGGTAATGTTAGAACCGAGACCTAGACCAACACAGTTTGAAGCTTTAGCGGAATGGGAAGATGAGATGTATGAACGAGAGAGATCCAGAGGATTGAAGAATCATGAGTTTATACCAGGAAGATTGTGGGGAATAAATCATGAGGACAGAGTAAAGCGTTGGAGATACGCTAACATGGCAGGAGGTTTGTTTCCAGCTTTTGCGGTTGAGGAAGAAGCAAAGAGAAAGTGTACTGAGAAAAAGAAACATGTAGTGGTAGAAAAGTATGTGTATGGTGGTAGTGAAACGGATGACGAATTGCTGGAAGATATTTTAAACAGAAATCCACCTCCATATCAACAGACGTCTGTAGTGGTGACACCTAATGCACCGCAAATGGAAACTGGGAGGAATAAGAAACCCGAACGAAGAAATGAAATAAATAGGTCACAAGAAACATTTAAAATTTCACAAAATGATGAGACAGAAAGTGACAATGCAACTGAACTAGCAAAAACGACAAAAGAATTGACTGAGAAAATAAGAGAATTGACAAAGAATATGGAAGCTGTAACTGTACCAGTTACAATAGGTCCAGTAATGCCAATTTTTGAAAATCAGAAAATAAATGAACATTCTTTGGTGATTCCCATGAATTCACATGTGCAAAGAAAAAGAGAAGGGATGAAACTGAATAATGAAGGTGCACACAATTCGGCTAGTACGTGTAGACCAAGTCCACCTACAAATTTGACGATAAATGAGAGTGAGATTAGAAGAATGCCTATGGTGACAGAGTCCGCATCAGGAACACCAGAAAGAACCAGTGATTGGATTGAATTAAATAGTATACCTGTAGGTCCGACTCCAGAAGAGTTAAATGAATGGATGAAAGCACTAAAAGCAAAAGAACCAGAAGAAAAACCATTAGATGTAATAAGGTTAAAAATAGACATGGAAGAGTTGATTTTGGGAACAATTGGAACGGAAAAACTAAAGAATTATCAGGATGATGAGATTATGTTTTAGTGTAAGAGTCTTACATGGAGAGCTAGAAATTTACATGACAAATTGGAAGAGATTGCAGGTGAACTAGGAGTGGAATTTGTGAAAGTGAGGACGTTGCAGAAACCGGACAGAGTAGATTTTTGTGAGAAAGACATAGAAAATTTGAACACATCAGGAAGACTGACCCAGATAAAAGAACTGATTGTTTTATTGAGAAAGTGGGGTGATGTGGATAGATGGAGAAATAGATGGACAAAGAGGAATGCGAAAACAACAGATAAAGCATCTTTGGCTTTTGCAATGACAGATAAGGAACCAGTTACCAGAGAGTACCCAATGAGAGAAACACCAGGTGGTAGTTATGTGCATGTTCCGTGGACCAGACAGGATATACTGTCATTTACAAATGACTTCCCAAAATTGAGAGCGAAACCAGTAGAATGGTACAGACAAGTGGAGAGATTTGTTAAGGTGTCAAAAGTGCTGTGGATAGATCTAGATGGATTGTTTGACATAGTAGTGCCTGCTGATTTATGGACGGAATGTAAGATTACAATTGATTGGCCAACTGTAGAATATCCAAGGGATGCCAAAACAGGAGCGCCAGGTCCAGAAGTGATGCGGAAATATGATCAGGTAGTTACCTTTTTAAAGAATAAAATTCCACCAAAAGAAACAGATTGGGTGAAAATAGACAGAACAACACAGGAAAGCAAAGAATCAGTGCATGCATACTATGAGAGATTGTTGTTGGTTTTCAAACAGCATAGTGGTTATGAGACGCTAAGTGAGAAGGACATGAGTCATTTTGTATATAGGTTTGTGTATGGATTAACACCGGAGATAAGTGAAAGGATTAAGCAGCATTTGATAGGGTGGCAGAATAGTACAGTGGATGATGTTTTGAGATATGCTAAGTATTGCAGAGATGAAATTGAGAGTAAACAGCGTAAATTGAAAGAAAAAGCCATGTGGGCACAGGTGAAAGTTGCAGAGAAGCAAGAAGCTCAATTGAATAATACTAGCAGTGAAACAGGACAGTTTAAATCCCGACCTAATATAGGTAAAGGAAAAGGACAAATGAGCATAGATGAGGCGAAGAAAAAGTGGCCATGCCACAACTGCGGAAAGCTAGGGCATTGGAGAAACGAGTGTAAATTTCCTCCTAAACCTAATGTAGAAAATCAAACATTAAATTCACAGGTGCAGAGTGAGGTAGTTACTCAACAAGGTCAGGTGCCGCAACCACCACTTCCCAAGAGTGCTAATCAACAGAAATACAGTGCAGAAACAGGATTCTACGGAGGAGAACAGGTAAAACAGTTGTCACGTGCAGCTGAAATCTCACAATATTGGTTACGACAGAGTGAGGATGAGTCGTATGAAAGCTCATGACGGTGGCTGAAAGAGAGGGAAGAGTGCGTGCTTGGCGCAACTCTAGAGGTAGACCAGTCAGGTCCATTTGTGGATGGAGAAGTGAATGGTGCAAATATAACATTCCTTGTTGACACTGGAGCTACCCGTTCTACTGTTAGGTCAGTGGAAATTCCAAATCTTCCTCTCTCAGGTGAACATATACAAGTGGTTGGAGTTTCCAATCAGCAAATTGAAACGCCTCTTACTAGATTAGTAAAGGTAAGAATTGGTCCATTTAGTGAAATGCACCAATTTGTGGTGTGTGATTGTAGTCCCGTTAACCATTTAGGACGTGATTTATTGTGTAAGATGAATTGCACAATTTATTGTACTCCAGACGGAATTGCATTTCAGACTCCAGATGAGGATGTACTGTACAAAATGACAATGATAAATTTAGAACCAGAAGTAAATCATTTGTTTCCTGTATTTGATGCAGAGAAAATCCCAATTGAGTTGAAAGGGACAGTAAAAGAAGAAGTGTGGGACTTGACAGGAGAAGATGTAGGATTAATGAAAGGAGTAGATCCCGTAAAAATTTCAGTAAAAGAAGGAACGAGTTACCCAAATACGCCCCAGTATAAATTGACTCCAGAAATAATTGAAGGAATAACGCCAGTAATAAATAAAATGATTGAACAAGGGATTCTAAAAGAAATCATGAGCAGTCCATGTAATTCGCCAATAATGGGACTGAAAAAGCCTAATGGAACATATAGAATAGTACAGGATTTAAGAAAGGTAAACAAAATTGTTGTACCTTGTTGCCCAATAGTACCGAACCCTGCCGTGATTCTATACCAGATTCCACGCGAAGCAGAGTCGTACACTGTGATTGATTTATGTCATGCATTTTCTCTATTCCATTACATCCAGATAGCCAGCCAATATTTGCGTTTAGGTTTGGAGAGCGTATTTTGGCATGGTGCCGAATTCCTCAAGGGTATACAGAAAGTCCCTCAATCTTTAATCAGATCCTAAAGAAATCATTGGAAGATTTAAAAATGCCAGAAAAGTCAGTAATGGTTCAGTATATTGATGACCTACTGGTGGCATCAAAAACAAAAGAAGCCTGTGTCAATGACACGATTGCTTTGCTGAATCATTTAGCAAAAAGAGGACATAAAGTGTCCCCTTCAAAATTGCAGTTTTGTAAACAAGAAGTCCAGTATTTAGGGCATAAAATTGAGAAAGGAGTACGAAAGGTAACGACAGAGAGAATAAAAATGATTCAAGGAATGAGAGCTCCAATGACACAAAGAGAGATAAGAATGTTTTTGGGAATGGTTGGATATTGTCGACAATGGATAAGCGGTTTTTCACTAATTGCTAAACCATTGCAGAAACTGACAAAGAAGGATGTTAAAGATCCTTTTGAAATGAATGATGAAGAAATGAAAGCATTCAGAGAGCTGAAAAAGAAATTATGTGAAGCTCCAGCTTTGGGAATGCCTGACTATGAGAAAGATTTTGAGCTATTCTGCAGAGAAAGAGATGGATGTGCATTTTCAGTTTTGGTGCAGAGACATGAAACTATGAAAAGACCAATTGCATATTTTTCAGCTGTTTTAGACCCTGTGGCAAAAGCGTTGCCTGGATGTTTGAAAGCAGTTGCTGCTATTTGTGTGAGTCTGGAACAGAGTGAAGGCATAGTGATGGGGTATCCATTAAGAGTGTATGTTCCCCATTCTGTGGAAATTCTTTTGACAAGAACGAAAACACAATACATGACACATAGTCGGCTGACTAGGTATGAAAAGGTAATTTTGAGTGCAGATAATGTGACCATTGACAGATGTATGAATGTGAATCCTTCAACATCATTGCCAGATGAAGAGAATGTGATTGAAATGGATGAAGTAGATCACGATTGTCTGAATGTGCTCGAATACTGTACTAAACCAAGAGCTGATATACGAGATGAGCCTTTGAAAGAATCAGATTACATTCTGTTTGTGGTTGGCTCATGTTTAAGAACGAGTGATGGAGTTCTAAGCGCAGCATATGCAGTTTGCACAGTAGCAACTGTATTGGAAGCATCTTGTTTGAAAGGTGTACGGTCTGCCCAAGTTGCAGAATTAGTAGCTCTGATTCAAGCATGTAAGTTGGGAAGAAATGTACGGGTTACGATTATGACTGACAGCCAGTACGGCTTTGGGGTCGTGCATGATTTTGGTCAGATTTGGTCACAAAGGGGTTTCTTGACGTCTGCAGGGACACCCATAAGGAATTGAGATTTTGTGAAAAAGTTGCTTGAGGCGATACAGCTGCCTAAAGAGATCGCTGTAGTGAAGTGCAATGCACATAAAAATGGGGAAGACTACATTACTGTTGGCAACAAATATGCTGACGAAATGGCACAGTACTGTGCAAAGAATGTGGTTTCTTTAAATAAATGCCGCGAGAGAGAGCATATTTCTTGTCCATTGCTTTTTACTAACTCAATTGAAACATGGGATGAGGTGAGACAGTTACAAGAGGCTGCAGAAGATGAAGAAAAAGATACTTGGCTAAAAGCAGGATGTAGGAAACATGAAGAAACTGATGTATGGGTTTACAGGGATGAGAGACCAGTTATGCCTGATAGCATGATTTCTGACATGGCACGGATGTACCATGGGCAAGCCCATATTGGGAGAGATTCAATGATCAGACTTTTTAGACAGACATGGTACAATCCAAAAGTCAGAGCCATAGCTGAGAGTCTTTGTCAAAGATGTCTGACTTGTCAACAGTTAAATCCAGAAAGGAAGACAGTAGTGAGTCTAGGGAGAATAGGACGAGAAGGGGGTCCTTTTACCAGAATGCAGATGGATTTCATAGAAATGCCACCTTGCAGCAGATTGAGGTATGTTTTAGTGGTCGTCTGTTTGTTTTCCGTTGGGTGGAGGCATATCCAACAAGAAGGAATGACAGTATCACAGTAGCAAAACTTTTGCTGCGAGAATTCATTCCGAGGTATGGTTTTCCAGTCACGATTGAAACAGATAGAGGAACACATTTCCAAAACGAATTAGTTAAACTGATTTGTGAAGCCCTTAGTATTAAACAGAAACTGCATTGTGCATACAGACCAGAGGCTTCTGGAATAGTAGAGCAAGTGAATGGAACAATCAAGAACAGGTTAGGAAAAATGTGTCAAGCTACAGGACTGAAATGGCCAGATGCTTTGCCATTGGTTCTGATGACAATCAGAAGTATTCCGGAAAGGAAGACTGGACTCAGTCCACATGAAATAATCATGGGACGAGCAATGAGACAAGCACAAGTACCTGTCAACAAGCTACTGACTATAACTGATGATCTAGTACTGGATTATTGCAAAGGATTGGCTGATGTGGTGCGTTCTGTGTTTCATCAGGTTGGACCGGATGCGACCACTCTTGAAAGAAAACCAGCATACGACTTGAATCCAGGAGATTGGGTTCGAATAAAAGTCCACCGGAGAAGAAATTGTTTGGTTCCTCGCTGGGACGAACCACGACAAGTGATCCTAGTGATGACCACCGCAGTTAAGTGTGCAGGAGTGAAACACTGGGTACATGCCAGCCACACCATCAGAGTTCCAGAACCTAAAGATCGACCTGTGAGTCGGCATCTGGAAATAACAGACAACAGTTCAGCATCAGAAAGAGAAGAGGAGACAAACAGGGTGCCAGAACTTGAAGATCGACCTGTAAGTCGACATCTGGAAGACCCAACTACAAGTGAAACGATAGAAGAAGAAGAAGAAATAGAGGAAATAGCTGAAGTTCCAGAATTTGAAGATCGACCTGTAAGTCGACATCTGGAAATATCTGATACTAGTTCAGAATCTGATACAGAACATTCAGAAGAAGAAGAAATCTCAAAAACAAAGTGGAATTTTGAAAGCATAAGAGAAGAAACTGAGCCAGAAAACAGTGACAGTGAACAACCGAGTACAAGTAGTGGTAAAATTCCTTCGAAGATAATATTAATAGATAAAGAAGGGAGAGTTTCAGAACAAAAGTTAGAAAAATCGGAAAAACCCCGAGGAGCAGTAGGGACAGATAGTCAAACACAAGAACAGGGAAATTTAGAAGCAGATAGAGAAACTAACACAAAACCGGAAGAACCTCGAGGAGGGACAGAAGTAGGTGAACGAAGGAAGATAAGAAAAGAACCACAAGTAGCTGAAAGTGAAATAATTAGTTTCAAAATAAGAGGAAATAACGAAAAGATTGAAACAGAATCAGAAGAAAGTGGAGAAGAAAGAAATGAAAAACTAGAAACAAGAAAAAGAAATTGGAAAACAGAAAGAGAGGAAAAAGGGAGTGAAGCAAAAGGCCAAGAAAAGGAGACAATTGGCCCAACGAAGTAAGAAAATTAAGATACAGAATAGTAAAATTGGATGGAAAAAGTGCTGAACAAGTGAATGAAATAACAAGTCAAAAGGAGCAAGGAAAACAAGGTGGTAAACACTTGCAGAAAACAAAAAGAATAAAGAAAGTGAATCAGAAGTACAGATCACCTGAATGGTTGTATCGTGCTCTGACTAGTTACAAAGAAGAATTGAACACTCACGAAAACCCAGAACAAAGAAACCTGATGGGAGAAAGTGAAGTGCAACAAACCTGAAGCAACAAACCTGAAATGGTTTCTGTAGATAGTTTACCGGATTTGACAAAACACTGAACTGACAAAATTACCGGATGTGACAAGGAAAGAATTCTGAAAAAGAATTAAAAGAAAGAACCAAGCAGAGACAAAATTCTGAAAGTACAGAGTGGCAAGCAAGTCATTTCTGAGGTGTAGTGACACAATTTTCTAGAAAACAAGAACAAAATGGAGAATATTAGAGATAGAAAATGTAGATGTGAGTTTTTAAAAAGATGGTGCAAAATGTGCTGTTTTTGTACAGGATTATTAATAACAGTATGGGTAGTTTTAGCAATAACTATTCCTATTAGTTTAGCTGTAGTGGAAAAGTCTAATAACACTGAGAAAGAAAAAGGAGCTAACACTCAAGAGCCAGTTATTTTAAGGAGTAGTGCAGAATTACATAAGGACAAATCAATAACAGATTTTTCAAAGAATGTGTTTACTAAATTACTGTATGAGTACGTAGAAACAATGGATGTAAGAGATTGTTATGTTTGTATGCAGTTGCCTGCATCTGTAGCAGAGGGTGTGACTTATCATCACCTCCCTTTGACATATGGAATAACATGTAGTGTATTAGCAAGCTTATTTTATAAAACAGGCAGATTAGAATATTATTACACTGATGTAGATAGGATTTTTGCAAAGGTTTCTGTAGTTCCCGAGCTTAATAAAATAAAAGAGGGAAAGACATTTGGTGAATATTTCTTAGAAGATAAGATTTTAACATTAGATAATATATTTAGGTACAACCTTACCTGTGAGTTAAAGAAAGAAGAAAAAGTATTTCTAGAAATGGTCGAGGAGAGAAGAGTGAAATTTGAAAGAAAAGTAATAGAAGAGACAAAAACACCTCTTTGGGCGTTTGAGGAAGACCATCATGACAAGAAAAAGATAAATGCAGCTATGACTCTGGATTGGCCCCAACAGGGAAGGTTGTGCATTAGAAGAAATAAGACAAGATATGACAATTATTTTGTGGGTTCCAGTAATTGCCATGACAATTACCAAATTATAGGTGGATGGGGATTCAAAGGGGGAAAAGATCCAATATTTCCAGGGATTTATTACGTTTGTGGGAATAGGGCTTATTATAGGTTGCCGGGCCATTGGTATGGATCATGTTATTTAGGCCTGGTCTTTCCAAAGATTTTTCATGTGGATAGAAAAGAAAAAGGAACACACAAAATGATAAATACCTTTACACGTAGAAAAAGGGAAAGTTTTTCAGAAATAGTAGGTGATATTTTTGGTGCATTGATACCAGCAGTGGGAATATCTTTGAATGCATTCAGAATTCGGAAATTATCCACAGTAGTAGATCGTTTATCTACAAATACTGCTGGAGGGTTCTTGATGGTAAATACCGAGATGGTTGCCATGAGAGCTATGGTGATGCAAAATCGTCTTGCCCTTGACATTCTTTTGGCAAAAGAGGGCGGAGTCTGTGGAATGCTGAAAGTCCAACATTGTTGCACTTACATTCCTGATAAAAGCGAAAATATACAGAAGTATATAACAAATATTACAAATTTGCACAAAGAACTAGTACCACTGGAGGTTGAAAGTGTTTGGGGAAATCTTGGTAAAGGGTTTTCTTCGGTAACGAATTGGTTAACAAGAATGAGTGGATTAATAATAGGGAAAGTTATAATAATAGCAACCATGTTAATAATAATAATATTAGTATTGAAGCTTGCAGTAACATGTATAAAGAGAAGAAGAAAGCAGAATAAGATAGAAAAAGAAAATATGATAAACAAAGAGAGAGAGAGAGAAATAGGTGAAATAGAGTTAGAAGAAATAAAAGAGAACATGTACAAGAAAACAAAGAGACAAGTTGAAAGCGATACAGAAGTATAAAACTAACAAAAGCAAATGGATAAAAGATATATGCTGTCTGAGAAAATTGTATAACTTGGGTTTGTGTGGTGATATTAAAAATCACCAAAGAGGGGAGTTGATGGAGCAGGGTAAATATAAAATTTTTAACCTCCTAACATTTTCGTATAATAATAATAAACATGTTCGTTCAAGTAAATAACCAACAATGTATGTATTTGGGGTAAGGATAACACGCAGTTTAATGTGCAAAATAATGAACTAATAATTGTTTACGTTTCTAACATAACATAATATTTTGCGTACTAAAATGATAATAAAATGCATGATTTTGTGCTTTGAATAAAACGTGTGGTTGCAAAATAAAGCGATGGTAAGTAAGGGACAGCTTTATATGTTGCTTCTGCTAGGTAATACCTAATTGGGGTACGTAGAAAGACGGGAGGGAAACGAAAGGGTTTATATTTCATTGTTTTAATAACATTTTGTTTTCTTTAGAAATAAGTGCGCTTAGGCCTGCCGAGCAGTAATATAAAATGGCCGCGAGTTACTAGAGTGCGCAGGAGCGGATGCGACCATGTGATAGAGGAGAGAGGCTGTTGCAAAGGGATGATCACGTGCTGATGCCGAGAGGCTGAGATGAAAGTATGGTCAAGGCTGTTGTGACCCTTCTGAGCAGATGTGTGCCAAGATGATCAGCAAGAAGCGTGAGAAGCCTGGTTGAATCAATAGAAAGAACTCTATTATATAATTTGTTGCAGAAAAAGAAACAATTTGGACTGATCGAAACGGATGAGCAAGTGCATGAATTGTGGGAAACGATGCTTGCATGGACATTCCTCAAGGAACTAGTTAAGACCAGGAAGTTTGATTAGAATGTATAGGGACCTGAGTTTTGGACCAATGAGAATGAATCGCGCCATGTAAGAAGAAACATTTTATGCTGTAAGCTAGAATTAGGGTATAAGAAGACCTACTCTTGGTGGGAGGGGGTTAGAATGCTGCGGGATGCTGCGGGAGATGCTGACGAAGTTAGATGCTGTAGATGGGAGAGTTTGCGGTTGCTGATGCTGACGAGCTGATGCTGCTGCTGTTATTTTCCTTTTCCAGTTGAGTATGAAATGCCGCTTTAGGAGAACTAGCATTTGACAAGACTTATATTAGAATTATTAGGATTTCCCCGAGAGATAGATAGGTTGATCTATAGAGTCCTTAGTATGATAACCTCATTTTCGGTCTAATAAAAGTGTCATGCAATTTACAATTATTCTTATATTGATGATAAATGCAATGAACTGAATAATAAATTAATCTCGAATTTTCCTGCATTCAAAACTTTATATAAACTTTATTATTCTTTAAACAAATGACTCAGTGATTTTCTTTAGCATAATGATTAATAATGTTTTGGTAAAAGAGTTCATTGTGATTGAGCTGGTCTTAATCACCATCAACTGCTTCCTACTAGTTGGTCCATCGACCAATGAGCGGAATACCTTAAAAGCAAATGAAAATGATTGTGTCTTTATAAAAGAGGTATCCCGTCTCCTTCCAGCAAATCGTTTTCTCCTAGGTTTCATGTCGGAGGAAAATCCAGGGAAATAAATGAGTAAGTGAATGTATATGCGGTGTTATGGGCCCCACCGTCATATGGATATAGTGTGTGTGTTAGAGAAATAATTGCACCTGGATGACCCAAAACATAGTAGGAGAAAATATTTTTATTGTAAGCGCTGGATCAGATTTCTTGGTAGCAGAGTTATGGTTACTATAGATTAGTTTGGTGATTATTGATTTTTGATTATAGATTATTGATAAGTTTATGTCTAACACTTTTTGTTGAGTCGCGTTATGTTATATGTAAGTTTTCACGCTTCCGGGAAGTAGGAAGTGGAACACGTTTGGCAAGAGAAGTCGCATGGAATTTTACACTGTCTGAGTTCAATTTGGTAATAACACAGGTTGTGTTATTTAGGGACATTTTGCGTATAAAAGGTGTGTAAGTGAAATAGTGATCGGTTTTCTTGTGAAACTCTGGCCTTAATTCTCAGGAGCAGTATAGTCTCCACATGTGTTTTATCCCCAGAGAAACGGGTTTATCGTTTGCTTGAAAGAAGGGTAAGGTAGAGGGAAGTGCTACTTTATCGACGTAACTGAAAGTTCTGTGGTAGGATAGAGGTAAGCGCTGCCTACTGGAAAAATACAGAATTCTTGTGTGAATGATCAAAGCTATCTTTTCGGTTTAGCGAATCAGACAATGGAAATGTGGATAAAATGTTGTAACTAACAAGTATTGTTGAAAAAGAAATTGCCGATAAATTTTGTAAAGGAGGGGTCAAGAGCAGAAGTGACGTAGACAATAGCCACGCTGGGATTGGACAGAGCGCTAGTCACATGAGAACAGGAGCGAAGTGACGTAGACAAAAGCCGCGCTGGGATTGGACAGTGCGCCGTAGAAAAAAATCGTTGTGATTGGAGTGTTGGTGTGAGTCGCGCTAGCATTGGTTGAAATAAACGCATAGGGAACAGAGTTGATTTGCCGATTGTTGTAGGAGAGAATGGTTGTGAATCATGTCGTACTATGAGTATGGAAAAGAGAAAACGTCTTGGATGTCGAAAGTTAAGAACTTCTTTAATGTATAGGGACCTGAGTTTTGGACCAATGAGAATGAATCGCGCCATGTAAGAAGAAACATTTTATGCTGTAAGCTAGAATTAGGGTATAAGAAGACCTACTCTTGGTGGGAGGGGTTAGAATGCTGCGGGATGCTGCGGGAGATGCTGAAGAAGTTAGATGCTGTAGATGGGAGAGTTTGCGGTTGCTGATGCTGACGAGCTGATGCTGCTGCTGTTATTTTCCTTTTCCAGTTGAGTATGAAATGCCGCTTTAGGAGAACTAGCATTTGACAAGACTTATATTAGAATTATTAGGATTTCCCGAGAAATAGATAGGTTGATCTATAGAGTCCTTAGTATGATAACCTCATTTTCGGTCTAATAAAAGTGTCATGCAATTTACAATTATTCTTATATTGATGATAAATGCAATGAACTGAATAATAAATTAATCTCGAATTTTCCTGCATTCAAAACTTTATATAAACTTTATTATTCTTTAAACAAATGACTCAGTGATTTTCTTTAGCATAATGATTAATAATGTTTTGGTAAAAGAGTTCATTGTGATTGAGCTGGTCTTAATCACCATCAACTGATTCCTACTAGTTGGTCCATCGACCAATGAGCGGAATACCTTAAAAGCAAATGAAAATTATTGTGTCTTTATAAAAGAGGTATCCCGTCTCCTTCCAGCAAATCGCTTTCTCCTAGGTTTCATGTCGGAGGAAAATCCAGGGAAATAAATGAGTAAGTGAATGTATATGCGGTGTTATGGGCCCCACCGTCATATGGATATAGTGTGTGTGTTAGAGAAATAATTGCACCTGGATGACCCAAAACATAGTAGGAGAAAATATTTTTATTGTAAGCGCTGGATCAACTGTCACCCAATCAATTTTTATAGCTCTGGGGCCTGGAATAGACTGAATTGTCACACTTGTAGGAGTGTGATTATTAGTAATTGTGTTGGAACTGCCATTGGCAGCGCTGGGAGAGGGAATGTGTTGTGCAAGCTTCAGTGGCCTCCTGATGAGGGCCCTGGCAGTTATTTTTTTTATTTTTTTTATACAAATTAAGCACTGAACCAGATGTAATTTTTGGACACATAAGAGGTGGGTTCTTTCAGAATGAGTCACTGACAGTTTCCTCAGACAACCAAATGGAAGTTTAGCAATGGCAGACTTCATCTCGACCCTCACAACTATTCATTTTTAAAGGGCTGGGTTCAAATTTCAACAGTGACGAATTAACAGATTATAAACAGCCTATTTATTGCTCTTAAAGGACTACTGTAGATTATTTTGGTAAATTACACTAACTACCCACACAAACTTGAGGTCACTGAAAACACTAGATTCAGTAGAAGCAGAGAAGCCAGCTCCTCTCTGGCAGACAAAAGTGTATTTTTTTATGTCTGCTGCACTAGAGGTAAAGAGGAAAGGCTCCTAGCAGGCCAGTAAGGTTAAAGAGGAAGACACATTGGGGGAGATTTTCAAAAAAGTCGCGCAACGCAGCCCCCCACGAGGCTGCGCTGCGTTGCGCAACAGGGAGGGAGCAGGAGAGCGTCATATCTTCAGAGATATGGCTATCTCCTCCCCTTTCCCTTGTGCCGGTGCTGATTTCAGCTGCCGTGCACCATGCACACACCTTAGCGCCACAGCGCTAGGGTGTGTGCATGAGTGTAGCATAGGTTTTGTACAGGAAGGGTACCCTTCCTGCACAAAATACTATGCAAGGCACGATGCAATGCTTTTCCCACTTTGCATACGTGCTGCACAGTGCAGCACGCATGGAAAGTCCGAAAAGCATGGAGAAATGAAAGCATTTCCCCTGTTAGCGCCTCCTTTGAAGGGGCGTTAACTTTTGGCGCAAAACCATGTTTATAAATATTTGTAAATATGGTTTTCAGGGGTGTGGAATTTAATAACATAACTACTTGTCCATGGGGCAGGTTGCTTCATAAATCTACTTGTCCTGTAACAAAATCCACTTGCCCCTTTGGCGCCATGTAGTGCAGCGACAAATTAAGGCAGCAATCTCATTATGTAAGAGCTCTGACATAGCGTCTCTTATTATGCCAGGGCTCATACCTTAGTAGTGTTGAATACTTGCAATCCCCTTATGGTGCCACGTTTCCGCAGAGATTCATACTGGGGCTGAAGGTAGTGGTAAGCAATACTTCCAGGGTTAGAATGCCCTTTTGAGTCTGTGCAGACATACTAACTTGCATGTTTTAAGGGTTTTCAACAACTCTTCTCTAATCTTTTCCCATACTGAGAAATGTTGGAAATTTACTCCTGACAATGCCAGACGTAAACCTTCTTCCAGAGTTGGGAAAAAGTGGTTGGAAGGAAAGTGAACTTGCAAACACTCAGATTTTCGCATGAGCAAATCTACACTTGCATATTGGCTCATGCTAAAATGCAGTTCACAAATATTTTCTAGGAGTACTACTTCTTGTCCTACTTCTGTAAATTCATGGGAATTCATGAAAGCCGTATCGCTGCACTTTTATACAATGGGTGCACTTCTGAGACTTTCTTTAATAATTGGGCCCCTAATGTGGTCTGGCGTTGACCGTGACCTTTTGTGTTTATTAAAATTCTGTCTCTCTCTCTGTATCAGCTGGCTTCACTGAGAGTGACAGCATTCTGCTCTTTCACAAGGAGCATATCGGCACACAAAGTAGTTTTGTTCAGTGCCAGTAACTACTGTGGCAGTGTGTGCTTTTTGAGACCAAAAAACAATTTTTGCTTTTGCCAATGTTTGTTATAATGGCGAGGGCCTGGCAGCTTCCACGCCAATAAGGTTTTACATAAACCATGCCAAAACAAGTCACACATTGACAAAACTAAAAAGCTGATTTCAGATCTACTGGCTTTGCCAATGCTTGTTTGTTTTTATTTTCCATAATCTTATGGAAACTTGTTACACTGATTTTTCCATTATGAATATTTTTGGGAAATACTATCATGCTTCAACACATGTTACTAAATGATGCTGCAAAGAAATGGTACCTGACATTTTATAGTAGTTTAGCAAAATGTTTTTTTTCTGCTTTAATTTTGTTATGAACATTTTATTTTGAAAGCAAAGAATCATCGATCTTGACTTCAAGCTTCTGCAAATATTTGCATCAAATCAGAGAGCATTCTGGGAGCATTATACATAGCCTCATATTGCTAAACTTTGAAAACGTGTGTACACATTTTTATACTGGAACCACTATCAGTAGTGCAGTCAGAGCTTACAACATTTACTTAGAGCGCTCACCCTAATAATAAAGGCTTTCAATTAATGAACCATAAATTCAAGTTTGAACAGCATTAACATTATGGACATAAATATTACCTTAACTGCAGACAGTGCCCTTCCATGATCAATAATGTGCTACTGCAAACTGGCAGCCAAAGGGTTTGTGCTGCAGGGGGTTGGGCCTACTTGTCCCAAGGACAAAATACACATAAAAACTTGTTGCCCTTGACCCCACACAATATGTCCCGGGCGTCGGGCTATAGGAATTCCACATCCCTGGTTTTGCATCAAAAGGCATGGGTGGTTGCATGGGAACGCCCGTGAACCACCCATGTAACGCCCCCTCGGTGCAAAGTAACGCAAAGCACTGCTTTGCGCTACTTAAAGAGTGCTTTCCAGTGCAAACAAGTTTTGCACTGGAAAGAAAATAGCAAAAAAGAAATTTGCGCTGGTTTGCGTCACTTTTGTGACGCTAAACCAGCGCAAATGTTTTGAAAATCTCCCCCTTTATGTCTTATTTAAGGAAATACAAAAAACTGCAGAGAATGTTGCTAGATTGTGTATAAACTGGGTGAAAGGTACACAGTACAGCTGCCTCATTAGCTAACATTTTGCGCCTCCGCCTTTCTAGCTTCTGGACTAAAAACCAGAAATGTACAACACAAGGCAAGTTGAGAAAAAAATTAGACTCACAAAATAATTAAATTTTATAATGGATGCAAAAAGGAGCTCAGGAGCACAGTGCAAGGACACAATTATGCAGTGAAGTGAGAGGCAATAGAATCAAGTCGAAACATTATTTTGGTGTTCTTTGGGCAACATGGGTCAAGATGAACAACCTTTAATAAAAACAAGCGTGCATGCCTAAACTCGGGGTGACATAATAATAACAGATATACGTTGTAAAAGTAACTAGCGCTCACGCACGCCAAAGGACCTTAGCAGCATTTTGTTTACATAAAACCAAACAAAATATGCAATAAACACTTTTAGACAATAAAAAGAAAGTCACAGACAAGGCCAGTAAAAAAAAAATACAACTACATTACAAGATAAAACCCATCTATTCTCACATCGGGTGAACGCGTTTTTGTAGCCAAAGCTCATTCAGGCAAGAACAAACAAACAAAAAGAACATAAAAGCACTCAAGCAGGGTGGACGTCCCTGCTCCTTCCCGTGGCAATACTCTAAGAGGTTCATCTTGCATGGAAAGGTGGGACATGCACCAAGCATCAGCCATTAGCACACTTTCATTTTTAAATGACACACACAAAAGCCAATCCTAAGCAAAGGAGGAGTCAGACTCCACAAAGTAGATACAACAGATCGACTAACAGCTCAAGCACTGTTTAGGCTCGACCTACAAAAAGGAACCTGCAATAGTGAGATAAAGGGACAGGAAGTCTCTGGTAGTTGATTAAAGAGGCATGAGGTGTATTTAGGACAACTCAGCCGTGGAATTAATTCTGTGTGTGCAAAATTAATTGAGCCAGCCGCATGTTTCAGAATAGAGCTTTGGGTACCTGCACTCATTCATTTACAAATTAAGCACTGTTTGTGCCCTTTTGGTTGACATGTCATACTAGAGTATTTTCTTTTCTCTCCACGTTATCATACCAGCAGTTGTAAAATCACACTCCTGTGATACTTCTGACCCTTGCCACAAGTGTGCTACTCCCATGAGCAATCCAAGGACATATAGCATGAAATATGATCACTTTAATCAGTAGTGTCAAATTTAGACGTTTTTAGGAGGTGCCCTCCAATATACTTTTAACGATGAACATAGACACCAATTAATGTGTAAAGAACCAGTAGTGTAGCAAGGATGCCATGGGACCTGGGGCAAGCAAGGAAAATTGTGTCTTTAACTGCTGTTGAGGTACTAAATACAGCAATTATCAGGGTTCAATGGGCCCTTCAGGGCTCTGGCCTCTGTGCCACTGCACTTGCTGCACCTTCAGAGAAGATGAACCAAGCATATTGCACCCAAAAACATGCAGTATTAGTAGTTGTGATTAAAAACGAAATGTCGGTATGCTTCTGAAACATTATATAATTGTATTATTTAGTTTATCTCTCATTTCCTATACTTCTGTTATAACTTAGGAGGCATATGTGTGCTTTTTTTTCAACTAACCAGTCAACACCCAATGCAGGAATAGTGGCATTTCATGAAAGGAAAAAAGCAGTAAGAAGAATGAATCAACAAAGGTATGTATTATCAAAAAAGAGATTGAAAGCGTGTTCAGGTAGGGTACAGCCAGGTAAGTTGTAGGGAGCTTCCGGAAGTGGAGCAGATCCAGCTGAGTCCTGAGTGAGTGATGGTGGAATGGACTCTAGAGTTTGGTCAGGGTGCCAGTAAAGGGCACTTTTCTAGCCAGTGAAGTGTTCAAGACAGATGTTTGTGGGAGGAGTGAGTTCTTACTCTAGGCTTTTCTTTTTTTTTTAGTTTTAAGAAAGGATTTTATTTATAATAGAAAAACCCCAATATATTACATACAAGATATAATCTATAAATAGAAACTATCACGTTGGTATATAACCCCTTCGCTGCTAGGCCTTTCCCCCCCCTGTGCTAAGCCTTTTTATGGCTATTTGGGGGAATTCGCGCTTAGGCCCCTGTAACTTTTTGACCACATAAGGTATCCACGCCAAATTTGCGTCCTTTTTTTCCAACATCATGGGGATTCTAAATGTACCCAGGGTTTTTGGATTCCCCTGGAGGGGACCCAGAAATTAGCCAAAATACAGCTACATTTTGGGTTTTTTGGGACAAATGCGAAAAAAGGGCTACAGATGAAAGCATCTGGTTTTTCCCCTGCAAATGGTATCAAAAAAGGGGTTGTGGTGCTGAAATCACCATCTTCCCAGCTTTCAGGGACAAGCAGACTTTTGTCAGAAAACCAAAATTATTTACACAGTTTTGGCATTTTTCTGGGACATAGCCTATTTTTGCTATTTTTTGTGCTTTCAACCTCCTTCCAGTTAATGGTAGAAATGGGTATGAAAGCAATAATGGATCCTGGAAAGCTATACATTTTAGAAATGTAGACACAATTCTGAATTCAGCAAGGGGTCATTTGTGTAGATCCATCAAGGTTTCTTTATAGAAACTAACAGTTAAATATAGGAAAAATTGAAAATTAGTTGAAAACAACAGCCTTTTGTGTCAACGTTTTCACCTGTAACTTCTTCTAATTATGACAGCTCTTTGAAAGCAATATACCGTTACATCCGCTGGACCTTACTGGTTGTGGGGATATATAGGACTTGTAGGTTCATCAAGAACCCGACGAACCCAGAGCCAAAAACTGAGCAGCAACTTGCAATGGTTTTTTATTATGTACCGGGTATATAGCAATTATTCTGGGAAAATGTATACATGGAAAAATCGGTATGAAAGACACCTATGTATTTCTGAAATGGGAACAAAATATAGAGTTTAGAAACAGTAGATATTTGCACATTTCCGAAATTGGGAATACTCATACTAGCATGAGAATTATCGGTCATTTTTCAAAATGACTTCTTTTTTACCCATTGTCTTTCATTTGGAAGGCAGAAATGCATCAAAAGTCAATAGGTAATAACAGTTGCTTTACAAATCTGAATTACCCTAAGTCTCCCGATAAAAATGGTACCTCACTTGTGTGGCTAGGCATAGTGCCCACGACAGGAAACGGCTCAAAGCGCAACGTGAACACACCACATTTTCACAATGAAAAATTACCCTTTTTTTGCAAAGTGCCTAGCTGTAGTTTTTGAACCCTAGCTCTGCCGGCACCTAGGGAAACTTAGAAAACCTATACATTTTTGAAAACTAGACACCCAGGGGAATCCAGGATGGGGTGACTTGACTGCCTCTCACCAGGTTCTGTTACCCAGAATCCCTTGCAAACCAAAAAAATTGTCCAAAAAAACACATTTTCCTCACATTTCTGTGGTGGAAAGTTCTGGAATCTGCGTGGACCCACAAATTTCCACCCACCCCGCGTTCCCCAAAGTCTTCCGAGAAAAATGGTACCTCACTTGTGTGGGTAGGCTTAGAGCCTGCGACAGAAAAGGGCGCAAAACGCAACGTGGACACACCACAATTTCACAGCGAAAAATGACCCTTTTTTGGCAAAGTACCTAGCTGTAGTTTTTGAACCCTAGCTCTGCCGGCACCTAGGGAAACCTAGCAAACCTATAGATTTTTGAAAACTAGACACCCAGGGGAATCCAGGATGGGGTGACTTGACTGCCTCTCACCAGGTTCTGTTAGCCAGAATCCCTTGCAAACCTAAAAAATTGTGAAAAAAACCAAATTTTCCTCTCATTTCTGTGGTGGAAAGTTCTAGAATCTGTGTGGATCCACAAATTTCTACCCACCCCGCGTTCCCCAAAGTCTTCCGAGAAAAACAGTACCTCACTTGTGTGGGTAGGCCTAGTGCCCGCGACAGGAAACGGCGCAAACGCAACGTGGACACACCACAATTTCACAGTGCAAAATGACCCTTTTTTGGCAAAGTGCCTAGCTGTAGTTTTTGAACCCTAGCTCTGCCGGCACCTAGGAAAACCTAGCAAAACTATACATTTTTGAAGACTAGACACCCAGGGGAATCCAGGATGGGGTGACTTGACTGGCTCTCACCAGGTTCTGTTACCCAGAATCCCTTGCAAACCTCAAAATCTGTAAAAAAAAAACACATTTTCTGTGGTGAAAAGTTCTGGAATCTGCGTGGATCCACAAATTTCCACTCACCCAGCATTCCCCAAAGTCTTCAGAGAAAAATGGTACCTCACTTACGTGGGTGGGTCAAGGACCCATGACAGGCAAGGGCCCAAAACCTATTGAGGCGACATCAAAATTACCTATCACAAACCAACCTGGTTTTGCAAGGGAGGTCCCATGAGGTTTTGGCCCTGGGCTCGGCGACCATCTAGGGAAACCTACCAAACTCACACATTTCTGGAAACTAGACACCCGGGGGAGTCCAGCGAGGTATGGCTTGCGTGGGTCCCCTAAAGTTTTCCTACCCCCAATCCCCTGCAAACCTCAAATTTAGCTGAAAAAATCCCTTTTTTCAGAAATTTCTGTGTGGGAAAGTTCTGGAATCTACGTGGATCCACAAATTTCCTCCCACCCAACATTTCCCAAGGTCTCCCGATAAAAATTATACCTCACTCGCGTGGGTGGGTCAAGTACTCACGACAGGCAAGGGCCCAAAACCTATTGAGGCGACATCAAAATTACCTATCAAAAAACAACCTGGTTTTGCAAGGGGGGTCCCATGAGTTTTTGGCCCCGGGCTCGGCGGCCATCTAGAGAAACCTACCAAACCCACACATTTCTGAAAACTAGACACCCGGGGGAGTCCAGCGAGGTATGGCTTGCATGGGTCCCCTAACGTTTTCCTACCCAGAATCCCCTGCAAACCTCAAATTTAGCTGAAAAAATCACTTTTTTCTCTAATTTCTGTGTGGGAAAGTTCTAGAATCTACGTGGGTCCACAAATTTCCTCCCACCCAGCGTTCCCCCAGGTCTCCCGATAAAAATGATACCTCACTTGCGTGGGTAGGTCAAGAACCCGCGACAGGCAAGGGCCCAAAACCTATTGAGGCGACATCAAAATTACCTATCACAAAACAACCTGGTTTTGCAAGGGGGGTCCCATGAGTTTTTGGCCCCGGGCTCGGCGGCCATCTAGGGAAACCTACCAAACCCACACATTTCTGAAAACTAGACACCCGGGGGAGTCCAGCGAGGTATGGCTTGCGTGGGTCCCATTAAGTTTTCCTACCCAGAATCCCCTGCAAACCTCAAATTTAGCTGAAAAAAATCACTTTTTCCATACATTTTTGCATGGGATCCTCGTGCCGGCACAAATGTCCTACCCCACAGCATTCCCCTTGTTCTCCCGAGTAAAATGATACCTCACTTGTGTGGGTGGGCCAAAGTCCTGTGACTAGGAAGAGCCCAAAACATAGGGATTTAGAGTATAGCACCGAGAATTCTAAGCGCTACATTTTTTTAAAAATACGTTTTTAGCCAGTTCTGCTTTGGACACCCACACAAGTGAGGTATCATTTTTCTCGGGAGAACAAGGGGAACGCTGGGTGGTAGGACATTTGTGCCAGCACGGTGATTCCAAGCAAAAATATGTGGAAAATATGTTTTTTTCAGCTAAATTTGAGGTTTGCAGGGGATTCTGGGTAGGGAAACATTGGGGGATCCACGCAAGCCATACCTCATTGGACTCCCCAGGGTGTCTAGTTTTCAGAAACATGTGGGTTTGGTAGGTTTCCCTAGATGGGGGCAAGCCCCGAGCCAAAAAACCAGGTGCCGCCCCCCAAAACCAGGTAGTTTTGCTATAGGTAATTTTGAAGTCTCCACAATACGATTTGGGCCATTTCCTGTTTCAGCCACTTTGCCTACCCACACAAGTGAGGTACCATTTTTATCGGGAGACCTGGGGGAACGCTGGGTGTGAGGAAATTTGTGGATCCATGCAGATTCCAGAACTTTCCCACACAGAAATTTGAGAAAAAAGTGATTTTTTTCAGCTAAATTTGAGGTTTGCAGGGGATTCTGGGTAGGAAAATGTTGGGGGACCCACGCAAGCCATACCTCGCTGGACTCCCCCGGGTGTCTACTTTTCAGAAATGTGTGGGTTTGGAAGTTTCCCAAGATGGCCGCCGAGCCCGGGGCCAAAAACCCAGGTGACTCCCCTTGCAAAACCAGGTTGTTTTGTGATAGGTAATTTTGAAGTCGCCTCAATAGGTTTTGGGCCCTTGCCTGTCGCGGGCACTAGGCTTACCCACACAAGTGAGGTACCATTTTTCTCGGAAGGCTTTGGGGAACGTGGGGTGGGTGGAATTTTGTGGATCCCCGCAGATTCCAGAACTTTTCACCACAGAAATGTGAGGAAAATGTGTTTTTTTGCAAGGGATTCTGGGTAACAGAACCTGGTGAGAGCCAGTCAAGTCACCCCATCCTGGATTTCCGTGGGTGTCTAGTTTTCAAAAATGTATAGGTTTGCTAGGTTTCCCTAGGTGCCGGCAGAGCTAGGGTTCAAAAACTACAGCTAGGTACTTTGCCAAAAAAGGGTCAGTTTTCACTGTGAAAATGTGGTGTGTCCACGTTGCGTTTTGGGCTGTTTCCTGTCGCGGGCACTAGGCCTACCCATGCAAGTGAGGTACCATTTTTCTCTGAAGACTTTGGAGAACGCGGGTGGGTAGAATTTTGTGGATCCACACAGATTCCAGAACTTTCCACCACAGAAATGTGAGAAAAATGTGTTTTTTTGGACAAATGTTTAGGTTTGCAAGGGATTCTGGGTAACAGAACCTGGTGAGAGCCAGTCAAGTCACCCCATCCTGGATTCCCCTGGGTGTCTAGTTTTCAAAAATGTACAGGTTTGCTAGGTTTCCCTATGTGCCGGCTGCGCTAGGGCCCAAAATCCACAGGTAGGCATATTGCTAAAAACAAATCTGTGCCTAGTCGGCTTTCTGCCGCCCTGGGGGGGGGATTTTGGGGGTGGGGTTGCCCCGATATGCCCCCAAGGGGGGCAGAAACACTGTGGCTATTTTTTGGGGGGGTGGGGGCATTGGTATGCCCATTCTGGGCAGCCCACACCCCCACGCATAAAAAAAGCCAGCGTAATCGTTGCCGTCCAGTGGGCTTTTTGCCCCCCAGGGGGGGGGCAGATTTGGGGCTACTGCCCCCATCTTCCCCCCAGTGGGGGCAGAAAGGCTGTAATTTTTGCGGGTGGGGGGTGGGGGCATTGGCATGCCCGTTTGGGGCAGCCCCCACCCTAATTAAAATTTGCCCAAAAAAATCCCTGGCGTCTAGTGGGCTTTTTGCCCCCCCGGGGGGCAGATTGGGGGCTACTGCCCCATCTGCCCCCCAGGGGGAGCAGGAAGGCTGTACGTTTTGCGGGGAGGGGGTGAGGGCATGGGCATGCCCGTTTTGGGCAGCCCCCACCCTAATTCAAATTTGCCCCAAAAATCCCTGGCGACTAGTGGGCTTTTGCCCCCCCCGGGGGTGCAGATTGGGGGCTAATGCCCCCATCTGCCTCCCAGGGAGGCAGAAGATCCACTAGGCACTCAGGATTTTTTGGGCAAATTAATTAGGTGAGGGCTGCCCAAAACGGGCATGCCAATGCCCTCACCCTAATTAAAATTTGCCCAAAAAATTCCCTGGCGTCTACTGGGCTGTTTGCCCCCAGGGGGGCAAAAAGGCTGTCATTTTTGTGGGGACGGGTGGGGGCATTGGCATGCCCATTTTGGGCAGCCCCCACCCTAATTCAGATTTGCCCCAAAAAATCCCTGGTGTCTAGTGGGCTTTTTGCCCCCCCAGGGGGGGCAGAAAGGCTGTAATTTTTGCGGGGGTGGGGGCATGGGCATGCCCATATTGGGCAGCCCTCACCACTAATTATAATTTAAAAAAAATCCCTGGTATCTAGTGGGCTTTCTGCCCCCCCGGGGGGGCAGAAATACTGTACCTTTGTGGCGGGAGGTGTGGGTGCATTGGCATGCCCATATTGAGCAGCCCCCACCCCTAATAATAATTTTTTTTTAAATCCCTGGTATCTAGTGGGCTTTCTGCCCCCCCCACGCCGGGGGGGCAGATTGGGGGATACTGCCCCCATCTGCCCCCCAGGGGGGCAGAAAGACTGTGATTTTGTGGCCGGGGGGGTGGGGGCATTGGCATGCCAATATTGGGCAGCCCCCACCCCTAATTAAAATATAAACAAAAATCACTGGTATCTAGTGGGCTGTCTGCCCCCCCGGGGGGGGGAAGATTGGGGGCTTCTGCCCCATCTGCCCCGAAAGACTAAATTTGCCCAAATTCTTATGGGGGGAGCAAAGGCCGTTGCCCAAGGGGCCGCTCCCCCCTCCCTGGTGTCTAGTGGGTGGATCCCTGCTTGGGGATCGCCCTCCTGGGGTGATCCCCAAGCAGGGATCTACTGGGGAAGGGTACCATTGGAAAGGGGAGATTCTCCCCTTTCCAATGATACCTCTCCCATCTTTCTACGTGCTCAGGGGGCTGAGATAGCCCCCTGAGCACATAGAAAGTGAAACTGAAATGAGCCTAAAGGCTCATTTTAGTTTTGGTTTCTGTGAAATGACGACAGCGTGACGTGCGCGCTGATCGTCATTTCACAAAAACCAGGGAGGGGGGCCTCGGGAGCTGGGGAAGCTCTTCCCCAGCTCCCGAGGCTTTGGGGGAGAAAAGGAAATCCCTCTGCTGTCTGCAGCAGAGGGATTTCAGTGCCCTGTCCTCATGACGGAATGGTTCCGTCATGAGCACAGAGACACCGATGCTCATGACGGAACCATTCCGTCATGAGCATCGAAGGGGTTAAAGCATAAAGAAAAATAACAATTGTATACGTAAACTCTTATTTAACCACTGTATAATTTATAAGTAAATAACAGAGTGTAAAAAGAAATGGAGAATTAATTGATAAATATCATAAAAACCTACAAAACACAATTCATGGGGGTTTGGGCACTTCTTCAATCCGGGGAACATGAAGACCTCTCTTGTTTGCAGATATATCTAAAAAATTTGTAGTGGGTAGCCATAAAAGATTATGTTTGATAGCTGGGGACATTGGAGTAACGAACGCTCCGTCTAGTCTGTGATTGTAACAGACACCATACCACCAGGCCTGGAAAGATACTGTAGTACTGTCCTTTCATGCCTTAGCAATTTGCTAAAAAGCAACTGCCAGGAGTAAATCAATTATATGGAAATTATGGGATTGTGTAGCCCAATCTTCAGAAACACTACCAAGGAACAGATTAATAAAGTGAAAAGGAGTGTGTGTGTGTGAAAAATATTATTGATTTGTTGCCAAACCTGCAACCAAAAGTTATAGGTATGAGAACATTCAAACAACATGTTTAAAGTTCGCTGAAAGAGCATTGCATGTCCAACAGGATGGGGAGAGAGTGGAGTTCATTTTACACAGGGAAACAGGAGTATAGCTAAGCCTATTGTTAATGAAAAACAAAGACTGAGTAGTGTTAGGTGCCCTAGAAGTTTTCCTTATTTTAGTCCAAACAGAAACAGAAAAGGAGGTCTGGAGATCGACTTCCCAAGAAAGTTCTACGCCTGGTTTTGGCTCGAGTATCCGAAGGACAGGTTATCTGTTTATATAATTGAGATGCCGAAGGAGAGTTATTCAAAAGTGAATATATATTGTGATTAGAAGATGTAGCAGTAGGGACTGACAAGAATTGGGCGTAAGTTGATTGAATTAAGGAAATTAAGGAAGAATATTGAGATTCATAAGAATTGGGTAAAGAGAAATGTGCTGGAGCAGAAGAAAAAGAAATACATTTGTTTTCATGAAAAAGTTGATAAACCCAACAAAGTCCTCTAGTACTGCCAAGCTTTCCAAAAAATAAATGTATTATTAATCCTGAGGGATTTATTATACCAAATAGAAGATTGTAAAAATTGTTCTTTAGGTTCTTGGTAAGAAGTAATAATAGGTTGTAAAGTGTTACAAGTATTATGAAGGATAGGAAGAGATAAAGATGGGGGTCTATGTGTAAGAGTTATAAATTCTTGAAAAGAGAATGGCTAAATAAAGAACTTTTCAATATTAATCCATAAGGGTAAGTTGGGAGTCTCGTCATTATGTAATAACAAAGAAGATTGTTTGAGTGAAAAAGCTATATGGTATGAGTGGAAGTCTGGAAAATGTACTCCTCCTAAATGTTTGGGACTTTTAAGTGTATGGATAGACATACAAGGTTTCCTATTATTCCACACGAATTTAGACAAGATCGAATAAATTAATTTATATTGGGATTTAGGTATATTTACAGGAATGTTAGAGACATAAAAGAGTATTATAGGTACAAGCATCATTTTTTTAGTGTCTAAGCGACCCCACCAAGACAAACAAGCATTGGCATAGCCAATAGGTCTCGCCTTTGGGACCTTATAAGTGTTTAGCCATGCAACAGTTGATGTTGTTGCACCAAGGATATTGTGCTGCATAACTAAATACTTATAAGGTCCCAAAAGCGAGACCTATTGGCTATGCCAATCTAGTAACAATAAAAAACAGCAAATGTGGCTTGCTACCCCCAATTAATTACTTAGCAGCTTAGGAAGTATGTTTTAGTCCTGGTGTGAAGCTTTACAGCCATTAATGTCAAGTAGTTTATTTAATGTGTTAGACCCACTGTTTAAACCTCCATGCTAACATTTAAACAGAGTCCCTCAGCCAGTTATGGTAAAATAGCTAATATGAGCACCTTGTATTCCTTGGCAACCAGTTCCCAATTAAAACATAGACACGGTGAAAGACAAACACACGCTGAGGAGGGACATGGCACAAGACACATAAACAAAGAAAGACATAGAAATTATAAGATATTGGTGTACATTAGTATACAAATTGGTGGTGCAACGGCAAAATAAAATATTGTGTGTTGAAGCGCTCCATTACATTGGATTGTGGCTGTTCTTGACCTACTCATCCGTATGTATTTTGTTGTGAGAGTTTATTTATATTTTAAAGAGAGTATGTTGGCAAATTGTTTTACTATTTTTTTACGTGCTCTTGGATTTTCACATTTAAATTATGTATTGTGGACTTTTTTTTTTTTTTTAAACTGGATCAGTGGCAGACATTAATGTAGGCCGCACCACTTTCAGAGAGGTAGAGAGGTCACCACATAGCTACGAGGCCATAAACTGGCCTTTTATGGCCAAGCAATGGGAAAGGAGGCAGGGAGCAGGACGTGGTGGGTCACGCGGGGGACGTGGGCCGGGGAAGTGGTGTCAAAAGCATTGGTTAGTTGAAAACAGCAACTACGGAAAGGGTGGGGGGTTAGTAAAGACGGCTGCAGGTGCACTTGTTGCTACGTGTCCCTGTGTAATGTAAGTGGTGCTCATGCAAAGCACTTCAGTGCCTTCGTGCCGAGTTTTTTTTTTTTTTTTTGCAGACTAATATAGCGCGAACTCGACCCGAAGGTATTGGAGCACTTTACATGAGCACCAGTTACGTTACACAAGGACACATTCATTAGTTGTTAGGTATGGTGAGATTTAAATATTTGCCCACAATCACAGAAAGCTGAGCCGAGTAGACGCCGAGGCTCGAACCTGGTTCCCCAGCTCCAAAGTAGGCAGCTCTAACCCTAAGGCCACAACCTCTCCCCAGTTAGTGCTACGTGAATGCGCGATAAACGATAATAAACGTAGGCTAAAAATTTTGTACTGCGAGTAAAAAAACAGACAGTTCCGTTACTAGTTTTTATGATGAGGAGATGAGGCTATATTTTTTTAAGCTGATATAAGCATTGTACTTATGCATTTTTATGTGTAAATGTATTAGTAGGCAGCGCTAACCCTAAGGCCACAACCTCTCCCCAGTTAGTGCTACGTGAATGCGCGAGAAATGGAAATAAATAAAGAGCAGTGCAGAGCTGGCTCCTTGTTTTGGGGTAGGCACAGGGAGATTAAGTGATTTTGCGCAGGATCACAGGATGTTGCGACGCCGAGACTTCAGAAATTCTGAGTGCAGAGAGGAAGCAGGTGTGCAAGTGAAGAGACAGAAAATGGTTTTTAGTCAAAGTTAGCATGACAAAGGGTAGTTTTCTGGGGTTCAAAGAGCGCGCACAATGCCGCCACCTCCGCACTTCCTTCGCAGGGCCGTAAACGTTATTACATTCTGCAACACAAAGAAGCACCACGATGTATAATTTCTGTGGCTGAATGCACCGATGCCTACTGTCGTCTCCAGCTTCCACTCGCTTCCTACATTTAAGTATTCTTTTGTTGCAATGCTTTGCCCTTCTGCCATGCATTGCCTTTCGTCAGTTAGCTACATGTTTTGCATGTCACCACGCCCCAGTGGCATAAAGTTAACAGAGCTCTGGAATTATTGGAGTCCCATTGGAGACAATGGAATGGCAGAGGACCAATAGGAACTGGTATAGTGTAAGTGGTGCTCATGCAAAGCACTTCAGTCCCTTCCTGGCGAGTTGGCGCTATTATAAAGCGTGATAAACGGAAAAAAATAAATAAAAAGCAGCGTGGTGCTGGATCCTTGTGTAATATAAGCGGTGCTCATGCAAAGCACTTCAGTCCCTTCCATGCGAGTTGGCGCTATGTTAAAGCGCGACAAACGGAAATAAATAAATAAAGGACACCTTCAAAGCCACAGCCCTTGCCCCTTAACCCCTCCCAGAAGCGCACATATGCGCACGTTCTAAAAATAAATGTAAACAAATAAAACCAGGTTATGCACGGGGAGATTACGTGATTTTGCGCAGGATCACAGGATGATGAGCCGATGCCAAGACTTCAGTAATTCTGAGTACAGAGAGGAAGCTGGTTTGCAAGTGAAGAGACCTCAAATGGTTTTTGGTCAAAGAGGGTACTAAGTTAGATCATGCTTATATGTGTTTGCTTTGCCGTTCGTTTTTCCTTTCCTTCCTATATCTTTCTGTTTACAGAATATTGCATAACAGCTGGCAGAGAGACAGAAAGACATAGGAAGGAAAAAAAAACGAAGAACAAGTTTCGCTTTCCTGTCAAAGGGCGGGGGCCCAGAGCTGGCAACTACGGAAAGGGTGGGGGGTTAGTAAAGACGGCTGCAGGTGCACTTGTTGCTACGTGTCCCTGTGTAATGTAAGTGGTGCTCATGCAAAGCACTTCAGTGCCTTCGTGCCGAGTTTTTTTTTTTTTGCTGATTAATATAGCGCGAACTCGACCCGAAGGTATTGGAGCACTTTACATGAGCACCAGTTACGTTACACAAGGACACATTCATTAGTTGTTAGGTATGGTGAGATTTAAATATTTGCCCACAATCACAGAAAGCTGAGCCGAGTAGACGCCGAGGCTCGAACCTGGTTCCCCAGCTCCAAAGTAGGCAGCTCTAACCCTAAGGCCACAACCTCTCCCCAGTTAGTACTACGTGAATGCGCGATAAACGATAATAAACGTAGGCTAAAAATTTTGTACTGCGAGTAAAAAAAACAGACAGTTCCGTTACTAGTTTTTATGATGAGGAGATGAGGCTATATTTTTTTTAAGCTGATATAAGCATTGTACTTATGCATTTTTATGTGTAAATGTATTAGTAGGCAGCGCTAACCCTAAGGCCACAACCTCTCCCCAGTTAGTGCTACGTGAATGCGCGAGAAATGGAAATAAATAAAGAGCAGTGCAGAGCTGGCTCCTTGTTTTGGGGTAGGCACAGGGAGATTAAGTGATTTTGCGCAGGATCACAGGATGTTGCGACGCCGAGACTTCAGAAATTCTGAGTGCAGAGAGGAAGCAGGTGTGCAAGTGAAGAGACAGAAAATGGTTTTTAGTCAAAGTTAGCATGACAAAGGGTAGTTTTCTGGGGTTCAAAGAGCGCGCACAATGCCGCCACCGCCGCACTTCCTTCGCAGGGCCGTAAACGTTATTACATTCTGCAACACAAAGAAGCACCACGATGTATAATTTCTGTGGCTGAATGCACCGATGCCTACTGTCGTCTCCAGCTTCCACTCGCTTCCTACATTTAAGTATTCTTTTGTTGCAATGCTTTGCCCTTCTGCCATGCATTGCCTTTCGTCAGTTAGCTACATGTTTTGCATGTCACCACGCCCCAGTGGCATAAAGTTAACAGAGCTCTGGAATTATTGGAGTCCCATTGGAGACAATGGAATGGCAGAGGACCAATAGGAACTGGTATAGTGTAAGTGGTGCTCATGCAAAGCACTTCAGTCCCTTCCTGGCGAGTTGGCGCTATTATAAAGCGTGATAAACGGAAAAAAATAAATAAAAAGCAGCGTGGTGCTGGATCCTTGTGTAATATAAGCGGTGCTCATGCAAAGCACTTCAGTCCCTTCCATGCGAGTTGGCGCTATGTTAAAGCGCGACAAACGGAAATAAATAAATAAAGGACACTTTCAAAGCCACAGCCCTTGCCCCTTAACCCCTCCCAGAAGCGAACATATGCGCACGTTCTAAAAATAAATGTAAACAAATAAAACCAGGTTATGCACGGGGAGATTAAGTGATTTTGCGCAGGATCACAGGATGATGAGCCGATGCCAAGACTTCAGTAATTCTGAGTACAGAGAGGAAGCTGGTTTGCAAGTGAAGAGACAGCAAATGGTTTTTGGTCAAAGAGGGTACTAAGTTAGATCATGCTTATATGTGTTTGCTTTGCCGTTCGTTTTTCCTTTCCTTCCTATATCTTTCTGTTTACAGAATATTGCATAACAGCTGGCAGAGAGACAGAAAGACATAGGAAGGAAAAAAAAACGAAGAACAAGTTTCGCTTTCCTGTCAAAGGGCGGGGGCCCAGAGCTGGCAACTACGGAAAGGGTGGGGGGTTAGTAAAGACGGCTGCAGATACACTTGTTGCTACGTGTCCCTGAGTAATGTAAGTGGTGCTCATGCAAAGCACTTCAGTGCCTTCGTGCCGAGTTTTTTTTTTTTTGCAGATTAATATAGCGCGAACTCGACCCGAAGGTATTGGAACGCTTTACATGAGCACCAGTTACGTTACACAAGGACACATTCATTAGTTGTTAGGTACGGTGAGATTTAAATATTTGCCCACAATCAGAAAAAGCTGAACCAAGTAGACGCCGAGGCTTGAACCTGGTTCCCCAGCTCCAAAGTAGGCAGCTCTAACCCTAAGGCCACAACCTCTCCCCAGTTAGTGCTATGTGAATGCGCGATAAACGGAATTAAATAAAGAGCAGTGCGGAGCTGGCTCCTTGTTTTGGGGTAGGCTAGACTCGACCTAAAAACTAACAGATGGATTTCAAAAACTACAATCAATGGCACTGCTTTAAGAGGAGTTCCTCTTTCGTGCCAAGTTTGGTGTGCATCCAGTCAAAACGTTTTTTGCTGTATCAGAGGCCAAACTTTGCATCTGGGAGTTAAAGAGGGTACTAAGAGTTACATCATGCTTATAAGTGTTTGCTTTTACCGTTCGTTCTGAGAGGGAGGGCGAGGGTGAACAGGCAGGGGAGAGAGAGTAGAGAAATGTAAACAAGCGCGCACGGCCACGCTAATTAGAAACAGATGGCCCCTGCGCGCCGCTGCTCGCTCCCGCAAGGTGGATGCCACCACACGCACAAGTGTCAGGAAAGTGCAGACCGATTCCAAAAGGTCATCTCCTAGTGCAGCGCATGTGCGCTGAGCTAGGCTCGACCTAAAAAAGGGGATTCCAACGGGAAATAAGCAAATTCAATGTTCTCTGCAGTTCTTTAAAATTAAGAGAAGCAGTTTCTTTAATAGACGGAGTAAACCATAAACCAAGATATTTAATTTTAGTTGGGTTCCAATGGAATTGAGAAGAGGTAAAATCAACATGAAAACGTAACTTGTTTGATGAAAGAATTTCATACTTGTCTGGATTCAGTTTATAACCCGAGACTGATGCAAAAGATCCACCTCAGATAAAAAAAGAAGGTAAAGAAGTTTGTGGATGTGATATAAATAATAGAATGTCATCAGCATAAGCAGAAAGTTTCACCTGATTGTCACCATAATGAAAACCTGTGATTTGGGCATGTCAACAAATCTTAATCAAAGAGGATTCGAGAGCAAGAAGACAGAGAAGAGGAGAGAGAGGACATCCTTGTCGAACCCCTCTGTGAAGTGAAAAAGATGAAGAGAGAAGGCCATTAACGAAAATCGCAGATGTAGGGGAGGAATACAACATAGATACATAGGGGCAGATTTACAAGCCCCTTGCGCCACTTTTGCGTCACTTTTCCCATGTTAAAAGTTACGCAAAAGTTGTGCAAGGGGCTTGTAAATCTGCCCCATAGTTAATAAAAGTAGGACCAAAACCAAACCAGGATAGAGTAGAAAAAATAAAAGGCCAGCCAACTCAATCAAAAGCCTTCTCTGCGTCTAAAGAGATGGTGGCTAGAGAATGTTTATAGGAAGTTGATTTGCTTAGGACATTAAAAAATAAACGAGTGTTATCAGAGATGTGTCTTCCCTTTATAAAACTGTTTTGTTCATGACTAATCAAATTACACAATAGGGGTTCTAAACAGAGAGCTAGAATTCTGGCAAATATTTTATAGTCTACATTAATTGGAGAGATTGGCCTATAGTTTTTACACAATGTATGATCTTTATTATCTTTAGGAATAAGACAGATTAAGGCATCTTCAAAAGAGCCACTTGACTTGTGAGAAGAAATAAAAAAGAGAAAGAGTTGATGCAATTTAGGAAGAAGGAGTTTAGAGAAGTGAGAATAAAATTCTATAGTAAAGCCGTCGGGACCTGGTATTTTACCCCGTTTAATAGTGCGCATAGCGTTTGAAATGTCCTGAATTTGAATATCATCATCTAGTGATGCAAAATCAATGTTTGGATCAGAATGAGGAGTAATCGGAAGACAATTATTTAAGAATATCTTCTGAAGATATGGGTACTTCAGAAGTATAGAGATTTTGAAAGAATTGAGTGAATTCCTTCAAAATGTCTTTGTTTTTATAAACCATATTATTGGAAGAAGTGAGAATAGATTAGGTCTTGGTGTGATCTTTTTTAAATTTTAAATAATTTGCCAGCAATTTTCCAGTTCTATTTTGACCACCGTAATATTTGGTGGAGGATTTAAGTAAAAATGAGATAGCACTTTCTGTGGATATTTTGTTAAAGATGAATTTGGATTTGATAAGCTCCTTTAAACATATTTTAGAGTTATATTGAAGATACATTTTGTTTAGTTGTTTAATACAAATTGTAAGTGTCTTCGATTGATTGAAAGATGCTTTCTTTTTACGGGATACAAAAGATATGATGAAGTCTCTAGAGGCAGCTTTAAAAGTATCCCATATAACTTGAGGAGAGATTGTTGGATTCTCATTTTCAAGAAAGAAAGTATTGGCAAATAATTCAAAGCTTTGATTGAAATTAGGATCTAATAAAAGGGAATTATTAAATCTCCACCTTCTAACTCCTTGAGTAGGAGGAAGAAGATCCAAGTGTAAAATGACTGGAGCATGATCTGAAATTAATATGGACCCTATACTTGAGTCAGTAACATGTTGTGTAAGAGATTTATAAAGGAACAGATAATCCAGTTGGGATTGGGAGAGGTGTACAGGAGAGATAATGTGTACTATAAAAGTGTATGATTGCATAATCTCCAAGCATCAACTAAAGATCTCTGGTGGATAGCAGACGTAAATTGAGAGTGCATGCGAGATGGAATGAATTTAGATTTAGAGTTCCGATCAATAATGGGGTCAAAAACCATGTTACAATCCCCACCAACTATCAAATAATCTTCTTTATAAAACATCAATTTAGATGACATGTCAGGCCAAAAGGTGTTATCTGGAAAAGTGGGCGCATGAAGGTTAAAAATTGTCAAAGGTATATTATTGATTATCAATGAAATAGAGACCTATCTACCCGTCATATCAGTATCATGTGTGACCACTTGTATGTCTAACTGTTTATGGCATAAGATAGCAACACCATTGCGTTTCCCAGTACAGGATGAGGCAAAAACATGGCCCACCCATTGTTGTTTGGTACCTCTTGGTCTGTTCGAAATACATATTGAGAGTATGGTCACTAACTGTTCCTTATGCCAGGGCTCTAGAGGAAGTCCTGATTGCCTCAGATTCAGACACCAGCACTGTAGACATCATGGAGGACACCCCACAGGATGCCATCCGCTATGGGTCCTAACCCATAGCGGATTCACTGCAGTCATCTACACCATTTTAGTTGGTGCTTCAGGGGGAGTACAGTTCAGCCGGAGAGAGCGCGATGTTGGGCTCCTTGAGGGACTTTATGGAACATGTATTTTGGGAGTGCTCAGTGACCCGCACATAGACGTGGGAGGGGCACAGAACGGCTGAATGGGCAGGCCCCCTCCTTCTCCGATTCCTTCTTCCACTTCTTCCCCTTTACCTATACTGTGAGCTTGCATGAGTGAAACTTTGACTGAGTGTTGTGTGCGTGAGTGGCTGAGCGGGAGAGTGGGCTTGGGCGACACACCACTGGTGCTGCGCTGGGGCACTTCTTCTACATGGCAAAGTTATAGTCTTATGGGTGGCTGCTGTGTGGTTGACAGGTATATAGTCTGCTGGTGATTCGGTTGTGGCCCGATTTTTGTATCTGAAGTTTGCTTGCAACCTGTTTTACTTTTGATTTTAGATTAAAGTTGGGGGTTAGAAGTATGATGAGGGAGGCACGATTTGTTATTGTGGTGTTTACCCGGGGAGTGGAAGGGATGGGTTATACGCAGGGATATTTTTGTTGGCAGCATTGGCGGGGCATTTGTGATAAGGTGATGCAAGACTACGGGTTACCAGATGACACAGTTTAAACTTGTAACATGGGATGGATGGGGCCTTAACTCCTTTGTCAAGAGATACAGGATGTACACCTACCTTCGCTGACATGGCATTCATATAGCTATGCTGCAGGAAACTCACTTAACAGAAACAGAGGTTACTAAGCTCCATAGGAAATGGAGAGGTCAGATGTTCTCTGCACTTACTCTTCCTATGCCCGGGGAGTGCTTATTTGGGTGGCCCCTCAGGTCCCATTCAGGATCCTTGGCAGCGAGGCAGAGATAGAGGGGACATATGTCCTGGTACATGCGGAGCTGGACGGTAAAGAAATCTGTCTCCTGAATATTTATGCCCCAAAAGTTGATGATGACACTTTCTACCTACACACTGAGACTCTTTTACTTCCCTTTGTGGGGATCCCAGGGGTGTGGGCTGGGGATTTTAACTGCGTCTTGGACAGCTCCTTAGATAGACACCCCCAGCTGACTCCCTCTAAGCCGAACATGGCAGCCACACTCTGGGGGTCATGGACAGGCTGGGCTACACGGACGCGTGGCACACGATGTACCCGGAGGGTGGGGGATACACCTGCTACACTCCCGCACATACAGTTCTCAGTAGGTTAGACCATTTCCTACTTTCAGGGGAGGCGGCTGTGGTGGCAATTCACATACAAGTGTTAGGCAGATACCTTTCAGACCACGCACACGTGCTCCTGGAGTGGGGACCACCGGGTCATCTACCATAGGTCCCTCTGTGGCATTTAAGACCGGAGGCCCTAAAGGATGACATGTTCTAAGGGGACTGAGGGAGGCGACGAGAGCTTATTATGAAGACAATTAGGGATCAACTACATGCAGAGGGACAGAACGGGAAACTCTAAAGGTGGTAACTTGAGGGTAATGCTGCTCCAGGGTGGGTGGACTGAGGATAACCTGGCTACATTGCAGGGAGTAGATCCTGATGGAGGACCCCAGGGAGAGACACTGCTGTGTGCCCAATGCAGGGTGGGAGAAATATGGGATACACTGGATTGCCTGGTTTGGCGTGAGTACCGCCAACTGCTACACTGGGAGGGGGACACATCAGGTCATCTATTGGCATGGCTTCCCAAGCGTGCATGCCCCCCCCCCCCCGATTTTTCTAATGCTCCAACAGGCGGATAGTAGCCACATATCTACGCAACATGGTATTAACACTTTCATGCATGCTCACCTATCATCCGTCTGTAGTGAAGAGGTGCGAATAGCTCCGAATGTATTAGAGGGTTTCTTGGATGACCTAACTATCCCCAGCTTCACTAAAGGCTAACTTGAAGGCTTCAGAGGAGAAATCAGAGGAGGACCTGAAAGAAGCTGTGACCAACATGGCTCACTGCAAATCCCCTGGTCCCGATGGCCTGCCAGTGGAGTATTGTCAATCTTACACAGAACTTCTACTCCCTCACTTAGTGGAGACCTAACAAGAGGCCAAATGGATGGGATCCCTACCACTGACAATGAGGGAGGCTCAAATTGTAATGCTCCTCAAACCAGGTTTAGGACCCGTGGATGCTGGGCTCTTATCGGCCCTTATCAATGCTGGGTGTCGACACCAAAATATTGGCCAAAGTATTAGCACTCCAGCTGAGCAGAGTGATAACTCATCTGGTCCACACACACCAATGTGGGTTCATGCAAGGCCGCGGCTCACACACGAACCTTCTTCGACACTTTCATGTCATGATACTCTAACCTGGGACTACCTGTGGGCGGTGCTGGCATGAATGGTTCTCGGCCAGGAATTTATTTCCTGGGTACGCCTTCTGTACAATAAGCCGACTGCTATGGTCTGAAATGACGGAGTGGTTTCTGAGCTTTTTCCCATTCTGCTTGGCTCGAGACAGGGTTGTCCGTTGTCCCCACTTTTATTCGCCTTGGCGATGGAACCCTTGGTGATCTGATTGCGACGGGACATGGCTCACTGGGGTATCACCGTAAACGGCCGGGTTCACGTCATATCCCATTAGGCCGATGATGCCCTGCTCTATATAACCCACCCAGAGAAGACATCTTAGCTGGATTTGGTTTCGTGTGAGGGCTGAGGGTTAACAATCAGAAATAAGTTATGTTTCCTCCTGCAGCATTGGTTGTCAAGGAGGTGATAGACCTCCCCACAATAGTATTTCGATGGGAATATGATCATTTCCGGTACCTGGGAATTCAAGTGGTACATTCAACAGATGCTCAATATGCATTGAATATGGGAGTAATCCTTGCAAGTTTATGGTCCGCTATCAGCTTCTGGAATCACCTCCCTCTTTCTATAATGGGACATGTGGCATTGTCCCGGATGGTCCTTCTGCCCCGTTGTCTATACGTCCTTCAAAACTCCTTCTGCACTATCCCAAGATCAACATTTGAGACCCTTAATAGTCTCCTTGTCTCTCTGGTATGGGCCGGGAAATGCAGCAGAGTTATGTTGGAGATCCTTAAGTTGAACCTGGAATTGGGGGGGCTGGGCCTCCCAGACTTGTGTCTTTAAAATCTCACGACCCTCCTTTAATACGCAGCTCAATGGTGTGCGGAGGGCCCCAATATAGAGAAAGATCTCCTGGTGAACTGGGGACGTGAAAATAGTCTCCCTGAATGTCTCATGATGGGATCTAGGAGCCCCTTGGATTACCCTTTTGTAGTTCACTGAGTTGCGCAGGCCTGAGAGCAGGCGGTCACCCTAGTGCTCTGGAAGGCTCCATACGCACAAATGCTGCCACTACAATGTCTCCAGAGCTTCCGCCATGTTCAGTAGCCCCGGGGGTAGTGGGCGTAGCAGGGCTACGCGGAGGTCCACGGAGTTGCAAACAAACTCCGTGGAACTCCGCTCCGCTACGCCACCTGCCTCCACCCCCCCTATATTATCAAGTAAATCTACATTACGTAATAGTAAATTAAAACCACTACCTGGCATGTGGAAGAGGAGGAGGGCAGCCCGGGGATGCCACATGCCAGGTAGTGGTTTTAATTTACTATTACGTAATGTAGATTTACTTGATAATATAGGGGAGGTGGAGGCGGGGGCTGGCCACACAGCTCCAGTGGTGGCCTGTATATTTTTCCTCCTTTATTTCACTTAGACACTTTTGCAGAGTGACTGAGAGTATAGATCCTGATGAATGCCTGTTGGCAGAAACATGTTGACCACTTGAATGAGGGCACATCTGCTGAAAATCATCAATATTCTCTTGTCTTTTAACCTTGTCACTGTGACCGCCTAATAAACTTTCAGTGAGCACAGTTAGACATTTTTAAATCACATTCTATCACAGCTTCTGCACTCTGCCCCTCACCTCACCTGTATTTTTTCTCTCATCTTGCTAACTAAAACACCTCTGCTCCTCCCCCCTTGGGGGAGTTGTAGCCCACACCCTGGTGTGAGGAGGGAACCCATATGATGAAGCATGTCACCTAACGGTGAGTGAGGGTTCTTGTTCTGAGGGAATCCTCCCCTTCCCCTCTCTCTGTTAGTACTCATGCTGTGCTCTTTTCTCACCTTTTCTTTCTTGTCCCTGACATTTAGCCAGAGGTACTTCTGTATGAAAATAGTATCTTAGGGATCGGTACCCTACTGGCTCATTAAGATCCCATTTGTAGATCCTAAGTGTGTTTTTGACATTCACACATATGACATGGGGATGCCCTTATCTCCAGTCTTACTGGTTGGGAGTGTTGGAGATGCTTCGCGAAGCCATGGGATCCCGGATTAAGGCAATGATCAAGCGTTGTCTCTTCGGTGTCTTACCCGCGCCTAAGGTCGGGACCAAGATGCAGTAAAAGTTTGCGAGTCTGGTATTGGTGTTGGCTAGGCACCACATTTCGATACATTGGACCCACCCTGCTCCCCCTCGACTCTACAGATGGAGGGGCGACGTGCTAGAATGGGGAGTAGCTGAAGAGAGATGCCTACATATAGTTCGTGTGGACGAGAATGTTGCCCAAGACTTGGATGTTACTGGATGAAATGCAGGCTATTGTGCTGATGGGAGAGGATCTGGATGCTCTTACACAGACAGGGACCCCTGCTTCCTGGGTTGGGGGAACCGACGGACACTCTGATCACATAGACTCCGACAGCCAGCACGACTGGGTAGGATCAGGGAACAGAGATGCCCTACTAACCTCAACAAAGGGACATGGGTTAGGGTAAGTAATCTGCTAACCACAAAGATACCCTTCCCATTTAGGTCATTACTTGATCCCACCCTGCGAGCGGATCTTTACCACACAGCCCCATACACCTGTTACGGTACATATTGTAGTTCCATCCGGGGAGGAGGACAGGGATGGACATAGTGGTTGGAATATGTCAATTCAATTAATCTGTGAAAATATATAATGCACTGCTCTGTCAATTGCTGCCTAGTTCTTAGCAGTTATGTTCTTTGTTTGACCTTGTACATTATTGTCACCTGATTGGGGATTTATAGCTTCTATTGTGTTTTCTCTTTTTTGGTTGCACTCTATGGCAGAGTTTTTCTGCCCTTCGACTTGATTTGTCATCCACTATGCACCACTTGTCCCTTCCAGGGATTGTACTAGATATGCTATGATACTAAACCTGAAATAAAAACAAGTTAAAAAAAGGATTGAATGCTTTTTTCCACGCTTGAGTTGAAATGAAGTCTTTGCGGATGATCACATTCTTATCTATATTGGTAGCAGCAATAATCTGTTCAATGGATAGGGCTACTGGCATGCTGCCGGCATGCTGGACCTCACAATGAAATTGACATACTTTTCAGCTGCTTTGGATGTCGAACTGTGGTGATGTACTGGCACTCATGAAAAGTAATCAGCAGGGTTTTGTTCTTTCCCCGGCTTGTGCTAAATTTAATAGTCATGCTTTTGCAGTCGTAACCTCCACCTCTCAATGTGAGGGGGCATCTTAGCTTTTGGATTTCCAAAGATAGTAAGCAACGCCTGGTGGTCCATGATAACGGTAAAACATTTTCAATATAGAAACACATATAAATGTTCGCAGGCCCAAACTACATCAATACTCTCCTTTTCCGGCTGAGAATAGGCATGTTCAGTTTCAGACCAGCTTCGACTGGCATAGGTCACAATGTGACTCTGAGCATTTGGATGACCATTGTGTTTAGCAAGTAGGGCCCCCAGCCCCACCAGGCTTGCATCTACTGTGATATCCATATGTAGTTTGGGGTCAAAATAGGCCATTTCAGTTGCATTCTCAATGGTATGTTTTATTCTTTTGAAACTTTGGTCACATTCAGAAGACCACTAGAATGGGACATTTCACTTTGTTAAGTATCTCAATGGGGCACACACCATTGGCATTGGAAAGTCATGAATGTATCATGAACAGTAACCAGGCTATGCCTTAGAAGGATTGCAGCATGGGTACATCTTGTGGGGGACAAGTAGATGGCAGTGCTTTCACCTTATCTGGATCAGGAGCCATTCCCCCATCAGAGAATATGAGCCCAAAGAATTTAAGTTTGGTCTTATGAAACTCATATTTTTCTGCATTCAGAGTAAGGCATGCATCAGAAAGTAACTTGTGTAAGAACCTTGTCATGCTCCTTTCGTGTTGTCCCAAATACCACTGTCATTAAAAGCATGGGTAACAGGTTGAATTACTCAGCGTATAACATCCTGAAATATTGCCACAGCCAAAGACACGCCAAAACCCAGTTTTTTGTATCTGGACAAACCAACATGAGTCGAACAAGTAGTAGTGTACCTGCAGTTCCCTTCCAGCTCGAGTTGATGGTATCCCTTGTTCAAGTCAAGACGGGAAAAGGCTTTGGCTCCATTTAATTGCATGATCATGTCTGCTATGTGGGAACCAGGATGTCTTTCTCTCTCGATTGCTTTGTTGGCCAGGTGCATATCATCTAGATTCTAACTCTGCACTATTGAAACGCGTTATCAGATAGCGCCAGGAGGCTCCCCTGGGAGCGACAGTTTGCGCTTTATAAATATCACATTTCATTTCATATCAACACAAATGCTCACTGCACCACCACTGTCCTTTTTTGGCACCACAACTATGGGCGGAAGCCATGGCGTAGGACTGTTGGATTGTTCAATTATGTCATGCTTCAACAGCATTTCTAGTCATTTCTTAACGGCTTCTTGCAAGTGAAAAGCAACTCTGTGGTGCTGTTGTACAACAGGGTGAATGTCCTCATTAATATGAAGTTGCACTTTAATTTTCTTGAGTTTTCCTAAACCATGAAACAACGACGGTTGTAATTGAGAGATATCAATCCCATGTCAGCAGCAGTAACAAAGCTGAGCGGGCATGCACTGGATGAGGTTCCTTGAATGACGTGGATCAGCGCTTGCACCAATGAATGGTTGCTATGAATGACCCTTGGATTGCAGAGGTTCAGGAGCAGCCCAAGTGTATTCCTTTGTGCCTAATGGAGTGAGGTGAGGCACAGAGGACAGGTTGTTAAACTTTTCCATGGGCATGATGTTGATCGAGTTCCACTGTCTATAAAGGAAATTACTGACTGATCATTCAGTTTCAGTGTGATTATGGAACAACCTCCAAATGAAGTTTGTTGTTTTGTTTGGTGGAGTTCTTTTGAATTGCGGTCTTCTTTACAAGCAGCTAATCCTACATGTGCACGCTGCTCTTTGGTAGCTACCATTAGCGCACATACATCTTCTTCATCGTACTCGACAGCGATGTCGAGGAGCCTTTGTATGATGAGCTCAACAACGCTTGATCTAGCCTCCTTTCCATTTGTTGTAGTTGATGTTGCTTTTTGATTTTGTGGGCGTGGCAAGAATGTTTCTGGAACCTTCTGGCACCCATTTTCTTTTCTCACGGTGACTCATCTGATTTCTCTTTTGCTTTGCAAACCATTATGAAGAGGTTTTCTTTCCCGCAACCTTTGCATGTCTGTCCTATGGCTGGATATTTACCTTCATGGGGAAATGAAAATCTACATTGGAAACATAACTTTGATTTCTTTAAAGATGTCAACTTACTTGCATCTTGTTTTTGCTTGTGCTTGCTTTTCACAGTCAGGGCTGATTCATGATGGACATGTCCCGCTTGCATATCAGCAGCTTGCCGATATGCTCATTCTTTTGCTATTGCAGCCATGAGCATTTTCTCCAGACTGTGTTTCTCTCAACATGTGTCTTCTAAATGAATCGGAACGGCAGCCACTGATGATTCTGAGGCGCACCGCTTCTGTTGTCATGCTTGATTGAAGATGTATCTTTCATAGTCGGCATTCGGCATTTGATTGAACTTGGCTTCCAACGCTTCTTTTATCTTTTGATACAGTTTTGCTTCAGTTTGCAAGAATTTCTTTATCACTTCTTTCACTTCATGACCAGCAAGGTTCTTTAAGTATTTAATGATCTTATCATCTACTTCTTTTAGTGCATCTATGAAGTCATCAAATGTTTCGATCCATGCAGCCCACCTGGTACAAATGTTTTGCTTCTTCTCCGTGTCAAATGCCAGTGGTGGTTTCCGCAATGATGCTGCTGTATATTTCATGCTCCCCTCTGTCGACATTGTGTTGGCATGTGCTGCCTGGGTGACTGCGATGGAAGATAGCCCTTAGCACCTGCAACTTCTGCAAACACAACCTGTGTGTTTTTCCTAGGGTCTCCACGTCGCTTCACTTGCTTAAGTCAGCAAGTACGTTTCTGCTTTCGTACCTGGTTATCACTGCCTTTAGCATTTGTTTTGCATGTGTGGTGGCTCTGTGTTATGGTGCAGTACACCATCTCTTCTTTCAGCCTTACCAGCAGATTCTGGCGGGCTTTTCAAATGTGCTCCTCTGTCAGGCCTTCAACTTCTTCCAGGAGCCATTTCAGGCTGGAGCGGGGCTTTGACTCCACACACACCGACCTCCGACTGCTTCGCATCAATTTAGGGTGCCCATGGATTGCACAAACAGCTGTTTTGTTGCAAACTCTCAGGGAGAGCAGTCTTGCTTCTTCTGGCATGTATCCCCTACTCGTCACCAGCTGTAGCATCCTCCCTATTCCGGGAGCATGCAAATAAAACACGCTGAACGCAGAGCTCTGCAACAGACTTCTTTATTCTTCAACATATGATCAAACACTGCACGCATTGCATCATGACTTTAATAACCACACCTTAACACCTCCCAGCAGCTTGTTAAATTCCTGTTTAAAGTCTGCCCAGAACCGCAAGGGTCCTAGCACTCATAATCTTAAAGACACTACAAACAGTGGCTCCTCCTGGAGCAGTGTCAAACAGCCAGATGATGCCACATGTGATGTAATGGCTCTAGGTGATCAAAGCGTGCACAGCTCCAACCCTGCTCAGAAACCAGCTCTGTGAAAACACATATTAAAACAATGAAAAAGGGGACTCTCAGACATAACTACAAAGTGCACCCCTTCTCTGCATGGAGAACAGTGGCCATCAAAACAAACAGCAACATGAATCTACTCACTCTCTGCTCCTGTGCATGTTGACACTGTCCTCCCATCACCTGCTGACCAAGGACAAACGTCTGAGCTTCTGGTTGCTTCATCTTCCTACCTCTAGCCCCACTGTGAGATCCCACCACCACATGAGCTGCACAGTCTGGCCTTTATAGTAAGGCAGTGGACCCTGGAGTCAACCTACTTCGGGTAGGGGACAAACTGTGCACTGCTGTACAACAGGCCCAGGACTTCCACTGTGTTGCAGACTGACAACTGCATGCAGAAGCATCTCTGCCCCCTGTGCAGCTGATTTTTGTGCACCTCAGTAATGCTCAGGAAGGGTCAACTTTCTACTGGATCTCCTGTACCTGAAGGCTGGCCTGCTGTAGAGCATAAAGCCTATGGCTTTCAAGGCACCATAATTAGGGTAAGAGTAGAGAAGTGGAAAAGGTGTGGCGCACCGGCCAGGGCGGGTGACTCCAGAACATGGGGGCTCATGGTTCGATCCCCTGCACCAGCGGCAGGTTAGCCCAGCACCATGTGACTCTGGGCAATAGCTCGCTTAATCTTCCCGACTGCCCCAGCGCCTTGACACCCTCGGGTAATTGTTCGCGCTTTACAAATACTGGATTTAATTTCATTTCAGAAGTAGTGTGAGAGCGGGGTTACCATCTGAAGGAGGTGTTAACCTCCAGTCCTGCCCATAAATACCAGAGTCCCATTTTATTTCTGTTCCTTGCCACCTGACAAACATCACAGACTACCATCCTAGCATGTCATGATTTTCCATAACTTTTATAGCTGGTCTGACGTCTCTACAATGATTTCCGGTCCTAATCATAAACATAAACACAATAGTGATTATTTAGGGAAAATGGTTCCATCTTTTGCATAAGAACAGTGAATTAACTTAAGACTGCATTAAAATTTCTATTTCTACTAAAGTCTGGTCAGAATATGCTGCAGAGCACCTTCAATAATGTTTTTGTTTTACAACACTTTGCACAGTGCCACAGAATGGTTATTGTTGGAAATTACTATCTTTTGTGTGGTGTACCCCCAGATTTCTGTCATTACTGTTTTTGCTGGCTGTAGAACTCTGCGCACTGTACCCCTGCTAGTCAGCTGTAAAGTGCCTATGTTACCCCTTTCAACATGAGGAAATTGGCAAATCCCTGATTGGCATATTTAACTTACCTATATGTTAAGGCCCTAGTATATTGTACCAAGGTGTACACAGGGCCTGCAGGTTAAATGCCACTATTCACCCATTGTGTCACCTGCTACAGCAACAGTGTAAACATGACTGCAGGCCTATCATTTGTAGCCTGGCTGTGCAGTTTTAAACTGCAAATTTGAGCTGTTTAAATACCCCTTTCGACAGGCCTAAATATTTTGATTAAACATTCATTGTAAATTGCACTTATATAGCGCTACTACCTCTGATGAGCCATTGAAGTGCTTTGCAGCGATTAGCACGTGACTCGGGAACCCAAGTTTAGATTTAAAAAGTTAGTTGCTTAGCAATATGTGTTCTTCCTACTTTTGAATTCGTTGTGTTACATTTTTGCTCTTGATTCCTTGTGTGTTTAATAGTGTTTTGTAGTAGGGATAGAATGAAAGGGTAAATAGTAAGTTGTTATTAAGAATGCTGGAAATGTGTGCCTGTTAATTAGGGCACTTAGCTAAAAAGGAGGGGTAAGTTTGAATGAGGCTATTTAGGTGATAATAGTAGTCATAAAGGTTTGGGAGAAGTCAGGGAGAAGAGGAATGGGACAAAGATTGAACGGAGGAGATTTGTTTTAACACAACCCTAAATTAACACTTTGTAAACTTTTAGTGGCTGAAATAAACCCCTCTATAGACACACCCATCTGTACATAGAAACCAAAATATTTACATGGTCTGATATGCACTTGTATCTTGTGGTGAAGTATGCAAATATGTTTTTTAACAAATAACTGAAGGTAACTTAAACATAAATATATATACATGACACTCTGTAAAGTTTTAGTGGCTTTCATTAACCCCTCTATTTATTCACCCAAATGTACATGGAAGCAGCAATATTTATATAGTCTGACATATACATGTATTTTGTGGTGTAATATACACATTTTTATCCTTATATTAAAGTATTAGCCTATAACAGGAAGCATAGTTCAATGTACTATGACACATGAATAACAACAATGCCATCCCATACCATAAGAAGAATAGTTTGTCATGTCTAAGTATACGTGCACTCTGTCCATATACATTTCTATACATGTATACTTGTATGTGTGTGTTATTATATATGGATATATATAGATATTCAATGAAAAAAACAAAGGTTAAACCTGTGTTATAGTTAGGAAAAATTTATTTATTCTTTCTATACATACCAAACTTGAAATACACTAACATTAGAAATTCTTCACTTACAATTATACCTTAAATGTATAATTTATGCACCACCTTTAATTTAATATAACTTTATTAATTCTTTAACTACAAACAAAAGTGAAAGTACACACAAATGTACATTTCTAAACTTATACTAATATATTTAATTGATAATTTACGCTTCACTTCCAAATTATATTAACTCGCACACCTCCGTACACAGTGCATTCAACTCGGTAGCTACACTACATTACCTATAACTTGCACTTTCTCCATGCACTGCTTATACTATTTCATAATATCCAGCATATACCATGTAAAATAATAGTATTTACAAGAGCAGTTATGATATCGCAGGTCAAATCTTTTGTGAGCACACATTGCATCTTAGAGTGGTGAGTAATTGTTAATGAAGAGTTGAATACACAGCGGGCCCGATTCACAAAGGCAAAGTTAGACAAAAGTCTAACTTACGGCTTTCAGTATTCACAAAGGGCATTTACTACTCGTAAATGCCCTTTGTGAATACTGAAAGTCATAAAGTTCGACTTTCGTTATTCACAAAGGGCATTTACGAGTAGTAAATGCCCTTTGTGAATACTGAAAGTCGTAAAGTTAGACATTCGTCTAACTTTACCTTTGTGAATCGGGCCCTGTGTATGGAGGTGCGTGAGTTTAATAAAAAAACATTTGAAATCGTACTGTTTACTGTCCTTGAGTGTAGTGTTAAGTGGAGTGTGTACAGTAGAGTGTAGGAGAATGGTGTAAAGTGTACTGTCATAGAGTATAGTGTCGTAGAGTGGAGTAGAGTAGAGTGGAATGTTGTACCATGGAGTGGTGTACTGTGGAATAGCATACAGTGGAGTGATATAGAGTGGAGTGGCGTAGAGTGGAGTTTTGTACAGTGGAGTGCGGTACAGTGGAGTGGCGTCTAGTGAAGTGGCAAAGAGTGGTATAACATAGAGCGGAGTGGTGTACAGTGGAGTGGTGAAGAGTGTTGTGGCATAGAGAGTAGTGTGGTGGAGTGTAATAGCATAGAGTGGAGCACATTGGCGTAGAGTGGAGCGGTGTACAGTGGAGTGAGGTACAGTGTAGTGGCAAACAGTAAAATAGCATAGTTTGGAGTGGCGTAGAGTGGATTAGCGTATAGTGGAGTGTCATACAGTGGAGGTTGAGTGTAGTGGTGTAGTAGTGCCATGATGTAGAGTGGAGTGGCATAGAATGGAGGGGCTTAGAGTGGAATAGCACAGAGTGTAGTGGCGAAACTGGAGTTGCATACAGTGGAATGGAGTAGAAGTGGAGTAGTGTAGAGTGGACTAGTGTAGAATGCAGTGGCTTAGAGTGGAGTGGCTTAGAGTGGAGAGGCGTAGTGTGGAGAGGCGTAGAGTGGAGAGGCGTAGAGTGGAGAGGCGTAGAGTGGAGAGGCGTAGAGTGGAGTGGGGTAGAGTGGAGTGGGGTAGAGTGCAGTGAAATACAGTGCAGTGGGTAGAGTGGAATACCGTATATTACAGTGGCATACAATGAAGTGGCATAGAGTGGAATAGCATAGAGTGGAGTGCCGTACAGTGCAGTTGTGAACAGTGGAATAGTTTAGAGTGGTTTGGCGTACAGTGCAGTGGTGTACAGTGCAGTGGCACACAGTGCAATAGTGTACAGTGGAGTGGCGTAAAGTGGAGCAGCATAGTGTGGAGTGAGGTACAGTGTAGAGGCGTACAGTTGAATAGCGTAGAGTGTGTGGCTTAGAGTGGAGTGGTTACAATGGAGTGACATACGGTGGAATAGTGTACGCTGGAGTGGGCTAGAGTGGAGTGGTGTAGAGTGGAAATTTGTAAAGTGGAATAGTATAGAGTGGAGTAGCGCACAGTAGAGCAGCATACAGTAGAGTGGCACAGAGTGGAGCGAGGTACAGTGTAGTGACGTACATTAGAATAGCGGAGAGTGGAGTGGCATACAGTGGAATAGCGTACACTGGAGTGGGTAGAGTGCAGTGGCATAGAGTGGAGAGGCGTAGAGTGTAATTGAGTAGAGTGGAGTGATGTAGAGTTGAGTAGCGTAGAGTGGCGTAGAATGGAGTGAGGTACAGTGGAGTGGTGCACAGTGGAATAGCGTAGACTGGAGTGGCATAGAGTGTGGTGGCATACAGTGTAGTGGCACAGAGTGGAGTATTGTAGAGTGGAATACCGCAGAGTGGAGTGTTGTGGAGTGGAGAGCTAGAGAGTGTAGTGGGATAGACTGTTATGGCGTACAGTGTAATAGCGTACTGCGGAGTGGCACAGAGCGGAGTGTTGTAGAGTGAAGCAGCATACAGTGGAATAGATAGAGTGCAGTAGTGTAGAGTGGAGTGGCATAGAGTGGAATGGTATACAGTGGAGAAGCATAGAGTGGAGTGCTATATACTGGAATAACATTGAGTGTTACTGGTGTACAATGTAGTGATGTAGAATGTAGTGGCATATAGTGGAAAAGCGTAAAGTACAGTAGCGTAGAGTCAAGTGTCATACAGAGGAATAGCAAAGAGTGCCGTACAGTAGAGTGGATTGTCGTAGAGCGTAGTGGCATGATAAAGTGGTAATAGGCAGGGGGAAAATATCAAACCTAATACTTTCCTACATCTTAGGGTAAAACACAGAACACAGACAAAGTATACTTAAAAACAACATGACTGTCTTCAACTTTTGTAAAGACAGCCATTAGTCAATCATATAATGGCTTGTCATTGCTATGTATTGTGGTACTTCCGCGAAATACAGTAATATTTCATGAAAATACCATAACAATAGATAGCACTAAGTTAAAATGCCTTATAAGTTAACAAATACTTACCCTGCTTAAGTATAGTACACAAAAGGATCATATGTGCACCATAATGTCTAATCCTTTCAAATTTAATGTAAATCCATTCAGATTTATTTCACGTTGTGTAAGATACAAAAGTCTATGAAAAATGCATTGGTGAAAAAATGTGTTTTGGGACCCCTCATTTATCTTCACTACCCTTTAACTAATCACTGTGAAACTTTGTATTGTCTGCCAATGTAGAAGGAAAAATAGGTCTGCAAAGCTTCATGGAGATTCCTCAAACGAGTGCAAAGTTATTAATGGTGAAAATTCTGAGGAAGTCCAATCTCATGTAATCCTAACTATAACTATACACACACACACACACACACATATAAAGAGAGAGTGTAAGAGACATAGCTAGTGTTTTCTATTTAATTTATTTCTATCTAAATATATTTTATTACTTTCTAATAATTGGATTTACATACTGTGACATACATACCTTTGATAGAAAAAAGAAAACTAAAATTATATATATACACTACTCCACTTATATTTTATGTAAGTATGATGTAATTACTATGTACTATGACAAATATATACATGCATATAGATATGTATGTCATATATATGACTATGCATATAGCTAGATCTATATATATAAATTATTTTAGTTATAGAAAAAATTTAAATTAAAACTAATTAATAAGCTATATGAAGTACTGAAGTTGCAGAAAAATGATATAAGGAGCCAGAGTAGGGATACCATGCCCACCTGGCCCCATGGGGGTGACCCGGAGGGATCCCCGGGACCAAAATTGAAAAGAAAATTGCAATTTTTGCCACAATTTAGCAGGACTTTGGCTAGATCACAAATAAATTGTGGTCCGGGACACGTTCTTTAATTAAGGGGAGGGGCACACAGTGACCCCATCATCCGGGGGCCAATTTATTTATTTAGGGAAGGGGGACATGCAGCCCAACTCCCCAAACCATAATTGGCCCCGTGGACCGCATCCCCAAGGCCCATTGTATTTAATAAGGGGAGGTCAGACGCATGGCCATGCAGCTCCCCTGCCTAAGCCTCATTCAGCCCCGGGGACCCCTTGCACCGGGGCCCAAAGAATTTCTTAAAAGGCCCTGAAGACCCATCCCCCAGGGCTGTCACTTTAAAAGAAAAAGGGGGGGGGTTATGCGGGCCCACCTCCCTGAGACTTTAATGGGCCCGGGAACACCATCCCCCAGGCCGGCTTACTTTCTGTGTCCCCGGGAGTCCACCCCTGGACACAGTGGTTTCCCTGCCTGCACTGGCATAGGCAGGGAAACATGTGTATGCCATCTGGGAGCATTTTTTAATTTCCCACCAAATGGGGGCAAACACAAAGTCTGTTACCAGTGCACTGGAGCTTTAAAATTGCTCCCACCATCTGGGAGCAGGTTTTTTTTTGTGTTTCACTGCCCGCACTGATGCAGGCTGGGAAACAGAAGAACAGATTTCTCCCGACCAGAGGGAGCAGCAGAAATAGCATCTCCCTCTGGGAGGGGGATGCTGGCTTCCGCAGCATGCAGGGATCCGGCTGGGGCCCTGAGGGATGGGGTCCCAAAGGCCTAATGAGGCTCTGGGGGGGGGCAAGCAGCCCCCTTCTCTTTTTAAATAATAGATAGCCTCTGGGGATGGGGTCCCTGGGGCCTGAGAAGGCTCGGGAGGTGGACCGTGTGCCTCCCTCACCTTTAAAAGAATGCACTGCCCCAGGGAATGAGATTCGTGGGATCTAATAAAGCTCAGAGAGGGGGGCATGCGGCTCCCCTTTTATTTACATTTTGGCCCCAGGGATGCGATCCCTGGGGCCTAACTGGGCTCAGGGAGGGGGCAGCGCATCCCCTCCCTTTTTCTTAGTTACTCACCCCATGGGCATGGGGTACCCAGGGCCTAATAAGTCTTGAGGAGGGTGGCCACTTGCCCTCTTTCCCTTTACTATTAAATTTGGCCCCAGGAAAGGGGTCCCTGGGCCCCATAAATGCTCGGGGAGGAGGTTTAAACAAACCCTCACCTTTTTAATAGGCTTTGGCCCCTGGAGACGGGGTCCGCATGGCCTGATAATGCTTGGGGAGGGGAGGATGCATGCCCCCCTCCTCTTAGAGTTTAGACCCAGTAGATGGGGTCCCTGGAGCCCAAGAAGGCTTGGGGAAGGGGGTTGAGCAGCCCCCCTCCCCTTTTGTTTTGTATTTGGCCCAGGTAATGTGGTCCCCGGGCCTGTTAAGGCTTTGGGAGGGGCTCAGCACTCGCCCCCTCCTTTAAAGTAAACATGGCCCCAGGGTATGGGCACCCCAGTGCCTATGAAGGCTCAGGAGGGGGTGCCTGGGCCTAATTAGGCTCAAGGAGAGGGCAGCAAATCCCCTCCCTTTATTAATTACTCGCCCCTGCTGGATGGGGTCCCAGGGGCCTAAGAAGGCTCAGGAGGGGGCCACATGCCCTCCTCCCTTTTATTGTGAAATGTGACCCCTCGGAGGGGGTTCCTGGGGCCCAAATAGGCTCTGGTAGGAGGGCAGCGTGACCCCTTCAAATTTTTTTGGGCTTTGGCCCTGGGGGATGCGATCCTCAGGGCCTAATAAGGCTCAGGGAGGGGGCTGCATGGCCCCCTTAAATTTTGGCTCCAGTGGATGGGGTCCTGGGGCCCAAGAAGACATGGGGAAGGGGGCTGTGTGGCCCCCTCCCATTTTTATTGTATTTGGCCCCAGAGGATTTGGTCCCCGGGCCCTATTAAGGCTTGGGGAGCTTGCACACCCTCCTTCCCTGTTTTATTGTATTTGACCTTGGAGGATGGGGTATCTGGGGCCAATTAAAGGTTAGGGATGGCACTGTATGCCCCCCCCCCCTTCTCTTAATATATATGTTTTGGCTCTAGGGGATGGGACTAGGGGTAGGCCAATCCTTATATAACCAACCTCCCGCTGTACACTTCCAAACGGTGTGCGCAGCATGGGGTTGGCTGCCTAAGGGGAATTGAAAGCTGGGCCTGGCTGTAACACATGCCCTGTGGCTAACCCCACACAATGCATGAGCAAAGGCATGCACGGAGTTAGGTTGGCTGCCTCCTGGTGGCTGGCTGTGGAGAGTTGGATGCAGGGCGTGGCTGCCACCCAACACCACACAGTGCGTAACAAAAGGCCATGTGCGGCGTGGGGTTGCCTGTGGGCAGGTTGTCTGCCTCCGGGTGTCACTTGCTAACCCCCTGTTGTGGGTACTACCAAAGGCCTTGTGCAGGGTAGGTTTGGCTGCCTCTAGGGGGTTTGTAGCAGGGCCGGGCCGCAGGCCATGCATTACGGGGGTTGGCTTTACATATGTGATATAATAAATAAAGCAATATAATAAAAGTATTACTTTATGTTAAAAAAAAACTAGAAATTTACTGAAAAAAACAAAGGTTTAAGTAACTTTATAGATAGGAGTAATAAAAAGATCTGGTTTTTTTTTACGAATTCACTGAAAAAAGCAAATGTTAAAGTAAAGTTATAGAAAGGTACCAACATTAAATTTTGAACTAAAAAACACAGAAATTAACCAGTTATAGTTAGCAGAGCTACCTATAATTGTGCTCCCGGTATGCACTGCTTATGAACTCACATATTAAATCACTCATGACATGTTCTATGCCATAATTTATGACATCACTGATGACACCAATGATGAATTAAAATGTGTTCTTGACACAATTTTCATTCTGGTTATGGCTGGAATAGTATAGTTGTTTTGCTTTTTTGACTCATGTATTGTATGTTCTGTTATGTCTGTGTAGGCATACCTTGTCTTCAGGGTTATTTTGAACCAGTTGAATTGAAGCTTAGCAATTTGTTTGTTGATATTTTTTAATTGTGCATTTATTCTAGGTGTGTGTTTTCATTTGTTATGTGTAGATGTTTTAATAGGAATATAGGGAGCAAAAGCTTCCTAGAGCCATCCATAGAGTGTGAAGGGTATGTAGGAGTGTGTTGTATGAGCGGATGTACTTGGTGAGTGTGTGAAGGGTGGGTTGACCTTGTTTGTTGGTAAAGAGAGGTGTTTGTGTTTTTGTGAACTTGGGTGCATGGCTGTGTTAGTGGTTGTTTCCTGGAATGGCGTTGTTGATTGTGAAATGAGCAGCATCTCTGGCCCTCTGCCTTTCCTGCTCCAAAAAGGCCTAAACAGGCAGTCGTCCTTGCCCTCTCCGGAATTAGCCTTGATATCCAGGCTGAGACACCCGGGGAGGAGAGCTTGAAAAGGCTGGTGGTGAGGTCATAATACCGTTTCTCAGACTCTAAGGCTCAGCCGCAGGTCCAACTAAGTGGTTGCCCAGCAACCAGCAAATGTGCATACCTGGAAGAAGGGTGCAATCGGCTTTCTATTCCGAGCAGGTAGGAAGAGGGAAATGTATGGAAGAGGAGAAAAACTGGGTCTTGCAGAAGCAAACTGTGGATAATGGGGGCTGGAATTGCACAAAAATCAGAAGCGTTTACAATTAACATGAGCACAGTTTCTCACTAAAAACAATGCTGCTATATATGTCTAAAAATGCACTTTGATTATAGTATAAAGCATACACAGCTATTGTACTTATAAGAATATTACATTAAATAATGTTATCTCTGGCTGAGAAACAACTGCAATATTCATTTTTGGACTCTTTGAAATATTTTTTCACAAGCCCAATTCATTGGTTAAGTCGGATTTGAAATAAATATTTTGGAAAAGGTACCTTTAGAAAGTTGCCTTTTCTTTGGCTAAAACCTCTAGAGTAGGCCCATTTGCATGGACTGCAGCTGCCTCCTGGCAGCTAATAGACCCCTGGATGAGGTGTGAAAACTGCTTCCAGAACAGGACAAAGGCTTGGGTGTGGGGATGTGTTTCTGTTCCTCTGGCAGGATTACCATTTGGGCTGTGCCCATTAATTTGATTAACTTCAAAGAGGCCTACTGTGTGACAGGCAAATGTTAGCTGAAAACTGGGCAGGGCCCAACTTTGCTCCCCCAGTCTGGCAGGTACCAATCCCAGAAGAAGATGAGCTACCCTCAGAACTGGTTTAAAGTGACCAAAGAGGAGGTGTTGTTCATTGCAATAGCCACACCTCTGTGGTGGGAACAGGAACTCTGCACAGGAGAAAAACGTTTCTGCCATCTTGGTTTTAGGTAGAGAGGCACACTGTGGGATTGTTTGCAGTAGGGTACCGAACAAGCTGCATAAGTGGGTAGTTTTACCCCTGGAAACATTTAACCCATTGGTTAAAGACTGCCTAGGAGTTTCCCTCAATTTAAGACGGGTGGCAGACATAAAGGTAGCATCCCCAGTACCCTCCTTAGAACACTTTCTGGGCCTGTGGAAGAACAGGAAAGGACTGGCCCTGATGGCTGTATCCTGAGAAGAGCAAAGATAGGAGACAGGACCTGCTCTCCCTCTTGTACCCATGACTCCAAGGGTCATAAGTCTAACCTCCTGTTCAAACTACAAGGACACAAAAAGGCCTCTTCTGCAACTGTCCATCTGACCAGTTCCAACTGGACCTGCCCAGGACCCTGCTGCTGGCCTCCGCTGGATTGAGACTCAACCCCAGAGAGCTTTTCCCAAGGTCCTGGACCCTTGGCTGGTTTCAGAGTGTCCTCCTTCTAACATTTCCTGAAACCTGGGACATAAAAACTTTGTGGCTTCAAGAACCGCTGGAGTATCAGGAACAAACTGCTAAGTTTATCTGACAAAGATGTGTTGCCACGGGGCCATAGAAAAGGTATCCAGACATGTGGAGCCCTCTTTGGCTACAGCCTGCAGCCTTGCCCTGTTGGAAGAATCCAAGTTCCAAAAAAGTGACTAAGTCTGAAGGTAGAAATCTTCACTAAGCGAAGCACCGAAAAGTATCCAGCCAGCAAGGGATATTCCTCTGAAGCGCAATTCAAATTTCTCCCGCTCAGAGCATTCCTGCCTAAAGGGGACTGCTTTACCGGGACCTTGTCCAGCGGCTATCTAACACCATGGATCCTCTTTGGCCACAGGCTGCTGACTCGCCTAGCTGAGGATTTTTACTTCTATTTGAGAGACTAAGTCGAAAGGAATCCAGTTTCTGTATCTGGCTGAGACTCCTTTGTGGTCAGCCTTTACTTGCACCTAGGTACCGGTCAATTGCAACGAGATGAATGTGGTTGGCGCTTAACGCTTTTTAACGCTATTTCACACCTTAAACTTAAAAAATTCACAACTCCAGTTTACCTTATTGAGTTTTTGTCTTTTTCATGTCATTATATTTAACAACATTACTATATTTTTCTAAATTAGTTTGGGATTTTTCTTGTGTTGTATTTTGAGTTTATTACTTTTTTAGTACTGTATAAATACTTTACACATTTCCTCTGAGTTAAGTGTTCAGCTATGTGCCATAGCTACCAAGGGGATGATCTAAGGTTAATTTACCAAGTTTAGTGGTTGACACTGACAGGAGCTGTGGTTATTACTTGAGGTGGGTGCTCACTCCTCTTAACTAATACCCCAATTACTTACAGGTATGTTATGCCTTCTCGTTTTTCAAAGCATACACCATAACAATACTCACACAATACAGGCAGCACTCTCAGACCTCTCAAAGACTAGTAGTCACACGCTACCAACAGTACTATCACTCCTGTCACAGACTAGAGATCACATGATATTATCAGTACTCATACGCCACCCAGAGTAGCAGTCTCAAACACCAGACAATGCTGTGACATACAAGCAATCACACACTAGCAGTCTAGCTCTTACACTCCTCACAAAGTAACAGTTTCACATGACAAAACTACTATTGGATCCTACACAGTCTAGCAGCCTTGCACAACCAATGGCAGTTCATTAACCACTTGAATAGCAGTGACACACTACTAACAGCAATCTCACATCCATCACGGATTAGCAGCAAAGCCAATAGGCCTTGCTTATAACTAATAGTGTCTACGTAATGGAGGTTGGAGAATAGAAATATTGTCGGCCAACAGCACTTTGCTGCTCTCCTTGTCTGCCTTGTCACAGATGTTTTTGTCTATGCTAATACATGTACAACTCTGTGATGCCCTGACTGTCACAGTTCTGTGTTTTGTCCTACCTGTGCTTTGTCTGTGACAGATGGGTGCTGCTCCGTTAAAATTCCAAGCTGCTCTGGCTGCAATGTCCTGTCACAGTGGTGTACTTCTGCACAGATGTCGGTCACAACTCGGTACTGTCTTGCTCGACACAGTTCTGTATTGTTCTATCAATTAAAGCCAGTTCCCTCTTGTCTCTCACAGCTCAGTGCTGCCTGTCCATCACACCTCTGAGATGCCCTGTACATCATAGCTCAGTACTGTACTTAACGTCACAGATCTGTTCTGCCATACCTCTGATGACCTGTCTGGCCCATATCTAATGTTTCTCCAGCTTTCTGGGCAGCTCTCTTTGTTTCATAGGAACTTGGTTTCTGCTGGAGAAAATAGGGGAGAGACCAATGTTCTCTGCCTACATATGACTTCACAATCAACCACCAGCACTTAGGGAAAGCCAGGAAAACTTGTGTCTGACTCAAAGGACCTCTAGAAAAGTTCTAACGCACAGTGCCAATTTCAGGCGTTGAAAGGCATGCAAATGCAAATACCATTGCTTCTTCAAAAATAGCTAGACATATTTCCCTCAAAAATTTTATTTTTCATTATTAATCCTGAGTTGTATCTATGTAAGTTTATATGTGGCATTAGTATAGCCTGAACCTAGGCAAAAAGGCAGTCTTTGGCCAAGAAAGGTTATCTATGGCCAGAAGGAATGCATAGCTCATGTGACATCCGTTTCTCTTTTGATGGCAGCTGTTCTGGTTTGAGACTGGCTCCCCCACACATTCATGAACCTCACCAGTGAGTTACCTATAATCTCCATGAGAATGTGAGTATAGTATAAATGTTCACTCTCTCTGGATCTTAAACTTCTAAAATGTACTAGATCAATAAAAGTTTGGAATAGGAACATGGATTTGGAAGCCAATCTTAGATGTTAAGTTGGATGTAAATATAATTAAATGATTCAACATTCATGTATATCTAAGATGTGGAATATAAGGCAGAAATTGCTGGTTGATTTGTACTACAACAATTAACCACAGGGTTCCCAAGTTGAAAGAATACAGTCTCACAATACTCTGCCTGGAATTATTTTGGATCGAAATTGTGTTAATATTAGGAGAGTGCAGTTTATAGAGTTCTCTATTATCTTTATCAAACTGTTCTGATATTTGCCAACCAAGACAGTCCATTCACACTCAGGGCCCAATTCATAAAAGTAAACTTAGACTCAGGTCTAAGTTTACTAGTTTTTGGTATTCACAAAGATAAGTTACTACTTGTAAATTTACTACTAGTAATTTGACTAGTAGTAACTTTACTAGTAGTAAGTTTACTAGTGGTAGAGGTACTAGTAGTAGCTTACCTTTGTGAATATCAAAAAGTAGTAAACTTAGACTTAAGCAGTAAACTTAGACTAACCACTTTTTGGTATTCACAAAGGTAAGTTACTACTAGTAACTTTACTACTAGTAAACTTACTAGTACTAACTTTACTAGTAGTAACTTACCTTTGTGAATACCAAAAAGCAGTAAACTTAGGCTTAAGTCTAAGTTTACCTTTGTGAATCAGGCCCACAATATGTAAATCGATTAGTGAAATCTCTGAATTATAGGATCACTACATACTCATAAATTCACCTAAATCAGGTATTGTGAATAATTTTGAGGCGGTCTTGGAATGTAGTCATCCAATAAAAGGCCTGGTTGTGGTGCATGATCTCAATTATTTTGCTTTAAAGAACCATGGGTCACAGAGAGAACCTTGATAACATTATTGACATGTTGCTAGATGAGCATTTAGGGTTTTGTGTAGCAAATGCTTCAAGACAAAACCTACACATTCAAATTATTGATGTGTGCAGGGGGTTCACAGTGTGCCTGTATGGCAGAGTCAAGGATAGAAGTCACTGTGGATTTTAACAATCAAGCAGGGTGGAAAAATCAATTCAAAATGTAAGTTTGAGATGTTACTGGAAAACATCCCTTCAGGTCGGATTCAGCACTGTATGTTATGGTAGACTTTAATCTTCCAGATGTCAATCTGGCCAGTCATTTCATAGATGATTTGAGGGCTGTTTGTCCTCTATTGAAGTTGGTAAGGCCCTTGCTTTCTAAAGGTATTAGGATTTAAGTGGTTTTTTTTTAACCCCTTGGGTGGTAAGGATGTGCTGGACATGTCCTTAGCACCGCTGCTCGGATTTGGAGGACGGCTTGGTTTGGCTTACAGTTAGTTGGCATATACCATTTATTTATAGTTCCCTAGTAAAATGGTATAACATATACCTAGGGCCAGTAAATTAAATGCTACTGGAGGGCCAGCAGCACTTAGTGTGCTGCCGCCCTTTAACCCTTTTGCTGCTAGGCCTTCCTCCAACCCCCCGTGCTAAGCCTTTTTTTGGCTATATGGGGTAGTTCGCGCTTAGGCCACTGTAACTTTTTGTCCACATAAGGTATCCACACCAAATTTGCGTCCTTCTCTTCTAACATCAGGGGGATTTTAGAGATACCCAGGGTTTGTGGATTCCTCTGGAGGGGACCCAGAAATTAGCCAAAATACAGCTAAATTCTGTTTTTGGGGGGAAAATTGAGACAAAGGGCTGCAGAAGAAAGTGTCTGGTTTTTTCCCCAGAAATGGTATCAACAAAGGGTTTGTGGTGCTGAAATCACCATCTTCCCAGCTTTCAGGTACAGGCAGACTTTTGTCAGGAAACCACATTTTTCTACACAGTTTTGGCATTTTACTGGGACATAGCCTATTTTTGCTACTTTTTGTGCTTTCAACCTCCTTCCAGTTAGTGGTAGAAATGGGTGTGAAAGCAATAATGGATCCCGGAAAGCTATACATTTCTGAAACGTAGACAAATTTCTGAATTCAGCAAAGGGTCATTTATGTAGATACTTCAAGGTTTTTTTATAGAAACTAACTGTTGAAAATAAGAAATATTGAAAATAGTTGAAAAAAACAACCATTTGTGCCAACGTGTTTACCTGTAACTTCTCCTAAGTATGACAGATGTTTTAAAGCAATATACTGTTACATCCACTGGACCATTCTGGTTGTAGGGATATATAGGACTTGTAGGTTCATCAAGAACCCGAGGAACCCAGAGCCAATAACTGAGCTGCGTCTTGCAATGGTTTTTCATTGTGTACCGGGTACATAGCAATACATTTGGTAAAATATAAAGAGTGAAAAATAGGTATCAAGGACACCTATGTATTTCCAAAATGATAACAAAATATAGAGTTTGGACGCAGTAGTTATTTGCACATCTCCGAAATTGTGGGTACCCATACTAGCATGTGAATTATAGGACATTTTTCAAAGTGACTTCTTTTTTACACATTGTCTTACATTTGGAAGGCAGAAATGCATAGAAAGTCAATAGGTAATAACAGTTGCTCTACATTTCTGTGTTTCCCTAAGTCTCCCAATAAAAATGGTACCTCACTTGTGTGGGTAGGCCTAGTGCCCGCGACAGGAAACGGGCCAAAAGGCAACGAGGACACACCACATTTTTACAGTGAAAACTGACCCTTTTTTTTGCAAAGTGCCCAGCTGTGGATTTTGAACCCTAGCTCAGCCGGCACCTAGGGAAACCTAGCAAACCTATACATTTTTTAACACTAGACACCCAGGGGAATACAGGATGGGGTGACTTGTGTAGCTCTCACCAGGTTCTGCTACCCAGAATCCCTTGCAAACCTCGAACTTTGTAAAAAAAACACATTTTCCTCATATTTCTGTGATGGAAAGTTCTGGAACCTGCGTGGATCCATACAATTCCACTCACACTGCATTCCCCAAAGTCTCTCGATAAAAATGGCACCTCACTTGTGTGGGTAGGCCTAGTGCCCATGACAGGAAACGGGCCAAAACGCAACGTGGACACACCACATTTTTACAGTGAAAACTGACCCTTTTTTTGCAAAATGCCTAGCTGCGGATATTGAACCCTATCTCTGGCAGCACCCAGGGAAACCTAGCAAGCCTATACATTTTTTAAAACTAGACGCCCAGGGGAATCCAGGATGGGGTGACTTGTGTGGCTCTCACCAGGTTCTGTTACCCAGAATCCCTTGAAAATCTCAAACTTTGTAAAAAAAAAACACATTTTCTTCACATTTCTGTGATGGAAAGTTCTGGAATCTGTGTGGATCCACAAACTTCCACCAACCCTGAATTCTCCAAAGTCTCCCGATAAAAATGGTACCTCACTTGTGTGGGTGGGCCAAGTACCCGCGACAAGGGCCCAAAACGTAATGTGGAGACATCAAAATTACCTATCACAAAACGACCTGGCTCTTGCAAGAGCGGCACCTGGGTTTTTGTCCCCAGGCTCAGTGGCCATTTAGGGAAACCTACAATACCCACACGTTTCTGAAAACTAGACACCCTGGGGAGTCCAGGGAGGTATGGAAAAAGTGATTTTTTTCCAGCTAAATTTGAGGTTTGCAGGGGATTCTGGGTAGGAAAACGTTGGGGTTTCCACGTAACCCATACCTCCCTCGACTCTCCAGGGTGTCTAGTTTTCAGAAACGTGTCGGTTTGGTAGGTTTCCCTAGATGGCCGCCAAGCCTGGGGCAGAATACCCAGGTGACCCCCTGCAAAACCAGGTAATTTTATGATAGGTAATTTTGAAGTCTCCACAGTATGATTTGGGCCATTTCCTGTTGCGACCACTATGCCTACCCACACAAGTGAGGTCATTTTTTATGGCGAGACCTGGGGGAACGCTGGGTGGTTCCTTACTTGTGTGGGTGGGCCAAGTGCCCGCGGCAGGGAAGGGCCCAAAACATATTGTGGAGACATCAAAAATTATCTATCACACAACTACCTGGTTTTGCAAGGGGGCCACCTGAGTTTTTGGTCCCGCGCTCGACGGCCATCTAGGAAAACTTACCGAACCAAGACATTTCTGAAAACTAGACACCCGGGGGAGTTCAGGGAGGCATGACTTGCGTGGATCCCCCAATTATTTCCTACCCACAATCACCTGCAAAACTCAAATTTAGCTAAAGAAATCACATTTTCCTCACATTTCTGCCTGGAATCACCGCGCCGGCACAAACATCCTACCACTCCGCGTTCCCCTAGTCTCCTGAATAAAATTATACTTCACTTGTGTGGGTGGGCCAAGGGCCTGCGACTGGGAAGGGCCAAAAACATAGAGATTGAAGGTATAGCACAGTGAACTCTAAGCGCTATATTTTTTTTAAAATACGTTTTTAGCCAATTCTGCATTGGACACCCACACAAGTGAGTTATCATTTTTATTGGGAGACCAAGGGGAACGATAGGTGGTAGGACGTTTTTGCTGGTGCGGTGATCCCTCACAAAAATGTAAGGAAAAAGTGATTTTTTTTAGCTAAATGTGAGGTTTGCAGGGGATTCTGGGTAGGAAAACGTTGGAGGATCCACGCAAGCTACACATCCCTGGACTCCCCCGGGTGTCTAGTTTTCAGAAATGTCAGGGTTTGGTAGGTTTCCCTAGATGGCCCCCGAGCCCAGGACCAAAAACGCATGTGCTCTCCTTGCAAAACCAGGTTGTTTTCTGATAGATAATTTTGATGCCTCCACAATATGCTTTAGGCACTTGCCTGTCGCAGGTGCTTGGCCCACCCACACAAGTGAGGTCCATTTTTATCGGGAGACCTGGGGGAACGCAGGGTGGTACAAAATTTGTGCCAGCCCGGTGATCCCACAACTTTCCCACACACGAATGTGGGAAAAATGTGGTTTTTTTCAGCTAAATTTGAGGTTTGCAGGGGATTCTGGGTAGGAAAACTTTGGGTGATCCAAGCAAGTCACAGCTCCCTGGACTCTCCCGGGTGTCTAGTTTTCAGAAATGCATGGGTTTGGTAAGTTTCCCTAGATGGCCGCCGAGCACGGGACCACAAATGCAGATGCCCTCTATCATAAATCAGCCTGGTTTTGCAAGGGGGCACCTGCGTTTTTGGTCCCGAGCTCAGCGGCCATCTGGGGACAGCTACCAAACCCACACATTTCTAAAACTAGACACCCGGGAGAGTCCAAGGAGGTGTTACTTGCGTGCATCTCCCAACATTTTCCTACCCAGAATCCCCCGCAAACCTCAAAATTAGCTGAATAAATCAAATTTTTCTCACATTTCTGTGTGGGAAAGTTGTGTGATCACTGGTCTGACACAAATTTCCTACCACCCAGTGTACCCCCAGGTCTCCCGATAAAAATGGTACCTCACTTGTGTGGGTGGGCCAATTACCTGTTGCAGGGAAGGGCCCAAAACATATTTTGTGGAGACATCAGAATTATCTATCACGAAATGAGCTGGTTTTGCAAAGGGGGCACCTGTGTTTTTGGTCCCGGGCTCGACGGCCATCTGGGGAAACCTACCAAACCCAGACATTTCTGAAAACTAGACATCCATGGGAGTTCAGGGAGGTATGGCTTGCGTGATCCCCAATGTTTTCCTACCCAGAATCCCCGGCAAACCTCAAATTTAGCTAATGAAAAACACATTTTCCTCACATTTCTGGCTGGAATCACCGCGCCGGCAAAAATGTCCTACCACCCAATGTTCCCCTTGGTCTCCCGAGTAAAATAATACCTCACTTGTGTGGGTGGGGCAAGGGCCTGCGACTGAGAAGGGCCAAAAACATAGGGATTGTGGGTATAGCACAGCAATTGCTCTAAGTGCTATATTTAAAAAAAAAATACTTTTTGGGAGATTCTGCATTGAACACCCACACAAGTGAGGTATAATTTATATAGGGAGACCAAGGGGAACGCTGGGTTTTAGGACATCTTTGACAGCGTGGGTATCCCACACAGAAATGTAAGGAAAATGTGATTTTTTTAAGCTAAATTTGAGGTTTGCAGAGGATTCTGGGTAGGAAAACATCGGGGGATGCACTCAAGCCATACAGGTCTGGACTCCCCCGAGTGTCTAGTTTTCAGAAATATCTGGGTTAGGTAGGTTTCCCTGGATGGCCGCTGAGCCTGGAACCAAAAACGCATTTAACCCCCTTGCAAAACCAGGTAGGTTTGTGCTAGATACATTTAATGTCTCCACAATACATTTTAGGCAATTGCCCATCGCAGGTACTTGGCCCTCCCACACAAGTGAGGTACCATTTTTATCAGGAGACCTTGGGGAAAGTGGGGTGGTAGGAAATTTGTGTCAGCCCAGTGATCCCACCACTTTCCCTCCCAGAAATGTAAGAAAAATGTGATTTCTTTTCAGAACAATTTGAGGTTTGCAGTGGATTCTCGGTAGGAAAACGTTGGGGAATCCATGCAAGTCACACCTCCCTGGACTCCCCCGGGTATCTAGTTTTCAGAAATGTCTGGGATTGGTAGGTTTCCCTAGATGGCCGCCAAGCCCGAGATCAAAAACGCAGTTGACTCCCTTGCAAAACAAGATCTTTTTGTAATCGATAATTTTGAAGTCTCCACAGTACATTTTGGGCCGTTTTCTGTCACAGGCACTAGGCCTACCCACACAAGTGAGGTACCATTTTTATCGGGAGAATTTGGGGAATGCTGGGTTGGTGGAAGTTTGTTGCTCCCCTTGGATTCCAGAACTTTCCATCACAGAAATGTGAGGAAAATGTGTTTTTATTCCCAAAGTTTGAGGTTTACAAGTGATTCTAGGTAACAGAACCTGGGGAGAGCCACACAAGTCGCCCCATCCTGGATTTCCCTTGATGTCTAGTTTTCAAAAATGTATAGGTTTGCTAGGTGGTCTTAGGTGCCCGCAGAGCTAGGGTCCAAAAATCTACAGCTGGCAAATTCGGAAAAAAGGGTTAGTTTTCACTGGAAAAATGTGATGTGTCCACGTTGCGTTTTGGGCCGTTTCCTGTCACAGGTACTTGGCCTACTCACACAAGTGAGGTACCATTTTTATTGGGAGACTTTGGGGAATGAGGGGTGTGTGGAAGTTTGTTGATCCACGCAGATTCCAGAACTTTCCATCATAGAGAAATGTGAGGAAAATGTGTATTGTTTTACAATGTTTGAGGTTTGCAAGGGATTTTGGGTAACAGAACCTGGTGAGAGCCACACAAGTCATCACATCCTGGATTACCCAGGGTGTCTAGTTTTCAAAAATATATAGGTTTGCTAGGTTTCCTTAGTTGCCGGCAGAGGTAGGGTCCAAAATCCACAGCTAGGCACAATGCAAAAAAGGGTCAATTATCACTGAAAAAATGTGATGTGTCCACTTTGCGTTTTGGGCCATTTCCTGTCGCTGGCACTAGGCCTACCCACACAAGTGAGGTACCATTTTTATCAGGAGACTTGGGGGAATGCTGGGTTGGTGGAAGTTTGTTGCTCCCCTTAGATTCCAGAATTATCTATCACAAAAACTTGAGGAAAATATTTTTTTTTTTTACTAGGTTTCAAGTTTGCAAGGGATTCTGGGTAACAGAACCTGGTGAGAGGCACACAAGCCAGCCCATCCGCCAGCCCATCCTGGATTCCCCTTGGTGTCTAGTTTTTAAAAATGTACAGGTTTGCTAGGTTTCCCTAGGTGCTGGCTGCGCTAGGGCACAAAATCCACAGCTGGGCACATTCTGAAAAAAAGGCCAGTGCCTAGTGGGCTCTCTGCCCCCCGAGGGGGGCAGATCAGGGGCTATTGACCCCATCTGCCTCCTGAGTGAGCAGAAAGGCTGTGGCAATTTTTTTGGGGGGTTGGGGGAATTGGCATGTTCATTCTAGGCAGCCACCACCCCAGAACTTAAAAAAAAAAAAACTATTCCCTGGTGCCTCGTGGGCTTTCTACCGCCCTGGGGTGCAGATAAGGGGCTATTGCCCCCATCTGCCTCCCGTGGGGGACAGAAAGGCTGTGGCAATTTTTTGGGGGATTAGGGGCATTGGCATGCCCATTCTGGGCAGCCCCCACCCCCTACATATTAAAAAATTAATAATCCCTGGTGCCTAGTGGGCTTTCTGCCCCCGGGGGTCAGATCAGGGACTACTGCCCCCATCTGCCTCCCTGGGGGGAAGAAAGACTGTGGCATCATTTTTGGGAGGTGGGGGCAATGGCACACCCATTCTGAGGAGCCCCCTTCCCTGAATTTTGAAAAACATGTATCCCTGGTGCTTAGTGGGCTTTTTGCCCCCCCGGGAGGCAGATAAGGGGCTATTGCCCCCATCTGCCTCCCGGGGGCAGAAAGATTGTGGCAATTGTTTGGGGTAGGGGGCATTGGCATGCCCATTCTAGGCAGCGCCCACCCCTACGTAAAAAAAAATAAGAATAGTCCATGGTGCCTAGTGAGCTTGGAGGGGGGGCAGATCAAGGGCTACTGCCCCATCTGCCTCCTGGGGGGGAAGAAAGACTGTAGCATTTGTTTTTAGGGTGGGGGCATTGGCATGCCCATTCTGGGCAGCCCCCACCCCTGCGTATAAAAAAAACTCACTGGTGTCTAGTGGGCTTTCTGCCCCCCCGGGGGGCAGATCAGGGGCTATTGCCCCCATCTGCCTCCTGGGGGGTTCAGAAAGTCTTTTGCCTTTTTAGGGGGGCAGGGTGTGGGCATTGGCATGCTCATTCTGGGCAGCCTCCACCCCTGGCCTATAAAAAAAAATAATGCCTGGTGTCTAGGGTGCTTTCTGCCCCCCTCCTGGGGGGCATATTGGGGGTTACTGCCCCCATCTGCTGACCAGGGGGGGCAGAAAGACTGTCTGTGGCAAAATTAAATGGGAGGACCAAAGGCCATTGCCCAAGGGGCCGCTCCCCCCTCCCTGGTGGCTACTGGGTGCATCCCTGCTTGGAGATTGCCCTCCTGGGGGACGGCATGGTTCTGTCATGAGCACAGGAGCACTGGTGCTCATGACGGAACCATTTTGTCATGAGCACCAAAGGGGTTAAAAAATGTCTCAGGCCTGCAATTTCGACCTGAGAGCAGTTTTAAACTGCCAAGTCGACTTGGCAAAATAAAACTGTTGCCTAAAGCTCCCAATTCAATTTAATACATTAAAGTCACCTCTACAGTAGGCCCCAAACAGTTCATAGGGCAGGGTGCATTGTATTTATAAAGTTGGACATGTACTTTTAAGTTTTTCATGTCCTAGAGGTGAAAAACTCACACATTTGTTTTTCACTATTGTGAGTCCTACCTCTCCCATAAGATAATAATGGGATACGTTATTACAGTTAATAAATGATAACTCTTGTCTGGGAACATGTAGAAATGTCATGTTTGGTGTTTAAGGAATTGTAATTTAAAATCCTCTATAATGGTAAAGTCAGTTTGTAAGTCACAATTCTGAAAATGCCACTTTTAGAAAGTTGACATTTAGTTGTCCTAACAATTTTGTACCTGCAGCCTGTATCCTGAGTCACATGACTAGTTGTATTTGGCAATTGACCTTTGTGTATTCCTCCCAGACAGTAGCACAAAGAGGGGTTTAGGCGTTGGCAGAATAGCCATCCTGGCAGGATAGGATGGGTGGAGCTGTCCACAGCCTCACTTACATTTCAAAGGAGCTGCCTCAGCACACACACAAAGAACTTCACATTAGCCTTTTGTGACTCCAGACCCTGTGGAACCAAAAGATAGGCAGGAAATTCCAAAACCATCTGCAGTGGGGGAACTCCAGATGTTTCGTCCATATTAAGGCTGGCTCTAGGTATAAAGATAGTACCCTTGGAGCCATTCTTCTGTATACTCCTGGACCTGTGGATATTACACAAGAAGGGCTACCCTGCTGCCAGAGAACTTCCCTGCTGCTTGAGGCCTGCCCTACTCTGTGAGAAAGAAGGCCGGACCTGCTTCCTTCACCCTTGGCTGGCATCCGAGTGCACTTCTTTAAAGACAAAGGAGAAATCCTGAAATTTTGGGTTCTTCGATGCTGCGAATGTGCCTGTTTGTGCCAAGATCTTGTCACCTTTGATAACCCCGATTCATCGTGCTACAGCGACTGCCAGGGACGACTGACAATGTGAAATCTGAACTTTGTGCGCCAGCGATGACAGCCTGCGGTGACCAGCAGCACGGAGCTCCAGCAACGACAGCCCAATATGACCAACCGGATCTTCGCACAACTGCCATCTGCCATGGCTGGCCTGCTCTTGATGCTATAGCGACGATTATCCATGACGCTCTCCTCGCTCCTAAAGGCCTCCTCCACTGCGAACTGGACTCTTCGGGCCGGACTTTGACAAGGTATCTTTTTCAGTGGAACTAACGTGGTCCCTGTACCCGGCCTGAGCTCCATCGTTGTTGGACTGAACTTGTGACTTTCTCCCAGTCTAGCACGGCCAGGTAACCGCGAGTGGCGCTTTGTTCTTTTAATCAATCATGTCACTTATAAAGCGCACTACATACCCTCGAGGGTCTCAAGGCGCTGGGGGAAGAGGGGGGTGGTGCTGCTACTGATCGAAGAGCCAGGTCTTGAGGAGTCTTCTGAAGGCCAGTAGGTCTTGGGTCTGTCGGAGGTTGGTGGGGAGGGTGTTCCAGGTCTTGGCGGCGAGGTGGGAGAAGGATCTGCCGCCGGCGGTCGTTTTCCGGATGCGGGGGACTGTGGCGAGGGCGAGGCTGGTCGAGCGGAGCTGGCGGGTGGGGGTGTAGAAGCTGAGTCGTCTGTTGAGGTAGGCTGGTCCGGAGTTGTGGAGTGCTTTGTGTGCGTGGGTGAGGAGCTTGAAGGTTATCCTCTTGATGACAGGGAGCCAGTGCAGGTCTCTCAGGTGGGGTGTGATGTGGCTGCATCGGGGGATGTCGAGGATAAGACGTGCAGAGGCGTTCTGGATGCGTTGCAGCCGTCTCAGGAGCTTAGCCGTCGTTCCTGCGTAGAGGGCGTTTCCGTAGTCCAGCCTGCTGGTGACGAGGGCCTGGGTGACTGTTTTTCTTGTTTCGGTGGGGATCCACTTGAAGATCCTGCGGAGCATTCGGAGGATGTTGAAGCAGGATGAGGAAACGGCATTGACCTGCTTAGTCATGGAGAGGGTGGGGTCGAGGATGACCCCTAGGTTGCGTACGTGGTCGGTGGGTGGCGGGGCTGTTCCCAGTGATGTTGGCCACCATTAGTCATCCCAGGCTGAAGGGTTGGAACCAAGGATGAGGACCTCCGTCTTGTCCGAGTTCAGCTTCAGGCGGCTGGTCCTCATCCATTCGGCGACGGCCTTCATTCCTTCGTGGAGGTGGGCTTTGGCGGTGTGAGGGTCTTTGGTGAGGGAGAGGATCAGCTGGGTGTCGTCGGCGTAGGAGATGATGTTGAGGTTGTGCTGTCGGGCGACGTGGGCGAGCGGTGCCATGTAGATGTTGAACAGCGTTGGGCTGAGGGAGGAGCCTTGGGGTACGCCGCAGATGATCTTGGTGGCCTTGGATCGGAAGGGGCGAGGCGGACGCTTTGTGTTCTGCCGGAAAGGAAGGATGTGGTCCAGTCCAGGGCCTTCTCTTGGATCCCGGCGTCGTGAAGGCGTGTTCGTAGTGTGTGGTGGCAGACCGTGTCGAAGGCGGCTGATAGGTCCAGGAGGATGAGGGCTGCTGTTTCTCCGTTGTCTAGCAGGGTCCTGATGTCATCGGTGGCGGCGATGAGGGCGGTTTCGGTGCTGTGGTTGCTGCGGAAGCCGGACTGGGAAGGGTCCAGGATGTTGTTCTCCTCGAGGTAGCGGGTCAGTTGTTTGTTGACGATTTTCTCGGTGACCTTCGCGGGGAATGGGAGCAGAGAGATGGGTCGGAAGTTCTTGAGGTCCTTGGGGTCTGCCTTGGGTTTCTTGAGTAAGGCGGTGATCTCGGCGTGCTTCCAGCTTTCCGGGAAGGTTGCTGTCTCGAAGGAGATGTTGATTATTTTCCGGAGATGGGGCGCGATGGCTGTACTGGCTTTGTTGAAGATGTGGTGAGGGCACGGGTCTAGCGGTGAACCGGAGTGGATGGTGTTCATGATCTCGCTGGTGTCCTCGTCGTTGATGTTGGTCCAGGAGAGCAGGCGGTTGGTGGTTGTGGGGGCAGTGGTCTCGGTGGTTGCCGGGGCGGTCGTGGTGTTGAAGCTGTCGTGGATGTCGGCGATTTTGCGGTGGAAGAAGGTGGCCAGTGAGTCGCACAGGTCTCGCGACGGCTGGATGTCGTTGGGTTTGGAGCTGGGGTTGGAGAGTTCCTTCACGATGTTGAAGAGCTCTTTGCTGTTGTGTGCGTTGTTGTCTAGGCGGTCTTTGAGTGAGGCCCTTTTGGCGGATCTGATGAGGTGATGGTGACTGCGGGTGGCGCTCTTGTGGGCGGCGTAGCTGTCCGCTGTCCGTTCGTGGAGCCAGATCTTCTCCAGTTTTCGGCATGTTCGTTTGGAGGCCTGGAGGTCTTCGGTGAACCAGGTGGCTTTCTTGCTGGTGTGGCTGTTGGGCGGATTCTTGAGCGGGGCGAGGGTGTTGGCGCAGTCGTCGATCCACTGTCTGAGGTTGCGGGCGGCGGTGTCGGGGTCGGAGGGTTCGGCGGGTGGGCTCAGGGCGAGGGTTGTGGTTAGCTGGTCTTCCGTGACTCTGCTCCAGCAGCGGCGAGGCATTTGTTCGGTGCGGTGGTGCGTGGTGGGCTTCCTGTAGGTGAAGTGGATGCAGTGGTGGTCAGTCCAGTGGGGTTCGGAGGTGTGGTTGAAGGAGACGTGTGGGCTTGCGGAAAAGATGGAGTCTAGCGTGTGGCCGGCGGCGTGGGTGGGTGTAGTCACGAGCTGTCTGAGTCCGAGGGTGGCGAGGTTGTCGATCAGGGTGGTGGAGTTGGTGTCCTTGTTGTTCTCGAGGTGGAAGTTCAGGTCCCCGAGGAGGATGTAGTCCGTGGAGGCGATGGCGTGTGTGCTGACGAAGTCAGCGATGGAATCGCTGAACTGTGGTCAGGGTCCGGGGGTCTGTAGATTAGGGTTCCTCTGAGGGTGGTGTTGGGATCGGTGTGGATCTGGAAGTGCATGTGTTTGGCGGTGCTGAGGGTGTCGTCGGTGTTGGTTGAGACTCTGAGGGTGTTCCTGTGGACGATGGCGATGCCTCCTCCGACTCCGTTGGTGCGGTCCCTGCGGGTGATCTTGTATCCGTCCGGGATGGCAATGGCGATGTCGGGGGCTGAAGCGGGATTCAGCCAGGTCTCCGTCAGGAATGCGACGTCTGGGGAGGTTGAGTCGAGAAGGTCCCAGAGTTCGATGGCGTGTTTGCGGGCGGAGCGGGTGTTGAGGAGGATGCATCTGAGGTAGTTGGGTTCTTTCCTGGGCGGTGGTTTGGCGGGGCGGGTGCTGGCGAAGCCGCAGTTCCGGCAGGTGAAGGGCCCTTGGGTGCGCTTCGGGGTGGCCTGGTAGCAGGCGTGATCTTTTCCGGGGTTGAGTGCGTGGAGGGTGCTGGCGTCGTATCGGCGTCTGTTGATGTGGTGGGCGCGGGGGATGTCCGGACCAGGGCGTCTGGCGCTGGGCGCGGTCACGGCGCGGACGGGCGCAGACAGGCTTGCCTTAGGCGCGCCTCTGGCGCGCCAGCGGCGCGGCCGCGCAGCGGCCGCCATAAATGGGGAGGTGGGAGGGAGGAGCAGGGAATGGGGCAGCGAATGGGCAGTGAGGGGGCGGGGCCGCAGGGGCGCAGCGGCGGGAAACAGGCACGGAAGGGAAAACGAGCACAATCAGGGCATCAAGGGGGCACAGAAAGGAAAAAAAAAAATGAGCACAATCTGGGGCAGCAAGGGGGCACAGAAAGGAAACACGAGCACAATCAGGGGCAGCAAGGGGGCACAGAAAGGAAAAACGAGCACAATCAGGGGCAGCAAGGGGGCACAGAAAGGAAAAAAAACGAGCACAAACAGGGGCATCAAGGGGGCACAGAAAGGAAAAAAAGAATGAGCACAATCAGGGGCAGCAAGGTGGCACAGAAAGGAAAAACGAGCACAATCAGGGGCAGCAAGGGGGCACAGAAAGGAAAAACGAGCACAATCAGGGGCAGCAAGGGGGCACAGAAAGGAAAAAAATGAGCACAATCAGGGGCAGCAAGGGGTACAGAAAGGAAAAACGAGCACAATCAGGGGCAGCAAGGGGGTACAGAAAGGAAAAACGAGCACAATCAGGGGCAGCAAGGGGGCACAGAAAGGAAAAACGAGCACAATCAGGGGCAGCAAGGGGGCACAGAAAGGAAAAAAACGAGCACAATCCAGGGGCAGCAAGGGGGTACAGAAAGGAAAAACGAGCACAATCAGGGGCAGCAAGGGGGTACAGAAAGGAAAAACGAGCACAATCAGGGGCAGCAAGGGGCACAGAAAGGAAAAAAACGAGCACAATCAGGGGCAGCAAGGGGGCACAGAAAGGAAAAGCGAGCACAATCAGGGGCAGCAAGGGGGCACAGAAAGGAAAGAAAACGAGCACAATCAGGGGCAGCAAGGGGGCACAGAAAGGAAAAACGAGCACAATCAGGGGCAGCAAGGGGGCACAGAAAGGAAAAACGAGCACAATCAGGGCCAGCAAGGGGGCACAGAAAGGAAAAAAACGAGCACATTCAGGGGCAGCAGCAGGGCACACAGACGGAGCTGTGTGGTGGGGGAGCGACCTACCAGTCAAGGTCAGGGGTTGCGCACTATATTTACCTAAATCTTTTAAATTGCATATCTCCGGTTCTACATATAACATTTTTGTCTTTTGTTGTCAAATCGTTTATTAAATTGTACTCTATTTTTCTAAATTGGTGTGGGATTTTTCTTGTGTTGCATTTTTTACTTTATTACTGTTTTAGTGCTGCATAAATACTTTACACATTGCCTCTAACTTAACCCTGACTGGTTTGGGCCAAGCTATCAGACGTTTAAGCACAGTTTAGTTTAGTGACTTTTTGTAATTCACCCTGGCGGGGTTTGTGGTTGTTACTGGAGTAGGATTAACAAAAGGGGTGGGCGGTGAATTCCTCTCCGCTCGCGGAGCTTGCAATGTTTTCCCACTCCGTGCTCTGCTTGGATCGCGGAGTTCAGCAAGAAACTCCACCTCCCGCATAGAGTAGCAGTGTTTACCTGAGCAGGCCCACCCCTGGTATTTTGGTTCCTTAGAAGGTGGGTGGGGATACATGTATACAGTTTCTGATGTTCTGGGAGAGGCGCAGCAGAAAAACATAAAGGCAATTCCGCCCTGCGCCCTGTTCTTAGCTTCATGTCCTCTCTCTGTTGGCAAATCTCTTCCATGCTTTGCACACTTTGGGGCATATTCACAAGGACCTACCGCCGATTTATCCCCACCTTAACCCATCAAAAGTGGAGATAGATTTAACACCCCATTCACAAGCGGGTGCAAACTGCAGACATCGCCAGTATTCCCGCGACAACTGCCCCAAAATTTATCTCCACGGTGGACACCACCAACTAACCCTATTGAGATGCAGAGTAGGCGTTCCCGTGCAAAAACACACGAAAAAACCAGAAGACCACTTTCACAACGAACTGCCAGATCTGCGATGCGAACCAAAAACAGGCGATAAGCCGCGGTAGCACCAGGGATTTAACACCTGCCTTCTGCTGGTGTTAAGCAGGACGACTACCTGCAGCATGAAAGGGAGCCCAGCCAAGAGCCACATCTGAAGACCCACAGATGCCATGGAGACAATGATCATGCAGCTCTGAGACCCATGAGGGACACAACACCGACCCCCACCCACCCCAGGCCCGCCACCACCCCCAGGACCTGTCCCCCCCCCCGGGAACACCACAGAGGCAGCGTACACAAAGACAGCAGACCCACCTGAAACGCACCTGCCACCCAGACCCAACACCAGAGGAGGACATAGCCCACTACAGGCCCAAAAGGACAACCATCCCCCGCATCCTGACCCACATCCCCCACCTGCTGACGGTACCAACCCAGCGGACTACCAACATCCCTCTGCAGACAAAGCTGCCGGCTGCGCAGCACATGTCGGCCTCTGGTACCATCCAACCCACAACTGCCAGAGTCGGAGGAGTCACACAGCCAGCCCCATACAAGGTCATCACACCTGTCCTGGATGCCAACAACAGCCTGGTACCCCAGCACCTCCACTTCACCCACACTGCGCAGGAGCTGCTGGAGACCAAGCAAGGCCCCTACGCCATAGCTGGATTCCCTCACGTGTCAGGGCCAATCAACTGCACACATGTACCCATCGTGCCCCCTGCCGACACTGCACACAACTACCACAACAGAAAGCACACGCATATCATGAATGTGCAGGCAACAGTGGACCGCCTGGGACTCCTCAACAATGTCGTGGCCAACTCCCCAGGCAGAGTGCATGATTCTCACATCTCCCGACAGTCCATCAACACCCAGCGCTCCCAGGATGGCACCCATGGAAATGCAGTGCCCGTTGGTAAGTCCAAAATGAACACACCACACACCTCCAGCCCACAGTCATGCAACTCACTACACTGGCAATGGGCACGCAGCACAACTACATTCAACATGACACACAACATGCCAACCGACCAGACACGACAACACAACTCCATTGGGAAGCTGACCTTGCCATGCCCACAACCCAGCCATGGCATGGCACCACAGACACACAATAGCAGGATGCGAGGAGAGGCATGGAGCAGGCAAGTGCGAGAGCGGCAAGTGACCAAGGAATGTGAACCTACCCAATGCCAGGTGTGGCGTGGAGGTGCCGGACAGACCACAGAGTGCAAACCACGGAAATGGCCATGTGGAGATCAACTGCTGGTGCATGGAGTGCAGTGGCCAGTGGACGCTACCATGTCCCCACAGGGTGTGGGGCAGAATGCGGAAATGTCGCACGTTACGTCCCCCCCTGCATGCGCGTGCGTAGTGGGTTGGACCTGCGTAAGCCAGGCCTGCGTAGGGGTGTGAACAAAAAGCCCGTCGCACTGGGCGTGGTTCTCATTCGGAATGGACAACGCGTCTGCCAGTGCGGCGCCTCTCGGGCCACCACAAGTCCTGCGCCGAGCGCGGCGGGGCCTGCGTCCCTGTGTGCCTACTGCACCCGGGCCGCTGGTCCCCTGACCCGTCATGCCGGCCCCAGCACACCAATGAGGCTCCGCTCACCTGCCTACACCGGCGTGTGTCGATGAGGGCCCACCACGTGCCGGTGCAAGCTCCAAGCACCAGTCCCGCGACCTCTGCAGCCTCCGCAGACCATTGCTGGCTCCCCCGACGCTGGCCCACATTACTCCTTTCTCATTTACATACTCCACCGGTGTCCTCTTGGGCCCAGTAGGTCCAACATGTGGAACTGTGTCCTGAGTCTTGAATGGCAGTGACCCCAAGTCCGTGGCAGTGGCCACAGCACCAGACTCCCTTCGATCAGTGAGGCATAATTCCATATCGCAAACCGGCAACACGTGGTGCCACTAACCCTGTGCAATGCAAGCCGGCGACTCGTGGATGAGGGCTCAGGCCTATACTGCGCTCCAGTCGGTCCCACATATGGAACTGTGTCCTGAGTCTTGAATGGCAGTGACCCCAAGTCCGTGGCAGCGGCCACAGCACCAGACTGCCTTCAATCAGTGAGGCATAATTCCATATCGCAAGCCGACAACACGTGGTGCCACTAACCCTGTGCAACGCAAGCCTGCGACACGTGGATGAGGGCTCAGGCCTACACTGCGCTCCAGTCGGTCCCACATATGGAACTGTGTCCTGAGTCTTGAATGGCAGTGACCCCAAGTCCGTGGAGCGGCCACAGCACCAGACTCCCTTCGATCAGTGAGGCATAATTCCATATCACAAGCCGGCGACACGTGGTGCCACTAACCCTGTTCAACGCAAGCCGGCGACACATGGATGAGGGCTCAGGCCTACCCTGCGGACCAGTAGGTCCCACATCCAGCACCTAGTCGCGAATCATGCTTGGCAGAGTCCACACCAGTGAACGCACGGAGAGGAGTAAGAGGAAGATGCGGCTCAGTCCAGACGAAAGCCGGATCAAAGTCACGGAGGTGATAAAACACTATCAACAACCGACCTGGTGCCATCAATCCTGTTCACCGCAAGTCCGCGTCCCGTGGTGCCACTGAACCTGAACTACGGAGGCCGGTGGGGCCATCCAACCTGAGCCGGCAACACTAGGTGAATGGCCCGTGCTGACCGCTGCCTCAGGCCTACACTGTGGTCCAGTATGTCACACATGTGGAACTGTGTCTTGGGTAAGATGTGGAGGAGTCCACACCATTGGACCCGCCTCATCGCAGGCAGCATCCCCTAACAGCACTGGTGCCACTAACTCTGTGCGCAGTGACTCATGGGCACTTTCTGGTTGGACTTTGGTGGCGTCTGAGTCCATGGCTTGGTGGTTTTCTGCATCTTCATCTGGCTGGACCGGACTTGGTGTCCGACATATGTCTGTTCCATTCATCTCCACCATAGTGACTGTTTCAGCGTGGTTCTGCCCTCTGCCTCATGCCCTGGGGGTACACCTTCCACTGTCCACCGAGACACTCCGCGACAAGCCCCTTTGTCATCTACGGGAACCTGCCCTGCTCTTGTGACCCTGCCCCAGTGCCCCGCAAGTCAGCGGCCCGTGGCAGTAGGCCCGTGCAGGACGCTGTGCATCCGGGGCCACTGACTCTGTGCAGCACAATTCATGGAGCCTTTACGGTTGAATGGTTGTGTCCTTTACGATGTACACTGTTGTCGATTTCTGACTGCACCAGGCAGCCCTTGCCGGCTGGTGTGCACACACCCCACACACATCCAACACAGGTATCACTCGATATGTGTGCCTGCTAATAAATGTGGCCGAGCGCACGTGCCCGTAGCCATTCACACCATCTGAGAAAGTGTGTCCGTGTGTCATTGTGTCAGCATGATGGGCACGGGCACTGCAACATCACAGTATGCTGTCTTCAGCGGACGATACCATGTCACCTCAGCGTTGGCAGTGACCCTGGACATGTAGCTTCGCCCGCCCCCCCCGCATGCACAAGCGGCGTGTGCTGGTCCGGCGTACGTCAGGTCAGCGCAGGGGTGTGATGATTCGGCAGGGGGAGCAGGGCGTGGCTCGGACCTGGCCTTGGGCAGGATGTGCGGTAAGTGTGTCTCTGTGTTGGGGTGTTGTGGCCACCAGGGCCACAGTAGTTGATGTTGCAATGTAGCATGCACCAGGAGGGCCGGCCCGCACGTACAGGGAAATGTAGGAGCGCAAGACCGCTCGGGGTCTTGGCACATGCATGCCAGGTGTTATGTGTATTAGTCCTGCGGCTGCATGAGTCAGTTGCCTAGCCTCATTCGCAGCGCGATCACAGCCAGCCATGGACTGTACACCTGTGTCCGCCCTGTCCGGACCATTGGCCTACACTCACGTGGCCGCACACCTTCAAAGGCCAGGGTCACGGTGTTGTTGGCATGCCGCTGGACATGCGCGGACAGGCATGACAATGGTATGCTGTAGGAGTGCACGTGATACAACCGCGCAGCGCACACAAGTGTGGGGGCTCGTGGGAGGGAGGAGCAGCTGTGAGGCAACGTAACACACAGTGAGGCCGCTCATGTGCCACATGCTGGGCATATCATCCATGATTCCCAGGGTGAAAGACATCCCACCACACCCACGACAGGCCTCTGTACATCTCCTGAATGCATGCAGATGGTGAAGTTACTGTAGGGATGAAGGGTCCTTTGTCTGTAATATCAGGCGGATGGCACATCTGCAGCTCCGAGCTGGGACTTGCATGTGGCCAGCATCCCCTGACAGATACGATAGCATTTACTTGCGACTCCCACACTACGCACTGCCCGACGTGAGCCCAACGTGTACACATCCCACACGCAGAAGTCCTTGGTCGAAGTTAGCGTGCGTGAGATGGCCTTCACACGTACTCCCACCCCACCCCAGGCCTGCACCCGTTGCACACAGACACTGCTCATTGCTCCGAGCCGTGCCATTTCATCCACAGGACTGGCGCAGGGCAAGCCAGTGCCACTTCAAGCAGAGCCACTGACGCAATGGCAGACCATCCCAGACACATGCTCGACTCCAGTCACGTGGACCTGTACCGTGCACGTCTGCTGCATGTACTGGGGGCACTGCCGTTGGCAGTGCTGCGGATAAGTTACCGACTGAGCTTCCGCCTTGCAAACGTCACCTGCGTTCAGCCTGTGTTGCATTGTCGCTCGTGCATATTTGAGTGGCCCATGGATGTCTGCCTCTCCAACGTGACTGTAGCTGACATGGACTTCGACGTGTGTGTGCGCCCCCTGTTGGCCCACGACCAGGAGTGTCACCGTGATGCCCGTTTATGGCATGCATGGATGTTTGGCATGCATGCTGGCAACTGGACCTGGGAGATTGCACGAGTCGTCGTGTGCAGTGAGCACATTGAGCCGCTACCCGATTGGGCTTTGGTGCACATTGGGGCCAGGGGTTGGAGTCAGCACATCTGTCCGGGTCAGCTGATGGATTACGTCGACGACATGTCAGATGTGGTGGACAACGATCTCTCATTGGAGATGTTGGCCTACGCTGCTGCACTGGCGTTCATGGACGAGTGACAAGGTACCTGCAGCCACAACTGGATGTGACCCATTGCACGTGTCCCGACGCCTGGTTGCATGTTGGGAATCTGGTCACATGTCCCAAGAGGACAGTGGACATGGCTGCATTGGCCTGGACTCCTGATCCATGCGCGGACAACCAACGCGGGTTGGCACTGACTTGTGTTGGTGATGGACTCCCCCGGGGTGGACATGGGCGCTTTCCTACATTCCTCATTCAGACATGCTGCTGCATTGGTCTGCATTTCATAGCACTTCTCTTGGCCGTACTGACACGCACTTGTTGATAAAGTTTCTGCACTTTCACTTGTCTCCAACTGTGTTGTGTCTTGATTTGTATGCCAATGTGTGTGTCACGGACTCTCTGGATCCCTGCCATACTTGCATTGCTACCCCATCAGGGCTGTGGGTTGGTACTTGTGCATTATCATGTCCCTGTTTCGTGCTTTGCCAGATGCGTATGGCCATTTACCGGCCACAAGCGGGTGCACTTGTGTCCTGTGTTGGGTTGTGCAAATGTTGCTGTTCGTACCACATTGTGTTCGATGTTGGGGTGCTCTGCTTCCTATGTGTGTGTGCAGCATTGTGTGTGAGATGTCCCTTCAGCTCTGATTTGGCTCACCCTTCTCCCTTTCAGGCACTGTGGTTTTCACTTCTGCGCTTGTTCAGTGGTGTGATATTGCCGGGTTGTGTGACTTGTGCTCTTGGTTGGTGTTGTTACTCTTGGGCATGGTTTGTCTGCAGTTGTGCTGTGCTTAATTGTGCATGTGTGCCATTGTGCCAATCTTCCCCCGTCCCCCAGTCCCTGGTCGTTCCTCTCCCTGTTGCTGTGGTGTCTGTTGTTTTGGGCAGTTTCCGGACCCCGAGTCCTGCCACCATCTCCAGACTGATGTGGTGGACACCATTTCCTCCATGTCATCCAGCTCTTGGTGTGGCGCTGGACTCCCACCTCCGGTTTGCATTGCTGCTGATGGAGCAGGGAAAATAAATAATTTTTAACCCCTAACAAATTTTATAATTAATTAAATAAAATGTTCGTTTAAATGTATTAATCAACACTGTATGTATGGGAAGGGTAACATGCCAAAAATGTGTGCTAAATAATCTATTAATGGATGTCCGTGTGTCTAATTATAACGTAAAAATAAATGCGTACTAATTAAAAATAAATGCATGTTTGTGCTTCATAGAAATAAAACGTGTCGTTGCAAAAACAATAGTGATGGTAAGTAAGGAACAGCTTAAATGTTGCTTTCTGCTAGGTAATAACTAATTGGGGTACGTAGACGACGGGAGGGAAACGAAAGGGCTATTTTTCTCTATTTTAATTATGTTTTGTTTGCCTCAAATTAGTGCTTCTAAAAAGTATAACCGAGGGGCGATATAAAATGGCCGCCAGTGGGAAGATGTGCGCAGGCGCAAGGGGACACTTGACACGGGATGAAATCGGAGAAAAAACCAAACCTCGTGAGGTTACTGAGACGCTAGGATGCAAGAAATGGTCAAGGCTGGTGTGACCTAATTGAACTGATAGTGTGCCATGATGATCAGTAGAAGGCCCGTGGGAAACAAGTTTAAGAGAAAGGACAATGACTGCGGAGTTCTCGAATGTGTCGAAAGAAGTTACAAATGTACTGATCGAAACGGATGAAAAATGTTTAAGCGTATGGGAAAGGAAATGATCCAAGGACCCTTGAATCCAAGAGAACTTGATTAAAAGAATGAATAAGATGACATGCATGGACCAATGAAAGAAAAGCGTGCTATTAATGTTGCAACAGTTAGTTAGCAAAGTTAGAATTAGGGTATAAGAGGGCCTACTCTTAGTGGGAGGGGGTCAGTCGCGGTTGCAGTCACAGTCAGGAGAGGAGTTGGAGATTCGTGTTGGTGGCTTCCTGTGCTGGGTGGTCCTGATCGATCCCTTACTGAGCGGGAGATGCTGAAAGACTGTTAGATGAGACGGGTTGCAGGTAGCTGATGCTGACGAGCTGAAGTTGCTGTCGCTGTCTTAATTTTCCAGTTGAGTATGAGAATCAGGCTATTTCTAATTCTTAACATAGGTTAGAAATCATTAGGCTAAATTAGGAAGCTAGGCAGGTAATTAGGGTTTTGGCTTCATGACAAAATTTTCCTTTCTGCAATAAATTGATTATGCTTAATAAATATTTGAATTTAAGGATGAATAATTGAATAAAGTATTAAATTTCTTTCTCATGCTTTTAAAAATTATATAAAATTTAAGATTCTTTAAACCCAAAATGACTCAGTGGTTATTTTCCTAAATGATTGTGACATCAGTAATTGGTTATTGTGATTTAGCTGGTCTTAATCACTACGAACTAATTTCTTACATGAATGATTCATCGACAAAACAATGAGCAGGAATATCTTAAAGAAATAACTAAAAGAAAGTGACAAATTAAGGTAATAAGATATCCTGACTCTTCCAGCGGTACATAAATGATGTTCTCCATTTAGTTCTCATGCTTCTCCTAGGAGTACAGAATTTCATAAGGGTGTAAAGGAAATCCAGGAGTGTGCGTGTGTGTTAGGCGATGTTTATGGGCCCCATCGTCATGTGGATATGAGAAATATAGTTTGCCCCTGGATGACCTATAAGTGACCTGGGAGGAGAATAGTTTTTATTGTACGCGCTGCATCAGATTTCTTGGTAGCAGAGTTATGGTTTTCTATAGATTAGTTTAGTGATTATTGTTTATTGAGTATTGATTATTTTTTGATGACTAACACTATATGTTGAGTCGCGTTATGTTATATGTGAGTTTTCACGCTTCTGGGATGTAGGAAGTGGAACACGTGTGGCAAGAGAAGTCACATGGAATTTGGTACATGGTCTGAATTCATTTTGGTAATAACACAGGTTGTGTTATGTTAGGGATTTTCTGTATAAAAGGTGTGTAAATGAGATAGCAAATCACGTTTACTTGTGAAACTTTGGCCTTAATTCTCAGGAGCCTAGTCTCCACATGTGTCTTATCCCCAGAGAAACGAGTAAATTATTTGTTTAAAAGAAGGGTAAGGTAGAGGGAAGTGCTACTTTATCGGCGAGAGTAAATAATTCTGTGGTGGGGTAGAGGTAAGCGCTGCCTACTGGAAATACAGGATTCTTGTGTAAAAGGACAAAGCTGTCACTTTGTTTAGCGAATCAGACTATGGAATTGTTTTAATTGTTGTAACTAACGGAGAAAACAGCGAAAAGAAAATTGCCGATAAATTTTGTAAAGGAGGGGTAAAGAGTAGAAGTGACGTGGAAAAGTGCCGCGCTAGGATTGGATAGTGCGCTAGACACGTGAATACAGAGCAGGAGTGACGTAGAAAAGTGCCGCGCTAGGATTGGTTGGTTCGCGGACAGTGGGAATTGTTCTGATTGGTACGTTAGTGTGAGTCGCGCTGTAATTGGTCGAAGTTCCGTATACAGAACAGCGTTAAAGTAAAGGGAAAAACAAATAGAAAACATGCCGTATTACGAGTATGAAAGGGAAAGAACGTCATGGACGACGAAATTGAAGAATTTCTTTAAGAAAGACAAAAAGGTTGTGACTAGAGAGGGACAAGTAATTCCTCCGCCGAAATCAGCAGCTTCACATATGATGCTGAAATATGGATATCATACGTGCATATGGTTGGAAAATTGGGCAAAATATACAAAGAATGATGGTGCTTTGGCTTTCCCAGAGAATGGATCCTTTAGTGTAGCGGTATTGCGAAATTTGCGAGAAAAAATGTGTAAATTGGAACCTAGACCTAGACCAACACAGTTTGAGGCTTTAACGGAATGGGAAGATGAGATGTATGAACGAGAGAGATTCAGAGGAATGAGAGATCATGAGTTTATGCCTGGAAGATTGTGGGGAGTAAATCATGAGGACAGAATAAAGCGATGGAGATGTGCTAACATGACAGGAGGTTTGTTTCCAGCTTTTACAGATGAGGAAGGGACTAAGAAAAAGCGGACTGAGAAAAAGAAACATATAGAGAGAGAAAAATATATGCATGAGAGCGAAACGGATGACGAGTTGCTGGAAGATATTTTAAATAGAAATCCACCTCCGTATCAGCAGAGTTCTACAGTGGTGACACCAAATGCGCCGCTAATAGAGACTATGCGAAATAAAAGCCCGGAAAAGAGAATCGAAGTAAATAGGTCACAAGAACAAATGAGAACTTCTCAAAATGAAGGAATAGAAAGCGACAATGCAAGCGAATTGGCAAGGACAACAAAAGAACTAACTGAGAAAATTAGAGAATTAACGAAAAATATGGAAGCAGTTACTGTGCCTGTAACAATAGGTCCAGTAATACCCGTTTTTGAGAATCAGAAAATTGATGAACGATCTTTGGTGATTCCCTTGAGTTCACAATTTCAGAGAGAAAAGGAAAGGATGGAACAAAGTGCAAGTACAAGTAATTTGGCTAGTACTTACAGACCAAGTCCACCTACAAATTTAACGGTGAATGAATGCAATGGTAGGAAAATGCATATGGTAACAGAATCTGCAACAGAAACGCCTGAAAAGAGTGGTAATTGGATAGAACTAAATAATACACCCATAGGTCCGACTCCTGATGAGTTGAATGAGTGGATGAAAGCATTTAAAATAAAAGAAACAGAAGAAAAACCATTAGATGTGATCAGATTAAAAATAGATATGGAAGAATTAATTCTGGGAACGATTGGTACCGAAAAGATAAAAAATTATCAGGATGATGAAATAATGTTTCTGTGCAAAAGTATAACATGGAGGGCAAAGAATTTACATGACAAACTAGAAGAAGTGGCTAGTGAGATTGGAATAGATTTTGCAAAGGTGAAAACGTTGCAGAAACCATACAGAGTAGACTTTTGTGAAAAAGATATTGAAAATTTGAACACGGCAGGAAGGCTGACACAGATAAAAGAGTTAATTGTGTTGTTGAGAAAATGGGGTGATGTGGACAGATGGAAGGTTAGATGGACAAAGAAGAATGAGAAAAGTACAGACAAAGGTTCATTGGCCTTTATGATAACTGAAAAAGAATCTGTTGCCAAAGAATACCCCATGAGAGAAACTCCAGGTGGTAGTTACGTGCATGTTCCCTGGACTAGGCAGGACATACTGTCATTTACCAATGACTTTCCAAAGTTAAGAGAGAAACCAGTTGAGTGGTACCGACAAGTAGAGAGGTTTGTAAAAGTCTCAAAAGTATTGTGGATAGATTTAGATGGATTGTTTGACATAGTGGTACCAACAGATTTATGGTCCGAATGTAAGATTACAGTTGACTGGCCAACTACAGAATATCCAAGAGATCCTAAGACAGGAGCTCCAGGTCCTGATGTAATGAAGAAGTACGATAAGGTGATTACCTTTTTGAAGAATAAGATTCCTCCTAAAGAGACAGATTGGGTTAAAATTGATAGAACTACACAGGAAAGTAAGGAGTCTGTACATGCATATTATGAGCGACTGTTATTGGTTTTCAAGCAGTATAGTGGTTATGAGGAGTTGAGTGAAAAGGACATGAGTCATTTTGTATACCGATTTGTGTTTGGCCTGAAACCAGAAATAAGTGATATGATTAAGCAACACATGATAAACTGGCAGAATGGAAGTGTAGATAAGGTACTGAGATATGCTAAGTATTGTAGTGATGAAATAGAGAGTAAACAGCGTAAGTTGAAAGAAAAGGCAATGTGGGCACAAGTGAAGGTGGCAGAAAAACAAGAAGCTCAATTGGACAGTAATAATGGAAACGAATCAGGACAGAATAAAATGCGACCAAACATAGGTAAAGGAAAGGGTCAAGTGAGTCTAGAAGAGGCAAAGAAGAAATGGCCATGTCATAATTGCGGAAAATTAGGGCATTGGAGAAACGAGTGTAAGTTCCCACCTAAACCTAATCCGGAACATCAATCATTAACTCCACAGGTGCAGAATGAGGTAGTTGTTCAACAAAGTCAGGTGCCGCAACCACCACTTCCCAACACTGTTAACCAGCAAAGATACAGTACAGAAACAGGATTCTACGGAGGAGAGCAGGTAACACAGTTGCCGCGAGCAGCTAACATTTCTCAGTATTGGTTGCGTCAGAGTGAGGATGACCCGGATGAAAGATTCTGACGGTGCGCAGGAGAGGGGAAAGAGTGCGTGCTTGGCGCAACTCTAGAGGTAGATCAGTCTGGTCCCTTTGTGGATGGAGAAGTGAATGGTGCAAACGTAACATTCCTTGTCGATACTGGAGCTACCCGTTCTACTGTTAGATCAGTGGAAATTCCAAACCTTCCTCTCTCAGGTGAATACATCCAAGTGGTAGGAGTAGCCAATCAGCAGATTAAAACCCCACTTACTGAATTGGTGGAAGTAAAAATTGGTTCTTTTAGCAAAATGCATAAATTTGTAGTGTGCGATTGTAGTCCTGTAAATCTTTTAGGTCGTGACCTTTTATGCAAGATGAATTGCACAATTTATTGTACGCCAGATGGAATAGGTTTTCAGACTTCAGATGAAGATGTTCTGTATAAAGTAACTTTGATGAATCAGGAACCTGAAACGAATGGTTTGTTTCCTGCATTTGATGCAGAAAAACTTCCAGAAGAACTAAAAGGTGCAGTAAAAGAAAGTGTGTGGGATTTTTCAGGAGAAGACATTGGGTTAATGAGAGAAGTTGATCCCGTAAAAGTGACAGTGAAAGAAGGGATAACTTATCCGAACACGCCACAGTACAAATTAACTCCAGAAATAATTGAAGGAATAACTCCTGTGATAAATAAGATGATTGAACAGGGAATTCTAAAAGAAATCATGAGCAGTCCATGTAATTCACCTATTATGGGACTGAAAAAGCCAAATGGAACATATAGAATAGTACAGGATTTGAGAAGAATCAACAAAATAGTTGTACCATGTTGTCCAATAGTGCCAAACCCTGCAGTAATTCTATATCAAATTCCACATGAAGCTGAGTGGTACACTGTGATAGATTTGTGTCACGCATTTTTCTCTATTCCTTTGCATCCAGATAGCCAGCCATTATTTGCGTTCCGGTTCGGAGAGCGTATTTTGGCATGGTGCCGAATTCCTCAGGGGTATACAGAAAGCCCCTCAATCTTTAATCAGATTCTAAAGAAATCTCTGGAAGATTTAAAAATGCCAGAAAAATCAGTGATGGTGCAGTATATCGATGACCTATTGGTGGCATCGAAAACCAAAGAAGCATGTGTAAGTGACACAATTGCTTTACTGAACCATTTAGAGAAAAGAGGACATAAAGTGTCTCCTTCAAAATTACAGTTTTGTCAGAAAGAAGTCCAGTATTTAGGGCATAAAATTGAGAAAGGAGTGCGAAAAATAGCGACAGAAAGAGTAAGAATGATTCAAGGAATGAGAGCACCAATGACTCAGAGAGAGGTAAGAATGTTTTTGGGAATGGTTGGATATTGTCGACAGTGGATAAGTGGTTTCTCTTTGATTGCAAAACCCTTACAAAAATTGACCAAGAAAGATGTAAAAGACCCTTTTGAGTTAAACAAAGAAGAAATGAAATCTTTCAAAGAATTGAAAAAGAAACTGTGTGAGGCCCCTGCTTTAGGCATGCCTGATTATGAGAAGGATTTTGAGTTGTACTGCAGTGAAAGAGATGGATGTGCATTTTCAGTACTGGTACAAAAACACGGGACCATGAAAAGACCAATCGCTTATTTTTCAGCTGTTTTAGATCCTATAGCAAAAGCATTGCCTGGATGTCTGAAAGCAGTTGCTGCTACTTGTGTAAGTCTGGAACAAAGTGAAGGTATAGTGATGGGGTATCCACTGAGAGTATATGTTCCCCATTCAGTAGAAATTCTTTTGACAAGAACAAAAACACAGTACATGACACATAGTCGGCTGACTAAGTACGAAAAAGTCATCTTGAGCGCTGAAAATGTGACCATAGATAGATGCATGAATGTAAATCCTTCTACATCATTACCAGATGAAGATAATATAATTGAACAAGACGAAGTAGATCATGATTGTCTGAACGTGCTGGAATATTGCACAAAACCAAGGGCTGACATAAAAGATGAACCGTTAAAGGAATCTGATTATGTCATGTTTGTAGATGGCTCATGTTTGCGTACAAAAGAAGGAGTGTTAAGCGCAGCTTACGCAGTATGCACAGTGGCAACTGTGATGGAAGCGTCTTGTCTGAAAGGAGTTAGGTCTGCACAAGTTGCGGAACTAATTGCTTTGATTCAAGCATGTAAATTGGGGAAAAATGTACGAATCACGATTGTGACCGATAGCCAATATGGTTTCGGCATCGTACATGATTTCGGTCAGATTTGGTCACAAAGAGGATTTTTGACATCTGCAGGAACACCTATCAGAAATGGAGATTATGTTAAAAAACTGCTTGAGGCGATACAGTTGCCTAAACAAATAGCTGTAGTGAAGTGCAAGGCGCATAAGAAAAACGAAGATTACATAGCGGTCGGCAATAATTATGCTGATGAGATCGCTAGATATTGTGCGGAAAACATGGCGTCCCTGAACAAAAATAGAGAAAGGGAGCATGTCTCTTGTCCTTTGCTTTTCACTAATACTGTCGAGACATGGGATGAAGTAAGGCAGTTACAAGAAACAGCAAGAGATGAGGAAAAAGATTACTGGATAAAAGCAGGATGTAGAAGACAGGAAAATAATGGTGTGTGGGTATACAGAGATGAAAGACCAGTTATGCCTGATAGCATGATTGCAGACATGGCACGGATGTACCATGGACAAGCTCATATTGGGAGAGATGCAATGATCAGACTTTTTAGACAAACCTGGTATAACCCAAAATTCAGAGCCATTGCTGAAAGTCTTTGTCAAAGATGTCTTATTTGTCAACAGTTTAACCCAGGAAGAAAAACAGTAGTGAGTCTAGGAACAATAGGACGAGAAGGAGGTCCATTCACTAGAATGCAGTTAGACTTTATCGAGATGCCCCCTAGTAACAGACTAAGATATGTTCTAGTGGTCGTCTGTTTGTTCTCTCGTTGGGTGGAGGCATACCCCACAAGAAGGAATGATGGAACAACAGTGGCAAAACTTATGCTGCGAGAGTTCATTCCAAGGTATGGTTTTCCAGTCACGGTTGAAACAGATAGAGGAACACATTTTCAAAATGAGTTGATCCAATTGATTTGTGAAGCATTGAGTATTAAACAAAAACTACATTGTGCTTACAGACCAGAGGCTTCTGGGGTAGTAGAGCAGATTAATGGAACAATTAAAAACAGATTGGGAAAAATGTGTCAAGCTACAGGACTCAAATGGCCGGATGCACTGCCTCTTGTTCTGATGACCATCAGAAGCATCCCTGAAAAGAAAACTGGACTCAGTCCTCATGAGATGATCATGGGACGAGCAATGAGACAAGCACACGTACCTGTCAACAAGTTATTAACTATAACTGATGATATAGTACTGGATTATTGCAAGGGACTGGCTGATGTGGTGCGTTCTGTGTTTCATCAGGTTGGACCGGATGCGACCACTCTTGAAAGAAAACCAGCCCACGATTTGAATCCAGGAGACTGGGTCCGCATAAAAGTCCACAGGAGAAGAAACTGTCTAGTTCCTCGTTGGGACGAGCCACGACAGGTAATCCTGGTGACAACGACTGCCGTCAAGTGTGCAGGAGTGAAAAACTGGGTTCATGCCAGCCACACAATCAGAGTTCCAGAACCTACAGATCGACATGTGAATCGGCGTCTGGAAGTGTGGGATAAAAGTTTAACGGCTGGGACAACAAAGATAAAAGAAAGGGTGCCAGAACTTGAAGATCGACCTGAAAGTCGACATCTGGAAACCCCAACAGCGAGTACCTCTAGAGAAGAAGAAGAAGAAGAAGAAAGAAATTCAGAAATTCCAGAACTTGAAGATCGACCTGTAAGTCGACATCTGGAAATATCTGACACAACTTCAGACTCTGATGATTCAGTTGAAAACCGTGAAGAATTCCTAAGGAAAACTTGGGGCTATAAACCAATTAGAGAAGAAACTGAGCAAGAAATTGAGTTAGATGAACAACCAAGTACAAGTTATGGTGGAAATCCTTCAGAAACAATATTAATAGATGAAGTAGGGAAAGAAGTACACAAAAAGTTAGAAAATCGAGAAGAACCCCGAGGAGCAATAGGGACAGATAGAGAAACAGAAGAACAGGGAAATTTAGAAGCAGAAAGGGAGAAAAACACCAAATCGGAAGAACCCCGAGGAGGGACAGTAATAAGGGAAAACGAAAAGGAGAAGACAGATCCACCAGTAGGAGATGATGAGATTATAAGTTTCAAAATAAGAGACAATAGTGAAACAGTTGAAACAGAAACAGAAGAAAGTGGAGAAGAGGAAAAAGCAAAAACTGAATCAAGAAAAAGAAATTGGAAATCAGAAAGAGAAGAAAGAGAAGGTGAAGCCAAAAGGCCAAGAAAAGGAGATAATTGGCCCAACAGCTATGTAAGAAAATTGAGATATAGAATAATAAGAGCGGGAGACGAAGGTGCTGAACAAGTAAATGAAGTAACAAGTCAAAAGGGACAAGAAAAACCAAGTGGAAAAAGATTACAAAAGTCCAAAAGGACAAAGAAAGTGAATGCAAAGTATAAGTCACCTGAGTGGCTGTATATTGCACTAACAGATTACAAAGAAGAAGAAGAAAACACTCACGAGAACCAGAGACTGAGAAGTCGGATGGGAAAAGGTGAGATGCAACAAACTTGAAGTGAAGACTTATAGTGCTTCTGCCGGACATGACAATTTACTGGATGTGACAAATCACCGGATGTGACAACGAAAGAATTCTGGAGAGAATTAAAGAAAGTACCAAGCAAAGACTTTTGAGAGCAGAGTGGCATCTAAGTCATTTCTGAGGTGTAGTGACACAATTTTCTGAAACTTAACAAATAGAAAAAGAAAAATGGAAAATAATAGGGATAGAAGAGATAAATGTGAATTTATAAAGAGATGGTGCAAAATGTGCTGCTTTTGTACAGGATTATTAATGACCATATGGATAGTTTTAGCAATCACAATTCCTATTAGTATAGCTGTGATAGAAGTAAAAAATGATACTAAACCAGAAAAAGAAACTAATATTAAAGAACCAGTTATTTTAAGAAGTAGTGCAGAGTTGCATAAGGATAAGTCAGTAACAGATTTTTCAAAGAATGTTTTTACAAAATTGTTGTATGAATACGTAGAGACAATGGATGTGAGAGATTGTTATGTTTGTATGCAGTTGCCTGCATCAGTATCAGAAGGAGTGACTTATCATCACCTACCTCTGACTTATGGAATAACATGTAGTGTAATAGCGAGTTTATTTTATAAAACAGGTAGATTAGAATCTTATTATACTGATATAGATAAGATTTTTGCAAACATTCCAGTAGTACCAGAACTTAACAAAGTAAAACCAGCAAAGGTTTTAGGAGAATTCTTTTTAGAACATAGAAAATTAACGTTAGAAGAAATAGTTAGTAACAACCTTACCTGTGAGTTAAAGAAAGAAGAAAAAGTATTTTTAGAAATGGTTGAAGAAAGAAGAATGAAATTTCAAAAAGAAGCAATAAAAGAGGAAGGAAAACGCTTATGGACGTTTGAGGAAGGAAATCATGAAGGGAAAAAGATAAATGCAGCAATGACATTAGATTGGCCGCAAACAGGAAAGTTGTGTATTAGGAGAAATAAGACAGTCTATGACAATTACTTTGTAGGTTCCAGTATCTGCCATGACAATTATCAAATTCTGGGAGGTTGGGGATTTAAAGGTGGAAAGGACCCAATATTTCCAGGTATCTATTATGTTTGTGGGAATAGAGCTTATTACAGGTTACCGGACCATTGGTATGGAACTTGCTATGTAGGCCTGGTCTTTCCAAAGAATTTTCACATGGACAGAGAAGAAAAGGGAACATACAAGATGATTAATAGATTTACACGTAGAAAGAGGGAAAGTTTTTCAGAAATTGTAGGTGATATTTTTGGAGCATTGATACCAGCAGTGGGAATATCTTTGAATGCATTTAAAATTCGGAAGTTATCCACAGTAGTAGATCGTTTGTCTACAGATACTGCGGGAGGGTTCTTAATGGTAAATACCGAAATGGTTGCCATGAGAGCTATGGTGATGCAAAATCGGCTTGCCCTTGATATTCTTTTGGCAAAAGAGGGTGGAGTCTGTGGAATGTTGAAAGTCCAACATTGTTGTACTTACATTCCTGATAAAAGTGAAAATATACAGAAGTATATTACAAATATTACAAATTTGCACAAAGAACTAGTTCCACTGGAGGTTGAAAGTGTTTTGGGAAAACTTGGTAGAGGGTTTTCTTCAGTAGCAAATTGGTTAACTAGGATGAGTAGACTAGTGATAGGGAAAGTTATAATAGTAGCAACTATAGTAATACTGTTAGCCATGGTATTGAAAATAATAATAACATGTATAAGGAGAAAAGTAAGACAAAATAAGATAAAAAGGAATAACAGAATAATGAGAGAGAGAGAGAGAGAAATGGGTGAAATTGAATTGGAGAAAATGAAAGAAAGCATGTATAAAGAGACTAAAAGGCAAGATGAAGAAGAAACAGATGTGTAAATAACAGAAAGCAAAGGATGAAAGACATGCTGCCTGAAAAGAAGTATGACTTGGGTTTTATGTGGTGATTTAAAAATCACCAAAGGGGGGAGTTGATGGAGCAGGGAAAATAAAAAAATTTAACCCCTAACAAATTTTATAATTAATTAAATAAAATGTTCGTTTAAATGTATTAATCAACACTGTATGTATGGGAAGGGTAACATGCCAAAAATGTGTGCTAAATAATCTATTAATGGATGTCCGTGTGTCTAATTATAACGTAAAAATAAATGCGTACTAATTAAAAGTAAATGCATGTTTGTGCTTCATAGAAATAAAACGTGTCGTTGCAAAAACAATAGTGATGGTAAGTAAGGAACAGCTTAAATGTTGCTTTCTGCTAGGTAATAACTAATTGGGGTACGTAGACGACGGGAGGGAAACGAAAGGGCTATTTTTCTCTATTTTAATTATGTTTTGTTTGCCTCAAATTAGTGCTTCTAAAAAGTATAACCGAGTGGCGATATAAAATGGCCGCCAGTGGGAAGATGTGCGCAGGCGCAAGGGGACACATGACACGGGATGAAATCGGAGAAAAAACCAAACCTCGTGAGGTTACTGAGACGCTAGGATGCAAGAAATGGTCAAGGCTGGTGTGACCTAATTGAACTGATAGTGTGCCATGATGATCAGTAGAAGGCCCGTGGGAAACAAGTTTAAGAGAAAGGACAATGACTGCGGAGTTCTCGAATGTGTCGAAAGAAGTTACAAATGTACTGATCGAAACGGATGAAAAATGTTTAAGCGTATGGGAAAGGAAATGATCCAAGGACCCTTGAATCCAAGAGAACTTGATTAAAAGAATGAATAAGATGACATGCATGGACCAATGAAAGAAAAGCGTGCTATTAATGTTGCAACAGTTAGTTAGCAAAGTTAGAATTAGGGTATAAGAGGGCCTACTCTTAGTGGGAGGGGGTCAGTCGCGGTTGCAGTCACAGTCAGGAGAGGAGTTGGAGATTCGTGTTGGTGGCTTCCTGTGCTGGGTGGTCCTGATCGATCCCTTACTGAGCGGGAGATGCTGAAAGACTGTTAGATGAGACGGGTTGCAGGTAGCTGATGCTGACGAGCTGAAGTTGCTGTCGCTGTCTTAATTTTCCAGTTGAGTATGAGAATCAGGCTATTTCTAATTCTTAACTTAGGTTAGAAATCATTAGGCTAAATTAGGAAGCTAGGCAGGTAATTAGGGTTTTGGCTTCATGACAAAATTTTCCTTTCTGCAATAAATTGATTATGCTTAATAAATATTTGAATTTAAGAATGAATAATTGAATAAAGTATTAAATTTCTTTCTCATGCTTTTAAAAATTATATAAAATTTAAGATTCTTTAAACCCAAAATGACTCAGTGGTTATTTTCCTAAATGATTGTGACATCAGTAATTGGTTATTGTGATTTAGCTGGTCTTAATCACTACGAACTAATTTCTTACATGAATGATTCATCGACAAAACAATGAGCAGGAATATCTTAAAGAAATAACTAAAAGAAAGTGACAAATTAAGGTAATAAGATATCCTGACTCTTCCAGCGGTACATAAATGATGTTCTCCATTTAGTTCTCATGCTTCTCCTAGGAGTACAGAATTTCATAAGGGTGTAAAGGAAATCCAGGAGTGTGCGTGTGTGTTAGGCGATGTTTATGGGCCCCATCGTCATGTGGATATGAGAAATATAGTTTGCCCCTGGATGACCTATAAGTGACCTGGGAGGAGAATAGTTTTTATTGTACGCGCTGCATCACTGCCTTCTTGTTGTTGGCGTATTTCTGCTTGTTTGTGCGTTTCGCATCATTCCGGCTGTTCTGGTTTTCTTCCATTGTCCTCCTCCGCTCTCCGGCTGCATTGACCTTGTCCATGATGGCCTGCCATGTACAATGTTTTGTTGCCAATGGGGCTTGTGGGGTTGTATACTGGCTCTGGTTGCCTCCATTGTGCTTGGCTGTTGTTTTCTGTTTGGTTAGTCTTTCTTTTTCCTGCTTTTGTTGTGCTTATTCCCGCCTGCCGTGTGTGTGTCGCGGGCCTGGAGGTGCTTATCGCTGCTTTCCTCATCGCGAATGGGCTCATCGCACGTTATTTTGTGTTGTGGTTTGTGTTTTTATCTCCGTCGAGGTGATTGTTTCGCGGACATTGGCCGCGTTTTCGGCGGACTATTGCATGGTACTGCCGTGTTGTGAATTCCAAGTTGACAAGGGGTTATTTTCCCGCAATAGGCTGCGATGTGTAAAGCTGCGTTAACATTTTTTGGAGATGTTTAGCACACGTTCTTGTGAATATACCCGTTTGTGTTTTAGCCCTTGACAGTACAGCGGATGAAAAGTCTGCAAAGCTATAGAACACAACATTCAGAAGAGGAGCCTCTGCAGACTGAGTGAGACAGAGCAGACCCCGATTGCACATTTACATGTAAGTATTCAGCGAGGTGTCTGATGCGCACACGGACATTGTTCCAGGGGGAACTCGCGCGTTTGTCGTTCCCTGGGCTTGCCGTTTATTACATTTGACAATGACACTTCTATTTCCTTCCACTGGCAATGCACAGTACAATGATAATTGTTTATCTTGTTTAAGGAAACATAGGTGTATCTAGATGAAAGAAAAAACAGACCACGGAGCGTGATGATAGGGTATGAAAGGATGTAGGCCACTTCCCATCTTGAAGTGTGTGTAGTGTCTACGCAACTCCACCCTCTCCTTGCGCTCCTTAGAACCGAACTTAGTTACCTCATGGACTTCCTGATACTGGGCTCTGGCCACGTGGGGCGTTGCTGCCAAGCTGGGTGGAGAATGAGGACCAGGGTTGGCAGGCACTGGAGGAGTTATTCCTGGTGTCTGGCTGCTTTCTGTTCTGCTGCTGCCTGTGATTTTCTGGTCTCCTAGGAGGCAGGTACTACAGTATATTTACTGCATGGGGCTCATGAACAAGGTTACAGCGCTTTGCCAACACACCGTGGAAGCAATGTGCACCATAAATGCAAAGACAATAAAAAGGAGCTGTGGGTGAAGAGTTCAAAAAGAGGTAGGGAAAGATAGAGCAAGAGAGGGAAATGACACGGATGGGGTAAATATAGGGAGCAAACAGAGAGAGGAAGAGAGCGTAAATGAGAAAATGAACAGTGGAAGGCAAAGAGGAAAATGAGAAACAAACGGAACAACAGATCAGAAGGGTGGAGCGGAACTCCACAGAATTCCACAGAGTTTTTATGCAACTCCGCAGAATTCCGCATAGTGCAACTCTGCGAGCTCTGCCCACTCCTAGTTAACACCTCCCTCAACTAATAACCCAATTTCTCACAGTACCGTTTGTATCAGTTTAGTGGGCTTAGTTGGTTTAAGTGCAATTAAAGTTTTAATTTCCCCGATATGACCTGCTCACTCACAGTTATGTGTAGGGTGCAGCTGTTGCGGTCAAACTAGTAAGCTGCATAGTAGGACTGCACTGTATTAAAATTAAAATATCTCCCTAAATTCGCAGCTTTCTAATGGCAAAGTGAATGTGTCCTTCTTTAATATAGTGTTTTTACCACCCCATATGCATCTAATCAGCTGCACACGCAGGATAGCAAATAACTTTTTGCTGAGAGGAGAAGGGATGTTGTTAAATAAGTAAACGAATTTGGGAAGAAAAATCCCTTTTAATAAAGCGATTCTTCCTGCAATAAAAAGGGGCAGTGTAATCCATCTATCAACCTGTTCTATGAGTTAAATATTGTAGGGCGATATTTACCCTGAATCAGACCCCGCCTGTTGCCAGAGACGTGTACCCTCAGGTAGCTGACCGACCCTTCGCTCCATCTGAGTAAGAATTCTCTCTGCAGTTTTGTGGCGGCAGAGGCTGTGTGTGGCACCATTTCAGACTTCCCCCAGATGGCAGGTATCCCTGACAAAACCCCATACCATATTATTGGCCTGAGTAGGGCTGCAAGGTTATCTTCTAGGCCCTTAATGGAAAGCATAGTGTTGTCTCCGTACATTGACAACAGGAAATGTCTAAGCAGGAAGGGTACGCCTCTGTGAACATGAATTCTATGCAGCCATGTTGCAAGGGACTCGTTTCAGAGGAGAGGCGGGAGCGGGCATATCAGGATAGGAAAGGCTTCAGAGCCATAGCCATTTATGCGGACAAGCACAGTGGATTCTGTATATAGTAGTTTAATGAGTTTTAGAATGTTATGGCTTATACCCAGTCTGTGCAGTATCACAAAAAGAAAGGGTCACTCCAGCTAGTCATGTGCATGCTCTACATATAGAAACACCGATATAGCATTGTCCTCAGGTCGTATTTGATGAATCAGGTCAGAGAATGTTATTGCATTATCGAATGTCGCCCTGCCCAGTATAAAAGCCAGATTGAGGGATAGTGTTCACAGTCCTGTTTGCACTTTCCAGGGTTTAAGATGGCAGTTCAAACACTTTCCGGTATAGGTCTGCTAATCTTGGGGGCAAGATCGTTTTATCATTTTTTATAGATCTGAGGTGAGACCATCAGAGCCTGGAGCCTTCCCGCAAGGCATTCCCTCAATTGCAATCAAAATCTCTTGCACATTGATGGGCTCCTGTGGGTAGGTGTGCATATCTTCCTCAAGCCAAGCCATCCCTATTCCATCAAGAAATAAGAGTCTGTATAGTATAATTTAAAGGATGTTGATGTTCCCACTGATGGTGTCACCAGATGCAGTTTTCATAGTATGTACTACTGCATGTTTCTGGTCATGTTTTAAAAGCCATGACCATGTCTTTCTGGGTTACTCGCCTTCCCCCTAATCTTGGGTAGTTATTTATTTACTTAGGAATTTACACTCTTTGTCTCCTGGGTTCCTGTAAGAGACAATGGTCTCTTTTAACTTTTTGAGGGCTTGGGAAATATGAGACTTGTCTCAGCATAGTCTGAAAGTGTAGCTTACCGTGGGACTGAACCCACATTTAGGTTAAAGAAGTCTACAATACAGTCTCTTAGCTCTGAGCAAGATACTGTGTCTTTGAGGACACCTGATGGGAAGCGCCACAAATTAGAGAGTCGTGGTGGTGGGGGCTTCAAGCATCAGCAGGACAGAACCATGATTAGACAACATGTGTGGTACCTTTGCGCAATGTTGACACCTCTTTAAAAAAACTCCAGAAAGTCTGTTTTGGGCAGTATAAGTTCTTCATCCAGCTACTAATTTGGGCTGTTGGGTGGTCGCCAAATAGTATCAAGGACTTAATTCTAGATGTCCAAAGTAGGTCACAGAGGGCTGAAACCAAGCCCAATGTTCTGGCTCTCCCCATAAAACATTTACATACAAGGAATCCAGGTAGAACTTATTTATTATTCACTGCCTACCCTGAAAATCTGGTGAGAATCTGACCCACTTGATGTCTGTTAGATACATTGACAAAAATGTCACTGCACGGATGTGCATATCCATTAAAGTCCTACATCTAAAATAGATTAGACATTGAAGGGTAAGTCAGGAGCCCAGTTAGAAGATGGGAAAATACACGGCAGAATCATTTGAAAGTTATTATACCTTTCAACCTTACACGATCCCTATCCTTTACAATACAGTTATCTGACCACCTATCTAAAGGGCTAGTCTACAAAAATGCCCGGTCAGGAGATTTAAATGAAATGTTACATGTTTGGTTATGTATTGTTCCCTTCTGGGCTGCAATGCAGTCCATTATTGTTTATGATACTTTTACCTAGAGCTCTATTATGGAATGTAACAGTAGGAATATGATAGATTGTGGGAACTGTATTAAGTTGCCTTTCACTTAAGTGTCAGAACTCTTGTGATATGTTCTATTCTAAAGTGTGGTTCTCTGTTTGTTGTGTACATTGAAGGCAAATGCATCACAAACATTCAGGGGCTCATTACAATGTCGGGCGGAAAGCCTCCACCCAACAGTAGGAATCTCCCCGACTGCATCAGAGCCTGTCCGACCGACTCGGTTGGTTTACAGTCTGACTGCCAATTACGTTCGCGGTCGGAACTTACACCGGTCGGTTATTACGACTCGGTTCCGACCGACTCTTGGAGAATTCTTGTCGGTCAGAACTGCACCATAACCCCCTATGGACGGCGTTTCCGCCGTCGGGATTACAATGTCAGTTTCCAACAGTCTTTCTGCGTCGGCCTGTCCGACACAGAAAGACTGTCAAAATGTGACTTTGGGGGCCACTAGTAGGGCCCCCTTGCCCCAGCGGCCTATGGTTGGTGGCCAAAGGGATACCTAAGGTACCCCCCTGTAAAACCATGCACTGTGTAGCATGCACCATGGGGTGCCTTGCTCAGGGTGCAGGGTTTTCCACACAGACCCCATTTCCCCATAGGAGCCTGTGTTACGGCCGGTTCTCGGGCATAACACGAGCTCCCATAGGAAACAATGGGAATCCGACCGAACAGTATTCGGTCACATCGTAATCCGGCGGTCAGAACCGTCGACCGCAAGACGGTCGGTCCCAAATCCGAGACGGTGTCGGGCGGAGGCTTTCCGCCCAACATCGTAATGAGCCCCTAGGTGTATGATATTAATCCAGTATATCAAAAATCTCTCAGAAGAGTACTTAGGTAAATTGCTGCGCTAAGTAAAAATCTGGGAACCATAATGGCTCACAAGCACTGTTCTAACAAATCTATGTAAATACAATATTACCCCAGGTTTTTATTTTATCACTGATAATGCCAATTATGTATGATAACTGATAGAAAGGAAATTTAATATTTGTGTTTTTTTCCCCCATACATTTTCATTTGCAGGGCTTGCACAAAGTACTTCACCTACTACATATTTTGCAGATTTCAGCCCAAAATATTTGGTTTAGATCAAATTGAGCAAGAGTTATAAAACATTGGTGAGAATGTAGTGCAATACTGCACCTGACTCTTTGCTGTTGCTGTTTTTATGTAGTCACCATTCAGCTGTTAAGTTCTGTATTCTGCTGTTTAAGAAAGTGCCAATTATTCACAGATATTTTAAACATCCCCAATTGATGGACTGGACAAAGGGCTTTTGTCTTCATCAAGAAACAGGAACCTTAGTATTTAAATGTAATACAAAGAGGATCTAAATGACGATTTAGTCTTTATCATATGTGGGCAGAAAGAGACCAAAATGTGTGGGATTGGAGCTGACATTATGGACACATTGGGTTGTGGCATGCAAGATTCTAGGTTTAGTCTGCTATCCCACACAAAAGCGCGAATGCCTAAAGTTCCACCACCAAGAACCACAATGCAAGGGTTTCATGAATGGCACTTCAACAGATGATTAGTAGTACCGTCTGTGTCGATTCAGACACAAGTCTTGCTCCAGGCAATGGAGATTGTGAACCCTGCTTGCCAGATAATGGGTGTGCATTATCATGGTTCATGCAGGTGAAGGGGGATTCTAAGTAAGCATGAAGATTAACTAACCATGCGGTTGAATAAAACTTATCCATAGACAAAATCCCAGAAGAGGAGCTAGAGGGTTTGATAGTAATTGAAAAGTTGTGACCAAAAAAGAAGGGGCGTGATTCAACCCTGAATTTTTGATTAAGCATTGACACTTTAACCCGCCCAACACACGTCTTCCAATGTGGAATAGTGTAGCATGTATTAGACAAGATTACCCCAAATCCTAAAGAGAAATGTAAGAAGGGAAGGAGGAATCTTAAAAGAGATAATGCCCAGTCCATATGGGGTTGGTCATGAAAGGAGACAGATTTGTTCTAACAGTCCTCCTTTCGTTTCCACAGCAAAGATTGTAACAGATTGTGAGGTGTTGCCAAAGTTGTTTTTGATTTAATAATAATAACGCTTTATTGTTTATTGTTATTCAAAAAACTTACACAATATAAAACAGCAAGTACAAATAGACATTGCCGAATTCTTGCAAGTAACACAGAGTAAAATTCAATCATTTAAAACAATGGCACATTTTTATTTTTTTTTTATTTATTTTTTTTCCAATATGAACATAAATCTATTGCAGCAAAAGATTATCATAGACATAAATACATTACAAAGAGACAGATTTTCCTTTAGCTAAATTAGCCATAAATATAAAGCCATAATAATTCATAATCCAATAGAGAGCAACAGCTAAAAGGTTATAAATACAGTGCAGAAAATGGCCAATTTCAGTTAATTGAATTCATTCTAAATACACAGCCATAAAAGACAATTCATGAGGGATAGCAGCAGAGAATCTAATAGGCATGATTTCAAATACCAATAAGCTAATATTTTTAAATTGGTTGATAACTCACTCATTCTGAGTAAACAAGGAGATCCAAGCTGAGAGTGGCCCCCAGATCCTTTTTCCTTTAATCCTTCCCTTCCTACCTCTTCGTTCATAAAGTGCCATCTCTAAGTTATAAATGTGCAGGAAGTGCCCTTTCCATTGCTGGAAGGTCGTAGGTAAAGGATCCAACCAGGCTGAGGCTACGCACAGCCTGAGGACTGACATTGCTATAAATATTAGCTCTTTCCCAATTCTCCTATCAGGTTCAGCTATTCCTAGTAACATAAGCTGAGGTGACAGAGGGATATCATCTTTCAGTACATCCCGTAAAAAGCCGATTATTTCCCGGCCTATTAATTCTATGCTAGGACAGGTGGAAAATATGTGAACCAAATCCGCGTCTGCTGCCCTGCATCTAAAGCATCGGGTCCCCTCCGCTCCTCCCCATTTAGCAATTTTCGCAGGTGTTATGTATAAATCAAAAAGAGTTTTAAAATGTTGTGACTGCAGGTTGGCAGAGCACAATATTGTGCCCCCCATTTCTAACGATTTAAAAAAAAAAGGGATCCGGAAGCCCGAGCCTATCCTGCCACCTCAGACTATGCTTAGGTCATCCGGGACCTCCTCCAACAGACAGCCATATAATTGTGAAATTGAGAGGCTTGAATATTTTATTAATATTTCCATTAAGGGAACCTGTGCAAATCCTGCCGCTCCTCTGGCTTTTTTGAGAAGAAAATCCCTCAGCTGTAAAATGTTTAAAAAGCCCTGAGGGCCAACATTAAATCTTTCCCTAACCACTTCAAAAGACACAATATGGTCTCCGGCCAAAAGATCCCCTACCCTACCAAAACCAGCCCTTTACCACCTTGCCAAACAGTCATCTTGCAGGATACTCGGTAGCTGATTATTCCTGAGCAAGGGGGTGTACCTACTGAATCTGCCCACCCCAAGCGTTTTCCAAACACCTGCCCAATTCCTAAATGCTGTAATTAAGGCCTTAAACCGCTTTTTTTGAAGTAGCTTGCTTCATAAAATTTCACTAGGCAGCCATTAGCTCTTGCCCCTATCAGGAACTCAAATATCGATGGAACATAACTAGGGTCATCCCCTGCCCTAGCCTTGTTGCTGAAAAGAGGCCCATAATACTGCAATACTGCTGCCAAATAATATAGTTTAAAATTAGGGAGCCCCCACCCCCTCTATCCCTAGGAAGGCACAGGAATGCATTAGCCCTCCTTATTTTTCCATAGGACCAGATAAACCTAGCGACCGCCCTCTGAATTAGCTTAAACTAATCTTTGTGTATCTCAAGGGGTATTGTTCGAAAAATATAAAGTAGTTTTGGTAGGATCATCATTTTAACTAAATTACACATCATCATTTTTGAGAGTCTCAGATTATCCCATCGGCAAAGATCCTTCTTAATTTTCCCCATTATGGGGGCAAGGTTTAGATCTACTATTGCTTCGATCTTTGCTGTGATGGTTATTCCAAGATAAACTACTTCATTAACAATCCTATTATCAAAGGCGGGGGTAAATCTATTTATCAGAACCTGTGTTTTAACCCTGTTCAATAAAAAACCAGATTGAGTCCCAAAATTTTCAGCCATAGGTTCGACAGCACACAGCACTCTATCGGGGTTGGTAGTGATTATAGCCACGTCGTCGGCATAAGCCAGTATCTTAGTGTCCCAGCCCTGCAGGCTGACAGGGATAATATCATTGGAGGCTTCCAGTTATCTGAGGAGTGGGTTTAAATATAGTGCAAACAGCAAGGGAGAGGAAGGACACCCCTGCCCTATTCCTCTTTCGCCTGAGAATGGCTTAGACTCTTCCCCCATTATTCGCACTCGGGCTGTAGGTTTGATGTACATAGCCCGTACTGCCTTGATAAAAGATGTCCCAAGGCCATTAGCCTCCAAGATCTTCCAAAGTTAACTACATGACACCCTGTCAAAAGCCTTCTCGGCATCAAGAAAAGCAACCCCCATTCGCTTCCCAAGGACCTCTGTGGCATCAAATAATGTGATTACCCGCCTAACATGATCTACCGTTCCTCTCCCCTGAATGAAGCCATGATACCGGGCCAAAACAAGGTGCTGCATCACTTTATTCAATCGAGTTGCAAAGATTTTGGAGTATACCTTGGCGTCGCTATTTAAGAGTGTAATAGGTCTACAGGATCCCAACAAAAAAAATAATGATGTTGGCGGTGCCCCAAGAGTCTGGTGATGCGGCCCCATCCCTGACTTCCTTAAATAGCCCAAGCATATCCTGACAGACCTCTTTATAAAAAAAAATATAAAACTCTAGAGGTATATAGTCTGTTCCTGTAGCTTTGCCTGAGGGGAGAACCTGCAGAGCCACCTGAAATTCTTCCAGGGAGATGTCCGAACCCAAGAGAAGGCTCCCATCCTGGGAGAGCCTCACCCTTGGTACAAAATCCGACTGTTAACCTATCATCCGAGAGTCTCCTACCGGTGGAGCTTTATATAAATCCTCATAAAATTCCCTGAAAGCCTCCCTAACCTCAGCAGGGTCTGAAACCGGTCCCAGGATGCTTGTTTCCGGTCCAGGGAAGACATGGCTTGACAGTTCGGGCTGGACTGTTCCCATGAGGCACAGGTTCAAGACTGATTTGCATGTAGCTGTGTCTGAACTGGGGTGGCAAAGTGAGCTAAAGAATGATGATGGATTCAACCCAGATCTGTGACTGGAGGTGAGTGTTTGAAAAGTTTCAGCACTCCGTCCATCATCTCCTTGTGTTTGCTTTGTTCGCCCTAAGTTGGCAGGGTATGCCCAGACGTGGGTCCCTTGCTCACTTTGCCACTGGATTCAAGCTAGCCTGGCTGATGAGGGCTGTTAGCCTGAAACCGGTCCCAGGATGCTTGTTTCCGGTCCAGGGAAGACATGGCTTGGCAGTTCAGGCTGGACTGTTCCCATGAGGCACAGGGTCAAGACTGATTTGCATATAGCTGTGTCTGAACTGGGGTGGCAAAGTGAGCTAAAGAATGATGATGGATTCAACCCAGATCTGTGACTTGGGGCGAGTGTTTGAAAAGTTTCAGCACTCTGTCCATCATCTCCTTGTGTTTGCTTTGTTTGCTCTAAGTTGGCAGGGTATGCCCAGACGTGGGTCCCTTGCTCACTTTGCCACTGGATTCAAGCTAGCCTGGCTGATGAGGGCTGTTAGCCCGAAACCGGTCCCAGGATGCTTCTTTCCGGTCCAGGGCAGACATTGCTTGGCAGTTCGGGCTGGACTGTTCCCATGAGGCACAGGGTCAAGACTGATTTGTATATAGCTGTGTCTGAACTGGGGTGGCAAAGTGAGCTAAAGAATCATGATGGATTCAACCCAGATCTGTGACTGGGGGTGAGTGTTTGAAAAGTTTCAGCACTCCGTCCATCATCTTCTTGTGTTTGCTCTGAAACTACTATACCTTGCATATTCCTAGCCAGCCATATATGCCTTGTAGCCAGCTGCTGTCTATCCCTGACAGCCAGGTATCACCCCATGCTTTTGCTGTATTCATAGCATTCCTGTCTCCTTGCTACGTACCTCCCCGCGGTCTTCTCAGCATTAAAATCGTTCAGGAATGCTTTGGTAATGGCAATTGAATTCAGTATTGGAGACACGTCGCCCCCCAAGACCACCGTGCTAATTAATTCTGTCGCTAGAAGACCGAGTTTCTGGTATAGCTCTTTTATCTCTCCTGCCCCCCTCTTTTGTTTATCTAGGCTATACCGCAGGGTTTCCCCCCTCACTGATGCCTTAAATGCGTCCCAGATCATTCCTGGAGGAGCACTATCCCTATTAATGTTGAGAAAATCCACAATCCAGCCCTTCATAAAATTAGCATATTTTTGATCCGATAAGAGTGCCCTCTCAAATGTCCATCTCCTATATCCCTTTGTTAACCCTGTAAATGGGAATTCCAGCACAACAGGGTTATGGTCTGACATGACTCTAGGAGAGAGTTCCACCTGGGCCTCCTTAAGTAAGGGGGGTGAAACTAGAAAATAATCCAATCTTGCAAGCTTGCCATGCGGGCAGAATAATAAGTATATCCAGGCTCCTGAGCTTTCAAACTCGGCCAAACATCCACCAGCCCAATATCTCTTAATAGATTCTTCAGAGACCTCAAAGTTTGCGGTTTGCGCCCTGTGCTGGATACTCTATTCTCCCCAGAGACTCCTCTGGATCCATTAATATTTAGGTCCCCACAAACTACATAGGGTGCTGGCCAGGAGGGAAATTCGATAGCTAAAAAATTCAATACGCCAGGATCGTCTAAAACAGGAGCATAAACTGAACATAATCTAAAAGAGCCACCACCTGCTCTGCATTCCATTATTGCCCATCTGCCATTCTTATCCACTGATTTTCTCCCTGGTGTAATAACATCCCCTTTCACTAATATCGCTACCCCCTTGGTCCTTATATCCTGTGTTGTATGGCAAGCAACCTTTAACCCAAGAGCATTCAGCAAATTGCTATCATTCCGGGCTATGTGGGTTTCTTGAAGACAGTACACATCTGCTCGTAGGATTTTTAGATCTTCTTGGACTTTTTTCTTTTAGAACTGTCATTGAGCCCACAGATGTTAACGGTGGCCATACGAAGTTTAGCCATTACTCCAAATCATATTTTTAGCCACCCAGAATGCCCTGCCACAGTTGATAAAGGCTATGTACTGCAAAGGAGAGCTCCCCCATCCATTTTCCTATACGCACTGTACTCTACACTTCGATGCTGCCAAGAAATCCATAAAGAAAACAAAATTTTGCTGCAATATACATATCAACTTTTCTACATTTGCCCGTCCCTCCCAGTCCCCTCTGGCCCCCCCATCTCCCCCTCCGCCCCTCCTACCATTGAAAGCAGTCAGACCAACCAGGTCTGTATGATAGATATGGCAAGGGCCCATGCAAGCTCCCATTCTTAAACCCCCTTCTACCCTCATCCCAAAATGCCTACCAGTTAAGGTGAGAAGATTCAACTAAGAAAATACACTTCTTATATCAAAGAGAAAAAAGAAAACCAAGAAAGTTAGAGAAGGAAGATAAAGTATATTACCCACGTGAAGAAACCCACATGAAAAGACCCCCTAAAAGAAGGAAGCCCCCTAACCATTTCTTTTTTCGGCCAGAGCCTGATCCATATACTCTCTAGCTTGTATTTCAGAGGTAAAAAACTTGACAGATCCTCTGACTATTGTTTTCAGCTTGGCTGGTGCAAGCAAAAAAAGCCTTGAATCCAGCCTCTTGATAAGGCTTGATTACCTGCCGCAGATGCCACCTACATTCCACCGTTATGTGGCAAAAATCAGGGCGAACAAAAATAGAGGTCGCCCTGTATTGCCTTCTAGCATCTGGCGGGCTTTCTCAAATATAGCTTGACGCAGCATGAAGGTGTCAAAAAAACTAAGATGGCTCTTGGTTGCTTTTTGTCTCTGCCAGGCTGTGTATTTTCGTTACGAGTGAATGGGAACAGATGTGCCCTCTGGACTTCACGTTCCCAGTCCCCGCCTGTAAGATCTGGAAAAGCTTCCTTAAGAAGGTCCAAAATAAAAGATCGGATGTCATCCCCTTCCAAAACTTCCTCGATCCCGAGAAAGCAGAGGTTGTTTCTCCTCTGGCGATTTTCCAGATCCTCTAGCTTCCACATGACATTGTTTAATTGAGCATCGTGAGCTCTTGTCTGCTCTCTCACAGCAGTCAGTTCGGTCTCCACAGCAGTTGTTCTCTCTTCCATGTTATTAAGTCACTCGCCGATCTCAACACAAGCCTTCCCTACTTTCCGCACCGCACCTTCCAGTTTTTTAGTAGCCTGCCTAGCTTTTTTCACATCTGCCCGTGTCTCTGCACGATGTTCCTTAATCGACTCTAGAATCATGCTTAGAGCAGGGTTTGTATTAACTGTCCCTCCAGCCTGCTGGCCACATTGAGGATTTTCCGACTGAGCGGATGCCACCTCCGCTGATCCCAGCATCCTGGTGTGGGAATAATCCCACTTCAGCCCAGTGCCGGTAGTGCGTCTCCCCCTGTTTTTTGGAGGATCAGTGTGACCATTAGACCCCTTTTAAGCTCCTCTGATGTTTTTGGCACTTAAGAGCGGTCTCGGGTGCTTCCAGTGTGCTGGAACCTGAGGTCGACAAACTATCCTCTATTTCGCTGTTGCCAGAGCTAGAGTCACCTGAGTGGGATTCCTCCGTGAGTGAGAAAAATGTATCTGTCCCATCAGATATGACATCGGCGGCAGGCATCCCTTCACTCCCAACAGTGAAGCCGCTGGCTAAAACAGATTGGGAGTTCAATTGAGAGTCATATATAATCCTATGTGCCCCCTGGATAGTCTCTCTGGGAATCCCAGTGATTCCCCCCTGGGCGGAATCACAGAGCAAAGGGCATCCAATGTCTGCTACTGCAGTTCCTGCCTGGTTCTTGTCCATATATACTGAGGTAGGTTCCTGTTCCTCGGGTAAAGTTTGCTTAGTTTTCTCCAGGTCAGGTTCTCTAAGGGGCTCTTGGAAAAGTTTGACTGCGCCCTCCATCTTTAATCTTGAAAAAGTCTGTGATTGCTGCCTGAGGAAGGAACAGGTGGGATGGCTACATTATCTCCTTCAGGGGTCAATGCCCGTTCCTCCACTGTCTTGGTCACCACCGTTTTCTTTACCCCACCTTGCGCACGATCAGTTAGGTTTCTCCTCTTCCCTGCTCCTGTACTATCCAGCTGATTTTTAATGGTGTGGGGATCGTTGGGATTACCTGCACCCTCCTCGTTAATGACTGGGGGAGACTCCTGTCTTGACCCCTGTTGCTGTACTGTGATCCGTGCAGCAAGCTCCCTAGCTTGTTTTGTCGTTTTGGGAGACATCCCACCAAGTTCAGCTGTAGCTTTCCCCTGAAAAGAGCCGGATACCACTCCTCTCACCCTCCAGGTGGATCTTAATCTCACTGCGGCGTGGCCCGCCCACACCCTCAGGGTGTTGCTGAATGACCGAGCGAGCCTCGCGATCAGCACATAGATCGCGCCGAAGCTGCACCTGCCCCGCACTACCCACGGTCTCGGTCTGACAACACCGCTGGTAGCTTCCTTCCAGTCCGGCTGGGGCTTCGACCGCCCGGCAAGCTGCTGATTTATCCGTCAGAATGCAGATACCGGCACAGGCACAGGTAAGCCACACCAGAGGGCGTTAGGATGGGAGCTCTAACGCAGTGATCCTATGCGATCGCCATCTTGATTTTGTGCTGTATTACTAGAACAATGGCACATTTTAGATGCTAAACTTTTTTTGATTTAATAATGTAAAAAAGGAAGAGCCAAGTTGACTCCATATTTATGGCAATTTTTAATTTCACTATTTACAAAAATCCATCTATAAATATGTAGTTAATTCATGATGGAATTCAAAAACACAGCATCACTTTTAAGGTCCACTGCCTTGAATTCTAAAGTGGGTGCTAATTAAAACGTTATACTATAAATATGCAATGTACTAGTCCCTTTGCCTGGCTGGTTCCTAATACAAATAGATGCTCCCAGAGGAGGCCCTTTAGTTTGAACAGATGTTAAATGCAAACTACAACACAGGTTTTAGAAAAAAACTTTAATACCCTGAATGAGCGAGGCTCTGTTTTCATTGAAAGATTTGTGCGCATGAATATTTTTATCCTACAGAGAGCAACATTGTTTTATTACACACACATTTTCTGTAGAGTAGAAAGAACATTGTTAATACAAAAAAAACAATTCTTCGATGCAAGACAAAATAATTTATTGTTGGTGGTTAACATGTCGAAAGTAATTTGTCAGCAAAGGTATATAGCTTTCTTTCTTAAAAATATTTATTTCATATAGCATACTTTTGTATTAATAATTGTCTCCAAAGCCAAAATAGCGAGGAAGCGCTGCATATTTTACCTTTCCTTGATGCATAGCTTGCAGCATGCTTTGTCAATGCTACCACATATTTTGGGCCTTCATTTATGTTTATTTCCTGTAACCCTAACTGTACGTTGTTGCCACTGACTGTAATACCAGATAAATTAGATAATGTATAGCATTCTTCTCTCCCTACCATGCCTCTCACTACCATGCCTTTCACTATCCTCTTAATTTCAGTTTTTAGGCAGGTTATATTGAATCAATGATAATATCTTGTAGAAGTATAACTTTTAAGATTTATTCTATGTCGTATCATCCATTTAGTGCAAAACTTGAATCACTTGTTAGGGATTGTTATCCTTAGTGGGCTTATGTGGAGCCCTTGTCTAGCAAATGCAAAACATAATAGCATATTTTAAAACACAAAATAAATCCTATGACACAAATGCTGGTCAATGGCATCCTAGTAGCTTTGGAGGTAGCTGACCGGGCAGAGGAGAAAACCATTTATTGGTTGATGGAACGAATTATGCTGTATATTTAACTATATAGATAATAATATGAATGGTTTAATCTTGAAATGTGTGCAGAAGGTTCAAGAACCAGTTTCAGCAAAAAGCCCTTAGGCACTCTGAGCATACTTTAGTATTTTGATTTTCAATGTAACTAGCGGGAAAGAAATGGCATGTATTAGCAATATGTGAAACTAAATTTAATACAGTGATGTGAACAAATATTGATGTTGGTATGATGAAATACACTTGAATTACATGAATCTAAAATATACCCGAGATCTCTAGGAGGTCTTGAAGTTCTATATTTTAAATAATATGTACATAAATTGACATTAATTGTTAATTGTATTTTAAAAAATAATAATTGTATGTTTAATTAATATTGAAATGTAATATTTTTAATTTATTAAACATTTAATTAATTTTTAAAATGGGATGTGGGGTACATTTTGGAAATGGGAGGGTATTTATTTTAAAACATATCAATTTATTAGTAGTTACAATTTAAAAAATATAAATCAAATAACAGACATAACAACGTTTTAATAATTTAAATTTTGATTAAATATGATGTTCCAGTTGTATTTATTTTAAATATTTAATTTTCTTTCTTATGTTAGGATATTTTAATCATATGTTTTTTTTAATTGTTTAATTTATTTATTTTTGATTGGTATTTATATTATTTGGATGCAGTGATTCAATACTGACCACTTTAGTATATGCACTTTCACTAATGTTTGCTAGACTGAAGTTAGAATATAAATCCAAACTCCCCCAGCCAAGGTATGCACTTTCCCCAATTTGTGTTGGACTGGGGTTAGAATAACAAATCCAAGCCCCGCCCCAATGTATGACGTTTCCATATTGTTTTTGGTCTGGAGTTAGAATAGTAAATTTGATACTCCACAGCCAAATATATGCACTTTCCTCCATTATTGTTAGACTGGAATATTACATTTGTTCTCTGTCCCCAATATTTACACTTCCCCCAATGTTTGTCAGATCGGAGTTAGAGTAATAAATCTCCCTTCTTCCAATGTATGCACTTTTGAGTTAGAATAGTATATATGACCATTCTCCGATGTATACATTTCCTCAAACATTTGTTTGATTGGTATTAGAAAAATAAAATGGACCTTGCCAACAACAACATATTTTCCACAATAGTTGTTGGATTGTAATTAGAACTGAGGACCTGCTTTGTTTTTTCTTTTTTTAAAATAATTTTTGGATGGGATTTAGATTACCATTTTTTACTACTTTCTGGATATTGGAGATATTTTATTCAACAATATGTATTTTTAAAATTAGAACATTTATTTTAGTTATTTTTTAACTAATTTCTTATTTGTTGGGTCTGATTCAGGGTTTGGCATATGGGGTACTCTATCAGAAACATGATGGATAGCCTATCTGTCTCATTTCAAGTGCATTCGGGTGTAATGCACTTGATATAGGGTGGATAGGATATGAGTAACCTTAGTACTTAAAAATACTTCATGCAAGTTTTTTTATGTATAATATTTATATTTTATGGTTTAAGAAATATAAAACGTTTTCTAATTTTTTTGCTAAAGAGGTTAGTAATTATATATATTTATACTGTATTCTACTATTTAAATATAAATTATTAATATACCTAAATAAATATTGTATTTATATGTGTACAATAAATTTATTTTTAAATTTGATTTATAAATTAGCAATAGAATTTTGTTATATTAAATGCGGCAAGTATTTTTGAGACCCACATTTTTAAAAAGTTAATAACTTATTCATATAATTTGTATTATTATATACATTTTAAACTTTATATTTAATATTCTTTTTTTTATTGTAGTAATGTTAATTACATTTAAGTATACACACAGTTACCAGTGTAATGTTGATATTTTAGTCCACAATATGTTAATCGTTGATATGCTTGTGCTTTAAATTATAGGTATGTAAAAATGATATATTCATTGTTAATATTTTTGACAAAGATAATTTTTGTACCACAATATTTTTGGGGTGCATTCTCTGTCATGAACTCTTTCACGAACATTGACATTTCTTATCTGTTCCATATACCAGGTGCACTGACAACATGCATAGATATGTGTGTTGATATTACAAAAGATTTGATGCAAAACTTTTCATTATGTTTTGAAATTTCCATTCTATTATATTAGCAAAAAAAATGGTTTTGTCTATACTGAATATCTGAAGTTAATATTTCAGCTTCTATGGTATTTCCTGTTAAGAGTGCATCATTCAGTTGTTCTAGAAAAGGTTATGGTGTTCTGGAGACCTCCGCAGTTGGGTGGAGGTCTCCACACATAAAAGATAGGAGATGCGGAGGCCTTCTGCATGTAGGTTTCTGAGGAGCATTTTGTAGTACATTAGTGTTAGAAATTGGGTTTCTAGTTGGCAGAGGCATGCACTCTTTCAAAGCAGGTACCACAATTCTAGACAAGGTAAGTCACAACACTCCCTAAATTATCCTGTCCTCACACTTTGGTAGCTTGGCACAGAGCAGTCAGGGTTAATTTATGAGGCAATGTGTAAAGTATTTGTGCAACACTTCAAACAGTAACACAGTGAAAACACCACAAAAAGACTCCACATCAGTTCAGAAGCATAGTTAATAATATTATAAATTAAACAGGACCAAAATGACAAAAAATCCAACAAGTAGAAGTCAAGATATGAATTTTTAAAGAAATATAGGTAAAATAGCGATTAGAAGCAATAAGAGCTTAAATGGAATATCTGTTTGCACTGGACCGGGGCAAAGTCAAAAGTTCTGGCCGACCGCAATGGATTACGGGCCAGATTCAGGGACCCACTTGGGCCCACGGAACCAAAGTGCCTTGATCTGGAATGTAAAGTCAGCTACGAAGATTCGAGGTGCAGCTAAAGCGATGTGTTGGTGTCGAACCACGCAGAGGACAAGATGCATTGATTTTCTCTACCCAAGTGCGGTGACGCATCGGATACGATTGCAAAGTGCTGGGTCTGAATGTGATGCGCGGCTGCTGCTCCCCTAGTAGCTGATGCCCCGATTCCGAAGGCGATGCGCTGGTCCCGAAGGCGATGCGAGTGGTCCGTTCCACGCAGCGACGAGGATGCACTGGTTCTGACTCATGCAAAAGCGAAGATGTGCCAGTTCCGATGAGGATGCATGGGTTCTAGTTGAAGCAGCACTTTATACCCACTTTCAAGGTCCCAGAACTGGGTTGGCACCACTTGGCAGGGCAAGACTTGCAGCATGTAAAGTCCAGGTGCTGTAGCAGGATGAGTTGAAGTCTTTGATGTCCCTGAGACTTAGAAAAGGAGGAAATCCAGCTAGCCCTCGGAGTCACTCTGGGTTCAAGTGATGCAGGTCAAGTCCTTCTCACCCAGGCAGGAGAACATCAGGCAGCAGGGCAGCTCAGCAAACAAGAGCACAGCAAGGCAAGAGTCCGGCGAAGAAGCTGTCCAGCAAAGTGGCAGCCCTTTCAGCAGCACAGCAGTTCTTCCTGGCAGAGTCTTTAACAGGTCCAGAAGTGTACTGAGGTTATGGTGTCAGCCTTTCATTATGCCAATTATTATGAACAGTTTTGTTTTCATTGTAAAATCTCTGAAGCCCACTTCAATTTTCACAGGCATTTAACATATTGGAAAGGGCAATGCACTACCAGCTCAATCCTTCAGAAATGCCTCACTTCCACAACTGAAAAAAAAATTTGGTCAGTAAAGAAGTCTTAATATAATGTAACGAAGGAGTAACTCTGGAGCCTCTCTGTATGAAAATATGATGATGCTATTACATTAATTCAGGATAAAATGGGAAAGGTTCAAAGGCTATCCTTTACAAGCTGTACCCACTTTGGTTGGTCCTCCATACTAAATGATCGTCAATATTTGCTTTACCAAAATGAAACACTGCACATGCATCTTGTCACTGGGCAAAGTATCTGGGTATTTCATGTGAGTATTTTAAAAACACAGATTGCTCTACATTGGTTGGTAAGAGTCATATATATTTGATTGTGTTGCTTGTGAAAAAATAGCACTGAAGTGTTTTGTGATAAAAATATTGCTACACTGAGTATCACTTGTATGTAATAACTGGATCAGCCTACTATCAAATGTGGTGCTAGTACACCTATTGGCAGATTGGTGTTGATCTGCATTCATGAAAGCATATCTGACCTGAAACATTTAGCCAGGAGTAGCAAGAAGCATAGGTCTCTTTTGACCCTTAGCTAGTTGGGGATTGGTAGAAAGCTAAGATGTGGTTAAGCTGGAGTCAGGGCCTGCTTCATTAGTCTACTACAAATATTACTCTGTAAAGAATAACTACCTGATTAACAAAGGTAAACTTACACTTTTGTGTAAGTTTATGATTGTTTGCTGTTCACAGAGTCATTTATGAGTAGTATCTTTATGAGTGCAGAGTCTCTGCACATAGAAGAGCTACCTTTTTATGTGTGTAGACTCCGCATTCGTAAAGCTACTACTTGTAAATCCATTTGTAAATAGCAAACAACCGCAAACTTACACAAAACTGTAAGTTTACCTTCATGAATCAGGCCCTAATTGAATACTTAACTGTATCTCTGCCTTTGCACGTTTCTATTATGTACATTTACAGCTTTGTTATTTGGTTGAGAAGACAGAGAAACGAGGATAGTGTAACATAGGGAGATAAAGAAGTGACAGAGATTTAGAGAGACCTAGAGTGATTGTGAGCGACAGAAACAGCAATACTGAAAGAGTGATAGAGAGGGGCAGGTAGAGCAAATGAGAGATGGAGAAAGAGTTTGATAGGAATGGTGAGCGATGGAATAGACACTAGAGAAAAAGAGAGTGAGATAGAAATGGATAGAATGATAGGGAGAGAAGGAGAGAGAGAGAGTGAGAGAGAGAGAGGTAAGGAGTCTGATTGTGGAAGAATATGAGCAGAGAGATAGATGGAGAAACATGATGGGAGGGAGGGTAACTGATAGGTAACGGAGACACAGAGAAGGTGATACATAGAAAAGGAGAGTTGGGGAGAGAATGAGAGAAAAAGAAGCAGAGAGAAGGAAGCATAGACAAGGAGGTAGGAATAGTGTGAAATACCAAAAGAGGTGTGAGACATACTGAAAGGGAGTGAGGGAGTATGTGAAACATATGCAGAGTGTGCCTTAGGAATTGTGTGGTATTGAAATTCCTAAAAAGTTATCGAACAAAAGAGTCACATTTATGCGTGTGCTGTAAAAAAAGACAGTGTAAGTAAATGCAAGACACGCCAAAATGGAAGCATGAGTGGAGAGTGCGCTAGTCTATGTGTAGATTGTGCTGTCTCGATGATCAAGACCCAGAACAATTTCCACATGCATAATGCTGTGATTTTGAAACCAAGGACCTAATTTATGGCAAAGTGAAAGTGCAGGAATGCATCCTATTTAAGCAATACAGTGGATTCCTGTCCTTTCTGCGTGTGCCGGCTCTGTTTTGGCAGCCTAGAACCAACGTAGGCACCATGGTGCAAGGGTGCCTCCATTGCAGGCAGGATTATTTTTGTTCAGAAAGGGGCACCTTCCTGCATAAAAACAATCCATCAAGGTGTTTTCCTCTTTCTATGAGTGCTGCAGAACGCATCCCACGTGGAAAGAGGAAGAAACGAGGAAAAATAAATATATTTCTCCTCGTTACGCCTCACCTTGGGAGGCGAACAGATTTGATGCTTCCCCAGGTTTACATAACCTTGTAAATCTGGAGCAGCATCAAATTCCATGGGTGTTGCATTTGGAAAACCCACTGCAACACCCATGGAATGCCTCCCAGACGCAGAGTAAGTTGACGCAGCAATTTGCGTGGGCCGCCTCACTCATGATTTATCAGTCCACTCAAAGCCACGCAAGGTGGCTTTATGTGGCTTCATAAATCTTTATGAGAGCCCTGCGTCACTCATGTACCACTTTACATGGTGGAAAAGTGACGCAGGTCTCATAAATAAGCCCCTGGTTGAGTGAATTAAATTGAAAAGTAAGCAGAGAGTGACATGATTAATGTGTGACAGCAATTTGTATTCAGTGCGGTTCTGTATCCTCCCTTTTTTCCCCCCTGAAATCACACTTTACTATATTTGACCATCTAATCAAGGTTAAACTCACTTTTAGGGACACTTTGCAGGATATTTTTTATTTGTCTGACTTGTATTCGATATTTGGACAACTCATGCCTTTAATTATTACTATAGCCCTATAGCTTGTTGCTAACCTATATACTTATTGTTAAAGCACTTTCTCACCCCTCACAGAGTAGTATTCTCACACTACCTACAACAGTCACATCCCTCACAGGCTAGAAGTCTCACATTACCAGTCTCACATTATAAACAACGCTCTCACATCTCTCACAATCTCATGCTACAGACAGATTTCTCTCACTCCTCCTACACTAGCAGACACACACTAGTAGAGGCATTATTATAGCCCTCACTACTGGCATCGCTCTCACTCCCCTCACAGGGTACCAAAAGCATTTTCTAACACATCACATATTACTAGTGATACTAAAACACGCTTACATCCCTCACAGCCCAGCACTCATACACTACCGATAGCACTGTCATAATGTAACAGTCTCACAATACTGCCAGTACCATCACCATTCACACACTAGCTATCAATCTGTACTAGAAGCACCCTATTACCTCCTCACAGAGAAGGAGGCTTGTACTACCAATAGCACTCACATCCCTCACAAGCAAACATTCATACTACAGACAGAAAGAACTCTCACACCTCTTGCACAGTTGCACTTATGCTACTGACAGCTACTAACAGCACTCTCACCCCTCACACACTATCTGCCGGACGCTCACAGGTTAGCAGGTTCAAACTACCGACAGCACTCACACCCCTCACAGAATATCAATCTCGCACTAACAAAACACTCACAGCAATCAGAGTAGCAATCGCATCCCACTGATAGGAATCTTAAACACATCAAAGACTAGTAGTAAGCTCAATAGTTTTGGCTTATAAATGACAGTTAACTGTTTATTGATTGGGGAATGTGCATGTGGCATTGTGGATGAACAAGTAGGATGTATAGATGCATGAGTGCAAGGATGATCTACTGAATGCATGGATGATGAGTGATTGAATGAATGGGCATATGGACGAGGGACTCTATAAGTGGAAGCCTCCAGGTTCTTTCAGTTATAAGACAGACTTTTTGGTTTTGTCAATGCTTTTTTATTTGTCCCTTCAACATTTGAGACACTGCTCTGGCCTTAAAACACTGTTCCAGTCTGATAATTAAGATCTGTAACCTAAGAAAATTGATAATTTGTGTTTTCTCAAGGTCTGTAGCCTTTGTTTCTTTCTTCAGTATTTAGGGGTATTGATTATTTCACTTTAGTTTGTCATGTGTGTATTTTCCTAGTCGCCCCGTTGCATTATCTGACCTTCCTTTTTCCTCTACCTTTTCTACCAAATTTATTACGCAAAATTCCCTGTTCAAAAGGTGCAAACCAACAAGTTCCTACATGATTTGGATCCATTGCAACCTTTTTTTGAGACATGGTCATGCTCACCCTTTGTAACCACAATATCAAAATATGTTAATTGTTTTTATTTAGTACAGTGATTTCCACTTACGTTGCCTCTTGGATGAAGTTGTTTTTCAGTAATTGCTAGCCTTAGGGTCATAATATAGTGTCAGTCATGTAGAGAACTATTTAGCAGCACTTATTTGTATTGGCGTGTGTATTGCGGCTACGTGCAGTGCAATCAAACTTTGACTGAACCTGTGCATATGTGCAGCTGACAAGGATTGTATGTGTGATGATTAATGTAATGCTGTCTGACTTTGATTTTTGAGTTTTATGAGAACATGCAAGGGGTTTGTGCCTTATGACCATCTTACTGTCTACGTATCATATGCTGTTTTGTGTATTTTATAGTGTTGAGTGAGGTTGTGAGAGGATGAATGGTTTGTTTGCCTGTTGTCATCTATTAGGTCATTTCGCTTTGCTGGGCAGTTCTAACGTAAATAAAAATAAATAAATGTGTGTGCCAGAAATTGGTGGGTGTAATGGGGTGTAGTTCTACAGTGTAAAGTGATTTTATGTATTGCTGCCTGGAGTCCTGTTGTGATTAAGTGACGTAGTAAAGTGTTTGCGTGTCTGAAGTGAGGAGTTTGATCATGTGGACATAATATAACCATAGAGAGTGCGTTGTGCATTGATATGTGGTTGTCAGTAGTGTCATATACAATTACTGTATCGTGTGTTCGAATATATTTCTTCATGGAGAAGGTGCTTGACATATATATGATTCCAGTCACAAACTAAGAAAATACCGATTGGACCAATTGATTCATTCTGTTCTCCGATTCTACAATGCATCCAATTCTATTTCCATCAACTAAATATCCACAGCTCGTCTCCGCTGAGCAGCATTTAATTTGAGCCAGTGGTTTCCAGCGCTCTGCACCGGAACCTTATTCTCCAACCCGGCACTTATAAATGTTTACCACATTCTGTCCCTGTTTGTCAAATTTAGAGAGGAGCACAACAACAGTTGTTTATTACTTCAATATATATTAAAAATGATTAATACATGCCACCCAAGCCATTCTTATACCTTTGTGGGCCTGGATTAGTCTGAATTATCTCACTTGTAAGAGTGTGATGCTTACTAGTTGTGTGGGTACTGTTATAGGCAAAGCTGCAGTGGCCTCCTGACAAGCGCCATCCCTGGCACTTATGCTTTTTACAAATTAGGCACTGCAACTGACTGCGTCGTTCGTACAAATGCTAAAACATTTTCCAATTCCAATATTTCTTTATTTCGGTTATTCACCATAAAAGAACAAACACAGATATATACAAACAAGTTAAAAGTAATTAAAAATTTAAAAGAAATAAAACAATTCATTTGAGATAATACATTTTAGGTTAAAAGGATGGTGAAAAGAGTCAGCCACAATCAAGTCCTTGATTTTACATATTAAGGACATTTCTCCTAACGCACCACACAGAATTTAAAAAACGTGAAACCGCAAAAACTATATGGGAATCTGTGTTGTATTTTAAAATTCTGAAAGCTTCGATGCAATGAGTTGTGCCTAGGTTTTTACATAGCTGGACCAACCATCTTTGTCTTGTTGAGTGATATCCTGGGCAAAAGAAGAACACATGAAGTTCAGTCTCAACACACATGTTACAGGCTGGACACCCACTTAGATTACCACCCGACCATTTACACGTAAAGGCACGCAGGGGGAGACAGCTGTGACAAAACTGTATATATAATTTTCTGCCTAATGCCGGGCGGATTACGTCAAGGCATGCCTCCAGCCTGCAAGTGTCCTTTACTTCCAGGAAGAGTGATGTGAGGGAGCCATGAGCGGATTCTGCGTGGAGTTTTGCGGATAAACTGCCCCAGTAGCTGGTGGTTAATATTGTGCGTGGTGTTCTCGAGCAAGCTATGTCAGGGTTATCCCATAGTTCTTTTAGGCCTATTTCATAAAGGCCCTCCCTGATGAATAAAAGCCATGGCAACTTTCCTGACCCGGGGAGTCTCAGGATTTCCGTTAGCTCTAATCTATACTCTTGGAGTTCCGGTGTTACCCAGAGGCGCCGCCAAAAAAGTAATGGCCTGCAGCCAATTTCCTCAGAAATAGATCTCACCCCTAGGTCCATGCGCAGTGGGACCAAAGGGGAACTGATCGGTAAACTGAATAATTGTCTAAGGAATTTGTTCTCAGTTGTGACCAAAGGCCTATGGTTGGAATGCCCCCAGAGTTCAGCCCCATATAAGGCAGCACTCCTGACCTGGGTTTTGTATATTTCCAAGACGGGGCTCACTGGTTTCTGGAATGTTTCCCTGCAGAACCTAGCCAGGCCACCTGTGGTCTGTGTCATTTTGAGATTAGATTTGCTAATTTGGGCCCCCCAAGTCATATTCTCTGTAAGAGTTAGGCCCAAGTAATCAAATACAGAAACCTGCTCCAAAGAGATGCCATTCATGTGCGGGTTAGGGCGTGTAGATTTGCTAGGGTTAAAGATCATAAATTTTGTTTTGTTAATGTTGATCTCTAGTCCCCTGGTCCTACAAAACTCACAAAACCCATCTAAGATTCTTTGGATACCCCTTGGTGACTTAGAGAGAAGAAGGGTATCGTCTGCAAACATCATGGCAGGAATTTGCTTTTGCGCAATTTTAGGAGCGTCAGTATCCTTACAAACTCTCAGCGCATCAATCAAACCATTGATGTATATGCAGAACAAGGTGGGGGCGAGCACACAACCCTGTCTAACATTTTCACAGTTTGTGTCTGGAAGAAAATAAGCTTTTCAAGTGACAGATTGAACAGTTCACTATTCTTTCATTTGATGATTGAGATTTCTGACAAATTAGAAATATATGAGAAGACCCTCAGAATGCATGATCAACAGCAGAATATTCACTGAAGAAGTGGGGGTTCTCACGAAACACTGTTGTCTGCAAACATCGATTTTTCAAGGCTGTATCCTATAAACTTTGATTTATGAACCTCACATTGTATCTCAAAAAATACATTGTTTTAATGATGGATTTGTAATATGAAGCAATTCATTTTTGATAGGAGAGCTTTCTAAAGTTGTGTGAAAAAAGCAAATCAATTATTTTTGGTATTATATAATATTTTGGATTTGATTATATTTTATAAAAGCATTGTCCATACTTGACACTTTATATGTCTACCTATGCATCTTTCCTGATCATCAGCTCCTAGCAAAAGGCGTATCTGGCCCCGTGGAGCCCTCATTGGCTACAGCCTGCAACTTCATCATGCTGTAGATTGTCAACTTTCAAAAAAGAGACTACGTCCGAACAAAGGAATCTTCACTGCCTCTTTGTCCAGATACTCATGATGACTACACCGACTCCTCAGACACCTGCAGTTGCCTTGCCCCACTGAACTTTACCTTCTGCAACATTTTCTTAGCAAATTTCTTCTATATTCGAAGGTAAGCTGAGACCGGACCAAATCCACTTTGTGTATCCAAACCTCACTCCATTGTTGTCGGCCATAACTTTCAACTTGGCCCGGTCTTGCTCAACTAGATATCTGCAGTTAGTGCTTTGACCTTTTATGCATTATTCCCAGTAAATGTTTTAAAATTCATAACTCCAGTTGTACTAATTGGATTTGTGGTGCACAGCCTGGGCTGCATATGTTGGAGGAGGAAGACAAACCCTCCCCAGGAGTGGAGCCCATTGTCAGGGCAGAAAGCAGTGTGTCTTCCCATTGATTGTTACCAGAGTAGCTGGAGGACAGAAAGGCTGAGAGGGAGCTTTAACTGCAGCCGGCCAAACTAAAGATGGAAGCAGGTAGGAAGAAGGCTGCTGCAAAGTGAGCCCTGGATGAAAGAAGAATAGCCCATCAGCTACTTTTCAGAGAGCTGGACATCAGGGCCAAGCAAATGGAGTCCAGTAACCATGATGGCAGCATACATTCAGGGTTCACTGGAGAGGTGAGGGTCCGCAAACCACAAGACCTGGTGCCCAGTTATGTGGTGGGAGATGACATAGACAAATAGTTTTTTGCATATGACGGTAGCCGTTAGAATGCACAAGGTCCCAGGGGTGAACTGGGGAACAAGCTTATGGTAGTCTATTCCCACATTGGGGAGGGACACCATTCTAACACTAGAGGTGGAGGAACAGATGAAGGCCATTTTGATTGCCAAATTTGGGTTGAGCCCTGAATGGTATCATCTAAGGTTCAGGGACAGCCACAAACTCCCAAATCAGTCTTTGGTGGATTTCTTAGATTATTTCAGTAAGGCACTCAGTGGTTGGGTGAGGGGCAGCAAAGTCAATGATTATATTGAGCTCTACAATTTGATTCTGAAGGAACACATGCTCAATTTTTGTTTTATAGAGCTGTGCCAACACCTGATTGATAGTAAGCTCACTGATGCCAGGGAGCTTGCTAAGGAGGCGGACCTCTGGGTCAGTACCAGAGTGTTCAAGAAGGCATCTGGGGGGTCTCCCAAAAGGGTGGTCGAGTTCTTACCAGAAGAAGATGGGGGAAGTAAAAATAAAAAGGACTTCTCACAAGGCCCCCAAAATGATTCTCAGGGGAAATGGACCCAGACCCAATTTGACAACAAGACGAAGGGGTTTGTAGGTAAGAACACTGGGAAGTTTGTCCCTAAGAGTGTTGAAAGTTTGGGCACTCCAAGGGAGACTTCAAGTACCCCAAGAGGGCACAGACCCTCATTAGTAGGAAAACAGCAAGGGTTGGCCAGTGTAGCTCTTGGGGAGGGGATGGCCCCAGTTAGTATGAGGGAGGGAAGCTGAGGTACCTTAGTATCCCTGGGTGACAAGGAGATGGTGCCGAAAGCCCACATGTATTCCAATTCATCAAAGTATAGGTAGATGGTTACCATCAATGAACAGAGGATGGAGGCTCTGAGGGACACTGAAGCACTTATGACTATGGTAAGGTGTCATCTGGTGTCCTCAGAACAGGTGATACCCAATATATTTCACCAGGTTGTAGTAGCAGACAGCCATGAGAGTCACAATGCAGTGGCTCTGGTTCCCTGTGAGTGAGGGGGATCAAATTATCTTAAGGTAGCTGTGAGTCCTGCTATGCCTGTCTATTGTTTATTAGACACTGACTTGGAGCACACTGCCTGGAAGGAAGTGGAGCTTATGTCACACCTGGAGATGCTGGGGTTACCTGAGTGGTTCTACTTGACCACACAGCCCACGGCTGCCCAGAAGGAGAGTCAAGAAATCCTAGAGCATGGAAAAAATGCCCAGGCTGCTACAATTAAAGGAAGGGAAGGGGGCATTGGAAGTCAGCCTTTAACACTCCCAATGAACAAGTTGATGGGGCACTGGAGGCAGCCGCCTCAGAGCCTACTGGGGAGAACATTGCTACCCTAGGAGACCTGCCTGAGCTTGCTGGATGGCAAGCTGAGGGTAAGCCCACCAGGGAAGAGTTCTGTAAGGTACAGACTGTACCCACCCTTAGAGGACATGAGGCAGCAAGGTGATGCCCAGGCAGCCAGTAGCACCTCTGGAGATCACCTTATATAAAATGGGAGAATGACCTCCTGGATAATTAGCCTAAGGCACCTGAGCTTGTGGCAACTTGTGTGTTGGTGGTCCCCCAATGCCACAGGACCTTCTTACTGGGACTTGCTCATGACATACCCCTGGTAGGACTTCTGGGGCCGGACAAGAACTTTGTCAGGTTTGTCTCCCACTTTTATTGGCCCCGGACGAAGGTATCCTCAGATACATTTTGCAGGACATGTTGCACCTGCCAGGCCAGTGGATAAGAAGGGAAAAAGCTTAAGGCTCCCCTGAATCACCTACCTGTTGTTGGAACCACTTTTGAAATGGTGGGCATCAATATTGTTAAACTCTTAGACCCCAAAACAGCCTTAGGCAACAGGTATCTCTGGGTTTTGGTGGATCATGCTACCAGATATCCAGAGGCCATACCTCTGAGATTTGTGACTGCACTTGCAGTGCCTAGGGCCCTGATGGGGATATTTATGTGAGTGGGATTCCCCAAGGAAGTAGTGTCAGACAGGGGCCCCAACTTCATGTGTGAATATATGGAATGTGGGATGAGTGTGGGGGTAAATTACAAGTTGTTGATACCCTATCACTCCCAGACAAATGAGCTTGTTGAAATATTCACAGGAAACTCTGAAAGGCAAGGTTATGGGGCTGCCTGAGCCCTTGAGGAAGATGTGGGACGTCCTCTTACAATGCCTGCTTTTGCCTACAGGGAGCTACCACAGAAAGGAGTTGGGTTTTGCCCATTGGAACTTTTCTATGGACCCTGTTAGATGGCCTCTCAGACTGGTAAAGAAGGGGTAGGAGCAAGCTCCCAAGAAACTCCACCCACCCAAGATGTGGTTAGCTACATGATAGTCTTCAGAAACCAGATGCAGAAATTCTGTAAAAAGACTTCAGAGAACTTAGAAGGAGGTCAGGAAACTCTAGTACAGCCAGAAGGCCACTCTAGAAGAGTTTCAGTTTGGCCAGAAAGTGTTTAATGATGGAGCCAGTGGAGCCCAGGGCCCTCCAAGACCCTTGCACAGGGCATTATAAGGTGATGGAAAAGAAGGGAAGGCCACCTACTTGGCAGACCTCAAGACCCCCAGGAGCCCTTTTGGGGTATTCTAGATCAATTGCCTCAAACCACACTACAAGAGGTACTGAGGTCACCATGCTGTTTGCAAAAGATGATGGAGTGGAGGAACAGAGGGAGCTTCTCCCTAGCCTCCTATCCATTTAAGAGAAAGATGGATCAGCAGAAGATGTCAACCTCTTTCCTACCCAGACCCCACAATAGCAGAGGGACTACCACCAGTTGCTGGGATAGTTTGCCTCCCTGTTCTCCCTCGCTACTGGGCTTACACACCTGTGTACCCATGATAAAGATACTGGGGACAGTCTGCCTGCCAAAAACAAACTCCACAGACTGTCAGATGAAGTGAGAGCCAGCATTAAGGAGGAAGTCTCCAAGATGCTGGAGTAGGCAATGATTGACCACTTCAGTAGTCCCTGTTCCAGCCCAATGGTGCTGGCTCCTAAAGCCATCCCTCAAGGAGCCAGCACCAGAACTCAGGTTCTGCATGGACCACAGAGGGCTCAACTCAGTCACCAAGACTGATGCGCACCCCATCCCTCGAGCTAATGAGCTCATAGGCAGGTTGGAGGCTGCCAAGTTCCTGAACACTTTTAATCTCACTTCAGGATACTGGCAGTTTGACTTAATTGAGGGGACACAAGTGAGGTCAGTATGCTCTACCCCAGAGGGCCACTTCTAGTTTAGGGAGTTTCCCTCTGGGCTCAAGAATGCACCCACCACCTTCCTGAGGTTGGTGACACAAGTCCTGGCTGGTGATGGAGGTCTTCGGTGCTGCTTACTTGGATGACATAGCTGTCTACAGTACCAGCTGGGAGGACCACCAGTTTCACCTCCAGGAAGTGTTTCAGGCTCTGAAACAGGCAGGCCTAACCATCAAAGCCAGCAAGTGCCAGATAGGGGAGGGTTATCAATCAGGGGCTTTTAAAGCGCGCTACTCACCCGTGAGGGTCTCAAGGTGCTGCGGGGGGTGCAGCTCCGGGTCGGCCGAAAAGCCAGGTCTTGAGGTTCTTCCTGAAGGTGTGCAGGGTAGGGGAGCATCTGATGTTGACTGGGAGCTCATTCCAGGCTTTGGCCGTGACATAGGAGAAGGCTCTTCCACCTGCTCTGGTTCTGCGGATGCGTGGGGTCTCTGCTAGGGTGAGGTCAGCGGAGTGAAAGATTCTTTTGGGTGCGTGGAAAGAGACTCTTTTGTTGAGGTATTTGGGTCCAGTGTTGTCGAGGGATTTGTAGGCGTGGGTGAGTAGCTTGAAGGTTACTCTCTTCTCGACGGGGAGCCAGTGGAGGTCTCGCAGGTGTTGGGTCATGTGCTCATATCACGGGGTGCCGAGGACGAGTCTGGCTGCGGTGTTCTGGATGGTCTGGAGTTTGGGTAACAGGGATTTGTTGATTCCAGCATAGAGGGCATTACCGTAGTCCAGTCTGCTAGTTAGGAATGCATGGACGACTGTCTTTCTGGCTTCGGGGGGGATCCACTTGAAGGTCTTGCAGAGGATGCGGAGGGAGTTGAAGCAGGTGGAGGCGACGGCGTTGATCTGGCGAGTCATGGTGAGGGAGGAGTTTAGAATGATGCCGCGGTTCCAGGCATGGTCAGTCGGGGTGGGTGGGTTTCCGAGGATGGAGGGCCACCAGGTGTTTTCCCAAGCAGTGGGAGAGGGTCCAAGGACGATGACCTCTGTCTTCTCCGAGTTGACCTTTAGGCAGCTGTTGCTCATCCAGGCTGTGACATCTTGCATTCCTTCCTGGAAGCTGAGTCTGGTGTCTTTGGGGTTCTTCATGAGGGAGAGGATGAGCTGGGTGTCGTCGGCGTAGGATACTATGCTGAGCCCATGCTGTCTGACGATGGCGGCAAGGGGGGGCCATGTAGATGTTGAAGAGCGTGGGGCTGAGCGATGATCCTTGGGGTACTCTGCAGTTGATCTCTGTGGGTTCGGAGAGGAAGGGTGGGAGTCTGATCCTTTGGGTTCTGCTGGCAAGAAAGGAGCGGTTCCAGTCGATAGCGGTCCCCCGTATGCCAATGTCGTGGAGTCTGGCGTGTGGTGGAAGATGATGTCGAAGGCTGCAGAGAGGTCTAGCAGGATGAGGGTCGGGGTGTGGCCCTGGTCGAGTAGCACGCAGATGTCGTCAGTGGCGGCAAGGAGGGCGGTCTTGGTGCTGTGGTTACTGCAGAATCCAGACTGGGAAGAGTCGAGGATGGCGTTCTCTTCAATGAAGGTGGTCAGCTGGGCGTTGACAAATTTCTTGGTGACTGTGGCTGTGAAGGGAAGGAGAGAGATGGGTCGGTAGTTTTTCAGGTCCGTCGGGTCAGCCGAGGGTTTCTTGAGGAGGGGCTTGACCTCTGCCCACTTCCAGTCATCGGGAAAAATGCCGGATTCAAAGGAGGCGTTGATGGTCCGGCGTAGTTCGGTTACTATGGTGGCGGGAGCTCTGTGGAAGATGTGCGGCAGGCAGGAGTCCGTAGGGGCTCCTGAGAGGGTGCTCTTCATGACCGTGGTGGTATCTTTGGTGGTGACTGGTATCCAAGTGATGATGGTGGGCTGGCTGTCATTGCTGGAGGGGAGGGTGGTTTCTAGAGTCTGCTCGCTGAAGTTGTCATAGAGGGCCTTGATTTTCAGGTGGTAGTAGGAGCTGAGCTTGTTACAGAGGTCCTGGGACGGCGTGACATCCGTGGCTTCGATGGGGGGGGGTTTGGTGAACTGCTGGATCATGTTATGTGGTGTACTTTGAACACCTAGTAAGTGATGGGAAGGTGCAGCCCCTCCAGGCTAAAACGGAGACTATCCTGGCCAGGGAGACCACCAAAACCCAAACAGAAGTAAAGGCCTTCCCAGGCCTCACTAGATATTACAGGAAGTTTGTTAAGGGATATGGCACAATTGTTGCCCCTTAACTGAGCTGGCATCTAAACAACAGTCCAATATAGTGATCTGGACAGAGGCCAGTCAGAATCCCTTTGACACCCTAAAATAGGCCATGTGTATAGCCCCTGTACTCAAGGCCCTTGACATCTCCCAAGAATTGATTGTACAAACAGATGCATCAAAGCATGGTATGGTGGCTGTGCTATCACAGCTGAATGAGGAAGGCCTAGACCAACCTATAGCCTTCATCCATAGCAGGCTACTCTTGGGAACAGAGGAGTAATGCTATTGAAAGGGAAGCTTTTGCTGTGGTCTGGACATTGAAGAAACTGAAACCCTACTTATTTGAAACTTCGTCCGAGTTCAGACAGTCCACAGGCCCCTCAGACGGCAAATGCATATGAGGGGTAAGAATCCCAAACTTTTGAGGTGGTAAATCTCCCTACAGAGAATGGACTTTCCGGTGGAACACTGTACAAAGGTTAAACCACTCCAATGTTGAAAGTCTGTCCAGGTACTCGACCTTAGTGATGAGAACTCCCAAAAGGTTGTGTAGTGGTCCCCACTTTCAGCTGGTAGAGACACGTGTTAGACCTGTCAGTCTTAGGGTGGTCTTACCCCAGTCATTTTGCCTTCACCCTCCTATTTTTCTAAATTAGTTTTTGTTGGCCTTACAACTCTGTGCACTTTACCACTGCTAACCAGTGCCGAGGTGCTTGTGCTCATTTCCTAAAACATGGTAAAATTGGCTTACACCAGATTGGCATATTTATATTGCCAATTCGACTTGGCAAAATAACCCCTTTGCCAAGAGACTGGATGCATAGTAATTAAGATGTTGGACATGTACTTTCAAGTTTTGCATGTCCTGGTAGTGAAAAACCCACAAATGTGTTTTTCACAACTGTGAGGCCTACCTTTCTTATAGGATAAGATTGGGTTACCTTATTACATTTAATAAGTATTTTCAAAAAGACAGCCATCAGTGGTGTTTTTGGACGGCACCGGTCAAATATCCCATTCTTATAGTTCTCTTATGCCCACTCCTGGAGTTATGACTGCCCACAAAACTCAATCCTTGGTAAATGCTTTCACAATATTAGGCGGGCAACCTAATGTTCTTGTTCACATTGAACTTTACAATTCAAATTGCATGTATCTGTAATCACTCTTTTGTTTTCAATCACTTTCCATATCTCGTTTTTCAATTAATTTGCAGAGGTTAGTGTCTTTTTCCATAAAGTTCTTTTTATTAAGTATCCAATTCCATCACACTTAAAACAGACCCATCCAACGCATTTCATCCCTTACATGGACTTCATCAGTGCAATTTGATTTATCCTCCTTCTCAAAATTCTTCTTTTCCATTCACTCCTCGTTTAAATGTCTTGGCTCCTTTCGAGCAGTCATTTGGCATGTGTGTCCTTGTCCTATCTAGCCGATCTAATGCAGCACACATAGAAGTTGCAACTGGTCATTTTTTAAATCATTCTTTATGTGCAGGAAGGGACACCTATGTGTGCTGCAAAATGCAGCACACATAGAAACAGCAAAAAGGAGAATTAAAGCATTTCTTCTCGTTTCGCCATGTTAAGACCGGGTTTTCCCTGGTCCTAACTTTGGCGCTGACCCATATTTATGCCACCCTTGTAAATATGGGGCAGAGTCTAAATCAATGGGTGTTGCGGCGGAAGGCCCACTGCAACGCCCATTGCATGCCCCTTTCACGCTAAGTGTAGCGTAAAATGGGGCCTTATTAACAAGGCAGCGTTAAGCCACATTAAGTGGCTTAAATCCACCTTGTGAATAAGGCGAAGCCTCGATTGCCACAGGAACGTAGGAAAAAGTGACTTTCCTGAGGCAATAGCGGCTTGTAAATATGCCCCTTTGTGTATCTGAACCACGCTCCATAGCGGTTGGCCATAACTTTCAACTTTGTATCGGTCTCGTGAGACTAGATGTCTGAGGTGGGTGCTTTGATGTTTTGGGTGCTATTTTCCACTTGAAACTTGAAAAAGCCATAGCTTTGGTTCTACTAATTGGTATTTTTCATTTTGATGTCAAATAATATATTACATTTTACTTTGTTTTTCTAAATTAGTGTGAGATTTTTCTTGTGTTGTGTTTGCACTTTGTAACTGTTTGTGTGATGCATAAATACTTTACACATTGCCTCTAAGTTAAGCATGACTGCTTTTATGACAAGCTACCAGAGTTTTAGGCACAGGTTACCATGATGAGTATTTTGGCTGTTGCTTCAGTAGGGTTTCACCCCCTTCAACCAACAACCCAATTTCTCACATTCCCTCTCCCAGCTTCTTGATAGGACTGGAAGCACAACCCCCTCATGAAGCTGAGATAGTGCTGGTGATCCTGCCGCGTTGCTCTGTGTGGCGTTTCAGTGACTTCAAGGATGCACTGATGCACGCCCTGGCAGCCATATTTTATCAGATATACTGTGCTTCCTGATGCCTGCTCAGTCAGTATTTCTGCTAAATAAAGGCAGAGGGAAAGGAACATCGTAATCCCTATGGCAGTGCCGCCACAGGCACCGTCCCCATTGTAGGGATTACGGTCCCGCCGATGCCTCGAAGGGCTCCTTAAGCCTGTCAGAGGCGTAGGTTGGTCCCTTTAACCGCTGTGCTGCGACTGACCACATCATAATGCGGCTGTCGGACTGCTATCCTGGCTGGCGGGTGACCGCCACCGACGGCCTATCGGGGCAGTTCACACGATATCCTAATTGGGCCCTATGTCTCTTGGACTATTCTAAAAACAATTGCAAAACTGCTTGCCAGGCGTTTGCAAACCATCACCTCTAGGTATGCTTTATCTCTTTTCAGTGCTGGGATGCCCCTTGGGGTAGCTGACTGCTTCATAAATCTTTATTCATTCATCACTAAGTGAATGCTGTTTCTACAACACTCAGAACCATTTAGTCTCCGCCTTACTCTTCGTGCTTACTGTGTTTGTGCCGACCCATGGTAAGTTCAACTCAGGAAGTCCCAGGAAGTCTCTGCTGGTCATTGTAGCTGCTATGAGGTCAGGCACAACCTTGCAAATGAGAATCTCGGACCTTTGTTTATAGCTTAACCCTGCTTGCAAAATTGTTGTTTCTTCATTTCCCCAGAATCTCTGTGGGTCTTTCTGTACCATTTTGGGCACATTTCGGACTTCCTTTCACACCTGCCAGCTTTAACTGAAAGTTCCACTGCAGCAGGGGCTGCTGTGCTCCTGCCGAACTCCTTGCTCAGGGAACCGAGGACAGGCACATGGCACAGCATTGGGGCAGACTGTGGCTTATAATTGGCGTATGTGGACCCGTGGAAGGATAGGGAAAGCTGGTCAGAGTTAATAAGCAGAAGTAGAGGAGCATTTATTACCCGACAACAGAAGCCCTGTCCATCTCAGGACCTACTTAATGCAGGCTGCAGCACAACTGCGCAGCAGACGCATGCATTGGGTGTGCGGCTGACATGTCAATGGTGTGCCTGAGACAGGCCCGTCTGTGCCTGTCCATGCCTGGACTGTACCCAGTGTCATGACCCCTGGCTCTCCCACCCCCGAATATACACCATTGCCACGCTCTACATCCTCGACCCCAGATGCCCCATTAAACACGGCCACTGTGCTGACCTACGCTCCACGGTAGGACCTTTCACCTGCACCCACTGCCACTTCACCTGCCACTGCACACACACCAGCCCACTGACCAGCCCCACCCACTAACACACCGCAGACACCACCTGAACCAGAACACCAACTCGCATGTGCCCTTCTCAACACATGCTCACTACGCAAGCATTACACTGAATTATGGGACCTCATCGCCACCCTCGCACCCGACTTAGTCTTCCTCACTGAGACCTGGGTCAACCCCACATCCATCCCAGACATTGCCACAACAATCCCTGACAAATATAAAATCACTCAGCAGGACCGCACCAACAAGCCGGATGCGAGAGCAGCCATTATCCACAAAGAGACCATACAATGTACCACCACCACTGACAACACCACCACCCCCATGGAACATCTCAACTTCAAGCTCCACACGGACGACAAGGCAACCATCAGAGGCACCCTTGCATACCAACCCCCATGCCTGCGCTCCAGTTTCTGCAACATCATCGCAGACTTCATTGAGCCCCTAGCCTTAGACTCCAAGGACTACAGCTTCCTCAGTGACCTAATTTTCACATTGATGACCCCAATGACAAAAACATCGCACACTTCCGCGTCAGTAATAGCAGCCTCGGATTGACCCAGATCATCTACGACCCTACACACACACTGCAGGACACACGCTGGACCCAATTTCCCCCTCCAACAAGTGCGTCAAATACCATCATGTCACCGAACTCACATGGATCGATCACTCCATCATCCACTTCAGCATCTCCAGCCCCCACACTGCCACCCCCAAGATGACCAACGCCGCCCACCAGAGATGGAATAAAATCTCAGAGACCAGCTGGTCGAACGCCCTCAACTCCTCCAATCCTACTACCATCACCAACCTTGAACAGGGAGTGAAAAACTTCAACGCCTGGATCACCAATTGAGCAGACAGCATCGTCCATCCTCTAAAAAGGCCAGCTGGTACACCCAATAATTCAGAACAGTGAAACGGGACAGCAAACAGTTGGAGAGGGGATGACGCACCAGCAAGGACACCTCCGACAGGGCAGAAGTCAAGATGTCCATTAACCTCTACCACTGCCTGCTGGAAGCAACAAAGAAGGCAGCCCTTGCAGCACACATCGAAACCAGCGCCAACAACGCCAAGGAACTTTTAAACATCATTAAGGAATTCTCCAACCCAGCTGCCAGTGAAAACAACATCACACCCTCACAGGAGCTATGCGACAACCTCACCTACTTCTTCCAAGATAAGATCGCAACCATATACAGAAACTTCAAACCCCAACCCACTCCTATGGACTTCCTCAACAGATACACCACCACCGTAACTGGTACGAACCACACACTGACCACCTGGAACATCCTCTCCACCCAGGACACCACCTCTACCATGACATTTATCCACTCGGGAGCTTGCCCAGACTCATGCCAGCACCACATCTTTCACCTCAGAAACCAAAGAATTGACCAGGAACTAATCACACTACACAATACCTCTATCACCACCGTAACCATTCCCAATGCCTGGAAACATGTTGAAGTCAGACCACTACTCAAAAAACCCTCCGGCGACCCCAGTAAACTCAAAAACTACCAGCCAATCTCCCTGTTCCTATTCCTAGTCAAGGTGATGGAAAAGATTATCAACAATCAACTCATGGCACACCGGGAGCAGAGCCAGCTGCTCAACACCTCCCAATCCAGCTTCTGCAGCAATCACAGCACAGAAACCACCCTGATTTTAGCCACCGACAACATCCAAAACCTCCTCGACCGAGGAGAAATGCCAGCTTTGATCCTCCTCGTCCTCTCGGCAGTCTTCGACATCGGATCCGACCACACACTGATCGAAAGACTCCACCACATCAGCAACCAAGGAGACGCACTTAGATGGATCACCTCCTTCCTCTCCGGAAGAACCCAGAGGATCCACCTCCATCCTTTCAGCTCTGAACCCAAGGAGATCCCCTGCGGTGTCCCCCAGGGCTCATCCCTAAGCCCCATGCTCTTCAACGCATACATGACTCCGCTAGCGAACATCATCAGATCCCACGGTCTCAACATAATTTTCTATACAGATGACAACCAACTCATCCTCTCACTCACCGACGACCTCACCACCACCAGACCCAACTTCCAAAGATGCATGACAAAAGTTGCTGACTGGATGAAAAACAACTGCCTGCAGCTGAACACAGACAAGACGGAAGCATTGATCTTTTGACAGCTGCAGCAACACATGGAACGACTCCTGGTGACCTTCAGACCTAGAGCCAGCACCCACTCTCTCCAACCGTGCCAGAAACCTCGGAATCATTATTGACAACAAGCTCACCATGAAATCACATATCAATGCCATCACCTCAGTCTGCTAGCTCACTCTGTGCATGCTACGCAAGATCTTTAAGTGGCTACCCCTACACACGAGACGCACCGTGACACAAGCCCTCATCACCAGCCGACTGGACTACGGCAATGCCCTCTACGTAGGAATCGCCACAGACCTACAGAGACTTCAGACCAAACAAAACGCCACAGCCAGACTCATCCTTTGCCTTCCCCGACTAACCCGCATCACACCCCACCTCAGGAAACTCTACTGGCTTCCTGTACAGAATAGATGTCAATTCAAACTGCTGATCCACGCACACAAGGCTCTACACAATCAAGGACCTACCTACATTAACCACCGCTTGAGCTTCCACCAACCATTGAGAAGACTATGCTCCACCTCCCTTTCACTTGCCCATATTCCCCGCATCTACCGAAGCAGAAGTGGAGGACACTCCTTCTCTCACATCGCAGCAAAGACCTGGACCAGCCTCCCCACGCTCCTCTGAACCAACACCTCACTTCCGGAATGCTGAATGGCCCTCAAGACCTGGCTGTTCGAATAAGCCTCCGGGTATTGCAAGCTCCTGGATACCCTATCATGTGATTAGCTGTGCTTTATAAATCTGGATAGATTGATTGATTAAGAAGACTGTCAAGCTTGAACGGAGAGACAAAGAAAGGAGTTGGGTGGCTGAAATCCGCACAGCGGAGGAGACTAAACGGGAATCGGGAACCGATATAGGTGAGGCATTTGCGACCTACTACGAATCACTCTACCAATCCAAGACACACAAATCCGAAGATGAGGGCAGGGAGTTTCTTAAAGACATTTCTCTCCCTGCACTCGCTGACAAGGACAGGGCGTCAATCGACAGCAATTTCGCTCGGGAGGAGGTGGAAGGGGCCATAAAAGAGCTACAATCGGGAAAGGCGGCCGGACCAAATGGACTACCCGCGGAATTCTTTAAATGTGTAGCCACAAAGGTGGCGCAGCCGATGCTGGCCATGTTTCAGATGGCAATGAAGGAGGGATGTCTGCCTGAAGACTGGCGTCTGGCTACAATCGTAGTCATCCCTAAAAAAGGCAAACCTGCGGACGCATGCGGCTCGTACCGGCCCATATCCCTTCTTAATTATGAAACCAAGGTACTCGCAAAAATACTGGCCACCCGACTCCTACCCATAATTTCTACGTTAATACACCCTGATCAGTCTGGATTCATGCCCCATAGAAGTACCCGACTCAATCTTAGGCGACTATACGGGGTTCTCCACGCCACGACGGCGCGCCCGCATGTACCAGCCGCCCTTATGTCATTGGATGCCCGTATGGCATTTGACAGTATCGAATGGCCGGATCTGAACCCAGTGCTCTGTAAACTGGGCCTTGGACCACGCTTTTGTGCCTGGGTTCGATTGCTATACCAACGCCCAGAAGCTCGAGTACGCGTTAATGGCTCGTTATCGCGCATCTTCACACTCCACCGGGGCACGCGTCAAGGCTGCCTGCTCTCCCCGATGCTTTTTGCCCTGGCGCTGGAACGATTGGCAGCGTGGATCTGGCAAGACCCTGTGATAAGGGGCATAGACGTTGGAGGGGGATGGGAAGAACACATATCGCTGTATGCTGACGATGTGCTGCTCTATGCGCACGCTCCCAGACAAACGTTCCACAGAATAATACATATACTCCGCACCTTTGGTATCTATTCGGGGTATCAGATAAATTGGGATAAGTCCCTCATCTTCGGGCTTGCGGGTACCCTCCCACCTCTCACGACGGAGTGTGCAGCCCTGACGATTCAAGATAAATTTAAGTACCTGGGTATGTGGATCACAAAAACGGCTGAAGACTTCCTACATCTAAATCTATACCCACAACTAGCGAGGCTGCGCGAAGACATTAAACACTGGCGCAACCTACCGATTTCCCTAATGGGAAGAGCGACATTGTTCAAAATGATGGCTTTGCCGCGGCTGCTCTATGCCCTACAAAATACCCCGTACAAAGTCCCGGAGTCCTTTTTTAAAACTATAGAGGGGGAGCAACGCGCCCTCCTATGGGAGGGAGGCAGACCCCGAATAGCGCTGCGCAAATTACAGCGCGGAGTATACAACGGTGGCTTAGCGGTCCGAACATTCGGAGCTACTACCTAGCTTCTCAACTGATAAACATTAATGGGTGGGTCTTCGAACCGCAAACGGAACCAGCATACAGGATGGACAGATACTTGATAGGAAGCGGTGGACATTTAGCAGCCCTCTATAGGAAACAGCAAGGGAATCAACTACCTCCACACACGTACGAGGTTGTTAGAGCATGGCGAACCGCAAACAGGCTGTTGGGCTGGGAGTCGAGACTAACCCAGCAGACACCACTTTGGGAGAGCGATGGGTTGGGAGATGTGGGGCGCCTGCAGGGATTCCGTATATGGAGCCTGATAGGCCTGGATACTCTTGGGGATGTGTGGCAGGGCGGGAAAATGCTAACCTTCGCAGAACTTAAACACGACTATCAACTGTCCGACACTGAAAACTTCCACTACATACAACTGCGACACGCCATACACCATCACATATTGGAAGGAGAATCTATACCGGAATACTCCCCCCTTAAGGACCGACTATTACTCGATCCCATGGTGGATAAGGCAACTTCTCTAACGTATAAGAAAATTATGAATAATCTTCCAGACCCTCTCGCCTCCCTGAGGGCAGATTGGGAAACTGACCTGGGCTTGATAGAAGACGATGATTGGCAGGAAGCAATCCAGAGTCCCAAGGAAATTGCCATTAGGGCACGATTCCGGCTGGTTCAGCTGAGAATACTTCACAGGTCATACACCATCCGGACACTATATCACAAACTAGGCTGGGCAGACTCAAACCTCTGCATCAGGGGTTACGGGGAGGCAGGCACATTCTTTCATATAATCTGGGAATGCCCCGTAGCACAACGATACTGGACTCGGACTATCCGAGTGATGTATGAGGTCCTCGATATACAAATACCCCTTGACGCTCGCTGGCACTTGCTGAGCATAACTGGCGAAACTCGCTGGCCGCAACATGTGAAGACATGGCTAGCCCCTAGCCGCTGGCGTGGCAAAACGTAATATTGCTAGACTATGGGGTGCACAAGAGATCGGGACGCTCGATGCTTGGAAGCGAGACCTCGATTGGTGTTGCCTAGCTGAGAAATCTGTCTATCAGAGTAGGGGATGCCCCAAAAAATGGGAGAAGATATGGAACGCATGGGACAAGTATAGATACTTGACACAAACAGACATGGCCGAGGGGAACTAATGGTACAACATGGTAAATGAATAAAGGAGGGATGGGCCCTTACCCCATGAACATGACATGTAACACTGTACCCCCGACCTGTACTATAGACGATGTATAATGTGTCATATATTTATAATGATGGGATGCTTACATGTTTGGTTGTTTAATAAAAAGACTTTAAAAAAAAAAAGAAGACTATCAAAGGCCTGAAAAGGGTGAAGGACCCTATGTCCAACTTTATGTACAAGAGCCTTGACAGTAGAGGTGGACCTGCCCCAGAATTTGAAGTTGGAACCCTGGGAGGAGAGGGTCAGGGCTATAATTAACATGCACAGGAGGAAAAACTGACATAGATCAACACCACAGACCCCATTTTTATCATTTTCACACTGTCATCATGAATGTGCAAGTGAATGTAAAAATTAGTGCAGAAACACCCATTCCAGCTGTAACTACCCATTGCATGGGTCCCAATACATAGATCAATGTGACTTTCCCCTAGGAAAATCATTAATGCCTGTGGAATCATCATTTTTGGGCTGCTACATTCCTCGCTGATGTTCCCAATATACTCCTAGTGAGGCCTAGTAGGAATTCAATAATACATCCACGTTTAGCAGCATTTACAGTGTGTAATTAACATGTGAACAGCAAGCAGAGGTACAGAGATTGGATTATCTATGGATTGGAGGGATTGCAATGAATGTATCCTGAACCCATACATTCAGAAAAAGTCGCAGGGATAACCTGAAATGGAGATTACAAATACCACATTATTCCCGATCTGGCTGGTGACAAAAGTTACCGGCCACATCTGGTTTACAGGTAAAAATGGAACACCAGGCAATATGGATTTTTCAACCGTACACTTCTCCTCCTTAAAGTAGGCAAAAAGTTTGGATGAAAATCTATATGAAAACGTGGAAACTGGCACAGAAACACAGACATCTGCATATTATTTTCCTTAAGCCTTAACAAGGAGAAATTCCTCTCCCCTGGAATTACCAATGTCTATGTTATTCATAATTCCATGGGACATGGGAATCCGGGGTGAATCCTCACACCTTAGTTGCCCATGACTGCTGCGTTACACTAAAAGTGACGCTTCCTAGTGCATACCACACTACACAGGAAGGTGGCAATGATGAACAGACATCCACCAGCCATGCACCACCATCCACCGCAGAACCTAGAAGAATGTCATGTGATTTTGAAACCACCTACTTCAGAACCTATGCTGCTGGAACCTCTTGCTTGGATATCCTGTTGATGTTGCTGAAGCCTTCGCCTCAGGTACCCCTACTATTTCTGCTACCACTACCCCGTCCATAAGCAGACTTTCTGTTGTGCCATTCATTTCCAGCACCGCTGCTCCAGCTTTGACACCCACCTTAAACACTCTTGATTCTGGTTTTGTGACCTCCGTCTCCACCATAAGTGCCACTGCCACAACCACTCTTACCTCCAACTCTGCTGCCACAACGCCTCCTCTGCCTCAGGAGCCCCTGGATGTCTACAGACCATGCTGATGATACAGCTCGGAGGACCATGTCAGAAATGAGCAAGGTAAGGAGGAACGCAAACGCGGAGCCCTAAATTTACGATAAATGTATCTTCAACCATTTACATAAGATTACATGAAAGCAAGTCATCTGCAGATGGAGGCGAAGAGTAGCCAACGGTGAGAGCAGGCAAAGAGAATCTCTGATGCCTCAGCACTAACTCCCGAAGAGTAGTGACAGATAACTTTTGGTTGGTCAAACCCTGTAAGGTTATTGATGACATTAAACACTGATTTATCAGACTATGCATTTTGTAAAGTATAATTTTTTACTGCATTGCATTATTCAATTTGCGAACATAAAATGGAACGCTAAACTTATATGATGAAGGCCTCATTAGGGAACACTTGATTTATGCAAAGACAGATGGGGAGCAAAATGCATGACGTGCGGAAATTAAACAACATCAGTTCACCAGTCAATTGCTAAATTAATTATGCCAGCAGACAGGTTGAGATAAAAAAAAATATATGCAGTGTAGATCAGAGGTAGATACATCATTCCCGAAAATGTGACTCAGATTATTAGTAAATAAAATTGCAGAATGCTGTCACAACATCTATGTTTTTTCCAACTGAAAATTTTGCATCCCTTTGGAGTTTTTAAAACAAACATTCAGTGGGAAAGTTAAGTTCATAGAACATATTTCTTTGCACTCAAATGACAACTTTTCAATACAAAGACCAGAGTAAGTTGATTTGCATCGATAACATATATGAATAACACAGTCTTGTCACAAGTTGTTACAAGTTATTAAGCTACTCAATTTCTGGTGGTCGACTTGGGAAAATTCTACCTTTTTAGGAGTGATGAACATCAGTAAAAGTAACAATGAATAGCGAATAATGTCAAACCGGATTTCCCTTCTCCTGGCCGGGCTTCACCGGCGCTAGTGAAGAAGGTCTGTAACGTCGCCCTATTTTTGATAGTGACCTTCCCTTCACAGTCTATGCCACCACAAAGAATGCTCATTCCATTTTTGCTAGCTATGCGAGTTACTACATCGATTCCAGCTTCGTCACAGCATTGCCTTAATGTTTACGCTGGGGAATTTCTGTACTGAGCATTAAAATACATGCAAAGACTGGAGAGTGAGGACACTGGAGAGGTGTTCCCGCACAACCTCCGTATGCATATGAACATTCAACAAACCGGGCTCGATTGCTCTTTTCTGATATCACTCTTTACCTCATCCTCTTCAACGTTTTACCTTCTATAAGAATAGTATTCAAATTCAAGAACACTAAAATGTTTGCTCTTCCCTTAATACAATTTTAACCTCACGCGCCCCACCCCACATCCAGAAAACATGTTCAAAGTAAAAGCTCTCGATGAGCCCGCCTTGCATCATGGGATGCTGATGAAAGAGCATCGCTCTGATGAAGCATGCCGCCATGTATGAGTGAGGGGTGTCGGTGCGTTATTTATTACAAAGTGCATGAGAGGTAAATATCGCGCCTTTTTAGTAAGGAAACGTGTTAGCTGACGAAAGAGCCACCCAGCCAGTTAGTTGAATGCTGAAAAGCCGTTTATACCGGGCTCCCAAAAAATGAGTACTTCAGACTCCACTGTGTATAAAACCAGCCGGCTCGGTTAGTTTTCAATCTGCAACACTGTGATCACATCATGTCCCCTCTAAAAACCCTTCACTCATTTTGGATCAAAGGAGGAATGCAGTTCAAGACGCATGCCTCCCGGACAAGACTCTTCGTGGCTGTGCTCTAGAATGCCTGTGTAAGGTCTTTCTGCATTCTCACTCTTCCAGCCCGCTATCTGTGGATTTTCTCTCCATGACGGCTCTCTGTGGGGGTTCAGGTCTTGAGGTTCAATGCTGCTGTGTACAGGATGCTGGTTGGGTCATGATGGGCATTTTGCAGATGACATGATTTTTGTCCTCATATAATGAATGATCACATGTGGATACAGTGCTAGCACACATTCTCAGGTTCTAGCAAGGTGTTCTTTTCTGGGATGTTGAGTTCCTGATGCTAAAATTAGTCTCTAGAAAAGTCAGCTTTTATTAGGTTCTAGCTTCTGATTAATAGTTGTTTGAAAGGATGTGTATTGAAATGTGTAGTCCCTAGAAGGTGCTGCCATAATATAGGGGACCATGCACCATTATCCTTTGTCCCTCTGTTTCTCTCTCCCTCTTCTGAATTACTGGTAAAAAGGTAGGTCTCACGTAATAGTGATTTCCTTAAAAATTATTTTAGCTAATTCTGCAGCTGAAGTTCACAGATGCACCACATCAGGAGTTCTTGAGTCATGTTACTTACTGTTCAGTTTAAGAGAATGTAGTAGGGATCAAGATGTTTCAAGCACTTGTCTAGGACAGCAGTTGTTAGGTTCCTTTCAAATACCCTGAAATCAAAGCCACTTCTGTCCTTGCTGCCAAGGAGAGTTCTTTAGTATGAAATAATTTTACTCATCGAATAATCATCATACTCATCTGCATCCAGTGTCAGTGTTTCTGGGTTGCAGTTCATAATGCCACTGTTTGAAGGGAGAGGTTTGTAGCTGAAATAATTATTGTCTTACTCACCACTTCCCCCGAGTACACTCTGCTACTGCTCCTAGATGTGCCTTTACGAAAATGAAATAAATAAATCAAAGTAATATCACAGCTTCAGTATTTGTGGTAAAAGCATGAATGCTGTTCTAAGTCATTGGGTACCACCCGCACATGAAGAGAGTATAAAAAGACCCAGACTGCTTTTATATTTAAAGAACTTCTGTGGTGATCTGATGCCACTTTCCTACACCAGCGGTTGTTGATCTGGGGTAATATAGAAAATTAAATAATATTAACAGATTAATAAAGTGCATATAAATAATGAAGCAAAATGTAAAACAGAAAATGTTAAAACATTCTGTAAATGTGAAGGAATTTGGAATTGGAGGCTAAAAACTAAAGGGCATATTTATGAGCCCCTTTGAGTCATTCTTGCACCACATTGCACCACACAATGTGGTGCAAGAGTGACACACATGAAAAATGAGATTTATGAAGCCATGCAAGGCCACCTTGAATCTCGAATAATGCAACGCAGCACGAATCTCTGCATTGCATTACTCTGTGCCAGGGAGGTGTTGCATGGGTGTTCCCATGCAACCCCCATGGATTTTGATGCATTGCCAGATTTACAAGAACTTGTAAACTTGGGAATTTGCCAAAAAGATACTTTTCCCCAGGAGAGGTGTAATGAGGAGAAATATCTTTATTTTTCCTTGTTCTTTCCTCTTTCTATGGGTGCTGCACTCTGGAGAACCCATATAGAGAGGAGAAAGCCTCTCAGGATTGACACAGGCCCCTTGCACCATGCCGCAAGGGTGCCTGCATTGGTGCTAGGCAGCTCATTGTGCACCAGCACAGGGGAAAGGACAGGAATGTGCTGTATTGCCTTAAATACAGTGCATTCCTGCCCTTTCACAAACACAGAGCAACAAAGTGACTTGCTGCGCTGACTTGCTGAGCTGTGCCCCTTTTCCATAAATATGGCCCCTAGTTAGTATCCTCAGATTGATTAGTGAGACCAGTGCTAGTGCATCATACAGAATATAGTATGGACAATGGGTGGCCTCGATTTCAGAAAAGCTCCAACCTTCCCTTTAACCTTTTGATTTTTTATATTTGTTTGAGAATTAAATAAAATATTTCATCCTTTGCGTATTTGTCTGATGGATGCTTGTATCTGTATTTTTGTATATTGTTTTGCAGTTCATATAATCGAAATAGCTGAGGCCAGGGTCCCCAGATTCCAGTAGTGCCTCTGCAGGGGGGCCCAGATTCCAAAAATGTTTCAGTGATGGTCCCCGAATTCCAAAAGTGATTCAGTGGGGGTCTCCGAATTCCAATGGCGATTAAGTGGGAGTTCACAGAAGTCAAAAGGTTAAGAACCACTGTCGTACACCAAAAGTGCCAGCATAACCTAATTTTTGGACTGCTGTGAGGACCCCATGCAAGATGTGTAGCAAGTATACAGTATCTTGACATTGAGCGATGGTAACTTCCGTTCAAAGAATGTATAACAGGTGGCTATTTCTTCGGTGTGGATAGAAAAATGAGAATTCGTAATTGCCAATAAGTATTAATAGGACAAATGATTAAGTGTACTTTTGCTTACCCTTTCTACCTCATTTCAAGCAACCACATAACATGGATTCAGGGTAACACAATTACTCATTATAGTCAATCTTTATCACAAGTATTCTGGGATACCACTTGCGTTCTCAGTTTGAGAGTAGAACAATTATTATACAGTAGATGTCAATGCTCAGCTTGATTGGATTGGTGAGTAAGGATTCAATGCAGAAAGTTGTTTTTCAATGAAAAAGCACTGAATTTCTTGAAACTGAAGAATTGCATGATGCAGGCACTGGAATGCTTCAATAATTGTCTGGGTGTCTGATGGGAGTCAGTGTGAAACAAGTTGCAGGAATTTACACGCAGAATTTTCATGCTCAATACAAAATCTTAAGGATAGATAGGTGTAAGGAGGAAGACTTACCTGGTGAAAGGGGTCCACAAAGTGTGACTCCAGGAGCAGGTCAGGCATGGAAGGTGGAAATGGAAATAGAAGAATGGCTTCATAGCCAGCATAGCATAAACAGAGCGAGGGAAGAAAGAGAAAAAAGAGGTAAAAAGGAAGGAAGGCCTAAAGAAAGCAGCATTTGGCATGGTCTCCCACTCTATTCTTACCCGCAGGCTTCACAAGGCAGGGCTATATGGCAGGACGCTACATTGGCTCATGGACTTCCTTGCCCACTGAACACAACAAGTATGCTTGGATTCTTCCAAGTCTCGACTGATGTATATGGACAAGGGAGTTCCCCAGGGATGGTGCCTGAGCCCTACTTTGTTTAACATCTATGCAGCGCCATTAGCTCGAATCGTTAGAGCCTGCGTTGTGGAGACCGTGTCATATGCAGATGGTACGCAATTACTGTTTTACTTTGGTCCTGATCCTCACAAGGTGAGGAGTAAATTCACAAACTGCATGATGGAAGTCGCTGTCTGGATGAGTAACAACTGTCTCTAATTAAACAGCGACAAGACAGAGATCATGCTATTTAGCATAGCAACCAAGATATGGTCAGCCGACTAGTGGCTTGTACAGCTTGGCTCGGGTCCTACACCTAAGCAGGTGGTAAAAAATCTTGGCATGAGGCTGGATCAATCTCTTTTGATGAAAGATCAAGTCAGCTCCACCTGCGGCATATGTTTTGCTAGCTCGAGGTTTCTAAAAAAAAAGCCTTTCTGTGGTTTCCAGATACCGCTAGGAAGACTCTTGCCAATGCTCTCATCACCAGTCACCTGGACTATGGGAACCCCCTGATGACATCAGTAAATGATACTCTGCTGCATTGTCGGATCAGCACCCAAGTGGTTGTCTAGCTTTCTGTCTAGTAGGACCTTCCAGGTCTTTTCCCCAACTGCAAGCTCTAAGACCCATGTTTCCCCGTATGGCGTACCTCAGGGCTCTATACTCCGCCCATTACTTTTCAACATCTATGTTAGCCCCCTGGCTACTATAGCGGAGGAGGCTGGGCTGACCATATATTCATATGCGGATGACACCCAGCTTATTTTCTCCTTGTCTTCCAAGGAGATTTCCAACGTGTCCTCTCTCCAGGTTGGGCTACAAAAGATAGCTGGCTGGATGCATACAAATAGGTTGAAACTAAATGGAGGGAAAACGGAACTCCTTATCTTCGGTGGAAATAAAACTCTTTGGGGTCCCCAGCATTGGCCACCTCAAATGGGTGATCTCCCCAACCCTTCACAATCTGTTCGCAACCTCGGTATAATCATTGACGACCAACTGTCTATGAAACAGCAAGTGGTTAAGGTCGCCTCAACCTGTTTTACAATTTTAAAATGGCTCAAAAAAATCCTCTGGATGCTTCCACCATCCATGCAAAAAACCTTTATCCAGGCTTTGATCGTGTCCAGACTGGATTACGGCAACGTCTTGTATCTGGGTGCAAGTAAGGAGGTGATTCGGAAGCTGCAAGTGGTCCAGAATTCTGCGGCCAGACTTCTATGTCAGCTACCCAGAATGGCCTCTACTTCAGGTCCACTCCGTGACCTTCACTGGCTTAAGATGGAAAATCGCTCCAAATTCAAAGCCCTCTGCTACATGCATAGGATCAAAATGGATTCAGCACCACATTATCTTAGTGCCTTGGTACATCCATACCTCCCCTCACGCCTCTTGCGATCCTCTAATCAATTAAAATTTCAAGTCCCCAGGATCAAACGAGCACGTATGGGCGGACGGTCGTTTGCCTACTTAGCTCCATCTCTATGGAACTCACTCCCGTTTCAACTATGCCAGGAAAATATCTACCACAAATTTCGTAAAGATTTAAAAACGTGGCTATTTAACCACTAGAGTCTTGTCCTCTTCTCTCTAGTGCGGGTCCGTAGGCGCCCGGAAACCTCCGGGTAGCTGTGCGCCATATAAATAAAAAAATTAATAAAAATAAATAAACTGCAGGTGATCCAGAATACTGCAGCGCGGCTAATTTGTAATTTTCCATTTCGCTCGCCTTCCTCTCCGATCCTTAGCAAGCTTCATTTATTGCCTGTTAGGAATCATGTCATCTTTAAACTCTGCTGTTTGACGCACAAAGCTATCTTTAAGTCTCGGCCAGCTTATTTGTCTTCCCGGCTAAATCTTTACCTTCCCTCAAGATGTCTGAGATCACCGGACAAGGCGCTTTTGGTGATTCCTTGTATCTGTACCTCAAGATACGGGGGCAGATCTTTCTCCTACACTGCCCCATTTCACTGGAATAAACCTCCTCCTAGCCTTCGCTTTTGCCCAGATATCCCCTGCTTTAAGAAGGGGCTTAAGACTTAGGGCCCGATTATGATGTGGGCGTGAAGGGCTCCGACCATCGGTCGGAGCCCTCCTGCCCGCATCGTAATCTTCTGTTCGGATTCCCTTCTAACCGACCATTTCGATGGGCTCCGTCGGAAGGGAATCCAACTCGGATTTCCGAATGGCTTCCAATGGGCTCGGAGAGCCTTCTGCTATCCGGAAACCCTGCAGTAACCCCCTGGCCGGCTCTTTCCGGCCGAGGGATTACAATGGCAGTTTCCCACTGCCTTTTTGTGCCGTCCTTTCTGGCACAGAAAAGCATTGGGAAACAGCTTTGGGGGCCCCCAGCAGGGCCCCCATGGGTGCAAGGCCAAAGAATGATCCCTGCACCCGGTGGCAGGCACCTTGAGGTCCTGCCACCGGGTGCAGGGATGAACTGCACCCCAGCTCTTTGCTATGAGAGCATGCATCCGTTCAGAATGCATGCTCTCATAGCAAAGTATAGGATTGCGACCGAACAGGGTTCGGTCGCATCCTAATTCCTGGGCTGGAACCGATGACTGGGGGTCCTTCGGTTCCAGTTCCAGAACGAATCCGGACGGACTCGGATAATCGGCCCCTTAGCTGTTATAGACTCCCTCTTATTCTCTTCTTGTGCAGTGCAGCACTGAGATGCTCCTTCGGGAGTGAGTTCACGCGATACCAAATTACCTAATAAATAAAGGGGGGTGGGGGAAGAACTTGATGAAAGCATGGACCCAGGAAAACCAAGGAAGCCAACGAGGAACCAGACGAGTGGTCCGAGGAGTGGTGGTTACCTCTAGGATTGTGAAACAAACTCAACTGTCTTAAGGTCTGTAGTGTTACTTGGTGCCCAAAGGCATCCTCCACCAATCAACCGTATCTAATCACGCCTAAGTGAAGCCCTCATCTGGGAAACCCTAACAAGGGGACGGAGTCCCATCACTCACCAAGGTGACATGCTTCATCATCTGGGATCACCTCCCGGCTGTAACCCCTAGTACAGGCGAGGGCTACAACCCCCTCACTGTGAGGGAGGAGCACAGGGATGTTTTAAGGATCTCCTAGGATATACTAAAATCCAGAAGGTGATGAGCTGTAATGTACTACTAAGTGATGGGCGCAGTGCTATGAAAAGAGTGAAAAAGGTGAATTAAAACTGGCTACCAAGAGAAATTTGTTTTAATTATATATCCCTTGGTGTCAGGGTTAAAAACAGTGCTAAGGCAGTTTTGGAAAAAATAAACTGCAACTGTCTAGTTAGAGGGTCGGTCTACATGTTTCAGCTATTGTGACCTAAAGAGTGTCTAGCCTTCCTCAGGACCTAAAAAGTGTAAGCTACTGCGTTTATATGTGACAACAAAAATAATACAAACGTGGATGTAACTGAAAAAAAGGGAACAGATACAACCTATCGCACCACTTGTTTAAATTCAAGGAGCGTGGTGTAGTTTAACCCGTAGTGTGCGGGTAAAAAACCTCACCTGGCCACTGCTCAGAACGTGAGGCACCGCTCTATCCGTCGGTACCCCGGGCTTAACTAAGCCGTGGTCCTCCGACCTCCGACACGTTTGTATTATTTTTGTTGTCACATATAAACGCAGTAGCTTACACTTTTTAGGTACTGAGGAAGGCTAGACACTCTTTAGGTCACAATAGCTGAAACATGTAGACCGACCCTCTAACTAGACAGTTGCAGTTTATTTTTTCCAAAACTGCCTTAGCACTGTTTTTAACCCTGACACCAAGGGATATATAATTTAAAAAAAATTCTCTTGGTAGCCAGTTTTAATTCACTTTTTTCACTCTTTTCATAGCACTGCGCCCATCACTTAGTAGTACACTACAGATCATCACCTTCTGGATTTTAGTATATCCTAGGAGATCCTTAAAACATCCCTGTGCTCCTCCCTCACAGTGAGGGGGTTGTAGCCTTCGGCTGTACTAGGGGTTACAGCCGGGAGGAGATCCCAGATGATGAAGCATGTCACCTTGGTGAGTGATGGGACTCCGTCCCCTTGTTAGGGTTTCCCAGATGAGGGCTTCACTTAGGCGTGATTAGATATGGTTGATTGGTGGAGGATGCCTTTGGGCACCAAGTAACACTCCAGACCTTAAGACAGTTGAGTTTGTTTCACAGTTTCCTGGGAAAAGTGTCTGTGTAGGTCTTTAAACTTTCCAGTGGACCCTTCCATTCCCGGTTTTGTATTACCTCTAGGATTGGCCAAAGCAGAAGGGCCAAGCCAGGTGAGTGTTAAGGATCAGAAAGAAGTCACGGTGTGGAAAGGGGGGGTGTTCGAGAATACATGAGACTAAGCAGTTCCTCCCACCGGATGGAGTACAAAGATCTCCTTCACCGAACCGGGGGTTGAAAGTCACTATATAACATACTGTGCCGTTAGTGAGCACCCTAAGCACAATTATTAAGAGGCTCAACACGTAATCATAAATAAAGCCTTTTCTTAATTTTATGATGTATAAGCCTAGAAGAGAGAAAGAAAGATAGTGCTCTTGTATACTAAATAGAAAGAAAATGATTTTTGTAATACCAAATCATAAGTATCTGATACCCTTTTGTTTTCTTTGAGGGACATCTATTCCATGGACGTCAAGTCACCGAAATGCCATGGGTAGCGGAAGTGACATCGCACATCATTGACCTTTACTTTGACCAGTGGTGGCTAGCTTCAATTAAAAATGGTAGAACGCGAAGGCACTACTCACCATAAACACGGAGCAGCACGACCGCTGCGGCACTTCTCCTTTCCACAAGCAGGAAAAAGGAAGCACTTCCTTCCTGCTTGTGGAACGGAACTTCAACCAATCCTTGAGCTGCTTTCATGCTGTGAAAGCAGCTCCAGGATTGGTGGGAGCATGCTCACCCAGTGCTCATTTTGAGGCTGAGGGCTTGTGCCAGCAATCCCCAGGCTGTTTCACAGTCTTTGGATTGCTGGGTCTACAGTGTGCATGTCGGGCTGGTGGTCGCAAGACAGCCGGTCACTCTGACATGCGCACTGTAGACCAGTGCTGTAATCCTGATTTTCAGGATTCAGCCCCACCCTCATGCTGTAGACAGCATGAGCTGGTGTGGTGTCAAATAAATAAAATGGCGTGGAAATGCCAATTTATTTATTTGTGTTTGCCTGCTGCGCTCCCAGCAGGTGGGGTGACGATCCCCAGCTCCTAAGGAGGAGCCACCCCTGACTTTGACTCGCACACATATGCTTAAACATACTAACACATTCACACACTCTTGCTCACATAAGCACACTCTCACCCACAAGCATGCATACAACATAAATTTAGCAGCATTTATGACTTACCTTAACATACAGATAGGGTCATAATCCAGCTAATATACTCCATTTTTTATTACACTAATAGTGAATAATATTAATCAGTGATTGTATAATAAAATAATTGACAGAAACCAGGCAAGTGGAGCTCCAACTAGCGTCCATTAGGAATAACTGCCCCTGTGTTCCAGGCACTGATTTTGCCACCTCAGAGGCCAGAGGTTGCAAAAGCAGTGCCAGGGGTGGCGAGGGGCAAGCCAGGGGTCGCAACTGCGACCCCTCAATGATGTCCATGATCTATTCCCTGCGAGGAAGAAAGAAAACCAAAGTGCATTAGTGAAGGTCAAAACTTTTTCCTGTAAAATTATATGCATCTGTACTGAACCTAAGTCAATAAAACTAGAAAGCATAAGAACCACCGAAATGTTGTCTGGCAACTAATCCCACCCCTCCACAATGTGGAACAGAGGAAAACTCTCCATGCAGATCTCAGCAACAAGAGCAGTGCAATATGGCTGCATGTGCTCTGACTCTAATTTACCTTCACTTCAATGAAAAGGGTAATGGCATCAATTAAAAGAAGTGCCTAGAGACCCTTTAGGGTGACTTGTCGCACTTAATAAGAAGCAATAACATAACATAACAATGAGGGACCTAATGTTCACAAACATAACTTTCATTAAATAAATATAAACATGAAGCAGTCTCTGTCAGCCACAAGGCTGTGGCCATTAGGCAATTGCTAGCCTGCAAGGTGCTTTATGAGGCACCCAGCCACTGGAGTTAATCACTACACCGGTCATCGCCAGGGATCATTAAGCCCCCAACCCCTTTAGCCCAATAGGGGAGGGGCACAAGCAATGTAGAATGCTTCCACAGCTCAATGTGATGAATGTAGGGGAGGAGCTAAATTAACGTCAATTTGCAAAGGAACCTAAGTGAATCTTGGAAGGCCATTGAACACAACAGTATCCAGTGAACTGCAAAAGAGAAACAACTGTTTCTGTCTATTAATGAACATTAGGCTCCAAATCTGTAGCAGAGTCTGCTACAGAAATATAGTTAAAAGCATGGCTGTTTAAGAAGGCATTTGCAGACCTGTCAACTCACACAGCACCACCTGTGTCACACGATATCGGCTCACTTCACATGGTGAGGAGCCGATATCACATGGTGTGCAAATAATTGGCTGGAAACCCATGCAGATAGCAGGTTTCCAGCTAATTGTTTTGAGGTTCTGCACAGTCGCTGTCCTTTATGAGGTGTGAAACCTCCTAAATACATAGGTGGCAGCCTCAACAGCTTTGTTTTTCATGTTGGCAAATGGGGATAAGGGGAGCGGTAATGGGATTGTCTGCTTGGTGGCAGCTAATGTTATGTTATGTTACGAAGAATTTATTAAGAGCATGTTCACCAAAAGGTCTCTTGGTGCTAAGGTAAATAGACTGATGTGGTAAAAGATTAACCATAGGCTTGTCTGAATAGATAGGTTTTCAAGTGAGTCCTAAATATCGTAGCTATCAATAGCACTCATTTCAAGAGGGAGAGCGTTCCAGGTTTGGGGAGCAATCACTGAGAACCTAGTTCCTCCTAGCCTCTTTTTTTGCTTCTAGGAGCAATCAATATGTTCAGATTGGCTCATCTAAGAGGCTGAATTCTAGTAGAAATGAAGGCTGGGCTTTTGCTATGAAGAGATTTGAAACTTATACAGCCTGTTTTAAAGATGTTTCTCTGGGCTACCGGGATCCAATGTAGTTTTTCCAACAGGAGTGAAATATGACAAGCTAATTTAAATGTGCCTCAGCTGTGCTCTGCACTAAGCCCTGCCCCTTTGAGGCCCCGCCTCCTCCTTACACAGTGAAAAGGTTAAAAAAGTTGGCAGGTCTGCTTTTGAGTAACATCCTATACAGTGACATTTTATAGTCCCAAGCTTTTAAAAGAGTTGTAGGGGATGTTGGAGAAATAGTGTTACATAAATCTTCTAAAAAAAAATAAAACATAATTATTGGCCTTCCAGCAATCTGTCAATTATTGCGACTTTTGTAATTGCAGGCATCTTAAGATGGACGCTTTTTGAAACATGGTGGCATTAAAGTACCCTTACCGAATGGAGAAGCATAGTCTCACATAACTCTTATCATCAGGGCTTTAAGTGGCATGCAAAGAGTAAGGGGTCTCTAAAAGCGGCGTGGCATATGTAATGAACAACATGGCTTAAACACCTACACTAAATTTCTGTGATTCCCACAGTGTGATACCCGACTAGTATTTTGGCTCTTCAGATATATAACACAACAACAGACATACACCTAATACCAACCAGGACTATTTGCTTTGTCAGTGTTCTAGATAAATGTATAACAAAAATGATTTTGTTCTAATAATATTTTAAATTCTTCAGTTCTGAAATTGTGAGGGTGTGAATTAAACATCACTGAGGCCTGTAGTGATTATCAGTGTTTCAATCACTCCTGTTATGTTTACTCTGTTAGATATGTAGACTCTTTTTTCCTCCACATCTTGTCCATCTGCATATCTTACACCTCATCGCTTTTCTCTTCAGCACCCTGTTTTCACTATCTTCTTAATGGACTTTCTCGCATCTTCTTCATGTCACCAGTTCCCAAAAATGCAACACACCCACTCATCTCCAAGCACTGTAGTTTCTTTTATTTTCGCCTTGTCAAACGTTTGACAATTGTGTACATCTTTCACACACATTTTGACAGAATCTTAGTTGCAACTAGGATATGTGACCATCTCTCTATGCGCTCTGCAGAGAAGCCAAAGAATGGGTTGGATGAGCATATATTCTGAACACCTTTTTAACCCACTGACAGGCACTGTGAGAAACTCTCACTGCCTTCAGCCTCAACTACAAACCGCTCAATCGTGGCCTGTTATAAACATCTGAAGGCAACTAAGTTCAAACTATATACTATGCAAGAGTATTATGCTACACAACAAAATACAGAAACACAACATCCCGGAAATATAGAACACTCCTAGGGAATGCAAGGCTGAGTAAGACATGAAATATAAGCAGGAACAAAATCGCTGACCTGGATTACCTTAACATTTTTTGCTTGAATTGATCAGTGTTATTTGCCATTAAAGTTAAGGGCATTAATACAGGTCTGAGGCCCACTTAAAGTCGTGCTAGGCATGATTACTACAAACAGACAATAGCCATTATATAAAGTACAGAATTAATTGCACATGATGAACCAACAGGAATTCTGTACTGACTGACCACATTGCCTGGCACATTCAGTGCATTGCCTACTGTGGCAGGCTTCATTTGCATGTGGCCAGCCACCTCCCACTACCAGTCTTGCACACCAAATAGATATTATGTAACAAACTATTAAAAAGGCATACGCAGCCCAAACTTTGAGCAGCATTTTGTCGGTCTACTTTGTAGTGTCTTTCTGAGATATGTGAGAATTTGGTAGAAACTAGCAACTCCTCTCTACTAGGACGAGCACTCATGAAGCAATGGACTCTCCGGGTACTACAATAGGACTGTTTTCCAAATAGTGAGAAAATCAATTTTTGTAATTTCCTTTAGATTTGTGTGTCATGTTACCATTAGTAGGGCAATGGGGCATATTCGTAACCTGGACATCCTTTTTAAAATATTTTTCTGCAATTTCCAGTCAACAGTTGTGTACAGTTATTCAACTGCTTTTGGCTATACATGGATATTATACATTTTGTTTAGTAATGGTTTCTGTAGGAAAGTGGACAAATCTTTGGGGTGGATAAGTGTCCACCTCAAAGGATAAGTCCATCACCTGCTAGATGTCACACAAGCTAAATTAAAGAAACCTGCTTAACCCTACGTAACATGACACAAAGCAGTTAGACTTAACTCAAAGGCAAAGTGTAAAGTATTTAAGTAGTGCATACACAGTAGAAAAAGTCACACAAACACAATACAACTATGCAACCAATTTTGAAATAAAGAGAACAATGTTATGAGTAAAAGAAGACCAAAATGACAAAAATCCTACAGAAGAAACTGCATATATGAATTTTTAAAGTTTTAAGAGAAAATAGCACCAAGAAGTGCCAATGATAGTAAATGGCCATGGTAGACAGAACTAAGGAGTGATCTAAGGTCACCTAGATGGAACCCTGGTCAGAAACACCAAGAGAATTAGTCCCGGTTTTTTTCAGTTTTTTGGAGAAAACTGTTGAAATTTCTTCTAAGTCCTAACACAGAGAGGGATTTTTTTAACCCATTTTGGGAATATAAATCCTCCCTGAATGGCTTGCCGATGAAATTGTAGCCGTCGCCATGTAACTGAAGGTCAGATCCTTGAAACAGTTTGGTCCTGCTGGAGCTCTGGATCTTTGGAGATTTCTTGCTGAAAACTTTTTAAGTGCCAAGGCAGAATGGGACTTAGGGGCCGATTATGATGGCGGGTGGACTTTGTCCGCCCGCCATCGCCCCGGTAAATGGGACCGCCCGCTATGTGTGCGGCGGTCCCGCACATGTGATTAGGATGCCACCGCCACGGTGGCAGTGGCATCCCCCATTTCCAGCATTGTGGCGGGCGGTGCTCACAACACCGCCCGCCACAGTGCTGGAAATGCATGTTGTGCATCTGCATGCACAACGTGACAGGCACCGCGCGGTGCCTGCCACCTTGTGCATGCAGATGCAGGGGGTACCATAGGTAACCCCCATGTGCAGCCCCCACCCCCAACACCCTGGGGGCCCACAACGGGCCCCCAACAGCAAGACCGTGAGCCTTTCCATGGCGGCGACGCCACCATGGAAAGGCTCATCTCCGCCGGCATCATAATATGGATGGCGGTGTCTTGCAGACACCGCCACTATATTAAACCCTTTTCCGCCCGGTCGACTGTTCGGCCGGGGCGGAAGCTATGCGGACGGTCTTACCGTCTGCCGGGCTCCCCTCCGCCATGGTAATATGGCGGGGGGCAATTTGTTGGCGGACGGGCGATTATGGCGGGCGGATCGCCACCACCATGCGGGCGGATTGCAATCCGCCCGACATCGTAATCGACCCCTTAGTCATTATTTTGGAGGGACTGGGAGTCTTAACCAGGATGAAGCTGAAATTCAATCTAATGCTGTTGAACAGCTGGTCAGATTCTTTTGCCCACAGGTCCCACTGGAGCTCTTGAGCTCTGAAGGAATAATTTTCAAACTTTTTTAAACTTTATTCCGGTAGCAAGACACCCACAGGCGTACAATTCTAAAGCCCTAGGGACCTCAAAGGAGGGCACTTAGAGACCCTCAGGGTCTCAGATAGAGGCCAACAGCAAAGCTGGTCAGCTGGTCATTTCCAGAAAAAGGCTTTTTGCAGCTTGATGTGTCCCTGTAGCCACACAGTAAGTCTGATACCTGGTCATTGCAGTCCATGTCTTTCTCCTGGGTGCAAAAGGGAGCAGGTCCAGTCCTCTTATGATCTTCTGCAGGTCCAGAAAGTGCTCTATGGCTGATGCCTGGGGATGCCACATGTATGATTGGTACTAGCTAGTGGGTGGGGGGGACTCCTAAGCACTCAATAAAAAATGGGGTAAAAGTTCCTGGGAGCAACCCTGCCCGCTTTTTCAGTAGTTCCTATTTGCCTTACTGCAACAGGCCCAAAACTCAATATGCCAGGACAATGCCAACATGGTCAAATTCTTCAGGTACCCTAACCTTCGGCTCTGAGGGCTGGGGGTATACATGAGTGTCGTAGGGAAATGACCAGTGTCTTCCTACATCGATCACTAAAATCCAGTTTGAAGCAGGCTCTGGAACCACAAAAAAACAGTAGATAGACATCTAGTAAAACAAGCATTGTCCATCGGTAACCAAATAGTTGATACACAATTGTTATCTTGTCCTGTTTGATCCCTTTCAAGAGCGCAAAAGTTTAATATGTGCCTCAACTGACCTGTCAGGCAGGATTTGACACTGTTGTGCCAACATGATGATCACAGTCCCCACCCTGAATATTGTGCTGGGTTCAGAGGAATCATCCCTTCACATTGAGGTCAAACTGTCAGTCAAACTGGCCAATTGTGTAGCTCCTGGGAGGACCTTCCCACTTCAGGCCAAGTACAGGCTGACCAGCTGCCAGAGGTTAATGCTAATTAGCCTCCTGAAGGCTCAAGCAGTGGAAAAGGTAACTTTCTAAAAGTAGCATTTCTTTAATATCAATTAGCAATTCGACTTCACCATTGAATTGGATTTTTAATAACTATTACAAAGAGTGGGTTAATTATTTTTCTAGCTGCCCCTTCCCAAAATAGCAGTATTACTATTTTAATCTGCACTCCAGAACTTTTCTACATAGAACAGCTTGGCCTGCTACAGTGAAAACAGCTTTTGAGATCTTGTCACAGTAGGGACATGGTAACATCAATTCTCTTCATGTCTTTTAAATACCATGCGTCCTACCTTATGAGCTACAAGGGCTACATGGGGTGACTTACAAATGTTTAAAATGGAGATCTTTACCTGTCAAAAATGGTTATTTTGACAGGTTGCACTGCAGCTTTTACACTGCAGCACTCAGGCTACACATGGTAGGCATGGAGCCGTGTTTTCAGTGCCACTGTAGTGGATGGCACATTAGGTCCTGCAGTCCGCATGTGGCATTTAACTTTCCGTGCCAGGGATGTATTTTTGCACCATATACCATGGCTTTATATGAAATTTAAATGTGCCGAATAGGTTTTAAGCCAATGTCAACATGCTTAGTGGTCAGAGCACTGGGCACTGGATAGCAGTGTTACAGTGTTAGATTTCAACATTACCAGAAAGAGTCCCAAAAAAGTGAAAAACTGGGGGTGAGCACCCTAAAAGGGGTCATTTGGCAACAGTTCGTGTTTGTAAATATGAACACAAAGTGAGGCTGAATCAGTGCTTCAACTATGATAAAAAAAACTATGAGGGAGAGCTTCTATAGGGTGGTGTATAATAAATATATCTAAGAAACCTCCCTAAGAGTTACGGCATACATAGTTAAGGCCACAGCCTACTATGTGCTTATACAGTGCTTGACAAATGTAATAATATAGTCTTACTGAACAGAAGAAAACAACACCTGCAGGTAATGGGACATTTAAAAGTTTATATGTAGCTCGATTTTCCTGGGACATAATGAAAGAAGCACTTGACAAAGTAAATTTAAAAGTAGGCAGCACCTTGACTACTTACTATTGCCATCTGTGGTCATTCTCGAATGGTCAAGCATATAAAGGTATAACTTAGTTATTCAGTTAGAAAAAAAAATAGTCTCTTAGACCCTGGGAAACCAACTACTTTGTTGCTATTTCACAAAAATGACTTACAGTGACTCTGAGTTGGAGCTTCAGCATGTGATGTGACAGGGAAGTGCATTTAAATTTTGGTCTGCAGCCCTATATTTTTTGTTGTAGGACAACATATTGGGGTGGCAATACTTTTTAAATATTTTGCTGGCAGTGAGACTACAGTGCTGTGAGAACACATCATTTTTGGTAGTGGTACCAGGTTTGATAACATGGTGCTGGAGGATGATAGTGCAATTGTGTATAGACTAGTATTGTGATGGTAGTTTGGTGGTAGCTGTCATATTATGATGTAGAATGGTTGCAGCACTAACCTCTTTAGTGGTGTTGCAGTGGATGTAAGTATGAGGCAAGTGATTGGAGTTGGTAATGACTGGGTAAGAGATTGCAGTTCAGTGCTTGGTCTTGTCTTGTTGTGGATGGTAGTGTCATGATGCTGAGATGTGGCCATGTAGTGATAATAGAGAGGTGAATCAGGGTAATGAAGTGATAGTATATGGTACTGTGAGGTGGTAATGTAGTGATGTGGAGGTAGTGTAGTAGGTGGGAAGGTAGTTCACAAATGAGGTTGTTGTGTGGTGCTAGTATGGTGTTGGTGGAGTAAGTGCAGTGCGGGAGGGTGGTCGTGCATCTTTTGTGGTTTTAGTACGGCAGTTGATTTGTGTGGTAGCATGGTGCTGTTGGGATTATTTGGTGTTGTGGAACGTAGTTTGTTGCTAGTTGTGGTAGTTTGGTGCTGCTGATAGTAGCATTATGCCAGAAAAGGAGTAGAGCTGTAGTGTTCTAGTGTTAGTGTAGTATTACAATGAGATGCTGGGGTGGCAGCACACCACTAACAGGTGGTAATTTGGTTGTAGGGGTGGTAGTGCTGTGATTGACATGCTGTTGTGATGCAAACAGAGGTAGCATTGTCATGTAGTTCCCACTAATCCATAGGATCTGCACGTTTGTTGGACAACATAAACTTTGGGTAAGGTGCGTAGACTGATTCCTAGCACCCCGCAGGATATGTTGGCCTAGAGACCAGCTAGCTCACAGTGCCACCACCAGCCCCCCTAACGCGAACAGGGAGTGAATGGTTTCTGGCAACCACTGAACATGATAACCCTGACCCCTAGGGGATCATGGTAACTGATCAGGACCTTTCTGCTCAGACTTTTGTTCTCAGAGATATATACAGAGAATTCACACTGGGACGTTTTCAATATATTATTGAACCAACGTTATTTTTGTATAAAATACATGTGCTGCACTAATCAGTAGACAGAAGCAGATGAAGGTGATTACAAGCACTAAAAGAGTAAAGCAGATACAGTTCCACCATGGTGCTAAGACAGTGTATATATGCAGACATATAATACAAGATAGTAACTAGGCGTACTCCTACTATGCAAACCCTACTCTGTGTGTGTTGAGAGAGTATGTAGGTGTGAAGCCAAGAATCCCCCCATGGGACGATCCAACCCCATTACCTGTTGTGAGAGAATGTAGAAACCTGTCCTGGTCACAGGTGGACACCCCTCACGGAGAAGTCAGACCGCTGCATGGTGAAGTCTCAGCATGCAGGGACCCTGGGTGTCAGCGGAAGTGCCTCCTCTGCTAATCCGTTTGAGCTGCTTGTTATTTATAGTATAAAGCATCCTTGCGATGTGTGTATAGATTAGTAATGTTATGGATATGTAGATAGCCCTGTTGCCCCGTGGATGAAGATAGAACAACATTTGTACCTGGTGCGTAGAGGCCTTCTACTTGGTGTTTCTAGGCATCATAATAATGTTATGCGAAGCCAGATGTGTAAACAGAAGTAGTTTCAGAGAAACCAATCCAACATTGTCACACTAGCGAATATGTGCAAATGTTCACAGCAGTAATGTTATTGTGTAAAAAGAGGACAATGTAAGAAATGTGCTGCTTCGCTACATGGGCCTAACCCGGGCACATAATAGTATAGTGCATAGAGTAGTAGACTGTGCAGGCGTTCGTAGTGTGGTTCTGCAGCTGGTAACAGATAATAGGCAGTGAAGAGAAAGACTGGTGTTGGTGGTGGGTGAGAGTGCATTGATGATGGTTGGCAGTTTGAAGGTAGACGGTTGATGCTGTGAGATAGGGATGCATTCATGGCAATAATATTGCAGCTTGAAGGATGCCACTAACATAACTGTCATAAACAAATCCAATGGATTTGACAATTTAGAGTAAATCACATGTGTGTGTTGTGCATTAAGATATGCTGTAGGTATAGTTATGTGGGTGTGAATTAGTATTCTGAAATATGTGATGTGGGGACATGTTGCGCTGGGGATGTTATTTATTTATTTATTTTATTATTCAGTCTGTGGCAACAAGGACTTTGTGGTGTTTGAGGTGCAGTAGGACAGAAAACAAGAGGATGGCATACTAGTACAATGTGGATAGTAAGGAGGTGGCTGTATGAATATGATAAAGTAGTGTGGGATGGCAGAGCATTTGCTAAACATGGTAGAGGTGACTGTTAGCCAGGCCTGGGCGTAGTACGCGGAGTTTTGCTACGCGGAACTCCGCAGTGTTTTTTTGTCACTTTGCGGAGTTCCTCAAGTGGTGAAGTGCAGTGCAAACTGCTGTTGGCTCTGATCTTCCTGCCGCTCGGGTAGATATGTGTACCTTTACACACACACTGCCATTGCAGGCTGTGTGTTTTGGTGCAGAACAAAGTGAAGAGTCGACATGGCACACATCGATGTGTGCCATGCCTACAATCTGGCACAGGTAAGCCACCCCTCTAGCTGGGTGTACTATACCAGTGGTGAGGGTACAGGTGCATGAGCCTTGTACCCCTACAGTGTCTAAGTCAATTCTTAGACATTGTAAGTACAGTAATGCCATAAAGAGTATATGGTCTGGGAGTGTGTCATTATGAACTCAACAGCACCATAATGGCTTTACTGAAAACTGGTAGCATTGGTATCAAACTTCCCATCACATTAAACCCACAATGATGCCAGTGTGGGATTTAATGAAAAATGCACTCAGGGGGCATCTTAGAGATGCCCCCTGAAAAACAACCTAACTCTAGTGTCCTGGCTGAGTGGCTGCTCGCCAGCTGCCACCACCAGACATGTTTCTGGACCCGTGGGTCGAGAGCCTGCCGCCCTCGGGGGGCCTGAAACAAAGCACATCGTAGGTCGAGGTTTCAAGCCTCCTCCCCCCAGGATGGGCTGGATCCACGAAGGGGAAGCTTCAAAGGCTTGCTGCCTTTGTGAGCTCCCCCAGCTATTTGCTGCTCACAGCAACTGGCCCCTACCGGTTTTGACCCCCACTTTGGGTGGGAAAATCGTCAGGAAAACCAAGTTAGGAGGTGAGGTGTGCCCACCTTTGCCAACCTCACCCCTCAGGTGGGGGAGGCGAGGTGAAACACAAACTCTCTGTCCCAGCCATCTTGAAGATGGGGGGACCCAGCCAACCAGAGTCAGGGTTATGCCCCCTTTCATTGGAGGGTGGCATAATAGAGGGTGTACCCACCCCAAGGAAGGGACTCATTGGTCCCAACCTGTACCTACCTGTAACACTCCTAAATTTAGTATTTAGGGGCAACCCTGAACCTTGCCTCCTCAGACAAGAAGAAACAAGAAGAAGAAGGACTGAAAAGCCGTGCTAAAAAAGAAGAGGAGGACGCCAACTGACTTGGCCCCAGCCCTACCGGCCTGTCCCGACCTCCACCAACTACAGTGAAATCCCGGTATGTCCTGCAGCCAGCAGCCCCCAAGAACCCGGAGGACCTGCTCTGCCTTCGCCATCCAAAGACTTTGTCTCCCGCGAGCATCAGACTTGCTCAAGACCAACCGACTCTGACCCCGGATGACTCCGTGAGTCCCCCACCACTTACCACCCAGCGCCTTCAGCCCGAATCGGAGTGGCCCAATATCCTAAGGCGGTCCCACCAGTGATCCGAGCCTGGGTTGCGGTGCCCCCTGAACCCCCACAAGCTTCCAACCCAAGCCTGCAACTTTTATCTGGGAGGACCCTCGAACAGCGACCGAGGGCGACACCCCGAATGTCTCTCTGACCGAAGCGATCCATGGAGACCCACCGCGACCGCCCGATCGACTCCGTCTGCGAGCACTTGCGGCCCCAATGTTTCAACTCCAAAGACCCCATTCGCCGCCCCGGTCGCTGACCGCCTCTCAGAAATCCCCGACCGAATCTGCTGCTTGGACCAAGACCGACGGTCTCCACTGAGAAACCCTGGGATTCCCGATGACCGCATCCTACACCCGGCCACCTCTGTGCCACTGGCGGTGTAGTGCTTGTGCTGGCCATTGGTCTCTTCAGTACTAACCTCGACACCAGGAGCTTTTTGTTCCATCAAAATGGTGGCCTGCTCTTTGGCAGTCACCAAACCAATAACCATGCTTAGCCCGTTGGCTAACGTGTAGTCCCTGCACTCTGCACCCGACCGCATCTGTGCCGCTGGTGGTGCGAACCGAGTGTCCATCTGACCAAGTCCTACTCACAGACCGTAACCTCATTTTTGTTCTTTCAGTACTAAGAGGGTCTCCTGAGTAACCCTGCAAAGCTGTAATTGTATTACAAAAAGCATTAACTTCTTTTCCTGCTCTTAGGAAATGTACCAGCGTGTTATCTAGAGATACCTCGCTGTGTAAGAAAAGTAACTATAAAGTAATTTTGACTGTTTATTGCCAAAGTCCACAAACCTGTAACAAAAACCAAGTTAATGTCAAATGCATATTCGTGATACCTTGCCTTCGAGAGTATGATTTTGCCTATGATTTGTTTCTAGTAATAAAAAAACACTAAATAATATATATATATTATACAAACCAATTGGTCTACGTTGAGTCTTTGAGTGTGTGACACCATTTCTTGCCTGAGTGTGTACAATAAATGCCTAGCACTACCCTCTGATAAAGACTTACTGCTCGCCCACACTACCACAAACAGAGAGTAAGGTATTATCTACTTTTACCTCTGCCTACATTTGGGGTTCCACTGGACTCTGTGCACACTATAGCTTTCTTTTGTATAGTATGTACAGAGCCAGCTTTCTACATTGGTGGATCAGCGGTGGGATCTACAACTTTGCATTTGTTGGATTGACTTGGTCAACACCTGATCACACGACAGAACTCTTAAATAGTTTTTAGAATGTTTGAATTGACTAAAAGTCTTGTTAGGGACTTGGTTGAGTCCCTTCAGAATTTGTGAAAAATAAAAGCTCACTGTAGTTAGGGGTAAGAGTGTTAGAAACGTTTTGTAGAATGTCTCTTAACAAGAACCCAGTTATTAGTGATAATATCACCAATGACATCGAGAATCTGGTTGAGGAGCTCAACCTCACCCCTTATCTCCACTTAGAATTTAGGGAGTTAAGGTCTCCATGTAAACTTAAAAACATTACCATGTGGTCCCATCCCTCCAAACAAAAGCTCCAGAAGCTGTTGGCAGTGTATGCTAAGGACCATCCCTCTAAGCAAGGTGAAGACCTCTCAGATGGGGTAGAGGAAAGAGGGGATGAGAAGAACTTCCAACCAACACCCCCCACTTCCTAGGTAGAACAGGGCCCATGTGCCCCTGACTCCAAGAATACAACTCACAGCACCTAGATCCCACACAGGTGGGTCAGGTGCTTCTGAGTCCATTGAGGACAGCCTCAATGAGGAGACCAACCTCTTAGTAAGGCTGACCAAGAGATTAGATCTAGAGACCAGACTCCTGGCTCTAGAGAAAGAAAGAGCAGAGATGGGCTTAGCTCACATAAATGGTGGCGGCAACATACTAAACAGGGACAGAGAGCAATCTTATGATCCCAAAATCCCCAAAGGGATTGTCCCCAAATTTGAGGAAGGTGATGGCATCACCAAATGGTTCACAGCTTTTGAGAGAGCTTGTGAAATGAGAAAAGTGAGGAAGTCACACTGGGGGGCACTCCTTTGGGAACTGTTCACGGGTAACTGCAGGGACAGACATTGTTGTGTAGTTCCTACAAATCTATATAGGATCTGTGCATTTAGACGACATAAACTAAGGGATTGGTGTTCAGACTGATTCCAGACACCCCCAAAGGATATGTTAGTCTGTAGGCCAGCTAGCTCACAGTGCCACTATTAGCCCCTCCTACCAAAGAGAGAATAGTTTCTGGCAACTATCGAACATGACAACTCGGACCCCTCAGGGATCTTGGAAACAGTACAGTACTTTTCGCTCAGTCACTCACGCTCACTTTGTCTCAGAGAGATACACAGAATAAACGGTGGGGACGTTTTGAATAAACATTTTTTGGAACTAGCTTCATTCTAGTATAAAATACGTGTGCTGCAACAACCATGAGACAGAAACAGATATAAATGGTTATAAGCACCAGTAGAGAAAAGAAAAGGTAGAATTCTACCATAGTGCTAAAACAATGAATATATGCATGCAGCATATGAATACATGACAGTAATAATGCGTACTCCTACAATGCAACCCTAACTAGATGTACCTAAGTGTACCTAGTGTACCTAGCATGTATGTAGGAAAAGCCAATAATCCCCTTAGGATAGATCCAACACCATTACCTGATGTGGAAGAGCGAAGGACCCCGTCTTGGTCTCGAGAGAGACACCCCGCGAGGGATGTCAGACCACTGTGTGCTGGACTTTCTGCGTGCAGGAACCTCAGCGGCTCGTGTCAGCATGAGTCTTTCTCCTCTGGTTTGCCCAGCAAAGATGTAGTGCTTATATACCCAAAAGGTACCCTCAGGGGTACTACTTAGAAGTGTACTATGGGCATGTCGGGCAAGGATGACGATAGAGGTGACCCTTTTACAGAGTTATTATGCAGAAGATGGTAATCTTGCTGTGATACTGAGAATCCTCATGCATAATACATGAGGCTAGTTTTCAGAGAAAACCACACAACAGTCATGTAGCACCTAACTAGGGAAAAGGTCAGCATCAGACCCGTTATGTAGAACAATGGTAGGACAGATGTAGGTAAAAGGTTGTGTAACTACCGAGGCCTATATTGGGGTACTTTGGGGTTCATAACACCCACTCCTCATCCGACTGGATGACATAATAATAAATGCTAAAATATGCCTGTTTAAAAAGCATAACAGCATTGCTAAAATATGAGTATAAATAAATCTAAAAACATGGTATATGTTAAAAAGTAAATGATGTAGTAGTAACAAAGCCCTATGAGTCATCTAGAAAGTCAATATACTGTTGGACCAACTGAGCATGCTGAAAGCCATAGTGCTCAGTGAGAGCAGAAGAGGAAAAATAAAGCAATTTTTTTTTTAAATTCCAGTTTAGTTGTTTTCGAAAAAGGGCCAAATTGTTCCCAGCATACGGAGAGCCAAATGTTTATGTGTGCTGTGCGGGAGACGCAACATCACTGTTGCCTGCCTTCGCAGACAACGGTCCATGTAACATCTCTTAGATCAGGTAAATGGAGCAAAGGTGATCCTCTCCGGTTCCCACAGCTGTTGCTGAGGAAGCACTTGATGACTATAAGCCTGGTACAGAGCCCATCTCCATCCCAACAGGAGCTGAAGCATCCCATGATGGCTCTAAGAATGCCGTCATCAGCATTGGAATACGCTGAAGACACTGCACTACATGGGCCTTTAGCGAGTCCAACAGTACATCCACGTCCGGAGGACCAACCAATTCGTGTCTGCAGAATAAGCAGCGGAGTACAGGCAAGACACAGTCTACCCAGACTGATCTGAACGATAGAAACCAATGCTCGCTTAGCTCCTGAAGCCGAGTTGTGCTGAGATGGAGTACCATGCGTTCACGGCAACATCGCTCCAAGAGCGCTTTTTCCATCTCCTTGGAATTGGGGACGTCCATTGCGTTGCAAAAAAATTTAAATCAGGATACCCAATACCAGTAGCAGGATCAGCGGAAGCCCTCCAAAAATGCTTCCAAATACAGAGTGTATTAAAGATGGAATAACTCCGAAAACCGTCTAAAGGGTGCTTAATAGCCCAGAACTTATGGTCTTAAAAAGGTGTACTATCCCACTCATATCAGACATATTAAAGATACGATGTACCATGTCTCTGAAATGGAGTGGGAAGTTAGCTCGGACTAGAGCCTGTAACTCAGCTGAAGACCTTGCAACCTGGAGATCAAAAGTCTCCCGAGCTGAGGTTAAGGTCACTTTCTTCTGTAAAAGTATGGCTTTCAGTCTGCTCAGAGAATCAAACTGTATAAGGAAAACATTCAATGAAGGCCATAACAGTGCCTCCCTGACTGTGTGGGTCGGTGGAAACAATACTTGCATACAAAAAGTAACCCTGGAACTTACTGTGACCAGATATGCAATGCCCTGTAGCATCCCACAACAACCTTGATCATTCAGCATTAAATAATTCCCATTCGAGAGCAGTTTGACCACTGGATGAATAACGGCAGCTGGTGATCCTTTCAAGTGGCAACATAGGTTTGCAACCGAAGCATTACAAGCTCTGTGAAGCATAATATCCTGGCAAATTAGAGACTCACTTAACGAATTCTCACAGTCTGAACCGCTGAGAAATACTTCAGTGTCCCCATTCCTGCATCTAAATCTGTATGGTAATTCCCAAGATACATGGATGTAATCCTTTCACGTCGCTTCATACCTGCCTACCTGGTGGTATTCTAGGCAATATTGAAATTGGAATGTTGTTACAGGCAATGTTATATGGCCATGAATTAACCATTCTGTGGACAGTGACTCAGCCACGGTGAAAAGTAATTGGTCCAATTTTTCAATGTACAGTATTGAATATTTCGCATCTCTTTGTGCCATTGTTGTCTGCCTCGTTGTTAACTTATAAGCAGAGAACAGAGACGTTCTGTTAATATATCGTCAGGGCACGTGACCAGAGCACAACGATTGTAGCGTCCAGCTTAACAATAGAATAGATAGTAACTATGATTGCCCATGTTGTAGGATGGACAGATCCTGTTCCATTATATCTATAGCAGAAGACACAATGTTGCCCAGTGAATAAATCCTTGATTTTAGTGTGGTCAAGCCATTATCAACCACTGCCAAAGCATTTTCTAAGTTAACCCTGTCAATCTCACACAACCTGTCCGCAGCTTCCTGTTGAGAGATCTTCCAAACTTCGTTGTAAATAGCGTATAAGAAGTGTTTGTGACGTGGTTTCCAGGGACCTAACAAAAAATCCCTTACATCCATGTCATCTGAGAGTAAGGGCAAGTGTTGTTTCACCTGGGACAGTGTTGAGGTTTTTAGCCAATCTAGGCATAACTTCCCAACACTGTAGGATGTCACCACCCCCGGATGTTCTCGCTGTACATAGTGTTGGTCCGGCCTATGGATACTAAACCCTTCGGTGGTACCCTTGAATCTTGATTGACACCCAATTGTGTCTATAGGCCAAACTAACCATCCCTTCCAATTGGGGTCTGAAGAATTGTATGAACCCTCATGTATGATGTCATCAAGTGTATTCTCACTATGTTGTGTATAGTTTTGCTATCCTTCAAAGTGTGAAAGCGAGGGAATCCGAGGTGTGTTCAAGTCCTTACTCTTGGCTAGTCCAAGACAGGAAGTTTGTTGCACGGTATCGTTCAGGAAGATCATTTGTTGTGGTATGAGGCATGCTCTAAATAATGCCTTAGTTCCCTTAACTTGCCAATCTTTAGTCCTCCAGACAGATTTTGTGTCTATAGTGTCCCTCCAAAAGTCGAAACCTTGCAAAGAGAGCTGGGAAATAAAGGAAGCAGAGTATAACTGTTTTGTGTTAGTGAGCATATTTTTCTTCGCAGATGTAGGTGCAACCTTATTATAGTTTGAGGTCAGGTCTGAAGTGTTAAACCCAGAAAAATAAGCACATTTTTGTGCAAATGTTTGTGAACTACCTTTCTGTGGTGTTGTGCAATGTTCCCATTAATGGTAAGTAAAAACATTACGTGGAATTCTTGTCTTATGCAAGAAATGATGACCATAGTGTTGGTAACAATACATGGTGTCAAAATCTGATGTTTCATCAAACAGTTCATTTTTTGAAAAAGCAGCACTTTGTTCTAAATCAGATAGCATGCTATTCACAGTTTCAAAGTCCCAATCATCAGAGAATGTACCAGAGGTGATGATATCATTTAAAGAAATTTTAAATACATGTGGTATTTTCAAAAGTTCAATGGGACCAAATACATCATATGAAACCCTATCCCAAACTATTCCTTCAGGATATCGAACTGCTGTAATGTTCACAAAGGACAGGTCCCTTCTATCACGATGAGATGACGTATGTGGTTTCAGGACCAAGTTCACATGTTGTACTGAGGAGCATTCTGGGAGATAATGTCCATTCAGAAGCAGGAAAAAGACAGTCACTACACCATTCCAGAGGACTACGAACAGTAGACCAATTGCAATCCAGAGCTGTATCCAGGGAGAAACAAAGTAAGTCTTTTTCAGCCAATTTAGATGTTATATACTTTTTCTTTGCGGGAAACAGAAGCTGGCTGTGACTCAGGTTCACTCGGATCCAGAGAAAAGGTATCAAAATCGATGAAGTAGCCAGACGCTGTTCGATCTATCTTTGGTAGCTAAGCAGGTTTTGTTGAACTGGCAGATGACTCGTTTTGAGGCACATTCACATAGATGTCCGTATTAGGCCAAATTGAGATCTGTGTTTCATTAGAATTTTGTTGTCGTTCAACTTCAATAGGCACGAGTTCCATTCCATTGTTGGCAACTCCGATACTTCGTAGAGTAGAATCTTCAAATGTTATTAATCTTTCTGTCTGAACTTCCGCTACGGTAGCGAGAGGAGATCGGCGGCTACCCAGGAGCCCACGTGGCCTGCTATTCAGTATCGGCCACATAGTGTGGTTTGATCAGATCTATGGAGACGAATCTCTGTCATGTAGTTCCTAGGAATCCCCAGGATCTGCACGTTTTGGATGACCTAAACTGAGGGCTTGGTGTCCAAACTGATTCTGGACACTCCAACAGGATATGTCAGCTGTTAGACCAGCTAGCTCTACAGGGCCACTACCACCCGCCTGTATTCTACTGTACTGTAGGTAGTTTCTGGCAACCACTGAACATGACAACCCTGATTCCTCAGCGATCGTGGAAAACTGTACAGTACTTTTCGCTCAGTCACTCATGCTTACTAATCCTCAGAAAATACACAGGATGGTGGTTAAGACGTTTCAATAAGTATTTATTGGTTCAGCGTCAGTCTTGTGTAAAACATATTTGCTGCCACAATCAGGAGACAGAAGCATACTAAAGAAATCGCAAGTACCAGTATTGTAAACAGTAGATACATTTCTACCATAATGCTAAGAAGATGAACATATACAGTTCAGATAAGACAGTAGCACTTGCATACTCCTAAAATGCGCGCCCTACGTAATTTTCCTAAATGTACCTAGCCTAGATATATAGGTGTAGCATGTATATGTGTATAGATATATATGTATATAGCCAAGAATCCCCTAGGGAAGAACCAACGCCCTTACCTGATGGTTGAGAATGAAGGACCTTGTCTCTGCTTTGAGGATGACACCCCGCAAGGGATGTCAGATGCTGCGTGTCGAAGATTCAGCATGCAGGACCCCGTGTCAGCGTGGGAGGAATTCTCCTCTCATTTGCAGGGCAAAATAAGGGTCTTATATACTAGAGTGGTCTCTCCAGGGTTTCTTCTAGAAACGATGTGTTTTGAAAACAATTATAAATGTTTTGAAAACAATCATAAATGTTTTTCCAAACAAATGCGATCATGTTGGCCAAGGATGAAAAAAACTGGTGACCCTTATACAGAATAATTATGCAGTGCCTGAGGACTTGTTTATGTGCATCAGGTACAGGGATTATGATAAACTACTAAGAGCCAGGTGTCGAAGAGACAGGAGCAAACTACCAGGTAAAAGGTCACCTATTCAGAACCGTTATTGTCGTGTGGATGGGACAATGTATGTTAAAGGGGGCATACATGATAGGACTAGCCTAAAGGACATGACACCCACTCCTCATCAAAAGATCAACAGGGTTAGCTTGGTAATAATAAAGCTAAGGCCATAAAAATCATTTATAGGTAAAAAATACTAAAAATCACTTTAAAAGCCTGTAGGAGACATCCATAAAAAGGCAATTTTTCCTAAAAGCGTTCAAAAGGTCCTCTATACATGTATATACGGTTATTATTACACTGAGCACGTTGAAAGCCACTATGCTCAGTTAGAGCAGAGAAGGAGAAAAATAAAACAAAGTCAGTTTCGACCTTCAATTTGGCAAATGTTTAAAAATTTGCAGAATAGATTCCTGCACAGCAAAGGCCAGATTGTTTATTAATCCTGTGCTGAAAACTCAATATCTTTGAACATTGTATCCGCAGGTGGCAATCCCTCCAGTACTTCCAATATCATGCAGAGTGAGCAAAGATGGCCATCTCTGGTTCCCACAGCAGCCACTGGGAAAGAATTAGATGCATGCACGCCTGGAACCGATGCCTGTACCTCTGGAGCAGAGCTGATTTCCCTTTGAACAGGAGCGGAAGCATCCCTTGGAGGCTCTAAAAATTCCGTCATCAACATTGGAATACGCTGTGGATAACTGTAACGTGGGCCTGCAAGGGCTCCAGGAGCACGTCTATGTCCTGAGGCACAACCGACGGAAGTGTCAGACACAGGTCCAACACGCATCCAAATCCGCAGAGGAGGTAGCGGAACACAGGCAGGACACAGTCTAGCCAAACCGGTCTAAAAGACAGGAACCAATGCTCACTCAGATCTCGAAGCCAAGGCGTACTCAGGTAGAACACCATACGCTCACAACAACGCCGTACTAGCAGTGTTCTCTCCATGTCTTGAGGGATTGAGACGTCCATTGCGAATCAATAGGATTAAAATCAGGATGCCCGCCATTGATAGCAGGACCAGAGGAAGACCTCCAAAAACGCTTCCAAGTATGGAGTGTATGAAAGCTGGAATTACTCCGAAGATGGTCTGAAAGGTGGTTAGCAGACCTGATCTAATACCCATAAATAAGTGAACGATCCCCCTCGTATCAGACATGTTAAAGATACGATGGACCATTTCTCCGAAATGGAGCGGGAAGTTCGTACGGACCAGGGCCTGTATCTCTGCAGATGACCTTGAAACCTGGAGATCAAAAGTCTTTCGGGCTGAAGTTAAGGACATATTTTGTTGAAACAACATGGCTTTCAGTCTGCTCAGCGAATCAAACCTTATACTAGAAACATTCAACGAAGGCCACAGTGGTGCCTCCCTAACTAAGCGAGTTGGGGGAAACAATACTTGCTTACAACAAATAACCCTGGAGTTTACTGTGACTAGATACGCGATGCCGGGCGCCATCCCGCAACAGCCTTGATCATACAGCATTAAATAACTTCCTTCCGAGATTAACTCGAAAACTGGATAAATCACGGCATCTGGGGAGCCTTTCAAGTAGCAAGATAAGTTGGCTATTGAAGCATTGCACGCTACGTGAAGCGAGACCTCCTTGCACATTAAAGACCCACTTAAAGCCTTCTTACAGTCTGTACCACTTAAGAAAACTTCAGTGTCCTTATTTCTACACCTATATCCGTACGTCAACTCCCAGGTTTCCTATATGTACCCTTCACCCAATGCTTCATACCTGCCTACTTGGAAGCATCTAAGGCAGTATTGAAACTGGAATGTTGTGATGGCAGTGTGATATAGCCATGAATTACCCATTCTGTAGACGGTGACTCTGCTACTGTAAAAGGTAACTTCTCTAATTTTTCAATGAGCAGCATGGTGTACTTCACATCTCTGTGTGCCATGGTCATTTGTCTAATGCAAAAGAAACAATTGATGAATGGAATGCTGGACAATGCAAACATTCACACACCAGTAACAAGGATCTGGGTTAAATTCATCATTCTTTTGCTCACCACACCACCCCAGTTTGGACCCAGCCATATGCAAATCAGTCTTGACCCTGTTCCTTGTGGAAACAGTCCAGCCTGAACTGCCAAGCCAGGTCCTCCCTGGAACGGAAACAAGCATCCTGGGACCGGTTTCAGGGCATCACCCTTCTTCAGCCAGGCTAGCTTGAATCCAGTGGTGTAGTGAGCACGGGACCCACGTCTCGGCATACCCTTCCCACTTAGGGCGACAAATGCAAAAGAAACAATTGATGGACGGAATGCTGGACAATGCAAACATTCACCCCCAGTCACATTCCATACCATACCATACCAAGACATTTATAGAGCGCACGGCTACCACCAACGGCGGTGTCCCGGCGCTAAGAGGAAGACAGATGAGGGAGAAAGGCAAACTAAGGCAGATCAAACAGCCGTGATTTCAAGGCACTCCTGAAAATGGATTCAGATTTAGCTTTGCGCAGGTAAAGAGGCATAGCATTCCAAAGGGCAACTGTTCTTACAGCGAAGGCACGCCCTCCAATCCTAGCTTTGAGGAAAGAAGGAGAGCAGAGAAGCAGCTGAGTATTCGAGCGCAAGGTCCTGTTCTGATGGTATTTCTGAAGTCTCTGCCTCAGATAACCTGGTCCGCTATCTCTCGTAGCTCTAAAGGCAAGAGACAGGGCCTTGAATTCGATTCTCCTTTTCACCGGAAGCCAGTGAAGACTGCGCAAATGAGGGGAAATGCGATGTCGAAGAGGCACATTTCTGAGAAACCTATCAGCGGCATTCTGGACTGTCTGAAGCCTCTGGATGAGATAGGCAGGAAGACCCAGATACAAGCTGTTAGCATAGTCCAGCTGTGATGTAATCAAGGCATGGACTATTGTGGCCCGACAGTCCATCGGTAGTAGATGGAGAAATCTACGCAAGGTTTTAAGCTTCCAAAAACACGCTCTGGAAACTTGGCCAATCTGGGCCTTAACCGACAATTCTGAATCGAATTTAAAGCCTAGATTTCTGACAGAAGTGACAGGGGTAGGAGGGGGATTCAGCTGCATCGGCCACCAGAGTTCAGCCGATGGAGGTGAAGGTTGATTAAAAAACATCACCTCAGTTTTATCAGTGTTCAACTTAAGGCGATTATCTGTCATCCAAGAGACGATCTTAATTAGGCAATGCCTAAAGCTGTCAAACGCAGCCTTCGCGGTGTCTTTAAATGAAAACACCAACTGCGTGTCGTCAGCGTACGATATTATTCGCACACCACAATGATCCACAATTGATGCCAGAGGAGCAAGATAGACATTGAACAGGGTCGGGCTCAACGCCGAACCCTGAGGAACTCCACATCCCATGGAACAAGAGGAGGAGACATGTGGGCGAAGGAAGACCTACTGAGACCGCTCATCCAGAAATGATTGGAACCAATTTAAGATGGTCCCCGAGATACCCAGCTGTGTCAACCGGTCTAAGAGAATCGAATGAGAGACCGTATCAAAGGCTGCAGATAAATGTAACAGCACAGCACAAGGATCTGGGTTAAATCCATCATTCTTTTGCTCACCACACCACACCAGTTTGGACCCAGCCATATGCAAATCAGTCTTGACCCTGTTCCTTGTGGGAACAGTCCAGCCCGAACTGCCAAGCCAGGTCCTCCCTGGACCGGAAACAAGCATCCTGGGACCGGTTTCAGGGCATCACCCTTCTTCAGCCAGGCTAGCTTGAATCCAGTGGTGTAGAGAGCACGGGACCCACTTCTGGGCATACCCTTCCCACTTAGGGCGACAAATGCAAAAGAAACAATTGATGGACGGAATGCTGGACAATGCAAACATTCACCCCCAGTTACAAGGATCTGGGTTAAATCCATCATTCTTTTGCTCACCACACCACCCCAGTTTGGACCCAGCCATATGCAAATCAGTCTTGACCCTGTTCCTTGTGGGAACAGTCCAGCCCGAACTGCCAAGCCAGGTCCTCCCTGGACCGGAAACAAGCATCCTGGGACCGGTTTCAGGGCACCACCCTTCTTCAGCCAGGCTAGCTTGAATCCAGTGGTGTAGTGAGCACGGGACCCACGTCTGGGCATACCCTTCCCACTTAGGGCGACAAATGCAAAAGAAACAATTGATGGACGGAATGCTGGACAATGCAAACATTCACCCCAGTCACAAGGATCTGGGTTAAATCCATCATTCTTTTGCTCACCACACCACCCCAGTTTGGACCCAGCCATATGCAAATCCGTCTTGACCCTGTTCCTTGTGGGAACAGTCCAGCCCAAACTGCCAAGCCAGGTCCTCCCTGGACCGGAAACAAGCATCCTGGGACCGGTTTCAGGGCATCACCCTTCTTCAGCCAGGCTAGGTTGAATCCAGTGGTGTAGTGAGCACGGGACCCACGTCTGGGCATACCCTTCCCACTTAGGGCGACAAATGCAAAAGAAACAATTGATGGACGGAATGCTGGACAATGCAAACATTCACCCCCAGTCACAAGGATCTGGGTTAAATCCATCATTCTTTTGCTCACCACACCACCCCAGTTTGGACCCAGCCATATGCAAATCAGTCTTGACCCTGTTCCTTGTGGGAACAGTCCAGCCCGAACTGCCAAGCCAGGTCCTCCCTGGACCGGAAACAGTCATCCTGGGACCGGTTTCAGGGCATCACCCTTCTTCAGCCAGGCTAGCTTGAATCCAGTGGTGTAGTGAGCATGGGACCCACGTCTGGGCATACCCTTCCCACTTAGGGCGACAAATGCAAAAGAAACAATTGATGGACGGAATGCTGGACCTGGCTTGGCAGTTTGGGCTGGACTGTTCCCACGAGGCACAGGGTCAAGCCTGATTTGCATATAGCTGGGTCCAAACTGGGGTGGCACGGTGAGCAAAAGAATGATGGATTAAACCCAGATCCTTGTGACTGGGGGTGAATGTTTGCATTGTTCAGCATTACGTCCAGCAATTGTTTCTTTTGCAATGGTCATTTGTATGTCGGTCAGATTATAAGCCGAAAACAGATTTGTGCCGTTAATGTACCGCCATGGCTTATGGCCGGAACGCAATGATTGTAGCGTCTAGCTTAACAGCATAATGGAGCGCGATTGTGATTGGCCATGTTGTAGAATAGACAAATCTTGTTCCATTATGTCAATTGCTGAGGACACAATGTTGCCCAGTGAATAAATACGTGAAGAATGTGTGGTCATTCCATTGTCTACCACAGCTAAGGCCTTTTTTCTAGGTTAATTCTATCAATTTCACGTAATCTCTCAGCAGCTTCATGTTGGGAGATTTTCCATAGTTCATTGTAGATGGCAAGCATATAAGAAGCATTTTTTACGCGGTTTCTTGGGACCTAGAAGAAATCCCTAAGATCCATGTTATCAGACAGAAGGGACAAGTGTTGTTTCACCTGTAATAGTGTTCAGGTTTTTAGCCATTCTAGGCATAACTTCCCAACACTATAAGAAGTCACGACCCCAGGGTCGTCTGTGTGTACATAGCGTGGGTCAGGCCTATGGATACTAAACCCTCCGGTGGTATCCTTGAATCTTGATTGACACCTATTTGTGTACAGGCCAAACCAACCATCCCTTCCAATTGGGAGCTGATGAATTGTATGTACCATTCTGTATCATTGTACCCAATACCTCCTCACTTATCAGTGTATCATTCGATATACCTTCAATGGGTGTGGGCGAGGGGATGCGTGGTGTTTTCAGGTCTTTTATTTTTGCAAACCCATAGCAGGTAGTCTGTTGCACTGTTCTGTTCAGGCAGATTATGTGTAAAGGTATGAGGCAAGCTCTAAATAAAGCCTCAGATCCCTGAACCTGCCATTCTTTTGTTCCCCAGATGGATTTTGTGTATATTGTGTCCCTCCAGTAGTCGAAACCTTGTATAGACAGTTGGGAGATAAAAGGTGCTGAATATATAAGCTTGGTGTTTGTCAGCATCATTTTTTTCGCATTTGCATTCGTTTGCGCAAGCTTATATTAGTATGACGTTGGGTCTGATGTATTGAACCCTGAAAAGTATGCAAATTTCTGTGTGAATGTGGCAGAACTACCTTTCAGTGGTGTCGGGCAATGTTCCCATTGATGGTAAGTGTTAACAGTGCGTGGGACACCTGCTTTGTGCAAAAAGTGATGACCATAATGTTGGTAACAATACATAGTGTCGAAGTCAGGTGTATCCTCATACAATTTCCAGTAAGAAAATGCAGCAGATTGTTCTAAATCTGAGAGCATAATATTTACAGTTCAATGTCCCAATCATCAGAGAGTGTACTCTGGGTAATGAAATCTTTCAAAGAAATTTTAAATACATGTGGAAATTTCATATGTTCAGTAGGACCATATACATTGTTTGAAACCCTATCCCAAACTATACCATCAGGTACTGGAACTGCTGTAATGTTCACTAGGGACAGGTCTCTCCGTTCACGGTGTGCTGACATATGTGGTTTCAGGACCAAGTTCACAGATTGTACTGCAGAGCCGTGTGGGAGATAATGTCCATTCAGTAGTAGGAAAAACAATGTTACTATACCAATCCAAATTAACAGGAACAGGATCCCTAATGCACACTAAAGATGCAACCAAGGGGAAACAAAGTAAGTCTTTTTCAGCCAGAGATAGAATTGTCGAAATTTTTCTTTTTTGGAAATGGGTGGCGTTTGCTCAGGTTCACTTGGATCTGAAGAAAAGTCATCAAAGTTGATGAAGTAGCCAGACGCAGTTCGATCTATCTTTGGCAGCTCTGCAGGGTTATTAGAACTGGCAGGTCTCTCTTGTGAAGGCACGTTGATGTAGATGTCATTGTTGGGCCGAATTGCAATTTGCATTTCAGTTGTATTTGGATGTTGTTCATTTTCAACTGGTGTAATTCGTACTCCATTATTTGATACTCCTGCATTTTGCGCAGGGGAGTCTTGAAACATTATTAGTCTTTCCGTCTGAACTTCCTGTATGGTAGTGAGAGGAGATCTACGGCTACTCAGGATTCCACGCGGCCTACTGTTGAGAACCAACCACATAGTTTGGTTTGATCAGATCAATGGAGACTAATCTTCTTTCCTTTTTGCCGGCAAGAGGCGTAAGAAGTACTGTTCTTGTTCCTTCAACTGCTAGGACAGGTACAGGTGTTCTGTAAGATGGCCCAAACTCCTTCTTGTCCACGATCTTTTCCCTGACCATGTCCCCAATCTTCGGGACTCATGCAGGTCTTGCCGGAACCGGTTTCACTTCCCCAGTGGCGGTGCGTTTTACTTGGACGTTGCTTTGTAATGCCCAGAATTCATTGCGTTCCTGTAAAACAGCCAAACGATCATTCAATTCAAATGGTTTTACATCTGCCACTCTGCTGGCAAAATCGAGGTCAGGTACCCACATTATTGTCCCAAACAGGATCTGATAGGGGGTATGTCCTCCCAAGGATTTTCTTGGCATGTTGTTAAGTGCCCTCTGGACCCCATACAAGTGATTGACCCAACTGCCACCTGCAACTAATACCCTTGCTGTTAAGGATTGCTTTAGGTCCTGGGTTTTCCTCTCCACCACTGAATTTCCCTTGGGATGGTAGGGGGTGGAGTACTGCAAGGCCATGCCCATACTTCCTATGGCTTCCTTGTAAGCCAGAGAGCTAAACGCAGGGCAACGGTCGGAATGTAACGTGCCAATTGCGTATGTCCCGATGAAGATTTGCAAATCCTTTATAACAGTTCAGGCATCAGCCGAGCACTGAGGCCAAACCCATAGGAATCTAGAGCATGAATCCACTGCCACCAAGATGTACTTGTAGGCCCCATCTGAATTTAAGGGGCTGCAGTGGTCCAAATAGACACATGCGAAAGGTCTGTCTGAAATTAGTAATTGTGTTTGCAGTAGCCGTGCTACAGTGGAACCTTTCATCTGCTGGCAAATGTCGCACTTTAGGACATAACCCTTGGTTTGTTTAGACAAACTTGGCCACCAGAATTGCCGCTTCAGTAATGAAACTGTAGCAGTGACTCCTGCGTGTGCTGAGCCCAGACCCTCGTGTGCAGCTAGAATCAAACCTAATCTGAGACCCATGTTTGGTATAACTCTATCCCCCACTCCTGGAATTTGAGTATACTGTGTATTTTGTGCATCCAATTTATAAGAGTACTTGAGTGGAAAGTCCTTTGGCATGGCAGAGCTGTTTTTCGAGGCGTTGACAGCTATTAGTATGTCTCCGTCTATCCTCGTGCTAGAACAAGTGATTGCAGCAACGGCAGCAGTTCGCACTATCGCCTTGGCGGCTTCATCAGCCAGTGAGTTCCCTTCAACGTGTACGCCAACACGCTGATGACTCAAGGTGTGAATAACTTGAGCCCGTGTCAGGCATTCCTTCAGCTTTGCCACTTGTTCCCATAACAATTTATGCTTAATTGGGCAACCCTTGGAATCTCTAAACTCATTCTGGCCCCAGTAATGAAGATATTCATTATAGACTTTACACAATAAAACAAATCGCACACTACCAGTGTGGGGAATTCCCAATCCGTATATTGTAGTGCTAGTATCAGGGCTTTCAGCTCTGCCAGCTGCGCTGTACAATCTCCTAGAGATTGTGTAGTTGTATTGCTGGGATGGAACTTCCCATCCCGCATACGTCCCTTCACTATAGCACATGCTGCGCTATACTGTTTTTTACTTCCAATGGCAGGCTGAGCAGAACCATCAGTGTAAATGATGTACTCATATTTTTCTAGAGGCAAGATTCCATTTGGGAGAGGGTATTCTTGTTCGTACTGCAGGAATGCTTGTGTTTTCAGTGTAGGATCATATTTGTAATCTACGTCTGTTGCAGTGAGAGAATTAGCCCATTGTATCCATCGTGGATGCAGTGCTTTTGCATTTGGAATGCTCACTTTGGTAACAGCTTCTAATGATGGTTCCGGGGTAACAACGATTATGCGTTTCCCCTGTGCTTGTGCTCTTTCTCTCACTACAGCAGTCTGTAATGCTGTCAGTATGTTTTCTGTGGCCGCAAATCTCATTTCAACATTTGTGTATACATGGGATTTGTATGCAATTGAGACTGTCTCACCTTCATTGAAAGTGATGTATATATATCCTGATAAACCAGGGACCACCCGGATAACCAAGTTGGTAGAATTCACACGTGTGTGCAAATGTTTTGATGCTATCATGTCAGCCTAAACGGAACAGACAATATCTGTATGTTCCTGTGTCCACTGATGTGCTGTGAAATCAGGTCTGATTAAGTCATAGAAAAGTTTTACTCTTTCTGCATAATCCAGAATGTAAGTTCTGCCAAAATTAAGAAATCCTAAAATGGACTGCAAACCCTTCAGAGTCTACGGAGGTTGGAGCAGTGCCCAATTTTCTAAAACGTTGGCTGCCAGGCTCTTGCCTTCACTTGATAGCTCATATCCCAAAAATAGGACAATGAGATGGGCAATTTATGATTTCTTGAAATAAATTTTTTAGCCCCAGTTGGCGAAACCCACAATTATGTTGTTCACCCTGCACAAGTATTCAAGTAATTCATCGTCCGTCAGATAGATATCATGTACATAGGACACTGCCTCCTCGTCGCATGTTTGTAATAATTCTGACACCCTTGCCGAAAATAGCCCCGGGCTGTTCTTAACCCCTTCGATGCTCATGACGAGCTGGACTCGTCATGGCACACAGTGGTCGTGTGCTCATGACGAGTCCAGCTCGTCATAAGACCACCCACGGGGGAAGCGCTGGCGCTCCCCCGTGGGAATCCGATCGTCGGGTTTTTTGGGGGAAGGCAGGGGAAGGGCTTCCCCTGCCTCCCCCGCCCCTCTCTCAATGACGTCAGCGCGCGAGGCGCGCTGGCGTCATTGGGGTTTCCCTTTGTTCCCCGACGCGCTGGAAGCCATTTGCTTCCAGCACGTCAGGGAATAAGGTTAGTTTTGGCTCCGGGGAGGGGAGATTTGAAACAGAAGAGGCATCGAGGGAAAGGAAAACCCTTTCCTTTCCCTCGATGCCTCTTTTGTGCATTCCTGCTGCACGATCATGCGATCGTGCAGCAGGAATGCCCACTAGACGCCAGGGAATTTTTTTTTTAAACGGAAAATACTGTTTTGGGGAGCGGCCCCTTGGGTAAGGGTCGCTCCCCTTTTGGGGGCCTTATGTTTTTGGTGCTCTGCCCCCCTGGGGGGGGGCAGTTTTATTTATATAGCACAGGGCTTTACCCGAAGGTGTGAGAGCGCTTCACAATAGGAACAGTAACATTACATGGATGAGAAGGTTACAAGTGAGCATAATACAAAAGCAAGCGTTACATTACATGAGGAAAAAGTGACAATTGTGCATGATACATGAGATACAAAATACAAATAGAGGTATAATACTGCAATAAGTGTCAGAACACACTGGGAAGGCACTTCTATAGGCATGGAGTACAGAATTTCCTATAGTGGAAGAACTTCCTTGAGGGAGTAGAGAGGGCGTGAATTAAATGAAGGGTACACAAATCCAGAACAGCACGCAAGGGTGAGGAATGTACAGGAAAAAGTACAAATTTACAATGAAGAGCGAACTTCCTAGAGGGGGCTGAGAGTGAAAGTATTAGTTCTGAAAGTGTCTTTGGAAGAGAAGAGATTTGAGGTCAGCTTAGAAGATCCGGGTAGAGGAGGTGGCACGGAGCAATGGGGGAAGCGAGTTCCAGATTCTCACCGCATTGCCTGAGAAGGATTGCGCCATCGATCTTTCCCTTTTGAAGACGGGGGGGGCTCAAGCAGAAGCTTTTTGCATTGCGAGAAGGGCGAGAGCCACCGGACAATTTCAATTTATTCGCCAGGTAACGAGGGGAGGACGTGTGTAAGGCTTTGTGTGTGATGCAGGCAGTTTTGTAAATAGATCTTGCCTCGATCGGAAGCCATCGAATAGAGGACAGGATAGGAGTGACGTGGTCGTTTCGTTTAGACCCTGAAATGAAGCGAGCTGCTGAATGGAGGATGGATTTGAGAGGGGAGAGGTGGGATTTGGGTAGGCCCGTCAGAAGAGAATTGCAATAATCCAGTCTTGAGAGAACCAGAGATTGTACCAAGGTTTTTAAGTCTTTCTCCGGGAAGAACCGACAGATCCCCCATAGAAGGCGCAACTGGTAACGTGCGTTCTTAGCAATAGAGTTGATGTGGGAGATTAGGTTGAGTCTTTTGTCAAGAATGACACCTAGGGATTTAGCGCTGTCGACAATGATGGGTTTGTTGTTGAGTAGGTTCAGCTGATCCATCCAAGATTGAACAGGAGGAGGTGAGAGAGAGGTAGAGAGGAGGAGGAATTCAGTTTTGGCGGGATTCAGAATGAGTTGGTGAGCTAACATCCAGTTGTGAATAGAGTTGAGAGTAGAGTTGAGTATTGAGAGATCGTGTGCGGAAGATAAAGGTATCTTCCCACTAGTCCACCAGGCATTTATTTGTGGAGAGTGACCCCTTGGGTGGCAGAATAGCAGTATGTTTTTAGGCCCATCTGCCCCCAAGGAGGGCAGAAGCCACTAGACACCAGGGTTTTTTTAATTTTTGTGTTGGGGAGTGGCCAAAAGGGCAAGGGTTGCTCCCCTTTTACGGGGGTGAATATTTTATTTATACTCTTTGGCCCACCTACCCCTTAGCTTGGCTGGTGGATTGTGTGTGGACTGGTGCATTATTTGCATATGTGATTGTAATGTTTTTTTCTCCTTTTTATTCTAGTGTAAAGCTTTTGATTCCTGTTTGCGGTTTCGGCAGTGGTTGTTCTGCAGTTTTGCGTAATTGCATTTATTTGGTAAGAAAAATATTTTTGTTGTGTGTACTCCAAATGAGTATTATTGTCATGCATGAATGAATTTTTTTGTAAGTGGTGTCATAATGGCAGCATATTTGTTAGTGTTCAGAGCATGAAATTCTTTGCGATGTTTTGCATTGTCTTATGTGTAATTTTTTTTCTTCTTTTTTAGTGGGATATTGTTGATCCTTACTGTGTCTGTGCAGAGTAGGTGGTGGTGAGTCTAGCTGCTTCTGTCACGTGAGTGGTATAGTGTTGGAGTATATAGGTCTTTGTGATAAAGCTACATTTTGTTTATTTCTTTTTTTTACAAAGGGTTTGTTGTTGTTGACTTGTTTGACAAGTAACCTTTATTAGTAAGCATTATGGCTAGCCGTAGAATTACTGCTCAGCAGGTGGTTGGTTTGCTTCTTGAATATTCCTCTGAGCAGGATTATGAGACTGACAGTGCGTCTGAGGGAGAGGAGGGAGGGGAAGATTCAGGCAGTGAGTTTTCTCTCCACATGGAATCATCGGATGATGAAGGTACTCTCAGTGCAGATGAAGTGCCTGTTTTAGAGGAGGATACTACTGTGCCGATGGTGCAAGAGGCATCTGGATTGCAGCCTGGGGCTGCTAGGCTTCCTACTGGAAGTGCTGGACTCTGGGTTGATCCAAACATGGTGCAGCCGGTGTTGCCTGCCTTTAGTGGTTATGCAGGGTGTAGAGTGGATTGTGAACATTATTTGCCTATACAGTATTTTCAGTTGTTTATGGATGATGTATTTTTGGGTGAGATTGTTGAGCAGACTAATTTGTATGCTGAACAGTTTTTGAGGGACAACAGTGCCAGACTTAGGCCCCATTCTAGAGCTACCCGGTGGAGTCCCACAAATCTGGAAGAGATGAAGAAGTTTTTGGGTTTGACTTTTTTGATGGGTTTGATAAGGAAGCCGTCCATGGGTTCATATTGGTCTACCAGTCCCTTGATGGCAACGGCCATATTTCCTGCAGTTATGACTCGTGATCGGTATTTACTTTTGCTTCGGATGCTGCATTTTGTTGATAATGGTTTGGCGTTGCCACGAGATCACCCTGAATGTGACCGTCTTTTTAAGATTCGGCCTGTTCTTGATCACTTTGTAGATCGATTTTCAGAGATCTATACTCCATGGAAAGAAATATCTATTGATGAGTCTTTGGTCCTGTTCAAGGGCCGTTTGGTTTTTAGGCAGTACATTCCTAGCAAGAGGGCACGCTATGGAATTAAGCTGTATATGTTGTCTGAGAGTAGGACAGGATATGTTTTTAATTTGTGTGTGTACACTGGTAGGGATTCCACTATTGACCCCCCTGGTTGTCCGTCCACTTTTGGAGTTTCAGAGAAAATTGTGTGGGATCTTGCTAGAGGACTGTTTAACAGAGGCCACCATTTGTACCTTGATAACTTCTACACTGCTGTGCAATTGTTTAAGGAATTGTTCAAAGTGGACACTTTTTCTTGTGGCACAATCCGCTCTAACCGTAAAGGGTATCCAAAAGAGCTTGTTTGCAAAAAACTTCAGAGGGGACAGTGCAGTGCCTTGCGTAGTGAGGAACTGCTAGCTGTGAAATTTGTGGACAGGAGGGATGTGTACATGCTGACTACCATCCATGATGAGAGTACTTCACCTGTGGCTGTTTGGGGTCAGATTGCTGAAGTGCGCAAACCTGTGTGCATTTTAGACTACAATAAGCACATGGGTGGTGTTGATAGAGTAGATCAGAGGTTGGAACCTTACACTGCTATTCGTAAGGCTTACATTTGGTATAAGAAGTTGGCCATCCATCTCTTCAATTTAGCAACTTTCAATGCTTTTGTTGTGTTCAAGGAGTGTTCTCCTGCGTCAAAGTTGACTTTTGTTCAGTTTCAGGAGTCTGTCATAGGCAGCCTTGTTGTTGTGGAACAGGCAAGTGTTCCTAGAGTTGGAGTGGTGGAGGATGTGGCTCGATTGAAAGATCGCCACTTTCCTGATCACATTCCTCCTACACCCTCAAAAGACTTTCCCACTAGGAGATGTAGAGTCTGTTGGCGAAGAGGTACGTGGAAGGAGACTCGTATGTACTGCCCTGAGTGTCCTTCTAACCTTGGGCTGTGTGTGCCTGCTTGTTATAGAGCGTACCACAAGCAAAAGAATTATTGGGAGCAACCATGAGTGGTAAAGTGAACTGCCTGGTCTGTAATGTTTAAGAATTGTTGTTCTGTTTCAAGGTTGGCATTAGTGCAATGTATTTAGTTTCTGATTTTGTGTTAGTAGATTTGTATCTATTTGCAATTTGTTTGTGTTTTCTTTTTTGTATAAAAAAATCCTAAATGTGATGGTGGTGTGTGTAGGCTGGTGCTTGGCTGGCGGTGTGCGTGGAGTGGCTCTTGGCTGGCGGTGTGCGTGGAGTGGCGCTTGGCTGGCAGTGTGCGTGGAGTGGCGCTAGGCTGGCGGTGTGCGTGGAGTGGCGCTTGGCTGGCGGTGTGCGTGGAGTGGCGCTTGGCTGGCAGTGTGCGTGCAGTGGCGCTTGGCTGGCGGTGTGCGTGGAGTGGCGCTTGGCTGGCGGTGTGCGTGGACTGGCGCTCGGCTGGCAGTGTGTGAGTAGTGACTTGCTGCTGGTCACTACACACACTGCTAGCCGAGCGACACTCCACGCAATCCATCAGCTTGTGTGGTTGCTGTGTTAGGAATGTGGGCATGTGAAAGTGATGGGCCCTTGAATGGCGCTGTCTGCTGGTGTGAGTGTTGTAATGTGATGGGCCCGCGGCTGGTGGTGTGAATGGTTTTGTATTTGTCACACGTATGAAAGGTGTATGAATGGCCTGTAAAGAGGTTGGTGCCTTGTCGTGGCTTTACAGCTCACGAGCTGTGAGTCAATGGTTCAGTTTCTCGTCCTTTCAATTATTAACAGTGCATTTCATTTTTGTGAAATCACTTGTTAATACAATTGTATATACTGAACCATCACTCACCCTCGTGCCAAATCCAACCAGTATGTGTGTGAGCTTGAGGATTAGATGGCTGTGCAGTAATATTTTTTTTTTGTCTTTCTCAAGCAGGGTGTACCTTGCCCCTTTTTGTGAATGTTGTAATGTGTTTGTTTCGTGCCTGGTGGTGTGAATGGTCTTGTGTGTATCACGTATGAAAGGTGTGTGAATGGTCTGTAAAGCGGTTGGGGCCTTGACGTGGCTTTACAGCTCACGAGCTGCGAGTCACTGGTTCAGTTTTTTGTCCTTTCAATTATTGACAGTGCATTTCATTTTTGTGAAATCTCTTGTTAATAAAATTGTATATACTGAACCATCACTTGCCCTCGTGCCAATTCCAACCAGTATGTGTGTGTGCTTGAGGAATAGATGGCTGTGCAGTAATCTTTGTCTTTTTAGTCTGTCTGCCAAGGTGTACATTCCGTCTAAGAATAACCTACCAACTGTAGATATTGTCGTAAACGAAACACCCATGGGAGTACATGGTGATATCTCTCTTGTGGATCCCAACAAGTTATGGTACCCACAATGTCCTGCAAACCTCAAAATGTCTGTCACATTTTCCTTGCAATATTGTGCCAAAATTTTCACGCTGCAGAAATAAACAACACATTATCTCAAAATGACCTGGTTTTGCAAGGGGGGTCACCTCGGTTTTTGGCCCGGGGCTCGGCGGCCACCTAGGGAAATCTACCAAACCCACACATTTCTGAAAAGTAGACACCCGGGGGCTTCCAGGGAGGTATGGCTTGCGTGGATCCCCCAACGTTTCCTTACCCAGAATCCCCTGCAAACCTCAATTTTAGCTGAAAAAATCACTTTTTTCAGAAATTTTTGTGGGGAAAGTGTGGCATCACCGGGCTCACACAAATTTCCTACCACCCAGCGTTCCCCCAGGTCTCCCGATAAAAATGGTGCCTCACTTGTGTGGGAGGCCCAAGTACCCGCGACAGGCAAGGGCCCACAACGTATTGAGGCGACCTCAAAATGGCCTATCACAAAACGACCTGGTTTTGCAAGGGGGTCCCATGACGTTTTGGCCCGGGGCTCGGCGGCCACCTAGGAAACCTACCAAACCCACACATTTCTGAAAAGTAGACACCCGGGGGATTCCAGGGAGGTATGGCTTGCGTGGATCCCCCAACGTTTTCTTACCCAGAATCCCCTGCAAACCTGGCATTTTGCTAAAAATCCTTTTTACACACATTTTGTGTGGTAAAGTTGTGGCATCACCGGGCTGACACAAATTTCCTACCACCCAGCGTCCCCAGGTCTCCCGATAAAAATGGTGCCTCACTCGGGTGGGAGGCCCAAGTACCCGCGACAGGCAAGGGCCCACAACGTATTGAGGCAACCTCAAAATGGCCTTTCACAAAACGACCTGGTTTTGCAAGGGGGTCACCTGGGTTTTGGCCCTGTGCTCGGCGACCATCTAGGAAAACCTACCAAACCCACACATTTCTGAAAAGTAGACACCCGGGGCTTCCAGGGAGGTATGGCTTGCGTGGATCCCCCAACGTTTCCTTACCCAGAATCCCCTGCAAACCTCAATTTTAGCTGAAAAAATCACTTTTTTCACACATTTTTGTGTGGGAAAGTGTGCATCACCGGGCTCACACAAATTTCCTACCACCCAGCGTTCCCCCCAGGTCTCCCAATAAAAATGGTGCCTCACTTGTGTGGGAGGCCCAAGTACCAGCGACAGGCAAGGGCCCAAAACGTAGTGAGCGACATCAAAATTGCCTATCTCAAAACCACCTGGTTTTGGAAGGAGGTTCACCTGGGTCTTTGGCCCCGTGCTCGGCGGCCATCTAGGAAACCTACCAAACCCACACATTTCTGAAAAGTAGACACCCGGGGGCTTCCAGGGAGGTATGGCTTGCGTGGATCCCCCAACGTTTCCTTACCCAGAATCCCCTGCAAACCTCAATTTTAGCTGAAAAAATCACTTTTTTCACACATTTTTGTGTGGAAAAGTGTGGCATCACCGGGCTCACACAAATTTCCTACCACCCAGCGTTCCCCCAGGTCTCCCGATAAAAATGGTGCCTCACTTGTGTGGGAGGCCCAAGTACCCGCGACAGGCAAGGGCCCAAAACATAGTGAGGCGACATCAAAATTGCCTATCTCAAAACCACCTGGTTTTGCAAGGGGGGTCACCTGGGTTTTTGGCCCCGTGCTCGGCGGCCATCTAGGGAAACCTACCAAACCCACACATTTCTGAAAAGTAGACACCGCAACAGGCAAGGGCCCAAAACATTTTTTGATAGGCAATGTTGATGTTGCCTCAAAACGTTTTGTGTCCTTGCATGTCGCGGGTACTTGGGCCTCCCACACAAGCGAGGCACCATTTTTATCGGGAGACCTGGGGGAACGCTGGGTGGTAGGAAATTTGTGTGAGGCCAGTGATGCCACACTTTCCCACACAAAAATGTGTGAAAAAAGTGATTTTTCAGCTAAAATTGAGGTTTGCAGGGGATTCTGGGTAAGGAAACGTTGGGGGATCCACGCAAGCCATACCTCCTGGAAGCCCCCAGGTGTCTACTTTTCAGAAATGTGTGGGTTTGGTAGGTTTCCCTAGATGGCCGCCGAGCACGGGGCCAAAGACCCAGGTGACCCCCTTGCAAAACCAGGTGGTTTTGAGATATGCAATTCTGATGTCGCCTCACTACGTTTTGGGCCCTTGCCTGTCGCGGTACTTGGGCCTCCCACACAAGTGAGGCACCATTTTCATCGGGAGACCTGGGGAACACTGGGTGGTGGGAAATTTGTGTGAGGCCAGTGATGCCACACTTTCCCACACAAAAATGTGTGAAAAAAGTGATTTTTTCAGCTAAAAGTGAGGTTTGCAGGGGATTCTGGAGTGAAACGTTGGGGGATCCACGCAAGCCATACCTCCCTGGAAGCCCCGGGTGTCTACTTTTCAGAAATGTGTGGGTTTGGTAGGTTTCCTAGATGGCCGCCGAGCACGAGGCCAAAACCCAGGTGACTCCCTTGCAAAACCAGGTGGTTTTGAGATAGGCAATTTTGATGTCGCCTCACTACGTTTTGGGCCCTTGCCTGTCGCGGGTACTTGGGCCTCCCACACAAGTGAGGCACCATTTTATCGGGAGACCTGGGGAACGCTGGGTGGTGGGAAATTTGTGTGAGGCCAGTGATGCCACACTTTCCCACACAAAAATGTGTGAAAAAGTGATTTTTTTCAGCTAAAAGTGAGGTTTGCAGGGGATTTTGGGTAAGGAAACGTTGGGGGATCCACGCAAGCCATACCTCCCTGGAAGCCCCCAGGTGTCTACTTTTCAGAAATGTGTGGGTTTGGTAGGTTTCCCTAGATGGCCGCCGAGCACGGGGCCAAAACCCAGGTGACGCCCCTTGCAAAACCAGGTGGTTTTGAGATGAGGCAATTTTGATGTCGCCTCACTACGTTTTGGGCCCTTGCCTGTCGCGGATACTTGGGCCACCCACACAAGTGAGGCACCATTTTATCGGGAGACCTGGGGGAACGCTGGGTGGTAGGAAATTTGTGTGAGGCCAGTGATGCCACACTTTCCCACACAAAATGTGTGAAAAAAGTGATTTTTTCAGCTAAAATTGAGGTTTGCAGGGGATTCTGGGTAAGGAAACGTTGGGGGATCCACGCAAGCCATACCTCCCTGGAAGCTCCTGGGTGTCTACTTTTCAGAAATGTGTGGGTTTGGTAGGTTTCCCTAGATGGCCGCCGAGCACGGGGCCAAAGACCCAGGTGACCCACCCTTGCAAAACCAGGTGGTTTTGAGATAGGCAATTTTGATGTCGCCACACTTTGGGGCAGATCTACAAGAAAGTGCCGCAGCATGGCGCTGCAAGCCCTTTGGCTGCGCCACGCTGCGGCACTTTCAGAGCACACAGAATGCGACATATTTACAAGAATATGTCGCATTCCTGTGCTTCTCCCTGCGCTGGCGCACAAACAGCTGCCAAGCGCCGGCGCAGGCACCCTTGCACCATGGTGCAAGGATGCCTGCGCCATGGGGAGATTGTTTTTGTGCAGGAAGGGGAACCTTTCTGCACAAAAACAATCAGTACAGGCTTTTTCCTCTTTCAATGCGTGCTGCAGAATGCAGCACGCATTGAAAGAGGAAACACGAGGAGGAGAAATCCTCGGTGCGCCTTGCTACGCCACCTCTAGGGTGGCGTAGCTTTCAGACGCATCTCCAGATTTACGATTTCTCGTAAATCTGGAGATGTGTCTTGTTCCATGGGTGTTGCGTGGGAACACCCACAGCAACACTCATGGAGACGCCCCTTCACCGCAAAGTGCTGCGTGTGAAGGGACGGTAGTTTACAAGGAGAGGAAAAGTCACGCAGGGTGGCTTTTCCTCTCCTTGTAAATATCGAGGGCCCCTGCGCCACTAGTACGTCACGAAAAGTGACGTACTGGTGGCGCAGGGGGCTTGTAAATCTGCCCCTATGTTTTGTGCCCTTGCCTGTCGCGGGTACTTGGGCCTCCCACACAAGTGAGGCACCATTTTTATCGGGAGACCTGGGGGAACGCTGGGTGGTAGGAAATTTGTGTGAGGCCAGTGATGCCACACTTTCCCACACATAAATGTGTGAAAAAGTGATTTTTGCAGCTAAAATTGAGGTTTGCAGGGGATTCTGGGTAAGGAAACGTTGGGGGATCCACGCAAGCCATACCTTCCTGGAAGCCCCCGGGTGTCTACTTTTCAGAAATGTGTGTGTTTGGTAGGTTTCCCTAGGTGCCAGCAGAGCTAGGGTTCACAAACTACAGCTAGGCACTTTGCCAAAAAGGGTCATTTTTCACTGCGAAATTGAGGTGTGACCACGTTGCGTTTTGCGCCGTTTCGTGTCGCAGGCACTAGGCCGACCCACACAAGTGAGGTACCATTTTTCTCGTAAGACTTTGGGGAACGCGGGGTGGGCGGAAATTTGTGGATCCACGCAGATTCCAGAACTTTCCACCACAGAAATGTGGGGAAAATGTGGGTTTTTTGACAATTTTTTAGGTTTGCAAGGGATTCTGGGTAACAGAACCTGGTGGGAGGCAGTCAAGTCACCCCATCCTGGATTCCCCTGGGTGTCTAGTTTTCAAAAATGTATAGGTGTGCTAGGTTTCCCTAGGTGCCGGCAGAGCTAGGGTTCAAAAAGTACAGTTAGGCACTTTGCCAAAAAAGGGTCATTTTTCACTGCGAAATTGAGGTGTGACCACGTTGCGTTTTGCGCCGTTTCCTGTCGCAGGCACTAGGCCGACCCACACAAGTGAGGTACCATTTTTCTCGTAAGACTTTGGGGAACGCGGGGTGGGCGGAAATTTGTGGATCCACGCAGATTCCAGAACTTTCCACCACAGAAATGTGGGGAAAATGTGTTTTTTTGGACAATTTTTAGGTTTGCAAGGGATTCTGGGTAACAGAACCTGGTGGGAGGCAGTCAAGTCACCCCATCCTGGATTCCCCTGGGTGTCTAGTTTTCAAAAATGTATAGGTTTGCTAGGTTTCCCTAGGTGCCGGCAGAGGTAGGGTTAAAAAACTACAGCTAGGCACTTTGCCAAAAAAGGGTCATTTTTCACGGCGAAATTGAGGTGTGACCACGTTGCGTTTTGCGCCGTTTCCTGTCGCAGGCACTAGGCCGACCCACACAAGTGAGGTACCATTTTTCTCGTAAGACTTTGGGGAACGCGGGGTGGGCGGAAATTTGTGGATCCACGCAGATTAGAACTTTCCACCACAGAAATGTAGGGAAAATGTGTTTTTTTAGACAATTTTTTAGGTTTGCAAGGGATTCTGGGTAACAGAACCTGGTGGGAGGCAGTCAAGTCACCCCAACCTGGATTCCCCTGGGTGTCTAGTTTTCAAAAATGTATAGGTTTGCTAGGTTTCCCTAGGTGCCGGCAGAGGTAGGGTTCAAAAACTACAGCTAGGAACTTTGCCAAAAAAGGGTCATTTTTCACTGCGAAATTGAGGTGTGACTCCGTTGCGTTTTGCGCCGTTTCCTGTCGCAGGCACTAGGCCGACCCACACAAGTGAGGTACCATTTTTCTCGTAAGACTTTGGGGAACGCGGGGTGGGCGGAAATTTGTGGATCCACGCAGATTCCAGAACTTTTCACCACAGAAATGTGGGGAAAATGTGTTTTTTGGACAATTTTTAGGTTTGCAAGGGATTCTGGGTAACAGAACCTGGTGGGAGGCAGTCAAGTCACCCCATCCTGGATTCCCCTGGGTGTCTAGTTTTCAAAAATGTATAGGTTTGCTAGGTTTCCCTAGGTGCCGGCAGAGGTAGGGTTAAAAAACTACAGCTAGGCACTTTGCCAAAAAGGGTCATTTTTCACGGCGAGATTGAGGTGTGACCACGTTGCGTTTTGCGCCGTTTCCTGTCGCAGGCACTAGGCCGACCCACACAAGTGAGGTACCATTTTTCTCGTAAGACTTTGGGGAACGCGGGGTGGGCAGAAATTTGTGGATCCACGCAGATTCCAGAACTTTCCACCACAGAAATGTAGGGAAAATGTGTTTTTTTAGACAATTTTTTAGGTTTGCAAGGGATTCTGGGTAACAGAACCTGGTGGGAGGCAGTCAAGTCACCCCATCCTGGATTCCCCTGGGTGTCTAGTTTTCAAAAATGTATAGGTTTGCTAGGTTTCCCTAGGTGCCGGCAGAGGTAGGGTTCAAAAACTACAGCTAGGCACTTTGCCAAAAAGGGTCATTTTTCACTGCGAAATTGAGGTGTGACCACGTTGCGTTTTGCGCCGTTTCCTGTCGCGGGCACTAGGCCGACCCACACAAGTGAGGTACCATTTTTCTCGTAAGACTTTGGGGAACGCGGGGTGGGCAGAAATTTGTGGATCCACGCAGATTACAGAACTTTCCACCACAGAAATGTGGGGAAAATGTGTTTCTTTGGACAATTTTTTAGGTTTGCAAGGGATTCTGGGTAACAGAACCTGGTGGGAGGCAATCAAGTCACCCCATCCTGGATTCCCCTGGGTGTCTAGTTTTCAAAAATGTATAGGTTTGCTAGGTTTCCCTAGGTGCCGGCAGAGGTAGGGTTCAAAAACTACAGCTAGGCACTTTGCCAAAAAAGGGTCATTTTCACTGCGAAATTGAGGTGTGACCACGTTGCGTTTTGCGCCGTTTCCTGTCGCAGGCACTAGGCCGACCCACACAAGTGAGGTACCATTTTTCTCATAAGACTTTGGGGAACGCGGGATGGGTGGAAATTTGTGGATCCACGCAGATTCCAGAACTTTCCACCACAGAAATGTGGGGAAAATGTGTTTTTTGGGACAATTTTTTAGGTTTGCAAGAGATTCTGGGTAACGGAACCTGGTGGGAGGCAGTCAAGTCACCCCATCCTGGATTCCCCTGGGTGTCTAGTTTCCAAAAATGTATAGGTTTGCTAGGTTTCCCTAGGTGCCGGCAGAGCTAGGGTTCAAAAACTACAGCTAGGCACTTTGCAAAAAAAGGGTCATTTTTCACTGTGAAAATGTGGTGCGTCCACGTTGCGTTTTGCGCTGCTTCCTGTTGTGGGCACAAGGCCTACCCACACAAGTGAGGTACCATTTTTATCGGGAGACTTAGGGTAACACATAATTGTAGAGCAACTGTTATTACCTATTGACTTTCGATGCATTTCTGCCTTCCAAATGAAAGACAATGTGTAAAAAATAAGTCATTTTGAAAAATGACCTATAATTCTCATGCTAGTATGGGTACTCCCAATTTCGGAAATGTGCAAATATCTACTGTTTCTAAAATCTACATTTTGTTCCCATTTCAGAAATACATAGGTGTCTTTCATAACAATTTTTCCATTTATACATTTTCCCAAAATAATTGCTATACACCCGGTACATAATAAAAAACCATTGCAAGATGCTGCTCAGTTATTGGCTCTGGGTTCGTCGGGTTCTTGGTGAACCTACAAGTCCTATATATCCCCACAACCAGAAAGGTCCAGCGGATATAACGGTATATTGCTTTCAAATAGCTGTCATAATTAGAAGAAGTTACAGGTGAAAACGTTGACACAAATGGCTGTTTTTCAACTAATTTTCAATTTTTCCTTCATTTAACTGTTAGTTTCTATAAGGAAAACTTTAAGGATCTACACAAATGACCCCTTGCTGAATTCAGAATTTTGTCTACTTTTCAGAAATGTATGGCTTTTCAGGATCCATTATTGGTTTCATACCCATTTCTACCATTAACTGGAAGGAGGTTGAAAGCACAAAAAATAGCAAAAATAGGCTATGTCCCAGAAAAATGCCAAAACTGTGTAAAAAAGTTGGTTTTCTGACAAAAGTCTGCTTGTCCCTGAAAGCTGGGAAGATGGTGATTTCAGCACCACAACCCCTTTTTGATGCCATTTGCAGGGAAAAAACAAGACGCTTTCATCTGTAGCCCTTTTTCGCATTTTTCCCCCAAAAAACAAAATTTTGCTGTATTTTGGCTAATTTCTGGATCCCTTCCAGGGGAATCCACAAACCCTGGGTACCTTTACAATCCCCATGATGTTAGAAAAAAGGACGCAAATTTGGCGTGGATACCTTATGTGGTCAAAAAGTTACAGGGGCCTAAGCGCGCACTACCCCAAATAGCCAAAAAAAGGCTTAGCACAGGGGGGGGAAAGGCCTAGCAGCGAAGGGGTTAAACCCCGGGGGCAAACAATAGAAGTGACGCTGAGTGCTGAGGGCAGAAAATGCTGTCAAATATCTGCTTTCTGGAGCTATATTTTGGCAGAAGAATCCATTCAAGATATCTAATGTCGTTTTGTATTTCATCCGCACAATGTTATTCATTAATGCGGCACTATGTGCATTTTGAACTGCAAATGTTTGTGTGCTTGTGTTTAAATGTCGGTAATCTAAAACTAGACGATATGAGTTGTCAGGTTTCATCATGGGAAACAGAGGAATGTTCGTTAGGGAGGTGAAGTCTCGATCACACCTTGGTATCCAAGTTGGTCTAAGATTTCTTTGACTTGTCTTTGTGCATCGTTTTTAATAGGGTACTGTCTCTGTGGATTTGGAGTAGATTTTAATGGGATCTCGTGGTGAGTAGACTCCATGTCCCACCCTACATGGTATAATACCGGAGCAAGCACTAGCAACCACTCCTGCAAGTATGAATGTTTTAGAGATTCTGGAACGAGGTCGGAGAAAGCAGGCAAAATGGCGCTTTCCCCTTTTGGGCAATCCATCACAAATTCAGACGGCCAATCTTTTTCTGCTAAAAGGATATCATATCCAAATGGTAAGTTCTCCCAAAAGAGACCTTTAACTTTTCTTGAGATATCCCCCTCTATTTGGAGTGTAATTTCGTACAGTCTATGTTGGACACTAACTCTTGTATCAGGTGTTTCCACTGCGATATGTTCATTCAATACTGCTGTTACCAGAAAATCCTTCAGGTTCTGGCGAACTATTGTTACTTCTGCTGCGCTGTCTAGAATCATCAGAGCCCATTCCCCGTTCAGAAGCTGAGTCCTCAGTAACCTGGCCATGTCTAATTTTCAAGCCAGCTACTTTCTTCTTTTTGAATTGAGGCTTTGCTTCAGGTTGTTCTTCCTGTTTGATAATGTAATCTAAATTAAGATGTGTTTGCCTTTTTGTCTTTGGTCAATCTTCTGTCTTTTGTTCTGATCGCCCGTCCCTCTCTGAGTTTTTTGATGAGCCCTGAAAGGAACGAAAGGAACATGTATCAGTGTCCTGATACCTGTCAGGTTTCCTAATGTTATCATGATTCCTAAGGTTATACCTCTTTTCAGAGGACTCCCTTTGGGGAGACCCACCCCTTGATCGTGAATTCTTTTCTGTATTGTTATTTTTAGATTGTTTGTTATCCCATTTCTTTTTAGAAGAAGAGGGTCCTTGCTTCGAGTTGTCCTTGTCGGGACTACCCGCCATTTGTGGTTTTCCTGGTTTGGCTCCCAAACTATCTCTACCTAATGCGACATAGGTTTCTTTGATACTTTTTGGTATCTCTCGCTCCTTATTTATAGGAGCTATTTCCCTTAGGCGGTGTTGTATAGCCACTGCTGCTGCCTCCCCTTTTATGTTGCTCAGCATGATTGCAGAGACTTGGGCAAAATTACCCATCAGTTTCATCCCCAAGTCCAGGGCAGGTCCTGCCCCGTACTCATTCTGTATCTGTTTCAATACCTCTGAAATTACTGCTATGGAAAGGGTACCGTGTATTCTGATGTAAACGGCAGCAAAGATTGTTCCCCAAGTGGTACAATCCTCAATCAAGGGAACCATCCCCATTGGCAAGCAAATGGTTAGCATTCTATGTTTTTCCTGCGGACCCTTATGGGGAAATACTGCTTCCAGCTGTGTAATTTTTTGTGCTATCCAGATAGGAATTTGCTCCCGTTTGGAGGGGATTGTCCCCATCAATGATTTTAGTGTCTGTGGGCTAATTGTAGGTGTGGTCTGATGTGGACCGACTGGAGCATGTCTCGCAGGTAGGACTGTTAATGTTCGCATGACGAACTGAACAATGTGTCTGTATAGCCGGACTATGTCTTTGTATATTGTACGGACTTCATCCACTGGTAGTGTATTTATCTCAGGATGTGGAGTGTATGTCGTTAAGACCGGCCAGGTCGCTCCTTTTATGCTGAATGGTCTGAGTCTTACGACAGATGTTGTGTGTTGAAGGGTGCCTTTAAACCAGTTTCTGTGTTGCAGGTAAGTTAACGGGACTTCAATGTCTTCGTATGGAATGCATTCTTCGGTGGTTCAACTACAATGTATGTGTGAAACAATTTAGTCTGAGGATCTGCAGGCAGGAACTGAACCCAAGAATAGAATACCTCTGATCCAAACACCTTGTGTGCCTCAATCACGAAGGCAACACAGCCACCTGTTGCGAGTACGCCGTGTTCTAACAACATGTCTGCCGTTTTCTGTAATGTTGAGAGCGTTTGCAAACTCGTCTTCCCCTGAACCCGAACCACTCACGTTGTCAGGCATTTTAAAAAGGGGAAGAATAATTAGGGGTTTTGCACAATTTGGGAACCTTTTTTCCTTGCATGCTTGTATAAACCTTCAGCCAATACACAGAGTATATCTCCTCAACTGAGGTGGATCTCCCTTCCCACTTCAGACGTCTCTGAAAAGTGTGAGCAGGGCTTTCTGAAAAAGTATGACTGAACTACTCAGATTATAACTGTTAATATTAGAACCAAACCAACGTTGGCGGCGCCATGTCGTGTAGTTCCTAGGAATCCCCAGGATCTGCACATTGTGGATGACCTAAACTGAGGGCTTGGTGTCCAAACCGATTCCGGACACCCCCACAGGATATGTCAGCCATTAGACCAGCTAGCTCTACAGTGCCACTTTCACCCCCCTGTATTCTACAGTGGTGTAGGTAGTTTCTGGCAACCACTGAACATGACAACCCCGATTTCTCAGGGATCATGGAAAACAGTACAGAACTTTTCACTCAGTTACTCAGGCTTACTTATTCTCAGAAAATACACAGGATGGTGGTTAAGACGTTTCAATAAGTATTTGTTGGTCCAGCGTCAATCATGTGTAAAACATATTTGCTGCGACAATCAGGAGACAGAAGCATACGAAAGAAATCGCAAGTACCAATATAGTAAACAGAAGGTACATTTCTACCATAGTGCTAAGAAGATGAACATATACAGTTCAGATAAGACAGTAGTACTTGCATACTCCTAAAATGCGAGCCCTACGTAATTTGCCTAAATGTACCTAGCTTAGATATGTAGGTGTAGCATGTATATGTGTATAGATATATTTGTATTTAGCCAAGAATCCCCTAATGAAGAACCAACCCCCTCACCTGAAGGTAGAGAATGAAGGACCCCGTCTCTTCTTCGAAGATGACACCCCGCAAGCGATGTCAGACAGCTGCTTGTCGAAGATTCAGCATGCAGGACCCCATGTCAGCGTGGAAGGAATTCTCCTCTCATATGCAGGGAAAAATAAGGGTCTTATATACTAGAGTGGTCACTCCAGGGTTTCTTCTAGAATCGATGTGTTTTGTAAACAATCATAAATGTTTTTCCAAACAAATGCATTCATGCACAGCGGGCCTGTTTGCCAAGGATGAAAAAAAGTGGTGACCCTTATACAGAATAATTATGCAGTGCGTGACGACACGTTTATGTTCGTCAGGTACAGGGATTATGATAAACTACTAAGAGCCTGGTGTCGAAGAGACAGGAGCAATCTACCAGGTAAAAGGTCACCTATTCAGAACCGTTATTGTCGTGTGGATGGGACAATGTATGTAAAGGGGGGCATACATGATAGGACTAGCCTAAAGGACATGACATCTCTTTTCTTTTTTGCCGGCAAGGGGCGGAAGAAGTACTGTTCTTGTTCCTTCAACAGCCAGGACAGGTACAGGCATTCTGTATGGTGGCCCAAATTATTTTTTATCCACAATATTTTCTCTGACCAGGTCCCCGATCTTCGGGACCCAGGCAGGTCTTGCTGGAACAGCTTTACCTTCCCCAGTGGTGGTGAGTTTTAGTTGGACGTTGCTTTGTAATGCCTGGAATTCATTGAGTTCCTGTAAAACAGCCAAAAGTTTATTGATGTCTAATTCCTTTCCATCCGCCACTGTGCTGCCACAATCGAGGTCGGGTACCCACATTCTCGTCCCAAACAGGACCTCGTATGGGGTACGGCCTCCCAGGGAGCTTCTTGGCATGTTATTGAGTGTCCTCTGGACCCCATATAGGTGACTGCCCCAACTTCCACCCGAGCCTAGTACCCTTGCTGTTAAGGATTGCTTTAAGTCCCGGTTTTTCCTTTCCTTAATTGAATTTCCCTCAGGATGATATGGAGAGGAGTACTGCAATGCTACACCCAAACTTCCCATGGCTTCCTTGTAAGCCTGAGAGCTAAACATAGGGCTGCGGTCAGATTGTAATGTGCCAATTGCATATGTCCCTATGAAAACTCGCAAATCCTTTATAACAGTTCGGGCGTCAGCCGAGAGCTGAGGCCAAACCCACAGGTATCTAGAGCATGAATCCACTGCCATCAAGATGTACTTGTAAGCCCTGTCAGATTGTAAGGGGCTGCAGTGGTCCAAATAGACACATGCGAGAGGTCTGTCTGAAATCAGTAGTGGTGTTAGTGGTGGGCATGCTACGGTGGAACCCTTCATCTGCTGACAGATGTTGCACTTACGAGCAAATGATTTTGTCTGCATTGTAAGACCTGGCCACCAATAACGTTGTTTCAGCAATTAAACTGTCGCAGCGATACCTGCATGCGCTGAGCCCAGACCCTTGTGTGCAGCTAGAATTAAACATAACCTGTTATCCATGTTTGGTATTACTCTATCCCCCATTCCTGGAATTTGACCATACAGTATATTTTCTGCATCTAACTTGTAGGAGTACTTGAGTGGAAAACCTTTTGGCAAGGCTGTGCTGTTTTTGCGTGTAGCGATGACATCTACCATTATCTTCCGTCTACTCTTGTGCGAGAATGAGTGATTGCAGCTATGGCAGCAGTTCGCACTGTCGCCTTGGTGGCTTCATCAGCCAATGAATTCCCTTCAACGTGCACACCAACACGTTGATGACTCAGCTTATGAATCACATGAGCCTGTGGCAAGCCATTTTCCACCTTTGCCACTTGTTCCCAAAGCAACTTGTGCTTTATTGTGCAACCTTTTGAATCTTTAAATCCATTCTGGCCCCAATAGTGAAGATATTCATTGTATGACTGGGCACAATAAAACAAATCGCACACTAAGGTGTGGGGACTTCTCGATCCATATTTTTAGTGCCAGTTCTAGGGCTTTTAGTTCTGCCAGCTGAGCCGTGCAATTTCCTTGAGACTTCGTCTGCGTATTGCTAGGGCGGAACTTGCCGTCCCGCATACGACCCTTTACAATCGCACATGCTGCGCTGTTTTGTTGTTTACTTCCTATGGCTGGCTGAACCGTCAGTGTAAATGATCTATTCATACTGATCTAGAGGCATTATTTCATTTGGGAGAGGATATTCTTGTTCGTACTGCAGAAATGCTTGAGTTTTTAATGTAGATTCAAATTTGTAGTCTACATCTGTTGCAGTGAGAGAATTAGCCCATTGTATTCATCGCAGATGTAATGCCTTAGCGTTAGGAACGCTTGCTTTTGTAACAGCCTCTAAGGTTGGTACCGGAGTTACGACAATTATTTGTTTCCCCTGAGCCAGTGCTCTTTCTCTCACTACTGCAGTCTGTACTGCTACCAGTATTTTTTCAGTTGATGCAAAATGCATTTCATCGTTTGTGTACAAATGTGATTTTATGCGATGGGTACCGTTTCGTCTTCATTGAAGGTGAGGTAAGTGTACCTGGATTGACCCACGATTACAGGGATCACCAAATTTGTGGTGTTTACATGTGTATGTAAATGCTTGGAAGCCGTCACGTCAGCTTGTAGGAAACAAAGTATCTCTGTGTGTTCCTGTGTCCAATGTTGAACAGAGAAATCAGGACTGATTAAATTATAAAATGTTTTTACTCTTTCTGCGTAATCCAAAATGTATGTTCTGCCAAAATTTAGGAATCCTAAATGGATTAAAACCACTTACCTGGCATGCGGCGTCCCCGGGCTGCCCTCCTCCTCTTCCTCGCAGTATCAGTAATCCTTGAGAAAACTGCGCATGCGCGCGCCCGCGCATGCGCATTTCTCGCAGAAATGCGCATGCGCAGTTTTCTCAAGGATTACCGATACTGCGAGGAAGAGGAGGAGGGCAGCCCGGGGACGCCGCATGCCAGGTAAGTGGTTTTAATTTACTATTATGTAATGTAGATTTACTTGATAATATAGGGGGGGTGGAGGCGGGTAGCGGAGTTCCACGGAGTTTGTTTGCAACTCCGTGGGCCTCCGCATTGCCCCGCTACGCCCACTATGCCCGGGGTTAGTGATATGTTCATTCAACACCGTTGTCACCAGAAATTCCATCAGGTTCTGGCGAGCTATTGTTACTTCTGCTGCGCTGTCTAGCATCGTCAGAGCCCAATCCCCGTTCAGAAGTTCAGTCCTCAGTAGCTTGGGTATTCCTTTTTTTAAGTCCTGCTGCTTTCTTCTTCTTAAATTTAGGTTTTGATTTTGGTTTATCTTCTTTTTTGATATTATAGTCTGAAGTACGATGTGTGTCTCTTGGCTTTGTTCGTTCTTCTGATCTGTGTTCTGACCATCCTTCCCTCTCTGAGTTTTTTGATGAACCCTGAAAGGAACGAAAGGAGCGTGTATCAGTATCCTGATACCTGTCAGGTTCTTCAATATTATCACGATTTCTATGGTTATACCTCCTTTTGGAGGGCTCTGGCTGAAGAGACCCACCCCTTGATTGTGATCTATTCTGTTTTTGTTTTTTTTGTTTGTTATCATCCCCTTCCTTTTTTGAAGAATCAGGTGCTTGCTTGGTGTTATCCTTTCAGGACTACCCATTACTTGTGGTTTCATAGCTCTGGCTCCCAAATTATCTCTACCTAATTCGGCGAATGTATCTTCAATAATTCTTGGTAATTCTTGCTTCTGTTGTACAGGAGTGCATTCCCACAGGCGTTGGCACATAGCCACCGCTGCTGCCTCCCCTTTTATGTTTGCTAACATAATTGCAGATACCTGGGAAAAATTGCCCAATAATTTCATCCCTAAGTTCAGAGCCGGTTCTGCTCCCTACTCATTCTGTATTTGTCCTATACTTCTGGTATTACTGCTATTGAAGGGATACCATGAGTTCTGGAATAGATGGCAGCGAAAACTGTACCCCAAGTGGTGCAATCCTCTATCGGGGGAGCTATTCCCATTGGGAAGCAAATTGTCAATATTCTGTGTTTTTCTTGTGGGCCTGTGTGTGGAAACACTGCCTCTAACTGTGCTATTTTCTGAGCTATCCAGAATGGCATTTGCTCACGTTTAGTGGGCATTCTTCCCATAACTGCGCTCAGTGTTTGTGGGGTAATTTTAGTTGCAGTTCCTTGCAGTTGACCTGCTGTGATAATTTTTATTGGTTGAAGTGTAAGTGTTCTCATAACAAACTGTGTCAGATTTCTGTAAAGTTTTATTATTTCTTTGTGAAGTGGACGTAAGTCTGCGATTGGCAATGTGTCAACATCTGGATGCGGTGTGTAAGCCGCTAAGACCAGTCAAGTCGCTCCGTCCCTGCTGAGCGGACCGAGTCTCACTTTTTCTGTGATGTGTGGGAGGGCACCTTTAAATAAGTTTATATGCGCCTGGTAACTGAGCGGAACTTCAATGTCCTCGTATGGACAATATTCTTCTGGTGTTTCATCCGGGGTGTAAGTATGAAATGTATTTGAGCGTGCATCTGCAGGTGGGAATTTAACCCAAAAATAGAATACCTCTGTCCTGAATGACTCGGTTGCCTCAATCACGAATGTTACAGTTCTACCTGATGCTGAGACTCCAAACTCTGCTAGTTGTAAAGTAAGTGCATTTCTGACTTTTTCTGAAATGTTTATAGTACCTTCCTGTTCCACCTCCCATGCTACATTTGCTTGTAACGCAGCGTTCTGTTCGACAGACATTGTTGAAAGGATTTCAAGGCAAATGAAATAAGGTTTTATGCACAATGTAGGGAACTAGTATCCTTCAAGCTTGAATAAACTTACAGCCAAAACATAGGATATGCCTAATCAGCTGTGGCGGATTTTTCCCTTCCCACTCCAGATGTCTCTGGGTAGATGTGAGTAGGGGTCTCTGAGAAAAGCACGACTGAACTACTCACATTTGACCATAAAATAAGAACCAAACCAACGCTGTCGGCGCCATGTCATGTAGTTCCTACAAATCTATATAGGATCTGGCAACTATCAAACACGACAACTCTGACCCCTCAGGGATCGTGGAAACAGTGTAGTACTTTTCGCTCAGTCACTCATGCTAACTTTGTCTCAGAGAGATACACAGAATAAACAGTGGGGACGTTTTCAATAAATATTTATTGAACCAGCATCATTCTAGTATAAAATACGTGTGCTGCAACAACCATGAGACAGAAACAGATATATACGGTTATAAGCACCAGTAGAGTAAAGAAAAGGTAGAATTCTACCAAAGTGCTAAAACAATGAATATATGCAGGCATGTGAATACATGACAGTAATAATGCGCACTCCTACAATGCAACCCTAACTAGATGTACCTAAGTATACCTAGTGTACCTAGCATGTGTGTAGGTGTAAAGCCAAGATTCCCCTTAGGATAGAGCCAACCCCATTACCTGATGTGGAAGAGAGAAGGACCCGGTCTTGGTCTCGAGATAGACACCCCGCGAGGGATGTCAGACCACTGTGTGCTGGAGTTTCTGCGTGCAGGAACCTCAGCAGCTCGTGTCAGCATGAAAGTCTTTCTCCTCTGGTTTGCCCAGCGAAGATGTAGTGCTTATATACCCAAAAGGTACCCTCATGGGTTCTACCTAGAAGTGTACTATGGGCATGTCGGACTAGGATGACGATAGAGGTGACCCTTATACAGAGTTATTATGCAGAAGACGGTAATCCTGCTGTGATACTGAGAATCCTCATGCATAATACGTGAGGCTAGTTTTCGGAGAACACCACACAACAGTCATGTAGCACCTAACTAGGTAAAAGGTCAGCATCAGACCCGTTATGTAGAACAATGATAGGACAGATGTAGGTAAAAGGTTGTGTAACTACCTAGGCCTATATTGGGGTACATTGGAGTTCATAACAACTCCTGACCCTTACAGGGGAAGATGCAGGGTCTTATGACCTCATAAAGAATACTCTCATTGAGGGCTTTGGACTCACAACTGAGGAATATAGGATTAGATTCAGGGGGGTTCACAAAACCCCAAACCAATCCTGGATTGACTTTGTAGATTACTCAGTTAAGACACTAGATGGATGGTTAACTGGAAATAATGTGCATGATTTCAATGGACTTTACAATCTTTTTATGAAAGAACATATTTTGAGTAATTGCACTAATGAGAAGTTACATCGACATCTGGTAGACGTAGATCTAATTTCTCCCCAAGAATTGGGAAAGAAGGCCGATCACTAGGTCAAGACTACAAAAACAGCCACTGGGGGTGACCAAAAGAAAGGGGTTACCAAACCTCCCAAGGGGAAAGGGGGTGAGAACCCCAAAGACAAAAAGCCAGAGTCTTCTAAAGGGCCCCAAAAACCTGCTCAGTGGGGTGGGTCCCAAAACTCTGCCCAGTCCAATGGTAGGTACAAAGGGAAGAACTTTGATCCCCAGAACACCTGGTGCTTAAACTGTAAGAAGTTGGGACACTTAACTGGAGATGCTACTTGTCCTAACAAGAAGCCCCCTAGTTCTCCTCCAGTTAGTACTGGTGTAGCCAATTTCCAGATGGGATCAACAGTGTGCCCAGAGCAAATCAGGGTTCACAATGAAGCAGTTCTAGTCACTGAGGGTCAAGTTGAGTTTGCCACTTAAGCTGTGTGGCTTTCCAACTTAAAGAAGTATTTACAGTACCCCTGGATAAATGAGACTAGGATAGACACCCTGAGGGATACAGGTGCCAGTGTCACCATGGCTAGAGATGAACTGGTTTCCCCAGAGCAATACCTGATTTGAAAATCTTATCCGCTCACCAACGCTGACAATGTTACTACTAACCATGCCATGGCTATAGTAACATTAGACTGGGGGGGGAGGTTACTGGCCTGAAACAGGTAGTGGTCTCTCTAAAACATCCAGCTGCCTGTCTGCTTAGAAATGACCTGGACACCTCAGCATTGGCTAAGGTAGAGTTAAGAACCGACGCAGCAATGCTGGACATCCCTGAGATTGTGTATGTCAAGACTAGAGCACAGAGCCGAAAACAGTGTGAAAAAGAAGTGTTGGATCCTGAAAGAGTGGCCCAACCTTCTAAGAGGAAAGGTAAGAAAACTGGGAAACCAGCTTCTGAACAGCAAAACAATCAGGCCCCTCTTCTCAGAGGGAACTGAGCCCATGGAACTTAACCCTTACCAGGTTGAGCTCTGAGGCCCAGGGGGACCCACTAAGGGATAAGCTGTGCCTTAGACAGCCGACCTGTCTAACTCTTGAAAGCCTGAGGCAGCAAGCTGCTGCACAGGAAAAGGGAGATGTCAGCGGGACCCACAGAGCCTATTGGGAGGAGGGACTCCTGTATACTGAGGCCTGGGACCCCAATCCTGGTGCCACTAGGAGAGTGGTAGTGCCTCAAATGTACAGAGAGTTTTTACTCACTTTGGCTCATGACATCCCCTTAGCTGGGCATCTTGGCCAAACCAAGACTTGGGAAAGGCTAGTGAGCCACTTTTACTGGCCCCAGATGTCCCAGAAAGTAAAGGAGTTTGTAAGCTCCTGTGTCACCTGTCAAGCCAGTGGCAAAACAGGTGGACATCCAAAGGCCCCCTTAATTCCACTACCAGTGGTTGGAGTTCCCTTTGAGATGGTAGGTGTGGACATAGTGGGTCCACTTGAACCTCCCACAGCCTCAGGAAACAAATTTATACTGATGGTAGTCGATCATGCCACCAGGTCATGAAGCAATTCCCCTTAGGACTACTACAGCTCCTGCAGTAGCCAAGGCCCTCATTGGTGTATTCACCAGGGTAGGGTTTCCTAAGGAGGTGGTGTTAGACAGAGGGTCAAACCTCATGTCTGCATACCTCAAACACATGTGGAAAGAGTGTGGAGTGCAGTACAATGTTACTACCCTCTATCACCCACAAACCAATGGTCTTGTTGAAAGGTTCTACAAGACATTGAAGGGCATGATCATGGGGCTCCCTGAAAAACTCAAAAGGAGATGGGACGTCCTCTTGCCATGCCTGCTTTTCAACTACAGGGAGGTGCCGCAGAGGGGAGTAGGGTTTTCCCCCTTTGAACTTCTGTTTGGCCATCCTGTTAGGGGACCACTCTGTCTGGTTAAAGTGGGTTGGAAGAAGCCTCTCCAAGATCCCAAACAGGATATTGTAGACTATGTACTAGGCCTACTAGGCCTAAGGTCCAGAATGGCAGAGTACATGGAAAAGGTTTCAAAAATCTTGAGGCCAGCCAGGAGCTCCAGAAGCACTGGTATGACCAAAAAGCTGCACTGGTGGAATTCCAACCAGGGCAAAAGGTGTGGGTTTTGGAGTCTGTGGAACCAAGGGCCCTCTAGGACAAATGGAGTGGCCCTTACCCCATCTTAGAAAAGAAAAGTGAGGTCACCTACTTGGTGGACCTGGGCACAAACAGGACCCCCAAAAGGGTGATCCATGTGAACCGCCTAAAGCTTTTCGATGATAGGGCTGACATAACCATGTTGATGGTTACTGATGAGGAGCAGGAGACAGAGAGTGAACCTCTCCCTGACGTCCTCTCTTACAGCCCCAAAGATGGGTAGCGGAGGGAGTTGTCTATTCAGACACCCTTACTGCCCAACAACAGGCTGACTGTAAGCAAGTATTACAGCAGTATGCTACGCTCTCCTCCTTGTCCCTGGTCAGACAAACTGGTGTACCCATGATGTGGACACTAAGGACAGTGTACCTGTCAAAAACAAAATGTATCAACAGTCTGATCAAGTTAAAGAGAGCATCAAATCTGAGGTCAGCAAGATGCTTGAGTTAGGGGTGATTGATCCCTCTGAGAGCCCCCGGGCCAGCCCAGTGTTCCTAGTCCACAAACCTCATTCACAGGGTGGAAAGAGAGAAATGAGGTTCTGTGTGGACTATAGAGGAGTCAACTCTGTCAGAAAGACAGATTCTCACCCCATCCCAAGAGCTGATGAGTTGATAGACAAATTGGGTGCAGTCAAATTGCTTAGTACCTTTTTACTTAACTGCAGGGTACTGGCAGATTGGCATGGCCCAAGGAGCCAAAGAAAAAAACAGCATTCTCCACACCTGATGGGCATTATCAGTTTACTGTTATGCCCTTTGGTTTAAAGATTTCCCCTGCCACCTTCCAAAGGTTGGTGAACCAAGTCCTTGCTGGATTGGAGGCCTTTAGTGAAGCATATCTTGATACTGCTGTCTTTAGCTCCACCTGGCAGGATAACCTGATTTATCTGGGGATGGGTTTAAAAGCACTGCAAACTGCAGGCCTAACTATCAAGGCATCCAAATGCCAGATAGGGCAGGGAACAGTTGTATACTTAGGCCACCTTGTGTTTGGAGGCCAAGTGCAACCTTTACAACCCCAGATCCATGCCATCCTTCACTGGGAAGCCCTAACAACCCAGACTCAAGTCAGGGCTTTCCTTGGCTTGACTGGGTACTACAGGAGGTTTGTGAAAGGGTATGGGTCCACAGTGACCCCCCTCACAAAACTCACCTCCAAGAAGATGCCCAAAAAGGTAAACTGGACAGTTAGCTGTCAAAAAGCTTTTGACACCCTGAAAGAGGCAATGTGCTCAGCACCGATTCTCAAATCTCCAGACTACACCAAGCAGTTCATTGTGCAGACTGATGCCTCTGAGCTGGGGATAGGAGCGGTCCTATACCAGACCAATAATGAAGGCCAAGACCAGCCTGTTGCTTTTATAAGCAGGAGGTTACTCCCCACTGAGCAGTGTTTGAGTGCCATTGAGAGGGTGGACTTTGCTATGGTTTGGTCCCTGAAAAAGATGAGGCCATACTTATTTGGCACTCACTTTACAGTTCAAACTGACCACAGATCTCTCAAATGGCTAATGCAAATGAAAGGTGAAAATCCTAAACTTTTGTGGTGGTCCATCTCCCTACAGGGAATGGACTTTACAGTGGAACTTAGACCTGGGACTGCCCATGCCAATGCAGATGGACTTTCCAGGTTCTTCCACTTAGACAATGAAGACTCTCTAGGGAAAGGATAGTCTCATTATCTTTTGTTCTGGGGGGAGGTGGGTGCAGGAAAGTGCCCCTTTTGGAATGGTTGCCCCCCACTTTTTGCGTAATGTTGATGTACTTTGACTGAGTGTGCCTGGGGTTCTGGCCAACCAGGTACCCAGGGCCTATGTTCTTTCCCCCAACTGTACTGTTGCAAAACCCTATTGGCAACTCTCTTGCCACATGTTAGTCCCTTGTAAAAGGTACCACAGATACCAGGGGGACTGTGACCAGGGAAGGCCTCTAAGAGCTGCAGCACTTATTGTGCCGCCCTTAAAGGCCCTGTACCTTTACACACAAACACTGCCATTGCAGGCTGCATGTTTTGGTGCAGAACAAGTGAAGAGTCGACATAGCACACATCCCTGTGTGCCATGCCCACAATCCACTTCCCTGGCATAGGCAAGCCACCCCACTAGCTGGGTGCACAATACCAGTGGTGAGAGTACCGGTGCATGAGCCCTGTACCACTACAGTGTCTAAGTCAATTCTTAGACATTGTAAGTGCAGTAATGCCATAAAGAGTATATGGTCTGGGAGTTTGTCATTATGAACTCAACAGCACCATAATGGCTTTACTGCAAACTGGGAGGATTGGTATCAAACTTCTTAGCAGAATAAACCCACACTGATGCCAGAGTGGAATTTACTAAAAAATGCACTCAGAGGGCACTTAGAGATGCTCCCTGAAAAACAATCTAACTCTAGTGTTCTGGGTAAGTGGCTGCTCGCCGGCTGCCACCACCAGACATGTTTCTGGAACCCTGGGTCAAGATCCTGCAGCTCTCAGGGGCCTGAAACAAAGCACATCCTGGGTCAATATGCCAAGCCTTCTCCCCCAGGATGGGTGGGTCCACAAAGGGGAAGCTTCAAAGGTTTGCTGCCTTTGTGAGCTACCCCAGCCATTTGCTGCTCCCAGCAACTGGCCCCGACCGGTTCTGACTTCCACTTTGGGCGGGAGAAGCGGTGGGAAAACCAAGTTAAGAGGAGAGGTGTGCCCACCTTTGCCAACCCCACCCCTCAGATGGGGAAGGTGAGGTGAAGCACAACTTTCAGTCCCCGCCATCTTGAAGTTGGGGGGACCCAGCCAACCAGAGTGAGGATTATGCCCCCCCTCCCACTGGAGGGTGGCATAATAGGAGTGTACCCACTTAAAGGAAGGGACCCATTGGTCCCAACCTGTACCTACCTGTAACACCCCTAAATTTAGTATTTAGGGGCAACCCTGAACCTTGCCTCCTCAGACAAGAAGAAACAAGAAGAAGAAGGACCAAAGAGCCGTGCTGAAGAAGAAGAGGAGGACACCAACTGACTTGGCCCCAGTCCTACCGGCCTGTCCTGACCTCAACCAACTACAGCGAAATCCTGGTGTGTCCTGCAGTCAGCAGCCCCCAAGAACCTGCTCAAGACCAACTGAATCTGACTCCAGATGACTCTGTGAGTCCACAGAGATCCACCCTCAGATAGTTTCAAATGCCATGTCCTCCCAGATTGAGTATGTTTCCTACAATGGTGGGAAAAACACACAGTGTTTTTAAATACCCTCACACACCAAAAGGGCCCTTGGTGTCATGCTTCATCATGGGGGTCTTCCCGCCCCTCTACGGGACGGGGCGTGCTACGACCCTACGGTTACACGGGAGCACTGTTGTCATGAAAAGACTGTGTCGTGTAGGAATGTGAGTGGAAGGGTCAGGGGTGAATAGAAAAGTGAGGTTAAAAAATACCTGGCTCGGCGGTTTAGAAAATAAATTTTTAATATACCTTTGAGCTGGTATTGTTAAAAGAGTGGGGACGGAGGTGTATTTGCCTCAATGAGCTATGCCTCCAAGGTCAACATGTTTCGAAGCCCCCCTGGCTTCTTCTTCAGGACTTAACAGATCCCTTCTACACTCACTTAATATGTGGTGTGTTTTTAACCTAATCCTCTCTAATAAAGTGTGGGTGAGAGTAAATGAACAGTGCATGCAAATATTTAATGCACATATACGATACCTAAATAGGTATCTGTCATCGTTATCTGGAAGAAAAACGGCATTTATACATATACATTAAAAATTAAAAAGCGGAAAAAACACCATCCATCGTGATAAGATAGTGACCTAAAGGAAATGAAATGAGTGAACATTTACTCCTTATCGTTAATTCACAGTGCAGTTTGATGGTGATGTGTCCCGCTATTAATCAGAGGAAAAAGACATTTAATGACAGACTCACACACATGAAACATAAAACACACACTCTATGAACAAGGACCCGGTCTAATTGGTCCATAAGGTATTGTCATGTCTGTCCAAAAGAAACTCGTGGTTATAAGGAGTTATCTGAGGAAAAAGTGTATCTCGGTAGGAAAAAGATAACCTACTTGATTTCAAAAGTAAACGTGACCCATGAGCCTGTAATGGGTGGGAGGGGTGCCTATAGTAGCAACCTAGAGAAAATAGAGAGGTAAATTTGTTTCTGAAGTGATTGTCTCAACCAGAAACAACCACTCGACAGCATGTCTGACCCCCGGCTGTGCCGTACTCACTGCTCCTGGGACACTGCCCCGCCGTGTCTGGCCTCCCCGCGGCTCCGCTGGACAATGGAGTACCTGCAGGGAGGATCTTAAATACGACTCCTAATTGTTGCTTCCGCCCTAGATAGAGGGCGTGATAGATAACACCTGTGTAGCCCCTAATTGCTTCGTAGTGTGGAGCGCTGACCTCTGAAATCTCAAGGGAGGTGATTGCGGTGCCGTGCGTGTTGCGCTGCGTAGCCACGTATAGTAGCGTCTCCGTGATGTTGCCGGAAAAGGAATCCGGAAAAGGCTAGAAGAAAGGTTAACACTAGTCTGCCAAACTACTTGCTATGGTTGTGAAACACAAATATACCGATCTATATAAGAAATCGGCATTTGAACGATATTTTATGAATACATGTGAACGAAGGATTTATATAAAGAAATCGGCATTAGAACGATATTTTATGAATACACGTGGTGCATATTAATTATTGGATCCTCACATGAGTAGTGATCCTGTAAGATATTCCAAAAAATAGGTATATCGATCAGGTATATTAATAGGGGTCTTTACACAACGATTTTGAGAAATCGGCATTTGAACGATATTTATGCATACATGTTGTGCACATTAATTATTGAATGCTCACATGAGTGGTGTTCCTGTAAGATATTCAAAAAATAGGTATATCAATCAGGAACATTAACATGGGTCTTTACACATCAATGTAGGAAGACAAGGAGGGTTATTCAAATTAAGAAAAAATCCTACCAATAGGAACTTTCTCTTAACCCCTTGAGTTTAAAAAATGGGGTTAAGAAGGTGAAATAAAACCAGTTATAACTGATAAATAGAAACTGGGGGTTCCCAAAAAAATAGGGTTTTAGGTAAAAAGTAGATGTCAGAGGGCCCCTCCCAAGAAATGGGAGAGCGGTGTGTCCGTACCTCACTAAGTACCAGACAAACTAAATGGTCAAAAAAGGCCGTGGTAGTGTCTATCACGAGCCTTGGTGGATTGGTAGGCACATGGATCCTATTCTGGAAGTGAAGATAAAGTAGGGCACTTCTTACGTGAGCTGATTCCATGGTATTTCATCATTCAGCCCGTCGATGTGTGTTCCAAGACGGAACACCCAACGTTGTTCTTTCTCAAATAAGCCATTCTCACTATTTAGTTGTTCAATCACGGTCCATTTCAAGTCCCCCATTCCGTGCACATGGGTTAGGTAGTGGGTCGACATCTTAGTTGTGCTCTTTTTGCAACGGATGTTGCTCCTATGCTCCCCAATGCGAACTTTGACAGGTCTCTTGGTCATTCCTATGTATTCCAGGCCACATGGGCAGGTGATCATATAAACAACGTTTTTGCTGTTGCAATTCGTGAAGCCTCTTTGCTCCCATTCGCTTCCATTCCTGAATCTCAAAAACCTACTCTTGCAGGTCAGATGGCAAGTGCTGCAATTGCCACACGGATGATGACCCAATACTGGTGACAATAGTGGGCCTATCAATCTTGTTGGTGCAGGTACCCTAGGTCTGGTATGGACCAGCATGTCTTTCAGGTTCCTCCCCCTTTTATGGGCAAACATAGGTTTAGGGAAGTTCAGTTGACAACTGTTAAGGAGTCTCCAGTGCTTATTAACAATCTTAGCGATCTGATTTGAATGGGTATTGAAAGTGGTGACACAAATGGGGCGTTCCTCCTGTTTGACTGCCACCCTGTCCTCCAACAGTGACTCTCTATTGTTGTTTCTGGCCCTCTTCATAGCTTTATCAACAACCTTTTTGGGATAATTGCGTTTTAGGAGTTTTGTTTGTAGGTCAGATGCCTGACTCCTGTAATCACGTAATTCCGTACAGTTCCTCCGTAGGCGGAGAAATTGTCCGTAGGGCAGATTCTCTCTCAGATGGCGGGGATGGAAACTATTATACAGCAATAGACAGTTCTTTGCTGTCGGCTTGAAGTGTGTTGTAGTTTTCAAAAACCCCTCCTCTGGATAAATGTTGAGATCCAGAAATACCAAGTTGTTTCTTGAGGTGGTATTGGTAAATTTCAGAAAGTTGTTCTGTTCATTCAGCCATGCCACAAAAGCTTCCTTGGATGCAATGTCCCCTTCCCAAATCACCAGTATATCGTCAATATACCGTTTCCAAATCCTTATGTTCCGATAGAAGGGGTTGTTGATGTTCAAAATTTTCTTGGACTCAAGGTGATGCACGTAGAGACCAGCTAGACTGGGAGCAAAAGTGCTCCCCATGCTGGTCCCGTGTTTCTGTAGATAGTAGGTATCCTCGTACATGAAGTAGTTTCTCATGAGTGCTAATGAAACGCACTCCATAACCACATTTCGTGGTGTTTGGTATTGCCATTCAGTGGAGAACAATACTTCCTCAATAATGGCCAATGTCTCATCATGGGGTAGGCTTGTATAGAGACTCTCCACATCGAGTCCTATGAGGAGGTTCTTATCAGGGTCAAACTCAATATCTTTGAGTAGTTGTAGTACCGCCTTGGTATCTTTCAGGTAAGTATCTGTTGCTTGGACCATGGGACGGAGAAACGCGTCTGCAAATTTTGACAAAGGTTCCAAAATGGAGTCTAATCCCGAAACAATAGGGCGTCCTGGTGGTTGCCCAAGATTCTTGTGAATCTTGGGTATAGTATAGAAGTATGGCACCCTAGGCGATTTCTTAGTAAGGAATTCCGCCTCTTTTTTAGATATCCAATTATGGACCCCCGCCTCCTCTACCATGGTGGCTATCTGAATTCTAATGGATTCCGTGGGATCGGCACGGATGATCTCGTAGTTCCTGTGATCATCGAGGAGTTTCCTGCATTCATTATTATAGGCGGCGCCTTAAGCCTGAATCCGAGTGGCCCAACACCCTAAGGAGCTCCCCCAGGTGATCCTAGACTGGGTTGCAGCGACCCCATAACCCCCACAAGCTTCCAACCCGAGCCTGCAGCCCTTGTCTGGGAGGTCCCTCCAACCGCGACCGAAGGCAACACCCCGACCATCTCTCTGACCGAAGCGGTCCAAGGAGCCCCACAGCGACTGCTCAGCCAACTCCGTCTGCGAGCACTTGCAGCCCCAAGGATTCAACTCCCAAAGACCCCATTTGCTGCCCCGGTCGCTGACCACCTCTCAGAAATCCCCGACCGAATATGCCGCTTGGACCAAGACCAACGGTCTCCACTGAAAAGTCCTGGGATTCCTGATGACCGCATGCTACACCTCTGTGCTGCTGGCGGTGTAGTGCTTGTGTTGGCCATTGGGGCCTTCAGTGCTAACCTCGACACCGGGAGCTTTTTGTTCCATCAACCAGGTGGCCTGCGCTTCGGAAATCCCCAAACCAACAAACATGCTTAGCCCGTTGGCTAACGTGTGGTCCCAGCACTCTTCACCCGGCCGCCTCTGTGCCACTGGTGGTGCGAACCAAGTGTCCATCTACCGCTGTGGCACCTAAAGTGTGTGCCACGTCTGTGACCCCCCTTTTACTGCATGTCAGTCACCCCTAAGGTAGGCCCTAGCTAGCCCTATGGGTAGGGTGCATTGTAGGTAAAAGGTAGGACATGTACCTTTAGTGTGTGACATGTCCTGGTAGTGACAAACAGCCATTTTGGTTTCTCACTGCTGTGAGGCTGCCCTCTTATAGGAATGCATTGGGGATTCCCTGATAAGTGTTTCAGTGGTAATTCCTGATATGAGAGGAGCAGTGTGGTCAAGTTTGGTATGTTTGGAATAGTAATAATAAATGCCAAGCAATGGTGTGCGCAGATTTATTATCACTATTTTAGAAATTCCACTTTTAGAAGTGTTTGCTTTGTCCGCCCTAAGTTGGCAGGGTATGCCCAGATGTGGGTCCCTTGCTCACTTTGCCACTGGATTCAAGCTAGCCTGGCTGATGAAGGGTGTTACCCAGAAACCGGTCCCAGGATGCTTGTTTCCAGTTCAGGGAAGACCTGGCTTGGCAGTTCGGGCTGGACTGTTCCCATGAGGCACAGGGTCAAGACTGATTTGCATACAGCTGGGTCTGAACTGAGGTGACGAAGTGAGCTAAAGAATGATGATGGATTCAACCCAGATCTGTGACTGGGGGTGAGTCTCTGAAAAGTTTCAGCACTCCGTCCATCATCTCCTTGTGTTTGCTTTGTCCGCCCTAAGTTGGCAGGGTATGCCCAGACGTGGGTCCCTTGTTCACTTTGCCACTGGATTCAAGCAAGCCTGGCTGATGAAGGGTGTTACCCAGAAACCGGTCCCAGGATGCTTGTTTCCGGTTCAGGGAAGACCTGGCTTGGCAGTTCGGGCTGGACTGTTCCCATGAGGCACAGGGTCAAGACTGATTTCATATAGCTGGGTCTGACCTGAGGTGGTGAAGTGAGCTAAAGAATGATGATGGATTCAACCCAGATCTGTGACTGGGGGTGAGTGTCTGAAAAGTTTCAGCACTCCGTCCATCTTCTCCTTGTGTTTACTTTTAGAAGTTGGCATTTCTGTGTGCTATGTGTCTGCCTGCCTGATGTGTATTGCATGTCTGGATCTAGAGTGACAGGGTCTGGTGAGGTGTGTGGCTCCAGGGAGGGCAGGGTGAGTCAGTGCTAGGCTGAATAGGAGACCTGCATTTGGAGTAGTGGGAGGAGTAGTCCCCTGCCCCTGAATAGGTCTGTGCCTGCCTAGGTGAATGTTGGCTCCGCCCCCCTGTGGTGTGTCTGAGGACCGAGCCCCATCTGACAAAGGAGGGTGGAAGCCTAGTAAACAGAGGGCTTTAACACCCCCCAGAACCAGTTGAGGCTGGTTCCCCCAAGCCCTGTGCCAGGGCAGAACAAAGGAAAAATGTCAGATAAATATTGGGGCTGTGACCCCATAAAGGTGTGCTTCCTTGTGCTGTTTTTGGGGTGCTGCTTGCTGGGCCCCAGGAGGAACCACCACGAGGGACTGCCCCTCTGCTGGAGGGCCCTGTGCGCTGGCCTGCCTGGGCCCAGCTGTGCCCCTCTGAATTCCTGGCTTCTAGCACCTTGTGAGCGCTGCACCGTTCTTCTTGGTGGCCCCAGGACAGGAAGAGTGCGGGTGCCCTGCAGCGCGAGGCTGCGACGTGTCTGGAGGGAATTTCGGCATGGGGATTCCCCCGTGCTTCCAGGTGAAGCAGGAGCCTACCCCGCATTTATGCTTTTGAAATGAAGTGGGACCCCACCCCGCCTTTTGGGTGCCTCCTAAAACGGAGCGGGAGCCAACCCCGCATCTTTGTGTGCAGAGCGAAGCCGCCGCCACCAGCGACCTGGAAGCCAGGCGCCTGCTGCCTGACTGTGGGCGGGGCCAGGAGAGGGAAGCAGACGGCCAGCCAAAGAGAAGGCAGCGCGACGCGGCAACCAGGCAGACCGTGCCTGGAGGAAGGCGGGGCCCCCGTGTGCCGGTGGGAGCCCCGCAGGTTGCAAAAGGAGTCGAAGCCTTGTGGGCTCCATTTCCTCCTTGAGGAGAAAGAGGCAAGCCCCCGTGGAGTGACGGCCCCCGTGAGGAGACCGGAGGAGTCTACAAAGAGCCCGGTGAGTGGGGCTGAAAGTGAGCCTTTCTCCTTGGTGCCTGGTCGTGGCACCAGACGAGTCCCCGTGAATGGGGACCTACCGAGGCACATTGTCGGTGCCTGGAGCCAGCAACGATCTGTCCCGGTGAGTGGGGACAGCGCGTGGAGCAGTGTTGACGCTCCCAGAGCAGTGGTGGGGCTAAGCGAGTGGCACCGGGAGGAGCCCAGTGAACGGGGCTCCCTGAGGCACTGGTAGTGCCAGTGCTGATTTCTTTTTGGGCGCAGTGTAGTGCCGTGAGCGGCACCGGGAGGGTCCCATTAAAGGGGACTCTTCAGGCACAGTTGGTGCCAGTGCTCATTTTACCACAGCTGCACCGCGAGAGCGCAGGCAGCTGCAACGTGGGGGCCAGTTCTTTATTTTGGTGATAATGAGGAAGGGGTGAGTTGCACCTCCTGCCCCTAGTGCGCTACGCACATTGCTTTTGCTGCCAAGGCAGCCAGAGGGCCGTGGAAGGTCCTATCATTGAGAGCCCTGACTTTCGGGACAAAGGGCATTTGAGCCTCACAGAAGGCCAGTTGGCCTGGGGTCATTTTGGGTACCTGTGTGTACTGGTAGGGCGCAAGGCCCTAAAGGAAGGCATAATGCGTTTATGCTAAAGGTGATGTATGCACCTGGGGAGTGCACTTTAGTAACACTCCCCAGTTACTAAAGTGCACTCCTAAATGTGATTTATGCACAATGTGTTGATGCCTAATGGCATGCTATGATGTTTATGCATAATTTGTTTCCAGAGTACAGTATTTTACCAGTAGTTACTGGTTGTGTTATTTTTACTACTTGTGTTTGGTGATGGTTCTGACAGTGGCCAGATAGGCCCTGTCATGTATATAATCCCCTGTGAATTTCTACCTGGTGCCAGTTGGCACAGTGTATATTGTGTGATTATGATTCTAATGTGTTTATGATAATACAAAGGCTATTTTTTAATTAACCTTGTGTGGAGTTTCTTTTGTGGTGTGCCTAGTGTGTCGCTGCTGTGTGTGTGTGTGTTGTGTAAACGCTTTACACATTGCCTCTGGGATAAGCCTGACTGTTCGTGCCAAGCTACCAAGGAGGTGAGCAGGGGTTATCTTCAGCGTGTAACTCCCTTGCCCTGACTAGAGTGGTGGTTTCTGCCTGGCTTAGGCGCATGCCCTAGCCAACCAGAAATCCCATTTCTAACATTGGTTGTCAGCGGTGAGGATAGGACTTGAGTTTGCGCAGTACCACAGCGACAACTGGTTGCACTACAAACTCTGCATTTAGATAATCACATGTTTGGGGATTATTTTTCCTGAGATTTATTTCTCCTCAAAAGTGTCATTTTTAAATTGTGTTTTCTGCTCTTCTAAAATTTTGGTGACACCCCTAAAGTGTCAGTCATGTCTCACCTCGGTGATCCAGCAGTTATTGTGACAGAAAGTGCATTTAATTTAAGGATGTTGCGTAAATATACTGTGAAGGACTTAAAGAGGTTCTGTCAGGATCATGGGTGTCAGGTGCATAAGTCCGCCAGGAAGGAGGAACTGCAGGAGGCCTTGTTGGCCTGTTGGACATCCCAAAACCGGGTGAGGGAGGAGTCTGGGAGGGAGGACCCCGAGATCAGTGAGGTCTCTGAGAGGGAGGGTCCCCAACCAGCACCCCCAGGGGGCAGTGGCCCTGGAGAGTTTGAGCAGGAGGGAGAAAATGACAGGGCAGGGACGCCAGTAGGTAGTGAGGACCCCATAGATAGGGAGTCCCTTGCTGGGTCCAGTGCCGGGGGCAGTGCCCCATCCCTTTCCCTGTCCCCAGAGGAGTGGGTAGATAGGAGGGAAGAAAGGGAGCATCAGCTGGCTTTGGAGAAGCTCAGGTTAGAGCATGCCAAAGAGATAGCGCAGCTGGGTGTGGAGGAGAAAAAGCTAGAGACTGAGAGGGTCTTAGCGCAGGAGAGGATGGCGGAGGCAGAGAGGGCCTTCGCCAGGGAGAAACTAGCTCTTGAGGAACCCTGAGGAAACCTGAGTGTAGTTTCAGTGGTCTGGATTCACCAGTGAGGGTGGGGTCCAGTGGTGGCAGCAATATGGAGTCCAGTGCAGGAAGTCCCACTCCCAGATCCCAGAGTATGGTGCCTGGTTCCCAGGAAGAGGGGTACAGGTTGAGGTTCAGGGGCAGTAGGAAACTGCTTCACCAGTCTTGGGGGGAGTTTGTGGATGAGTGTTGTGATGCACTGGAAGATTGGGTGATGGGTAGCACAGCAAATTATTTTGAAGGGCTGTTCAATCTGGTTGTCAGAGAGCACATGTTCAGTAATTGTTTTCCGGGGTTACGCCAACACCTGTTGGAGTGTGAGTTCTCTAATCCCAGGGAGTTTGCGCGGGAGGCAGACCTCTGGGTGAGTGCCAAAGGGTCTGAGGAGGCATTGAAGAGTGACCCTAAGAGGAGTGGCTCAGGTATTTCCCAGCCCAGAGTGGTGGGAAAGGTTCTTAGTAGCCCAGATGGGTCCCGGTGTGGTGGGAGGGGTGTAGGGACTCACGTCCTGTCTCTGCGGAGAAGGAGTGAGAATGGGATGCGTCCCAAGGTGCCCGAGACCCAGTCTCAGGGCCTGGAGGATTCCTTCGGGGAACACCAGGTAGGGAGCCTAGGCTGTACTGGTAGGCCATCCGTTGAGGGAGATCTCCTAGTGTCAGGAGAACTTGGAGTGTCTGTAATTAGACCTCCATCAGTTCTTGTGTCTGGCGGTGCCACTCCTAAGTGGAGGGTGCAGAAGTCCAGAGGAAGGGGTGAGAGGGGGAGAGAGTCCCCAGTGGAAGAACCAGTGGGTCAGGGGCCAGCCATAAGGGCTGAGCCTCCTAGAAGTGACCATGGTGACACCACTTCTGTTTTGGGGGATCTCCGCACACTGTCAGATGGACAGGGGTCGGGAGATCAGCGCCAGGCAGACTGTCACGCAACACATGAGGTATGTGTTACCCTTGGGGGGGCATGCGTGCTCCCCAGGAAGTCCTGGTGTGCCAGGCGGGTGCTCAGCCGCAGGGTTTAGTCCCTGGGTTGGGAGGCCAGGTTCAGGTTCTGCCTGACCTGGAGGGAAGGACATCTGTAAGCAGTGTCCTGACCAGTTTGTCTTCTAGGGGTACCACTCCAGGTGGGAGGGTGCAGAACTCTGGAAGGGGGTGCAGAGGGAGGGAGTCCTCGCCTCTGACCCCGGTTCAACCGCAGGGTTTAATCCCTGGGTTGGGAGGCCAGGTTCAGGGTCTGCCTGACCTGGAGGGAAGCACATCTGTAACCAGTGTCCCTACCGTTTTGTCTTCTGGGGGTACAACTCCAGGTGGGAGGGTGCAGTACTCTGGAAGGGGGTGCAGAGAGAGGGAGTCCTCTCCTCTGACCCCGGTGCAACCTGATGGTTTAGATCCTAGGTTGGGAGACCAGTTGCAGGAGAGAGGTCCTGAACTGGTGGGAGAGTTGTGTTCTGAGGGTGCTTCTCCTGGGAGGAGAGTGCGGAACCCCAGAAGGAGAGGTAACGGGAGGAGAGCCTCGCACGAGACCTCTGGTCAGCCTGAGGGTGCGGATCCTAGGTTGGAGGATCAGTGGCAGTTTAGAACTGCACTGATGAGGGGAAGAGTGGAGAATGGATACTATGTGCCAGGGGTTACTGCCCCCACTCTGTGAGAGGGCAAGGACCAGAGACATCTGGATGGCCTAGGGCCTGGTCCTGGCCACGGACAACTAGGGAGTACCAGTGGGGTAGCTTAGTTGGTCCTGGGAGCTTTGACAGAGGGAACCACCTGGGTTCAGTGAGGCGTAGAACTGGAGTGTGCCCCTGCAGTTGCAGGCCCGCGTCCGTGTTCTATCGCCCCAAGCAGAGAAGCCCATCAAGGTAATGATTGGTCTACCCTGGCTTTAGGCTGAAAGGGGGTTGTGTTGGACTTGGCCCTTTTTGCAGGGTATTTTACCAGTAGTTACTGGTTGTGTTATTTTTACTACTTGTGCTTGGTGATGGTTCTGACAGTGGCCCGATTGTCCCTGTCATGTATATAATCCCCTGTGAATTTCTACCTGGTGCCAGTTGGCACAGTGTATATTGTGTGATTATGATTCTAATGTGTTTATGATAATACAAAGGCTATTTTTTATATAACCTTGTGTGGAGTTTCTTTTGTGGTGTGCCTAGTGTGTCGCTGCTGTGTGTGTGTGTTGCGCAAACGCTTTACACATTGCCTCTGGGATAAGCCTGACTGCTCGTGCCAAGCTACCAAGGGGGTGAGCAGGGGTTATCTTCAGCGTGTAACTCCCTTGCCCTGACTAGAGTGGTGGTTTCTGCCTGGCTTAGGCGCATGCCTAGCCAACCAGAAATCCCATTTCTAACAACTACCCTCTGATAAAGCCCTACTGCTCACCCACACTACCACAAATAGAGAGTCAGTTATTATCTACTTTTACCTCAACCTACCCTTGGGGTTCCACTGGACTCTGTGCACACTATACTTTACTTTGGTATAGTATATGCAGAGCCAGCTTCCTACATTTGGCACGAGCAGTCAAGCTTATCTCAGAGGCAATGTGTAAAGCATTTTTACATACACACCCAATAACACATTGAAAACAATACAAAAGGAGTCCACGGCAGTTTAGAAAAATAGTATATATAGTTATCACTTTTCAAAGGTTAAACGAATGTAGTCCATAGAAATCTATGGATGTGTCTCTTTTAGCACAAAGTAACTTGGATGCGCCAAAATTCAAAAACAAAACAGGCGCAGGGGAGGTGAGGCGCCGGAAAAGCAACACAATGAATCGGATCCTCACTCCCAGAGAAGGTGATGCGTTGGTTCCTTACTGCCAAGAGCGGCGATGCGTCAGTTCCTTACTGCTATGCAGGGGAGGTAATGCGTGGGTTCCCTACTGTCAGGGGAGGTGATGCATTGGTTCCTTACAGGGAGGGGAGGTGATGTGTCAATCTCTGGACACACAGCCTCTGCTTCTTACTGCTGGGCAACGATGTAGACATTGGCGCCCAGGGACAATGCGCCAAAAATCTAGACCTTCAGGCCTATCTCAGAGGCAATGTGTAAAGTATTTGTAGATAACACACACAGTAACACAGTGAAAACACTACAAATGGATACCACACCAGTTTACAAAAATAAAGTATCTTTATTTATACCAAACAATACCAAAACAACCAGTTATTTATACCAAACAATACCAAAGCAACAAAAATCAAACATACAGAACTTAAAATATGACTTTTTAAAGGTTGCAAGCAATTCTGTCCCTAGAACTCTATGAATGCGGTGATTTTACACAAAGTACCTTAGGTGTGTCAAAGTGCACAAGGAAAAACAGCTGCCGGGGAAGGAAGCATTGGAAAACACAGCGGTGCGTCAATTCCTAAGTCCCTAGGGAGGCGATGCCTCAGTTCTGCTGCATGCAGGAGAAGTGTTGCATAGAATTCGGACTGTAAGGGGAAGCAATGCATCGAAATCCAAGACGGCTCTGGTCTGCGGGTGATGTGGTGGAAAACCTGGTGCACAGGTGCAATGCGTTGAAATCCAGATGCGCTGGAGTTCGATGCGGCAGAAACAAACAAGCACTGCGCCGATTTCTTCAGCCGCGGTCCCATGATGCATTGATTCTTTCAGCCGCACAGCAGGGCCTGGTTCAGAGTCAATGCAGGGGTCTGAGACTTAGGAGAAATGGTGCGCTGAACTCGGGCTGCGTCGATTTCTTTGGCCGCACGGTGGTTTTGTGTGAAAATTTCTCCCACACAGTGGTGCTGCATTACAAAAACAGGCGCTGGAAGGGCGAAACGTCGATTTCGAAGTCTTTAGCAGCAGGAACCACCTCCAAGGGCCCAGAACTGGAATTGGCACCACTTGGCAGGTCAGAACTCCCAGCAGGGAGCGCAAGGTAAGTGGTTTTATTTATTTATTTTACATTCCCTATCCCGTCGTTTGTCACTTTCACCCCCGTCCCGCCCACCACGCTTACCTGCACAGGCCGCCACTGCCACTAGTAGCATTGGATGTACAGGCCCTAGGCACACCATGTGCACTTTACTAGGGACTTACCAGTAAATCAAATATGCCAATCATGGAGAACCAATCAAAATTACAATTTACACAGGGAGCAATTGAACTTTAGCACTGATTAGCAGTGATAAAGTGCCCAGAGTACATAAACCAGCAAAAACAAAGTCCAGCATAACATAAAAAATACATACGGTAGAGGCAAAAAGACAGGGGAAACCATGCCAAGGATGCCAGGTCTAACATCTGTCCCCTCCAGCTGAAAGTAGGGAGAAGTATCCAACCTCCTGGGAGTTCTCATCACTAAGACAAAAGAATCTGGATAGACCATCAGCATTCACATGTTTTGTACCAGGGCGGTGTTCCACCGCAAAGTCTATCCCCTGTAGGGAAATGGACCACCTCAACAGTTTTGGATTCTCACCCGTCATCTGCATTAACTATCTCAGGGGTCTGTGGTCTCTCTGAACCCAGAAGTGAGTTCCAAACAAGTAGGGTCTAAGCTTCTTCAGTGCCCAGTCCATAGCAAAAGCTTATCTCTCAATTGCGCTCCACCTTTGTTCCTGTGGAAGTAACCTCCTGCTAATGAAGGCTACAGGTTGGTCTAGGCCCTCTTCATTTAGCTGTGTTAGAACTGCCCCCACACCATGCTCTGAAGCATCTGTCTGTACAATGAATTCCTTGAAGAACTCAGGCACCTTAAGCATGGGTGCCGTGCACATGGCAGCCTTTAGGGCATAAGAAGCAGTTTGACGCGCCTCAGTCCAGATCACTCTCCTGGGCGGCTTCCTAGAAGTCAGCTCAGTCAAGGGGACAACAATGGTGCCATACCCCTTGACAAATCTCCTGTAGTAACCGGTGAGACCTAAAAAGGCTCTCACCTCAGTCTGGGTCTTGGGGGCTCCCAAGCCAGAATCGTGTCAATCTTGGGTTGTGGGGGCTCCAGCTGGCCTCTTCCTACCTGGTGTCCCTAGCACACCACAAGACCCCTGCCCTATCTGGCACTTACTGGCCTTGATAGTAAGGCCTGCCTTCGGCAGGGCCTTCAACACTTCCCAGAGGTGGTGCAAGTGATCCTCCTAGCTGGAGCTGAACACTGCAATGTCATCCAGGTAGGCGGCGTAGAATCCTCCAGCCCAGCCAAGACCTGGTAGACCAACCTCTGAAAGGTGACAGGGGCGTTCTTCAACCCAAAGGGCATTACACAGAAATGGAAGTGCCCCTCTGGCGTTGAGAACGCTGAGCTCTCTTTGGCCCCATCGGTCAAGGAACTATGCCAGTTCCCAGACATTAAGTCAAACATACTGAGGAAGTTGGCAGCTCCCAGCCGATCTATGAGCTCATCAGCTCTGGGTATGGGGTTCGCGTCAGTCTTAGTGACAGTGTTGAGCCCACGGTAGTCCACATAGAACCACAGTTCAGTTGTAGCACCGGGTGCAGCAGCCTTTGGGACCAAGACCACTGGGCTGGCCCAAGGACTGTTGGAAGGCTCTATCTGTCAAGGCTGGGCTTTTCCGTTCATCATCCCACCCCCAGGCAGGGCTAAGACGAAAGAAACTGCTAAATTACCCGTGGAATCGGCTTCACCGATTCACTGTATAGAAGATAGTGCAGAATATTGCAGGCTGCATTTTTACTACTCAAGATGGCGGCCGCCAGTAGTTTTCCCCGTTTTAGAGTGTGGGTTCTAGTGTTTCATGATGAGAGAGAAGTGTTCAGGAGCTTGCGCTCGCGCGCCTGGCGCACTGCGCACTTCAACCGTCTTCCTGTGGAGAAAGCAGCGTTTCTGTTCTGCGCATTCTCCAGGCTAGAGTTTTCGTCAGGGAGTAGCGTTTTTAGAGCGTATCTCCGCCTGTCTTTTCTTACAGCAATTAGTGAGCATTACGGAGTAGTTTCTGACCTCACCCGCAGGTGATATTCACTTTCAGCAAAATAAACTGTCTTGGGCAGTGTCTCCGTGTTATCACTGACAAAAAAAAGGTTGTCGGAGGATTTCAAGAAGAAGGCAGTAAGTCACTTCATCTTTTTATGGCAATTTTCCAGCGCGCTACCTTGGTTTGCTAGCAAAGATACAAAAAAGAACAAACATCATTTTGGCAATATTCCAGCGCTAGTTCAGCATTGCGTGTGAGGAACTGAATGCAAAAGAAAAGATCATCTTGTGACAAGTCCCTGCGCGTTCACAGAGTTTGCTAGTGAGGTTTTTTGAGGCAAAGCAGACTCTTATAGAGATATTAAACCAGCGCCAATCTTGTTCTTTTATGAGGAATACAAAAGACACTTTAACAAGACTTTAATGTGAGTTAAGCTACTGAAAATATAAGGAAGTGGCTCAATTGAAAGACAGCTAGAGCAGCTTCAGTCAGACTCTTTTAAATTACCTAGTATCAACTTAGTGTATGTAGAAATATATATATATATATATATTCACTGAAAAAACCATAGGTTTTAGGGAAAGTTATAGTTAGTTGGACATTGCACTCGTACAAAACCCGTGAAATTCCCCCGTTATAGTTAGTTCAGCTAACTATAACTCGCGCCCCCGCAATGCACTGCTGATGACGTCACATATTACATCACTCATGACATGGTCAGTGACATCACTGATGACATCACTGATGACATCTCAAATGACATCACTGATGACATCACTGATGACATCATCCAGTGACTGTGTGTTTGTGTAAAGTTTAAATATGTTTAATATATATAGGGAAAGGCATATTGAAGAATGAGTGGGTGTATAAGCATCTGAATGGATGATTTAGTAGGTGCGTGACTGAGTCTATAAGTGAGTGATTAAACGTATCTTACTGGATGCATGGGTGAGTGACTAAACTGTGTGAATGTCTGTATCCGTCTGTCTGTTGTTGTGCAAGCAGCTGCATGGGTTTCTGACTAGCTAAATGAGTGTCTATATGGGTTATGGATTGGTTCTCTGAGTATCTGTATGGGTGCCTCAGTGTTTGTGTGGGTGGGGTGTGTGTGACTCTGTGCATAGATGTGTGAGTGGGTGATTCACTGGGTGCATGGTTTCAAGAGTGCGTCTGTGATGGACTGTATGGGTGGGTGAGTGTGTGTATGGGTGTGTTAGTGATTGAATGTATATCTCAGTGGTACATGTGTGAGTAACTACATATGTGAAAGGCAGTATATATGTGTGTTGGAGTATATAAATGGCTATAAGTGAGAGTGTGTGATTGTGAGAGTGGCTATATGGATGAGTGTGTGCTTGCATCAGTGATTGCATAGGAGCGTAAGAATGTGCTAGTATTTTTATGAGTAAGTGAGCTGGTGTGTATAACTGTATAGGTGAGAAAATGGGAGTGTGATTAATTATTAGCATGACTGACTAGGTGTGTGAGTACCTCTATGGATGAGTTGCGTTGTGTGAGTGTTTATATAGGTGTATGAGTGCATATGATAGTCCTGTACTGAGTGACTGTAAGTATGAGTGACTGTACGGGTGAGTGAGTAGATGTGTGTGTGTAGACCTAAGAATCAGTGAGTGGGTATGTACTTATTGGTATTGGAGTGTGTATGGTTTTGAGAATGGCAGTCTGTAATTTAGAGTGGGTGTATCAAAAGTTATATTAGGGTGTGAGAAGATGCATTAAATTCTCACATGGATGATGTCATCAGTGATGTCATTTGAGATGTCATCAGTGATGTCATCAGTGATGTCACTGACCATGTCATGAGTGATGTAATATGTGACGTCATCAGCAGTGCATTGCGGGGCGCGAGTTATAGTTAGCTGAACTAACTATAACGGGGGAATTTCACAGGTTTTGTACGAGTGCAATGTCCAACTAACTATAACTTTCCCTAAAACCTATGGTTTTTTCAGTGAATTTCAAAGGTTTTTTAAATGCTAAACCCTAACTATAACAGGCCTGAAACCTATGGTTTTTTCAGTGAATTTCAAAGGTTTTAAAATGCTAATTCCTAACTATAACAAGCCTGAAACCTATGGTTTTTTCAGTGAATTTCAAAGGTTTTTTAAATGCTAATTCCTAACTATAACATGTCTGAAACCTATGGTTTTTTTCAGTGAATTTCAAAGGTTTTGTAAATGACAATTTTTAAATGTATTAATTGTTATATTTATTTTTTTTGATACTGATTTACTACATTTTTTTAAACTATTTATTTTTAGATGTTTTATTTTTTAAATTACATTGTAATTACATTATACTATTACATTACAAAATATACTTTCTCAGAATGAATTACTTTAGTTTAAATACTTTGCAAATAGGCAATAGACTTTTAAGTACAGTAGTTACAGTTGTTGCAATGGGCAACACAATTTCAAACACAATGCAACATTGAGCTCAATGTGAATTTCTAGCTAAATGCAATTAGTTACTTTATGGATTACTTTTCTAACCACAGGACTGGATCCTAGATTCAGTCCTGGGACATCTCCTGTAAACAGTTGAGTAAAAGCGTTTTGGTTACAGTAGTGATTTTTAAGGAATATTATTGTATTTTAAAAGTTGACAGAAACTTTTTCACATAGAATCACCAATGTTATCCTATGGGAGGAAATTCACTTAGCAGGTAAGTAGTGTTATCGTTACTTTTCTTACTCAGTGGTGGATCCTGGATCCAGCACTGGTGCATCTCCTGTAAACAGTTGAAAGAATGCGTTTAAGTCATACAGGCGATTTTTAAGGAATATTTGTAGTTTGTGAAAATCAACACTGAAACTTTTCTGATGAAAACCAGACAATGGATTCCTACGAAAGGAAATATAAGTTACTGGTAAGTACGGTTAAAATTACTTTTCAGGATCAGTACTGGGCTGAAAGATGCAGCACTGAGGTCTCTCCTGATAACAGGTGAGTAAATCGGAATTCGTATTTCGGCTGATTTTAGAGGAATATTATAAAGTTCCAAAACTCCACACTTAGAAGAATTTCCAAGTGAAACCAGTCAATGATATCCTATGGAAGGAAATTCAAGTTACTGGTAAGTACGGTTAAAATTACTTTTTCAGGATCAGTACTGGGCTGAAAGATGCAGGACTGAGGTCTCTCCTGATAACAGGTGAGTAAATCGGAATTCGTAGTTCGGCTGATTTTAGAGGAATATTTGCACAATGGTGAAGGGAGGGGCGGGGCCTGAGGTGACATCTGTGCAAACGCGCCCCGTGGCGCGCTTTGAGTTGGGGGATTAAGTCCCCTTGAATCATGAGGGTCCCTGGGGTCCAACTAGCCCACCCTGTACCTCCAGTATGCGCCAGGGAGCTGCGTTGCAGAGAGGTGTTCAGAGGCCACGCCCCTTTTGCACCTCTCTGCAACGCAGCTCTGTGGCGCTTTCTGGACGTACCTGGTGGGCTAATTCGCCCCCAGGGACCCTCAGGATTGAAGGGGATTTCATTCCCCATCTTAAAATGCGCCACGGGGCCTGTTTGCACACATGTCACCTGAAGCCCCGCCCCTCCCTTCACCACTGTGCAAACGTGCCCCGTGGCGCGTTTTAAGTTGGGGATTAAGTCCCCTTGAATACTGAGGGTCCCTGGAGTCCAACTAGCCCACCATGTACCTCCAAAAAGCGCCACAGAGCTGCGTTGCAGAGAGGTGTAAAAGGGGCGTGGCCTCTGTACACCTCTCTGCAACGCAGCCTCTGGCGCATACCGGAGGTTCCTGGTGGGCTAGTTGGCCCCCAGGGACCCCAGTATTCAAGGGGAATTACTTCCCTTCTTAAAACGCGCCAGGGGGTGCGTTTGCAGACTGCTGCAGGGAGGGGGCGGGGCCTCGGCACATGCCGGTCTTTTTTTTTTTTTTTTTGCTTTTTTCTGCCCAGGGGGACCTAGGGGGTCAGGGTGTTTCTACCCTGCCCCCTTTGTGCGTTTTGCGCACTTGTTTCTTGTGTTTTTTTTTTTTTAAATCAGTGGGATCCACGCACCCTAAGCGCATCCCGCTGATTTTGAAAATAAAAAATGCTTTTTTCTGCCCAGGGGGTCCTTGTGGGACCCCCTGAGCAGACCTAGGGGTCAGGGTGTTTCTACCCTGCCCCCTTTGTGCGTTTTGCGCAATTGTTTCTTGTGCTTTTTTTTTTTTATTCAGCGGGATCCGCGCACCCTAAGCGCATCCTGCCGTTTAAAAAAAAAAAAATGCTTTTCTGACCAGGGGTCCTTGTGGGACCCCTGAGCAGACCTAGGGGTCAGGGTGTTTCTACCCTGCTCCCTTTTGCGCTTTGCGCACTTTGTTTCTGTCCCTCGGTTCTACCGAGGGATAAAATGGCTGCCAACACTTCCTGATTTGGAGTGTTGACAGCCACTTGACAGCCAATTAGCATGCAGCTCGTGATCGGGACGGTGCGCGCAGGGTGCGCTCAGGATACGCGGACCCTACTCGCCCATAGATATATATGTGACTTTACTTTTGATTTTCTCAGGAACTACTGAACGGATTTACACCATTTAAGCAAAAGGCACGACACTGAACCAAGGGCTACCTCTTTGCCAAATTTGGTGTAATTCTGTTCAGCAGTTCGGGCTGTAGCTGTGACTAAAGGTTCCTATGGAAAAATGAATGGGGAAAACGCGTTTTGGGACCCCCCTTTTTTCTCGGCCCCGCTGACGAATCAACCTGAGACTTTCAGGGTAGGAGCGGAGCGCCCCAACAAGTTGGAAGCTTTCGCGAAGATTCGTCAACCGGCGCAAGAGTTATTTCAAATAGAATGTCGCGGATTTCCTATGGATAATAGGTCCTAATCTATAACTATCTACTGGCGACCGCTAGTAGATATATATATATATATATATATATATATATATATATATATATATATATATATATATATATATATATATATATATATATATATATTATACTTACCAACAATATTGTCTGCTGCCAGCTGTAAATGGAAGAGACAAAAGAGAGAATTAAAAGCTGAATACATTTCGACAATTACAAGAAAACAAAGTAAAAGAAATAAAGAGAGAAGCTAAGCCACTGTGGAAAACAGGTAAAGGAGATACGCTTGGGGTAGCGCAAAAGTAGTAACTACTACCTAGGTTGAGGGAGGGGCTTATGTAAGGTATTAATGGTTTTCATTTGTGTTTGCAGATGCCAAGTAGTCCCTCGCTAGGATTCCTGTGAGGAAGAGGCACAGCAGTGGAGTCTCTCTTGTTATTTCCATCCCCCTTTCCCCCTCTTTACTGGGAGTGGATTTAAACATTCACTTGCAGTGGAGTTTGGGATTTGGGGAAAAGTTCTTCTGCTCCTGTGGAAGCCCCAGTTATCCAGGTGCGTGGTACTGACACTATCACCCCTCACACTAGCATCTTGGAAATATCTTTCTGGATGCTGGCTTTGATCTTGTCAGTCAACCTGTAAATTTTGTGTTTTACAGGTGGACTATCCCCAGTATTTACATCATAGGTACACCAGTGTGTGGCTCCTGGGGTCAAGGAAAACAGAGAAGGAAACTGCCCCAGCAACTGGTGACAGTCCCTCTGCTGTTCCAGGGTCAGTGTTGGGGAGAGGTTCACACTCTCCACAGACCCAGCCTGCTCCTTAGCAGACAGGAGGTCAGGAAGAGGCTCCCTTTCCTCCTCCATTCTATCGTCTTTCGCCAGGAGTATAGTCACTTCAGCCCTCTCAAAGTGAGGTTTGAGGCGGTTAGGAACCTCAAAGGGTTCCTTGGAGTCGGCAAGTTCACCAGATAAGAGATATCACTCTTGCGCTCCACCACCTCAAAAGGTCCAGTCTACTTGTCCTGGAGAGAACGCGGCTCTACTGGGGTCATTACCAGCACTTTCTAGCCGGGCTGAAACTCAACCAGAGTGGCATTCTGGTCATACCAGTGTTTCATATCTTCCTGGCTGGCTTCTAGGTTCGCCTGAGCGAGTTTCCTCAAGCATGCAGTATGGTTTCTGAAGGTCAGCATGTAGCTAAATATATCCTGGGGGTGGAGGGCTTACTAGGAGCGTTCTCCCAGCCTTCTTTCACCAGACTAAAAGGTCCTCTTATAGGGTGCCCATACAGCAGATCAAAGGAGCTGAATCCCATTGCCTTCTGTGGTACCTCTCTGTATATAAAGAGAAGACATGGCAAGAGGACGTCCCACTTACGCCTCATGGAGTCTGACAGACCCATAATCATGCCCTTCAGGGTCCAGTTGAATCTCTCAACTAACCCATTACCTTGGGGGTGGTAAGGAGTAGTGAACTTGTAGGTTACACCACACTCCTCCCACAGAGACTTCATATATGTGGATGTATATCCCGGTAGAATACCAGCTCTTTGGGGAAACCCATGTGGGAAAATATCCCCCTCAATGTCCGGCCTACCACGGATGGCGTCATTGTCCTCAGAGGTATAGCCTCTGGGTACTGGGCGGCATGGTCCACCAAGACCAGGATAAACCTGTTGCCCATGGCTGTCTTGGGGTCCAGAGGCCCCACAATGTTGATGCTGACCTGCTCAAAAGGAGTAGTCATGACAGGGAAAGGCTGGAGGGGAGCCTTACATCTCTCTCCACTCTTGCCACTTGCCTGTCAAGTTTGGCAAGACCTGCAATGAGTATCAGAATTCTTGCACATTTGGGGCCAAAACAAGTGGGTGAGAAACATTTCAATGGTCTTGTCCTGCCACAAATGCCATGCCAAACGCAAATCATGAGCCAGCCCCAGTAGGAAGGCTCTGAAGCGCTGGGGTACCACTAGCACACCGGCTGCCCCAGGCTCAGCATCCTTAGGCTCACTATACAGGAGTCCATTCTCCCAGTAAATCCAGTGTGATCCAGACTCCTTGCCAGTTGCCTGGTCTGCAGCCATCCATCACAGACCCTCAAGGGAAGGGCATCCCTGCCGAATTTCTTCCTGGCGGGACCCCTTCTTGCTGCCAATGAGTCAGCTCAGGCAAATCTCCCAGTTCGGCCACTTGCTCCACTGTAGCTTCAGAGGTGTCCCCCTTAGGGTCAGCCTCCTCCCAGACTGTGGGAACTTCTGGGGCTGGTTTACCGCACCCTTACCCCTCCTCTTCCTGGCAGGGACCTGGGCTACTCTTTCAGGCTCCAGGTCCTTCTGATCACCCTTACCGGCTGCCATAGACCGAATGGTCACGCATGCCCACTCAGGCAACTCCACGTTCTCCTAGTGTGACTGGAATTCCACCTCACCCCAAGGGAAATCCTCCAGGTCATTTCCCAGCAGACAATCAACAGGCATGTATGGGCTCACAGCTGCTCTCAAGGAACCTGAGACCCCCACCATTCAAAGGGAACCTGCACCACCTTGAACTGGTGCTCAGAGTTGTCCACTGCAACTACTTGGTGGCACACATTAGGAACTACCTGCTCCTCAGACACCAAGTGACACCTTATAGTAGTCACACTGGCCCCTGTGCCTCTCAGAGCCTCCACCCTCTGTCCATTGATGGTCACCCACTGCCTGTACTTTTTAGTGTTCTCAGGCAGAAGGGTACTCTGGACCATCTCACTGCCCCCTAGAGAGACAAAGGTCATCTCAGCTGGCTCCCACCCTTCTCCTGGAACCAACTCCTTCCCAAGCGCTACACTGGCCAACCCCCATGACTGCACAGCAGTGGGTGTCGGCGTCCACTTGGGCTACTTGGATTCTCCTGTCATGTGACCCTCCTGACCAAATGCATAACACTTGCAGGGACCCCTCCCTGAAAGATTCCCTGTAGAGATCCAAGGCTTTTTCTCACATGAGGGACGGGAATCCTTACCCTGGGAACTAGATTGGGGCCCTTCAGAAAACCCCCTCGGTTTACCATTGTCTCCCCCACTCTTCTGCTGGGGACCCTGCCCACCCTTGGCAGAGTCTATCACATACCCCCTCCTTGGCTGAGTCCCCTCTTGATCGAGAAGTGTTCTAAAAGTCTGGGGTTTTAGGTCTAATACTTATACCCCTTTTGGTCTTTGAAGTAGGCATTCTCCAAAGGATTGTCTTTGTCAGGCACAAGTTTTTGTCTTGCTTGGTCTTGGCTCCAGACACACTCCAGGGGGTAGAAACAGCATTGTGAGAGGCCAGGCACAGCCCTATTCAGGTGTATGTGACAACTCCTCCCACCACTCTAGCTCAGGAAGGCCTATTAGCCTGGTGATGGGCCATCAGGATATGCAGGGCACACCTCAACTCTCTTTGTCTGACTGTCTAGAGTGAATGCACAAAGAGGCCCCTGTCAGTCTTAAAAAACATTGATTCCACAGGCAGGCAGAGGCACACACTTTCTAAAAGTAGCATTTTTAAACACACAATTTAAAAACGATGGGGCCGATTCACAGAACTAATCTGAGATAAAATCCTAACGTACTACTTTTGGTATTCACAGAAGGCATTTAGTAGTAGTAAGTTAGGACTCCTAACTTTACTACTACTAAACTGAGACAAAATCCTAACTTTACGACTTTCGGTATTCACAAAAGGCATTTAGTAGTAGTAAAGTTAGGAGTCCTTTCTTTACTTCTACTAAATGCCTTTTGTGAATACCGAAAGTCGTAAAGTTAGGATTTTGTCTCAGTTTAGTAGTAGTAAAGTTAGGAGTCCTAACTTTACTACTACTAAATGCCTTCTGTGAATACCAAAAGTAGTAAGTTTAAGATTTTATCCCAGATTAGTTCTGTGAATCACCCCCTATCTTTTCTAAAAGATGTGTTTTTAAGTTTTGAGCTCAGAGAGCCCAAACTCCAAGGGGCAGATTTACAAGAAACTGACGCATCTGTAGAGATGCATCAGTTTCCCTGCGCCAGCCTGCGATACCCTTGCGCCACCATGGATGCGCTGTATTTACAATACGGCGCACCATGGTGCAAGGATGAGGGATGCGTCAGAAATTCTGACGCATCTGTTGGCCCAAAATTCACGGATTGCTGGAGTTGTGTTGCAAGCATGACACAACTTCAGCAATGCATGGGGAGGCCTATACTCATTGTACTGCGTCACTCCGTACGGCTGCTTCAAGCAGACGTAAGGTTTTGACGCAGTGGCATTCTAGAAGTGGGGCAGTGAAATCTTGTAAATTTCACTGCGTCACTTCTACGAGGCTTTCCTGCGTGGGAACGCCTACCCTGCATACATTATACCTGACACAGGTATAAAGTGACGCAGGGCTTTACAACATGAGGCATCTCCCTAGATGCGTCACATTGTAAATTGGCTGCATTGTTTACGCCACCGCTGCGTCACAAAAGTTATGCAACGGTGATGCAAAAGTGTCGCAAGGGGCTTGTAAATCTGCCCCCAAATCTCTAGCTGTTCCCAATTGAAAGTTAAACTTGTAAAATGTTACAAGGCAGCTCCAATGATAGCCCATGAGAGAGCTAGCCCTTGCAATAGTGAATGAAAAATGAAATTGGCAGTATTTCACTATCAGGACATGTAAAACACACCAGTACATGTCCTACCTTTCACATACACTGTACCCTGCACATGGAGGTATCTTGGGCCTACCTTAGGGGTGCCTTACATGTAGTAAAAAGGAAGGTTGGCAGCTGGCAAGTGGGTGTGCTTGCCAGGTCGACATGGCAGTTTAAAACTGCACCCAAAGGCACTGCAATGGATGGCCTGAGACACATTTACAGAGCTATTTATGTGTGTCGCTTAACCAGTGCTGCAGGCCCACAAGTAGCATTTGATGTACAGGCCCTAGGCACACCAAGTGCACTTCACTAGGGACTTACCAGTAAATAAAATATGCCAATCATGGAGAACCAATCAGAATTACAATTAACACAGGGAGCACTTGCTCTTTAGCACTGATCAGCAGTGGTAAAGTGCCCAGAGTACATAAACCAGCACAATCAAAGTCTAGCATAACATCAAAAATACAGGAGGTAGAGGGAAAAGACAGGGAAACCACACCAAGGATGCCAGGTCTAACATCGGTGTGTGGAGTATCTCCTTTAGTTCACCAGAGTCTACTTCCAAGGGCCCAGGAACTGGATGTGTTTTTAAATTCTGAGCTCAGAGAGCCCAAACTCCAAGTCGCTGGCTGTTCCCAATTGAAAGTTAAACTTGTAAAATGTCACAAGGTACCACTGGGCAAGTCAGGACTCACAGCAGAAGAGTCCAGGCACTGGCAGGTGAAGTCTTTGATGGCCCTGAGACATCTTAACAGGAGGCAAGCACACACAAGCCCATGGAGAACCTTGGAAGTAGGATACAGAAAGCAAAGTCCAGTCCTTCCACTCCCAGGACAGAAGCTGCAAGCAGCAGGCCAGAACAACAAAGCAACAGGCAGAGTTGCAGTCCCTCCTACAGCATCCAGCTCTTCTTCCTGCCAGAATGTCCTCAGTCCAGAAGTGCTCTAATTTGAGAGTGTTAGAGGTCCAATACGTATATCCCTTTCTGCCTTTGAAGTTGCCAAACTTCAAAGGAAAGTCTTTGTAATGCACAAGAACGCGCCTTTCCCTGACCTGGCTCCAGACACATTGTCACTCACCCCCAGTCACAAAGATCTTGGTTTAATCCATCATTCATTTGCTCACCAAGCCACCCCAGTTTGGACCCAGCCATATGCAAATCAGCCTTGACCCTGTTCCTCATGGAAACAGTGCAGCCCAAACTGCCAAGCCTTGGGCCTACCTTAGGGGTGACCTACATGTAGTAAACAGGAAGTTGTGGGCCTGGCAAATGGATGCACTTACCAGGTCGATAAGGCATTAAAACTCCACACAGAGACACTGCAGTGGCAGGTCTGAGACATGCTTGCAGGGCTACTCAAGTGGATGGCACAATCAGTGCTACAGGCCCACTAGTACCATTTGATTTACAGGCCCTGTGCATACCTGGTACACTTTACTAGGGAATTACTAGTAAATCAAATATGGCAATCATGGATAAACCAATCACCAATATAATTTTGATGGAGAACATACACACTTTAGCACTGGTTAGCAGTGGTAAAGTGCCCAGAGTCCTAAAACCAACAAAACAGGTTAGAAAAAATAGGTGGAAGAAGGCAAAATGTTTGGGATAAACCTGCAAAAAGGGCCAGGTCCAACAGGAAGTGTCAGTATTATTGCAATGCTGGTAGTGGAAGGGTGGTACAGAGGGCCAGGTCCAACAGGGAGTGTCAGTCTTATTGCAATGCTGGTAGTGGTAGGGTGGTACCAACATTAGTAGTTCAGTGCTGGAGGGTGATACTGCTGATGCTTAACAGTGTTAAGTTATAATGTGGCATAGTATTGCAATGCTGTTGTGGCAGTAGAATGTTGAGGTGTGATGCACTGTTTGTGGTGCTGGAGGCTGGTAGTGTATTCATGTGGTTGTGGCACTGCAGTTGTGAAAGTATGACAGCATGCTACTTCAGTGGTAAAAGCTTGAAACCGATTTTGAGTTGTGTGTGTGCTGGTTCAGAGAGGACCTGGCCAGGCAGTTCAGGCTGAACTGTTCCCATTGGAGCAGGGTCAAGACTAGTTTGCAAACTGAGGTGACATTGTGAGCAAAAATAACAATGGACTGGAATGTGGCTTGAGTATCTATCAGTGGCTGAAATTAATTCAAGAATTCCATCCATCACTTTTTTATACATTTCAGTGTGACGCCATGAGTGGGGGGGTATGCCCAGATGTGAGTCCTATGCACACTGTGCCACTGGAACCAAGTTATAGCCAGCTGATGATCCTTAATAAGGGCGAAACTGGTCTTGGGTTGCTTGGGTTCTGATTCAGGGAGGACTTGGTCTGGCAGTTCAGGCTAGACTGTTCCTACTAGAGCAGGGTCATGACTGATTTATATATGGCTGGGCACAAACTGAGGTGGCAAGGTATGCAAAATAACAATGGACTGGGATGCAGCCTGAGTAATTACCAGCTGTTAGACCTGACAGCCTTATGGTGGTCTTCCCCAAACTTTTCGCCTGTTTGCCTCACCTTTTTGCTAATTTCTTTTTGTTGACCTTAGGACTCTGAGCACTTTACCACTGCGAACCAGTGCTAAAGTACATGGCTAAACCATGGCTTGATTGATTTATCCACAATTAGCATATTTAATTTATCTATAAGGCCCTAATAGATTGTACTACCTGTGTCCAAGGCCTGTAAATTAATGCTACCAGTGGGCCTGCAGCACTGATTGTGCCACCTACACAAGTAGCACTTTAAATATTTCTCAGGCCTGCCACTGCAGAGCCTGTGTGTTCAGTTTTACTGCCATGTTGACTTGACATTTAAAACCCCTTGCCAAACCTTAAACTCCCCTTTTATTACATATAAGTCACCCCTAAGGTAGGCCCAGGGTCGTGTATAAATAAGTGGTAGAACATGTAGTTTTAAGTTTTGCATATCCTGCTAGTGCAAAATATCCAAATTCCTTTTTTACTACTCTGAGGCCTACCACTCTCATAGTGTCATGGTCCTGGGCAGCGGGTCCAGGGGAGCAACCCTGTCGAACCCATGTTTACCAACGTGCTCTCGTAAATTATGCAGCAAGATGCATGGACCTTACAGCACACCGAAGTACTGGTGGTGGTGTCCTCTGTGGTTCCGTTCTGAGTGAACCTCATGCTGCTTTACAGTAATGTCTGTTGTGGTTATGGCATTCTATTGTGCTTTTCTTTTTACTTTCTTTGTTTTGTTTATGTTGTTTCTTGGTATTAGCATGCAACATGTAAGGATGGTTTTAGCATGCAGCATGTAAGAAGAGCTCCTGGTATGTTCATGCAGTGCTTAGGGAGCGCACCCAGAGAACTATGTACTGTGCTGTTCTTTATTGTGGCCCAAACGTATGTAGTTCTCTGTCCTGCAGTCTTCCTTCCTCGCAGGCAAGCTACAACACAGCCTGGTTCCTTAGGAAATTTATTACCCAGCTTTACAAGCGCTGCGGCCATCTTGGGAGGGGTTCGAGTATAAAATGAGCCACGCCCTTAACCACACATTCGCTATTCTTCTGCCTTGCTTGGGAGCAGACGTGTTTGGAATTCGTCTTCTGTGTCCGACTCCGACTGGTTTCCGACACATGCAGATCTCCAAAGGGCAGTGCTATGATCAGCAAAGCAGGCGAAAACCCGGAAACAGGTCTGATTACCCCTGGCAAAGCAGTTCCAGTTTTTCCCTACCAGTTTGTTTCGAGACCGGACTGATCTCGGGGGGGTAAGAGTGCATTGTGCTACTTATGTAAAATACATGATCCAGAAAGGCATAATTTTTGGAACCAATGTAAATACGTTGCGAGGCTGGTCCCACATTTTGTACTTGTGGTTATGCTGACTTTTGGGGAAAAAACAAACAACTGCTACGTCCTGAATAAGACGCAGTGAAGTAATACAGATCACCTAATATTTTACAGAAAGCAAACACAGAGCAAGACAGCCACAGAGTGGAGTCTGGTAGGTGTCTATAGTCTTCAGAGAAAAGTATGTTCTTATCTTTTGTGTTTTTGTTCATTGTTTGGGCAGTGCTTAACCTAAGGCCTTATAGGTTGTTTATGTTCTTGCCTTGTAGCACTGTACTCTTCATCAGCTCTTTAGGAAACTATGTAATTGCACTGAGGTGATTATCTTAACCACAGAGGTGTAAGGAGAGTAGAGGTGGGTTTAAGAAAGACTGGTTACAACTCTGTTCTTTTCCTTTTTCAGGTCTCCTTCCCCACAGTCCCTTCACCAAACACCCTTCCCCCACCTGTCCACTCCAATAGTCTGTGCCATAACGGCCTTCAGACTTGGTGGTGCCTAGAGGTGGACTTTCTAGCGTCGCGCAAGCTCAGAGGAATCACAGAGCCTGACACATAGGTTAACATTAGGAATTCCTTATTACACTTATACGCTGTAATTCCTGACTGAGAAGGAGTAGCTCTGTAATGTTTCATATCATTGGAATGGTAATGATAAATCCTCTTTGCTGGTAAAGTTGAATTTATCATTAACATTTTAGAAATGCGACTTTCAGAAAGAAGGCATTTCTCTGCACTTAGCTCTGTGTGCCTGTAGCCTGTTTCCAATACATGTCTGGGGTGGGTGACAGGTGGACTCCCTCTAGACAGCCACACACAAAGGGAGCTTAGGTGTGAATGAAGAGCCATCCAAATCCTGATGAGCCATCCTGGGCAGGATAGGAGGGAGGAGCTGACACTTATACCTAAATGATGTGTCCTGTCCCCACACAGACAGCTGCATACTCACCTGTAGTGAGTCTGGAGCCAAAGCTGGGAGGGAGGAACTCTGTGCACTTCAAAGCCCCTCTTTGAAGTCACCTCCACTCCAAAGGAGCAACTGGGTATAAGAGTTGGGTCCCACCAAATCAAACACTACTGGATCTGTGAAGAACTCTGTCAGGAGGAAGGACTGTTGTGCTGCTACAAGGACTGCCACTCTGCTGGACTGCTGCTCTGGAAGAACTGATTTTCTGCTGTGCTGCCCTGCTGCCTGCTACCTTCTCCCCTTCTGAGGAGGAACAGGACTATCTTACTTGAACCCAGAGTGTTGTCCAGGGGCATGTTGGCTTGCCTCCTATTTTGAGACTCAGGGATGCCAAAGTCTTTTACCCGCTCCTGCACCTGGTCCATTAGAGGTGGATCCAGGTGCTGCCTCCAGTGGAACTGATTAATCCTCTGCTGCGTGAGCAGAATCGATGCATTGCCGCTGTTGTGGGAACAGAACTGGTGCATCACATTTGAAACCAGCGCATTGGAACTGATACATCGGAACCACCCCACTGCAGTGACAGGTGATCGAGGCATCCCCCGACTGCGTGGAGAAACCCAGTGCATAGCACTCAGAACCAACACATTTCGGAAACAGTGCTTCACCTTCTGAACCGGCGCATCGCCATCATTGCGAGGAAAAAATCGACACATCACCTCAACTGTGGGATCGACACCGACGTAAAGCTCAGCTGCACCCCGCATCTCGCTGTTGGGACCAGGATCAAGGTACTTTTGCTCAGTGGGCATTGTGTTTGTTCTTGGTTTGAATATGGAGATTAGAATCCTGTATCCGGTCTGCGCTGCATCGCGGTAGACTATTTCTACTTTTAATCTTTACAAATTCATATCTTGACTTCTACTTGTTGGATTTTGTTTTGTTTTGGCCTTGTTTATATTTATACAATCATGATCTATTTCTTTAGACTGGTGTGGAGTCTTTTTGTGGTATTTTCAATGTGTTACTGTTTGAAGTGTTGCACAAATACTTTACACATTGTCTCTTAAGTTAAGCCTGCCTGCTCTGTGCCAGGCTACCTGAGGGTGAGCACAGGTTAATTTATGTTGTGTATCTGACATACCTTGAATAGGATTGTGGTTCCTGCTTCGACAGGGTGCATACCTCTGTCAACTAGAAACCCAATTTCTAACATTGGTGATCAGCGGTGAGGATAGGACTTGTGTTTTTGCAGTGCCATATAGTGACTAAGTGTACACTACTACTCCATATCTACACCAATTCAAGGCAATTCTACCTAATTTACATTTTTTGATTTCTCCAAAGTTTTTCCTATTTTCATTTTGTTTTTCAGCTGTATCTGTGACCTCACCTGACAGGATGGAGTTTGAGCTGGGCAACCTAGACAGCTACACTGTGGCCTAGCTCAAGGTATTCTGCCAAGAGTAGAGGTTGTTTACAAAGAAGAGAGCTAAGAAAGCAGAGCTACAAACAGCTTTAAGAGGTATGGGTAGAAGCCCGCCAGAGCCACACAAATAATGAGGAAGAAGGATCTGAGGAAGAGGGACTAGACCAGGAGGGTCTTGACATGCAACCTTTTGGAGGGGGAGGGAATATCCTCCCAGGACTGGGAGTCCATCCACATGTATGAAGCAGTGTGTCATCCGGGAACCGACCCCCGGAGGAGCTGTAGGACAACAGGGAGGAGAAGAAACTAAAACTAGAGCTTGCAAAAATTGAGAAAGAGCAAACGTTTGCCAAGTTGGAGAAGGAGCAATCTCAAGGAGGATGGCCCATGAGCTAAGCCTTAGAGAGCTGGACATTAGAGCCATGCAAGTGGAGTCCAGCAGTAGTTGTGGCAGCATGCCTGCATTGTCTGCTGGAGAAGGGAGAGTTTGCATCCCAAAGGATTTGGTACCCAGTTTTGTTCTGGGGAAGACATTAACAAATGGTTCTTTTCAGAAATGGGGGTCTCTAGTTGGCAGACGTTTGCACCTTTGTCCAAGTAGGGACCCTTCTTCCTAGTCAGGGTAAGGGGGATACCCTTCCAAAATAACCTCTGCTCACCCCCTTGGTAGCTTGGCACGAGCAGACAGGCTTATCTCAGAGGCAGTGTGTAAAGCTTTTGTGCATGCATACAGTAACACAGTGAAAACACTGCAAATGGACACCACACCAGTTTAGAAAAATAAGCAAACTTTATCTAAACCAACAAGACCAAAAACAACAACAAAAAAATCCAACATACAATACTCTTAAAAAATAGTTACTGTGCAAAATAACCTTTAAATTGCAGGAAAACGTGAAAATACAGTTCCTATGACTCGGTAGCTCCATCCGGGGCTACCGCGATACTGAATACGACAGAGTCTAACAATTCCAGCCTATCGCGTCGATATGGGTTAGCTAAAGCGTTGACAGACTCAGAGACAGTACCTTTTGTGGTTGCGGCCGACACAATGATGGTATGAGCCAGTCCGGGGCAACCGTCGTGGTTGCGATGTGAGATGGAAGCGTTGCAGCATGCAGTGTCCTCACGGCTCGGTGCAGGCAGCGGCTCGTTGACGGAGTCGGTGAGACGAAGGCTTGCGTTGCAGTATGAGATGGTGCTCGATGCGGTGCTGGCAGGTCACGATGTGGCGACGGAGCCGGTCGATGTTCGAGTTGGGCAGCGACGGAGTCGATGACGTCAGTGCAGCGTGTAGCTAGGCTGTGCAGAGTGTGATGCCCACAGGACGTGGTGCAAGCAGCGGCTTGTTGACGGCGCGGTAAGACCAGGGTTGCGTTGCAAAACGAGGCTGTGCTCTCCACGGTGCCTTCAGGACACGTAATCTTGCGACGGACTCGGTGACAGAGTCGGTTACCCTTTTCTTCTGCGGCAACTGAAACCAGTGGTTCCAGAGACGGTGCCCAGAAGCTTGGTGAGGTCTTTGATGTTCCTGAGACCTCGTGAACAGGGGGCTAGCTCCACTTCAAGCCCTTGGAGATCTTCCTCAAGCAGGGGACACAGCACCCAGCAAAGTCCTTCTCCTTTCCTTGGCAGAAACAGCCACTGCAGGCCAACCCCAGACAGCACACAGCAAAGGGGATGTTCTCCTCCTCCAGTTTCTCCAGCTCTTCTCCTTGGCAAAGGTTCCTCTTGATTTCCCAGAAGTGATCTAAAAGTCTGGGGTCTGGGCCCCTCTTTTTATACAGCAAAATCCTTTGTTCTCTGGTGGCACAGAACCCTGTACTCAGTCAAAACCAGTTCTGTCCTCTCTGGTGCAGCATCCTGGCAGGAGGTGGAGACAGCATTGTGTCAGGCAGATCAGGCCCATTCAGGTGAAAGGAAATCTCCTCCCCCTACTCTAAATGCAGCCCAGGTCTATGCAGCCCAGCCCTGACTCATCCAGACTCTCTGGAGCCACTGCTCATCCCCAGCCCCTGTCACTCCAAAGCCAGATAGTCAATACACATCCTAGCAGAGGTACACTGGATTTCTAAGCAAGAAAATACCTACTTTCTAAAAGTGGTATTTTCAAACACGGAATATAAAAATCACCTTCACTAAATGATGCATTTTAACATTCTGAGTTCAGGCATACTAAACTTTATTTTCCCACCTTGTTCCCAGGGGTAGTTATGTTTATAAGATGTTATAAGAAAACTCCCCATTCTATCCTATGGGAACAGGTAGCCTTGTAATAGTGAAAAACGAAATTGGCAGTATTTCACTATCAGGACATGCCACACACACCAGGGCCTGTCCTACCTTTCACATACACTGCACCCTGCCCACAGGGGTACCTTGGGCGCCTACCTTAGGGGTGACTAACATATAAGAAAAGGGAAGGTTAGGGCCTGGCAAGTGGGTGCACTTGCCAAGGCGACATGGCAGTACTAGACTGCACACAGGCTCTGAAATGGTGGGCCTGAGTTAAATTTACAGGCTGCTTATGTGGGTGGCACAATCAGTGCTGCAGGTCCACTAGCAGCATTTGATTTACAGGCCCTGGGCACACACAGTGCACTGTACTAGGGACTGGCTAGCAAATCAAATATGCCAATTATGGAAACACCAATCCATAACAATACTTTACAAAGGGAGTACTTGCACTTTGGTACTGAACAGCAGTGGCAAAGCGCCCAAAGTATCTAGACCAGCAAAAACGAAGTCCAACACACAGCAAAAACACAAGAGGCAAAGGCAAAAATACAGGGGAAACCCATGCTAATGGTGCCAGGTCTAACAGTTCTCCACCTGTGATTTGGCTACAAGGGTACACAAGGTTCCTGAGGAGTCCTGAGGGGTAGCTTGAGAAGATATATGGCCACGGTGGGCAGAGACACACTCCTGACACTAGAGGTAGAGGATCAAACACAGTACACTCCCATGAAGGCAATACTTGTTAGTAAATTGAGGCTGACCCCTGAGAGGTTAGACAGAGGTTCAGGTCCAGCCACAAAATCTCTTCACATACATGGGTGGACTTCCTTAATTATGCTAGCAAAGGACTGAAGGTCTGGCTAAGGGGCAAGGTTGATAATTATTCTGGGCTGTACAACTTGATTTTGAAGTAGCACATGCTAGAAATGTGTTTTCCAGAGTTGCACCAACACCTGGTTGATAGCAAGCTGACAGACCCAGGAAACTTGCTGAGGAAGCGGACATCTGGGTCAGCACCAGTGTGTCCAAGAAGGCATCTGTTGGGGACTCCCAAAAGGGTGGTTAGGGTTCCTTCCAGAAGAAGGAGGGGGGGAAGAAAAAGAAAGAGTTCTCTCAAGCCCCCGCCAAAATAATGCACAGGGCAAAGGCTCACATTCCCAATCAGGCCACCAGAAAAAGGCCTTCCCTGACTAGAGTGAGCCAGAGAAATTCAAATGCTTTGAGTGCTTCCAGCATGGGCATTACAAGGGGGTTCCCAGATGCCCAAAAGAGCACAGCCTCCCACTGAAGGTAAGACAGCACGGGTGGCAAGTATAGTGTTTGGGGAGAAGTTTGTCTCAGTGAGTGGGGGGACCTCAATGAGTTTACCCTAGTGTCTCTGGGTGACAGTGGTATGGTTCCTAAAATCCAAGTGCCTTCCAATACTGCAAGGTATAGGTAGTGGGTTACCATCAATGGGCAAGGTACTGAGCCTCTGAGGGACACAGGAGCCAGCATGACCATGGTAAGAAGTCTGCTGGTAGCCCCAGAGCAAGTAATGCCCAAAGCATTCCACCAGGTTGTGGTGGCTAACAATCGTGAGGGTGACTATCAAGTGGCCCGTGTTCCATTTGAGTGAGGGGGTCTTAATTCTTCTGAAAGTTGTTGTCGGCCCTGCCATGCCTGGGGACTGTTTGTTAGGGAATGATCTTGAGCACACTACCTGGAAGGAAGTGGAGCTTAAGTCACACCTGGAAATGTTGGGGTTGCCTGAGTGGATATGTGCTACCATCAGGTCCATGGCTGCTCAAAAAGGAATCAAGGAGGTCTGGCACCTGGAAGAATGGCCCAGACAGCTGACAAAAGAGGAAAGGGCAGAGGGCATGGGAAACCAGCCCCTGGATGTCTTCCAGCTAAGGTGGGTGGGGTGCCAGAGGAGGCCACCCTGTAGCCCACTGAGGAGGACATTGTCTCCCTTGGTGACCTGTCTGATCTTGCTGGATGGCAAGTGGAGGGGGACCCACCAGGGAGGCGTTCTGTAAGGCACAGAGAGAGTGCCCAATCCTGGAGGGCATGAGGCAACAGTCTGAAGTGCAGGAAGCAGGTGATGCCTCTGGGAATTACCACATTTACTGGGAGGGAAACCTCCTGTATATTCAGCTTAAGGCACCTTTGCATGAGGCAACAAGGTCACTGGTCGTTCTCTAATGCTACAGGGCCTTCTTACCGGAGCTGGCTCATGAAATACCCATGGCAGGACATTGTGCAAGACTAGACCTTCGCCAGGATTGTTCCCCACTTTTATTGGCCCCGGATGAAGATTTCCTCAGATACATTCTGTAGGTCTTGCTTGATCTGCCAGACCAGCAGGAAGACAGAGCAGAGGCTGAAGGCTCCCCTTTATCACTTGACTGTTGTTGGTACCTCCTTTGAAAGGATCAACATTGTAGGGCCTATGGACCCCCAGACAGCCTCTGGCAACAAGTTTATTCTGGTACTGGTGGACCATGCCATAAGATACCCAGAGGCCATACCTCTGAGGACTTCAACTACACCTGCAGCGGCTAAGGCGCTAATGGGGATTTTTACTAGAGTGGGTTTTCCCAAGAAAGTGGTTTCTGACAGAGACACCAACTTCATGTCTGCTTATATGCAGTCAATGTGGAAGGAGTGTGGGGTTGCTCACAAGTTCTCCACCTCCTACCATCCACAAACCAATGTGCTTGTTGAGAGATTCCTCTAGACCCTCAAAGGCATGATTAAGGGCCTGCCTGAAGCCCTAAGGAGTAAGTGGATGTCCTCTTGCCATGCTTTCTTACAGAGAGGTACCTCAGACAGAGTTTGGATTTTGCTCCTTTGAGCTTCTGTATGGTCATCTTGTAAAGGGGACCTTTCAGACTGGTGAAAAACGGTGGGAGCAAGCTCCCAGGAAATCTCCCCAGGATGTAGTTAGCTACATGCTGGCCGTCAGGAGCCAGATGGCCAAGTTGTGGAAGCCAGCTTCTGACAACTTAGAGGCCAGCTAGGAGGTAATAAAACAGTGGTATGACCAAACTGCTACACCTGTGGAATTAAAGCATGGGCAGACAGTGTGTGTGATGGAATCCATGGAGCCCAGGGCCCTCTAAGACTATTGAACTGGGCCTTATGAGATACTTGAGAGGAAGGGGGAGGTCCCCTACCTTGTGGACCTCAAGGCCCCCAAGCACCCCCACAGGGTGCTCCATATCAACTTTCTTCAACCATACTTTGAGAGTTAAGAGGTCACCATGTTGCTGGTGACAGATGGAGGGGAAGAAGAGGAGAGTGAACCCTTCCCTGATCTCTTGGCCTCCAAGGAGAAGGATGGGTCAGTGAAAGGTGTGAACCTCTCCTCTACCGTGACTTTAGAGCAGCAGAGGGGAAGTCGCCAGTTGCTGGGACAATTCTCTTCTCTGTTTTCTCTCACTCCTGGGACTAACCATCTGTGTACCCATGATGTGGACACAGGAGGCAGCTCCCTCTCAAGAATAAAATGTATAAACTGTCTGACAAAGTGACGGCCAACATCAAAGATGAGGTTTCTAAGATGCTGGAGTTGGGGGTGATTGAACCCTCCAGTATCCCCTGCTCCAGCTGTGTGGTGCTGGTACAAAAGCAGCCCTACTGGGCACTACACAATAACTCAGGTTCTGTGTAGATTACAGGGGGCTCAATTCAGCCACTAAGACTGATGTTCATTCCATCCCCCGGGCCGATGAGCTGATTGGCAGGTTAGGGGCTGCCCAGTTCCTGAGTACCTTTGACCTTACTTCAGGGTACAGGCAGGTTGCCCTAACTGAAGGAGCCAAGGAGAGGTCAGCCTTATTCACTCCAGAGTGCCACTACCAATTCAGAGTGATGACCTTTGGATTAAAAAATGACCCTGCCACCTTCCAGAGGCTGATGAACCAGTTTTGTTTTGGCTGGTATGGAGGCCTTCAGTGCTGCTTACTTGGATGACATAGCTCTCTTCAGTAGCTGCTGGAACGACCACCTTTTTCACCTGCAGGACATGATTCAGGCCCTGCAACAGCCAGAGCTGACTATCAAGGCCAGTAAGTGCCAGATAGGGCAAGGGTCTGTGGTGTACTTAGGACCCCTGGTGGGCAGTGGTAAGGTGTAGCCCCTTCAGATCAAGATAGAGACTATCATGGCCTGGGAGCCCCCCTCCAAACCCAAACTGAGGTGAGAGCCTTCTTAGGCCTCACAGGGTACTGCAGGAGGTTTGTCATGGGATATGACACCTTTGTTGCCCCCTTGACAGAGCTGACTTCAATAATACAGCCCAGAAATGTGGTTTGTACAGAGGCATGCCAAAAAGCATTTGACTCCCTAAAGCAGGCAATGTGTACAGCCCCTGTGCTCAAGGTCCCTGACTTTTCCAGAGAATTGATTGTACAGACAGATGCCTCAGAACATGGCATAGGGGCAGTTTTACCACTGCTAAATGATGAACCTGTAGCTTTCATCTCTAGGAGGTTACTTCCCAGGCAACAGAGGTCGACTGCTATTGAAAGGGAAGCCTTTGCTGAGGTCTGGGCACTGAAGAAGTTGCGACTATACCTGATTGGGACTCACTTCCTAATTCAGACAGACCACAGGCCCCTCAGGTGGCTAATGCAAATGAAGGTCGAGATAATCCAAAATCGTTGAGGTGGTCCATCTCCCTACAGGGAATGGAATTTACTGTGGAACACAAACTTGGGGTAGATCACACCAATGCTGAGGGTCTTTCCACTACCTGTGTTCAGGGCCTTTAAATTAAATGCTACTAGTGGACCTACAGCATTGATTGTGCCACTCACACAAGTAGCACTTTAAACATGCCTCAGACCATCCACTGTGAGCCTGAGCATTCAGTTTCACTGCCATGTCAACTTGGCATTTAAAACCCCTTGCTGAACCTTAAACTCCGCTTTTATTACATATAAGCCACCCCTAAGGTAGGCCCTAGGTAGACTATAGGGCCCAGTGCTGTGTAATTAAAAGGAAAGACATATGCTTTTAGGTTTTGCATAGCCTGGTAAGGAAAAACACCCAAATTCATTTTTCACTACTGTGAGGCCTACCCCTCTCATAGGTTAACATTGGGAATTCCTAATTACAGTTATAAGATGTAATTCCTGATTAAGACGGAGTAGCTCTGTCATGTTTCATATCATTTGAATGGTAATAATAAATCGTCTTTTTTGGCAAAGTTGAATTCCTCATTACTATTTTAGAAATGCCACTTTTAGAAAAATGATTGAACAACAAGTTGCCTCGCTGTTAATTATCCACACAATTTTTGAAAAATGATCAAGTTTTTAATTTTCCTGACCTTATATTTAGTTCTATAAACCTTTAGTTATTTTAAACCATAAACCTGTACACTTTCCATATTCTTTCGACAACAACACCATACTTTTGTTAATGTTTTAAGCCCACATACTTAAAATAATGAAGTACTTAAATCATAAATCACACATCAAATTAATATTTAAAAAAATACAACAAATGTAATTTCTTTATGCCAGTCAAAAATTCAAGAAATAGGTGGATTTTTCCTATTCAAAACTATTTCCAAAGAATGAACTCCTTATTTGGGCGCGTTTAGAGCGGTTGAACCATGTTTTTATTTTGCTAGAGCAAGGTATCCAATGTTCCTTATAGGATTTCCTGTGAGTGGTTGTTAATTATCACCAACTACTTCTTGCAACAAGGTCAACGCATTTCAAATCCCCCTTTTTATGGGTTATCCTCAGGACCTAGTCTGGTTTCTGGACTGATTCCAGTGTAAAACTCTCCTTTTTCCTTTAAAAGGAGTTTCGTGCACTTCAAGCCTTTTGTGGGCTTTTTATTCACTTTCAAGATTTGACCACGGTCTTTTTTCTGATTCAACCACACTGTGACACAGTGTGAATTGTTTGTTTTATGCTTGAACTTGGTTTCCACTTGTGTACAATCTTTCCTGAATTCAAACTGTGACTTTGTGATAAATTTCCATTCAGTAAAAACTGTTCTGTCTGCTCTCTGGCTAGGCTCCTTGGCTGTAGCGTTACAGAGGAAACCAAGTGCCAATTTTTTGCCTTTGCTTTGTGCACCCCTTGGGGGTAGATCAGCATTCTTTTATTCTGATTTGCTCCTCGGAGCAGACTTTTTTTTTATATATTATTTTTTTACAGAAGGATCAACATATAAATCAAGTAAAATATATGTATTCAGGCATAACATGGAATAACAAAGTAGCTCACAGCTAGATGAGAACAAAACATTGAATTAACTTAACCAAGAAAAAAAAGAAAGGGAAAAAAAAAAGAAAACGGGGGAAAGAATCTAAATAACCGGAAAAACCACCTGCCAAGAGGGCCTAAATAGGTGGACTAGTCACATTGAAATAACCGTCCCCAGGTATTAAGCATCCTTAAGTATCCCCTTTTCCCTTTTGTTTTCAGTGCAGCAGACTCTAGCTTAAAGTAGTGCCGCATTGTGACTAGCCAGGAGTCAAAAGTAGGCAGAAGCTTGTTTCTCCATTCATGTGCCAGACAAATCCTCACAACAATAATAGAAAAGAGAAGAGCCAGCATCTTTCTCCAAGATGTCTTCAACTCCATAGAAAGCATAATATGCAAAGTATCAAATTCCACCTGAATCTCGAGTTTATTTCAAAGCCATCTGTGAATTTCCTCTCATTAGCCTTAGATTCGAGGGCAAACTGCAAACATATGGACAATATTTGTGGCTGGCTACTCGGAGCAGACTTCATTGTGCTTTATAAAGTTAACTATTTTATTTCTTATCATGTGCACTTGTGGCCTTATTTTTTCCTTTTTATTGTAGTGTAAAGCTTTTGATTTTCTTGGTGGGGTCTTGCTTGCGGTTTCAGCATTGGTAGATCTGCAGTTTGTCTAGTTGCATGCGTTTGGCAAGGAACATTTTTTTTTGTAATGTTTACTTCAGTTATGCATCATTGCCCTGCTTAATTGATTTTTAACTATTGTAATGATTTTAGCATCTTTAGCTTAGATGTTTTATTGTCTTTCAAATTCACGTTTGGATCTGTGTGTAATTGTTTTTGCAATTCCTTTTCTAGTGGTATATCTTTGGTGCTCTGACTGTACATAGTAGGTGCATTTGATCCTCAGTAAAGCAGTTCATTCAAGTAAGAGGTATCTAGGTATCTTTTTGTAGGAGAAAGTTAATTGTGTGCTTTGTATTGCTCTTTCCAGGTCAGTATATTTCAATAGTTGTACTGTTTGATGCAGCCACAGTTTGTTGAGTTCTAATTTGATGGAGGGTTATTGTAAGACAATTGTTATTTTTTCAAAGGGAGTGAGAACCCAGTTCAAAGAATAACCACAATACTTCTCAGGGTGAACCATAAAAGTCAGTAAATAAGCCTGTGTTTAACTGTCCGGGAGCTTAACACACGAGCAATCAGGCTTAACTTACAAGCAATGTGTAAAGTATTTATGCTTTATTAAAACAGCAATAAAGTGAAAACAAAACACAAGAAAACCCTGACATCGATTAAGAAATATAGGAAATGTATTGATACATAAAATGACATCAGAATGACAAAACTACAATCAGTAGAACCAGAGATATGAGTTTTTAATATTTTAAGTAAAATTATAGCCAAAAGGCACGAGGCACCAACTGTGGGTATCTGGTCGTATTGGACCAGGACAAATTCACAATTTCAAGCCAACCACGAAAGAGTGTGGGTCGGATGCTGGACCATGTTCATGCTGCTGGAATTTTTACCTTCTAACTTTGATGAGAAGAAGGTGCGGTGTGATCCTGCAGAGCTCTGTGTCATCCTGCATTGAGTAAAGTGCAGCCGCCGATCAGTGGCTGTACGGTGCTGCAAGGCTCTGCGATGCTCTGTGTTGAACCTAGTGAAGCAACTGATTAGGAGCTGTGCAGTGCTGCAATGTAAGGCTCTGCATCACTCTGCATTGGATGCAGTAAACCTTCAGTTAGCAGAGAGAAGTACACTCTGACTCCAGCCAAGGTTCAAGAACCTTTAGGACAGCACTTGGAGGTTAGGACTCACTCCCACAGAGGCCAGCTGAGGGAACAGGTGAAGTTCAATTGGGTATGGTCAGCTGGAAAGCAGGAAAGGCCTTTGGAAGCTTGATGTGTCCCTATAGCTGAAATAGGAGGTCATCCAACTGACCCTTGGAGTCACTTCAGGGGTACTGGGGCAAAAGCAAGCAGGTCCAGTTTTCCTTCTTCAGACAGCAAGGCAGTACTTCTTCTAAATATTCTCAGGTTCAGGAGTATTCCCATTTCAGGGATCAGTAAGATTGTGGAAAAACATGTTAACTTGATCCTCTCCACATTCCTGGAGTCCCATAATCTTCTTCATCCCTCACAGACTGGCTTCCGACCCCAGCAGGGCACAGAAATGGCCCTCTTAGCAGTAGTCGAGGAGTCCAAGAAGATCTTGGACTCTGGAGGTTCTGTAGCTGTTATCCTTTTGGACCTCAGTGCAGCATTCGACACTGTTAGCCACCAAATCCTAACTCAAAGACTTAGGAATATGGGGGTGACAGGAGGGGCCATACGATGGCTCAAATCTTTCCTGGAAGACAGGCCATTCCAGGTTTTTGAAGGCAATGCTGCGTCCAAACTCATGCCTCTCCGCTGCTGTGTTCCACAGGGATCTTCCTTAAGTCCCACCCTATTTAATGTATACATGAGCCCGCTAGCGGAGCTAGTTCTTCCTTTTGGGGTCCAGATCGTCACTTATGCTGACGACACGCAACTGGTTGTAGCCCTAAACCATCCAGAAAACTCTTCTTCCGGCTTATGTAAATGCCTGGAGAAGGTGGCCGTTTGGATGGAGCACTCATACTTGAAATTAAATGGAGATAAGACGGAGCTGATGCTCCTAGGGAATTCCCCTACATTTGATGCAAGAGTGCTGTGGCCAACCTGTCTTGCACCCCACCCCCCCTGCTCCGAAGAACCAGATCAAGAGTTTGGGTATTTGGTTCGATTGTGATCTTAATTTTAAGTATCAGGCCTGCAAATTGGCGGCTATGTGTTATGTCATTCTTAGGATGCTCCGGAAAGTTCTTCCGCTGCTACCCTTTCTTGCAAGAAGGCTTATGGTCCAGGCTTTAATCCTCTACCGCCTAGACTATGGGAATGCTCTGTATCTAGAAGCCCCCAATGCTACCATCTGCAAGCTACAGACGGTGCAAAATTGTGCAGCACGTATGCTCCTTCGGATACCAAATTGCCAATCGGCGAAACCGGCTATGAGCTCCCTTCACTGGTTTCCTATTCAGGAGAGAATCAAATTTAAGGCACTCTGTATTGCTCATAAGACATTAGCATGGGAGGGACCGTCCATTAATCGGTCAATTATTTAGCCTTATCGAGCAAACAGATGCCTGCGCTCGGACGACCTCCGCCTTGCCTTAGTAACTAGAATAAAAAGGGAAAAAGCGGGGGATGCCTGTTTTCATATAATGCTGCTAAGTTGTGGAACTCCCTTCCCCTTTACATGCGTACAGAACCCAATCACCTGGCTTTCCGTAAAAACCTCAAAACTTGGCTTTTTCCTTAATTTGGTTTCGTAGTCTCTTGTAGTACCGCTGTCAGCACTGGGATGCCCTCGGGTAGCCATGCGCTTAATAAATGTTTTTTTTAAAAATAATTTCACATTCTGGGAATGCCACGTTTATGCCCTGTGCCAGCCTGTGGGTGGGGATCTGTAACCTGGTTCTGGTCAGTTCCTCTCTACCACCTAAAACATTGTGGGATCCACCTTAGGCATACCACCCTGGACTCCCCAGGTGCCAAGTTGTCAAAAATGTTAGGTTTGTCAGATTTCCTTCAGTGGCTGCAGAGCCTGGCCCAAAAGCCACAGCTTCCACATTGCTAAATCAGGTATTTTTTTATAGGAAATGTTTATGAATCCACATTGAGTTTTGGGCCCGATCCTGTTACAGGTGCTATGCCCACCCACAAAAGGGAGGTAATATTTTTATCTGAAGACATGGGGAATGCTGATGTATGAAATTTTGTGGCTCCCTGCAGATTTCAGGCGTTTTCCTCATAGAAATGTGAGGAAAGTGTGTCTTTATAGCCAAAGTTTGAGGTTTACAAGGGCTTTTGGGCTAAGAAAACCCGGTGCGAACCATGTAAGTCACACCACCTTGGACTCCTCCGAATGTCTACTTTTCAGAAATGTGTGGATTTGGTAGGTTTCCTGGATGCTGGCTAAGTAGGATTTAAAATTTACGGCTACCCAAATTGCAAAAACGGGTTGGTTTTCAGTGTCCATGTTGCATTTTGGGCCCTTTTTTGTCTCAGGCACTAGGCCCACCCACACAAGTGAGGTACCATTTTTAGTAGAAGACGTTGGGGAATGCTGGGTGGTAGGATATTTGAGGGTCCCCACTGATTCCAGACATTTCCCTCACAGAAATGTGAGGAAAATGTGTGTTTTAGCCAAAGATTGAGGTTTGCAAGGGCTTCTGGGTGAGAAAACTTGGAGAGAGCCACACAAGTGATGCCATCCTGTACTCCTCGAGGCATCTAGTTTTTAGAAATTAGCAGATTTGATTGCTTTCCCTAGTTGCAAGGTGTCTGGGGTCCCAATTCCCATACTCCCTCCGTCCGTGTGGGATGCAGACTAGTCCTGTTTCTATTTTGACATTAAAAATGGCGATCAAGTTAGACGCCACTTATACACTCTTGAGCTCCAGGCCGTTATACTCGAGCTTCTCATTTTCACCACAAGGACTTTATCTCCACAGAAGGTAAACCGAAGCGAGACTCACATTTTTTAATAGTTATTTTTGTTGGTCTCTTGGAAAAGGCTCTGATGCACTGTTGGTTTTTGTGTTGTTTTTTCAGTTTTTGTGCTCTGATTAAGACACGGGACTCAGATCCCCTGAGTTACTGCTTTACTTCTCGGCACGAACGCTGTATCTACTACCTGGGTGAGTGTGTGTTAGAATGTTACGTTTTGTTTCCCGGGTTCATTAACTTTCCGAGTACATTTTATTGGTTGGAGAGATATTTCGACGATGCCTCGGTTACTGGTACTGGTGTAGGGTGTATGCGATACTTTGTGCAGGCTGGCGTTTAAATATCATCAGACGCATGTTTACTTACACCAATTACTCACATTGTAGATTCCGACTCTCCGATAGCGACCGGCAGAACAATTTGGCGTTATTTACATCCTCCCAGGTTTGGACATTACATATTAATCTCAGGGTATTTCACTCCATGGTGGACACTGCCATGACTCGATCACGCTCAATCTTTGTGATTAATACCCCTGTCGGGACATCACAACTGTTTATCATTTTGGCACAGTAAGGTTTTTAGGGTGATACAGCATGGTTAGGTTTTTATTGGTTAATTCATTCATACAGACCACAGTGGATTCCTTTCTCTTCTTTCTCTTTTCCCTTTTTCTTCTCTGTTAAGCTGGACATGGGACTCTCCGCACAGTTTAATCAGTTCATCCTAGCATAATGTATTATATGTAATATACACGATGATTATTCCTTTGCTTACAGAATATTGCCCCTGAGGAAGGGACCTGCGAGTCCCGAAATGCATCGGGCTTCAGATCTTGTGACATCTATGGGCTACGAGACAGCTACGCACCGATTGATTTGTGAACTGTAATGCAAGGATATATTGCACTTGGAAATTGTACTGTACAACATTAACTTTTTTTAGATAAAAGATTTCTTTCTGTCAAAGTAACCCATGGTTTTGTTAGATGGGTGTGTAACTTTACACGGATGAATATAAGAACTGTATTACGCTATATGTTTTTTGTTCAATAATAAGTTCTTGTATAAAAGAATACAAGAGAAAAAATTGTTTTTGTACGGTTTGTTAAGTATAATAATAGAGTTTATGATCACAGAACGCTTTGTTCAATAGGAACAGTGCACACTACAATCAGGGACCAGCCTGTTAGTTTTCCTGTTTCATGAGTGTGTGATGTCAACACATACAGGTAGTGCTGCACCCTTGGTTTAGATAACACTAACGAATAAGAACATTGTATCACTGAGTGCGCCTCTATTCTATGAATAGGTCCGAATTCCACAGCCACCAACATTGCTAAAAAGGGTCAATTTTGAGTGGAAATATTTGATGAGTCCATGCTGCGTGTTGAGTCCTTTGCTGTCGCAGGGGCATGGTCCACTCACACAGGTGAGATATTATTTTTATCAAGTGACGTGGGGGAGCACTGGGTGGTAGTACATTTGTGGATCTCTGCAGATTCCAGAGCATTCCCTTGCAGAAATGTGAGATAAATGGCTGCTTTTGTAAATTGGCCATCTTGACAGGAAGTTACAAATGAAAATGTAGTCACAAATGACTGTTTTGTCCTACTCATTTTCATTATTTTTCTATCTCAACAGTTAGGTTCTTTGGAAAACTCTTGAGGGATTTACACAAATAACCCTATGCTGAATCATGAATTTTGTCTACTGTTCAAGTATAGGTTTCTCAGATCACCCATAGGTTCTGCGCCTGCTTCCAGCACTAACATCAAGTAGACTGGAAATACAAAAATTAAGAAAAATTGACTACCTCTTAGGAAAAAGCAAAAACCGAGCTCAAAAAATGTTTTTGGGAAACAAATGTGCTTGTTTCGGACAGCTGGGAAGATGTTGGTCCAAGCACAGCAAACCTTTCGTTGATGACATTTTTAGAAACAAAATGCTTTCCCATTATTCTCCAAAAAACAAAAATTAGCTATATTTTGACTGTTTTCTCAGTCCCTCCAGGGAAATCCACAAAACCTGTGTACCCTTAGAATCCCCCGGGTTTTGGGAAAAAGGATGCAAATTTGGCATGGATACCTTAATTGGAAAAAAAGCTGTGAAGGCATATGCGCAAAGTACACCAAATAGCACAAAAACTGACTGCAGTGTTCTCTAACGCTTGTGATGTTCCTCTTACTGGATTCTATGACAGCCATCGCCAGAAGATGACTACATATTTTTTACGTTTGGTCATGACAAAGCACGTTTAAAACCTAATAAACTCTTATCCCCAATATACTTCTGTACTAAAACAATAAACCATGTAATGAATGAAAATATTAGGGATGTTTTGCAGCTATCACACTATTCGTCAGATTCTCTGCTTAGCGCACGCACATTAGCCATGGGTCAGGGGAAGGCACACAGCAAAGCTTCTCTGACAGGCAGAGCATCTGTATTTATTGCATGTACAGATTAGTTCTGTCACATTGTTTTTTATGATCATTTTATGGTCATAGTTTGCTGCTCTAACTGCCAGGAGTTGATGCTCATTAAAGCCTGGGCGGTCTGGCCTAGCCCCAGACCAAATGGGGTTAATTATTTGGCGAATGTAGGACACGTTTTATAGCTGGCACCGAACAGCAGAGGCCGGCAGCGCTGGAAAGTAACAATACATTTTGAAAATGCAGTTTGCAGCTTGATGCTTCACTTCAATTTTAGTGAAGCGATTAAAATAAATGTGGTCACTGGTGGGCCATGTTAGAAATACATTTTCAGACACTACAGGGCTCTCGTTGTTCTTTGTGCGCCGGCCTCTGTATAAACTATGCTTCAAAAGGACTGCTAATGGAAAACAATATAAAGGGGCCTGATTATTACTATCTGGTGTTAATATGCATTGACCTGCTATTTTAACACCATATTATAAGGGTATGCTATTTTGCACCATGTAATTTTAAGGCGGTTTGTCTACATTGGAGGCAGCGAATTCCAATGTTTGTACTATGTCAGCTTACACAAATTGTAAGTGTATTTTTCTGACTCAAAATGTCCAATGTGGTGCTCGGTGGCACCTTGTTATTTCCCCCATTCAGTATTTTTTTTTAACTTATTGATTTATTTACCTGTAGAGCTTTTTCGTGACCTAAAAGACAGCTTCAGAATGCTAGTAGAGAAATAAAAAGATTACTCTGCAGCAAGACAGACGGCACTTTACAGATTGAAGTTGTAATTTCCAGTAGACCAAAATTAAACACATAAGGAGATAAGTGTCAGGGCCGGCTTTAGTGATGGTTGCGCCAGAGCGACCATCGTTGTTGGGGCATGCTCAATTACCTTTTCCATGGATTCCCTCACAACCACACTCCAGTGGTGCCCCTCATCTCTCCAAAGCCCCTCTCTCACTTGTATTTAATTTCTTTAATAGTGTTACTCATCGCAATGTAGGGTGTCAGAGTGCTTAACATCACACACATATGGGCATGTTATGCCAAGACAATGCATCATTTAAGTGTGTAAATCAAAGTATAGTAAATTTGTTACATGAGACAATGGGGACTACGAGGTATAAGGGGAAACGGCCTTTACAAGGCAGGCTGAGCCATGCCTGCCAATTCCATGCAAGCATAACCAAGCTTGCCTGAACCCCGCATCGGCCTTAAGCACACATATGTGTGGTTAACCCCTTCGATGCGCGTGACGAGCTCAGCTCGTCATGCTGCGCGGTAGCGCTGTGCGCATGACGAGCTGAGCTCGTCACGACCACACCCGCGATCGGAATGTCCAGCACACGAGCGGAATTCCGATCGCGGTCAAGGGGTTAAGGCAGATAGCAGTCTAGTGCAGATGGGCAAGGAGAAGAAGAGGAAGCATTGGATCAGGAAGCTCCAGATGAGAACAGGTAAGTGGGGCTGGGGCCTGGATGGGGGGGTCGTTTTTAAGGGTGGGGGCGGTTTTAGGGCTCAGAGCGGGTGGTCAGTGTAGTTTTTGGAAGAGGGCAGAGTTTTAGGGCTCATGGCGGGAAGAGGGGTTGAGTAGTTTTAAGAGCTGGGGCTGGGTTTGTGGGGAGTGTTTAGGGGTGGGGTTGCTATTAGGGCTCAGGACAGGGGGATTCAGGGTAGTTTAATTAAAGGGGGCAGGGTTTTAGGCCTAAGAGCAGTGGAAGGGATAGGTGTAGATTGAAGGACAACGCATAGTAAATTATAGGGCTTAGGACGGGGGTGCTGAGGTCGGGGTAGTTTTTGGTAGGGGGCAGGGTTTTAGGCCTCAGGGCAGGGGGAGGGGAATTAGTAGTTTTAAGGGCAGGACCGGTTATTTTTTAGGCCTCAGGGCGGGGAGGGCGAGGTAGGGAGATAGGATTTTAAGGCTTAGGACAGGGAGGAGGGGTCGGTGTAGTGGTAATCTTTTCAACGGATATCCCTTTACCAATCATGCCTTTACCACAAAATGTTTTATAGGAATTAGTCTAACATGTCTATGGTGCCTCTGCACATTTAGCAGCAAGTCCCTCGGGGCCCCAAACGCCCAGCTCCAGTTTTGCCCAACCCAGCGGTATGGCAGTGCTAAGCAGTGTAGCGATTGCCCTCTCCACAGGCGCTCTCAAGTCCAGATCCTGTACGGCGAAGTCAGGCCACTTTTGATGCACGTGGCAGCACCCAGCGGCACAGTCTATCTCTGTTTGTCTCTGTCGAGCAGCGCAGCCAGTTCTTTCTAGTGATAAGAGCTGCTCCTGCTCAGCAAACACAAAGGTAATTTGCTCTTCCCCCTAGCTGGGGTGGGGAGGGTACTGGTGTGATCCTCGAACAGTAGCTCCAACTAGGTCATGATGTCCTTGGCAGTGTCTTGATGAGCCTCGGGGAATCCATCAGGTGCAGATCACAGTGTGTGGGCTCAATCTGCTGGTCACAGCAGTATTCCTTCAGTTGAGGCGATGACTCGAACCCTTGGCAAAAGCTCCTCCTAGCACACAGAGTTGCTGGGGTACTCACGATCCGAATGCAGACTCTCCTTATGCGATCACCATCAATACAGCAGTCCCACATGGAATGCGGGGTCGCCAATTTTCGCAGTCACAAGTCCTGCACTCCTGGCCCAAAATCAGTTCACCGGTAACCCCACTGCACACGGGGTCACCGCAGCGTGGCTTCCTGGTGCCTTCACAGGGCTTGGCAGTTCGGGCTGGACTGTTCCCATGAGGCACAGGGTCAGACTGATTTGCATATGGCCATGTCTGAACTGGGGTGGCGGAGTGAGCTAAAGAATGATGATGGATTAAGCCCAGATCAGTTGACTGGGGGTGAGTGCTTGCAATGTTCAACACTCCGTCCATCATCCCCTTTGGTTTTGCTATGTTCGCCCTAAGTTGGCAGGGTATGCCCAGACGTGGGTCCCTTGCTCACTTTGCCACTGGATTCAAGATAGCCTGGCTGATGACGGCTGTAAGCCAGAAACCGGTCCCAGGATGCTTGTTTCCGGTCCAGGGAAGACATGGCTTGGCAGTTCGGGCTGGACTGTTCCCATGAGGCACAGAGTCAGACTGATTTGCATATGGCCATGTCTGAACTGGGGTGGCGGAGTGAGCTAAAGAATGATGATGGATTAAACCCAGATCAGTTGACTGAGGGTGAGTGCTTGCAATGTTCAACACTCCGTCCATCATCCCCTTTGGTTTTGCTATGTTCGCCCTAAGTTGGCAGGGTATGCCCAGACGTGGGTCCCTTGCTCACTTTGCCACTGGATTCAAGATAGCCTGGCTGATGACGGCTGTAAGCCAGAAACCGGTCCCAGGATGCTTGTTTCCGGTCCAGGGAAGACATGGCTTGGCAGTTCGGGCTGGACTGTTCCCATGAGGCACAGGGTCAGACTGATTTGCATATGGCCATGTCTGAACTGGGGTGGCGGAGTGAGCTAAAGAATGATGATGGATTAAACCCAGATCAGTTGACTGGGGGTGAGTGCTTGCAATGTTCAACACTCCGTCCATCATCCCCTTTGGTTTTGCTATGTTCGCCCTAAGTTGGCAGGGTATGCCCAGACGTGGGTCCCTTGCTCACTTTGCCACTGGATTCAAGATAGCCTGGCTGATGACGGCTGTAAGCCAGAAACCGGTCCCAGGATGCTTGTTTCCGGTCCAGGGAAGACATGGCTTGGCAGTTCGGGCTGGACTGTTCCCATGAGGCACAGGGTCAGACTGATTTGCATATGGCCATATCTGAACTAGGGTGGCGGAGTGAGCTAAAGAATGATGATGGATTAAACCCAGATCAGTTGACTGGGGGTGAGTGCTTGCAATGTTCAACACTCCGTCCATTATCCCCTTTGGTTTTGCTATGTTTGCCCTAAGTTGGCAGGGTATGCCCAGACGTGGGTCCCTTGCTCACTTTGCCACTGGATTCAAGATAGCCTGGCTGATGACGGCTGTAAGCCAGAAACCGGTCCCAGGATGCTTGTTTCCGATGCTTGTTTCCGGTCCAGGGAAGACATGGCTTGGCAGTTCGGGCTGGACTGTTCCCATGAGTTTTAGGAAAAACAGCGGTTCAATTTGGCCCGAGTGGGTCCTGTACAACCAAGTGAAACCCTCGAGAAGGACACAAGGTAAAGCTTTTTGGGGTAGACAATTAATCATTAAGGGAGCACGAAAATAGTAGGGGAGCATATGTGGTGTAAAATAAACATTTTATTTTACACAAACATGATTTAACGACAGTCAAGGTAAACAGGTGCTCACATAAAGCTCAAATAGACCGTTACCTATTTAAAGACCTTAATAGTATGTGAGTAATATCTTCACTTAGCTATCTGTGTTCAATAATTCGATAGCAGGGAGCCCTAATCCTGCACTCCATATCTTCCCCAGATGCACTTCAAGGCAAGAAATACAACATTGTACTAACCACAGCTCGGTTCTACAACACCCATGCCTCAGTGGTTCTTGTAGGAAGTAAGTTCGCACATCGCTTCTGAGCTTGACACATGTATGAGTGCAATAGTTAGTCCACTCATTGTTAATTGATATAATGCGCGCAACTCCCCTTAGGGGCCACTGGAATTGATAGGGCCCTAAGCTACTCACCTGGCCCTCTTTAAATAGGTAACGGTCTATTTCACTTCACTGTGTGCCAGCGTTTAATTAAGATATGCTATCACACTGGGAGCACGCCCACGCTGTTAATAATAGTTGAAATGTAGGGTACATATCGTAATTCCACTCTGTTCCCCTTTAGGTTCAGGTTGCTCAATTATTGTCCTGATGATGATCTTAAGTCCCTAAGATCGAAACGCCGTCGACTTCTACAACAGGAACTCTCTCAATTGTATTAACCTAAGCGAAGTTCCTACTTTGTTGTCAATGTGATGTAATGTTTTTAGAGTTCACCGCACCTTGTCACATTACGCACCTGTCACTTTATGTGAGCACCTGTTTACCTTGACTGTCGTTAAATCATGTTTGTGTAAAATAAAATGTTTATTTTACACCACATATGCTCCCCTACTATTTTCGTGCTCCCTTATTGATTAATTGTCTACCCCAAAAAGCTTTACCTTGTGTCCTTCTCGAGGGTTTCACTTGGTTGTACAGGACCCACTCGGGCCAAATTGAACCGCTGTTTTTCCTAAAACACATGTTAACCCCAGGTTCTTCTAACGGGGTACCCTTGTTTCACTATACTAGGACTGTTCCCATGAGGCACAGGGTCAGACTGATTTGCATATGGCCATGTCTGAACTGGGGTGGCGGAGTGAGCTAAAGAATGATGATGGATTAAACCCAGATCAGTTGACTGGGGGTGAGTGCTTGCAATGTTCAACACTCCGTCCATCATCCCCTTTGGTTTTGCTATGTTCACAGGGCTTACGGCATGGCTCAGAACAAGGCAGCCTTCTCATGGCACATGGGGATTACAGTTCAGAAACTGCACATGGGCAACGGCATGATCGGTGCACAGCCTCACATCTAGCTCAGGGAATCCTCGTGCAGGGCTCCCTACTGGACCTCGGTCCCTCCAATGCTCTTCTCTCCATCACAGGGCACACTTGTCATGGCAAGCAGGCAGGCGATGGTGCTACAGGCAGTGAAAATCCCCCGAAGTCATTTTTCAGTGTAGCAAGGCCAGCTCTTCCATAGACCAACACAGAGTTTCCTTATTACATTTAATAAGTGATAACTCCAGTTTGAGAACAGCAGCAGAAATACTTCTTCCACTCATTTGAATTGTAATTTAAAATACTCTTTAATAGTAAAGTCGGATTTTAACTTCCTATTTTGAAAAATGCCACTTTTAGAAAAGTGGCATGTGCCTGCCTAAACCAAATGTGCCATTCTGTCAGTGACAAAGGTGAAATGACTGTTAATGGCTCTCCTGTGTTGTGACATTAAACAAAAGGGCTTTGGGAATAAGGAAGTGTGCTTCTCTCTTGAGAAGGATGGCCTGGGGGGGTTGTACCCAGCTCCTTCCTGAGCTTCAGAGGGTAGTCTCAGGACTGTACCCACCCCCTTACTGACTTCAAAAGATGTCTGCCCTGTTGCTGGAAAATGCAGCTCACACCTGGGCATGCCTGCCCTTTGTTTCACTAGCTATGCTGGGGGAAAGGGAAGAACTTACCAAAAACAGTTTAGGGTTTAGATAAAGGGGGTGTACCCCACCCACACAGTGGCACTGGGCATAAAATTGGGAACTTCAGAATATCTCATTAGAACTTTCCTGGACCTGAGAAGATTCAGAAGAAGGATTGCTCTGCTATCTGAAGAAGGAAGACTGGACCAGCTTGCCTTGAGCCCAGGGCCCCAGAAGTGACTACAGAAAGGCAGTTGGCTGGCATCCTGTTTGAGCCTTAGGGACAGAACAAGCTTCCAGAAGCCTCTCCTGCTTTCCAGCTGATAGAACCACATGGACCTGACCTGGTCCCCTATGCTGGCCTCTGTGGAAGTGAGTCCTGCCTCCACAAAGTGCTGTCCTCAAGGCCATGGACCTTTGGCTGGAGTCAGAGTGTACTCCTCCTTGCTCAACTAAAGGTTTCCCCGGATCCGATGGAGGGCCTTGCATGGCAGCACCTTGCAGCTCCTGATCAGCAGCTTCACTGTATCCGATGCAGAACAGTGTAGAACATCGCAGGGCCTCGCGTTGCAACACCATGCAGCTCCAGATCAGCTCCAGATCAGCTCCAGACACAGAGTGAAGCAGAGCCCTGCATCATAGTACTGCACAGCCACTGTTCCAAAGACAAAAGGGACAACTCCTTATGGGCCACACCTGGTCTCATACTCGACCGGCACTCCATTGTGGTCAGCTGAACTTTTAAATTTGTCCCAGACCAGTATGACAAGATACTCACAGTTGGTGCTTTGAACCTTTGTGGTGCTATTTTCACCTTAAACTTTGAACACTCACATCTTCGGTTCTACTGATTGGATTTTTGTTGTTTTCCTGTCATTTTATATATTAAAATATTCTCTGTTTTTCTAAATTGATTTGGATTTTCCTTGTGTTATGATTTCACTTTATTACTGTTTGATTGCTGCATAAATACTATATACATTGTCTCTAAGTTAAGCCGGACTGCTTTCTCTCAAGCTACCAGAGGGTTAAGCACAGGTTGTTTTAGTGATTTTTATGTTTCACCCTGACAAGGATTGCCATTATTATTTGAGTAGGGTTCCCACTCCACTCAACTAATAACTCAATTTCTTACAATGGCCATCAAGACCGAATCATGGCAACTCTCTGTTTTTGTAAGATTACTATGCTGTGCTGTATTGTGCCAAATAGAGCACTTAGGTCTAGCAGTATAAGAGCTGCAAAAGAAACATTGTTGAGACCGAGCACCAAATCTTCACAGTTCACACTTATGCTGATTCTGTGCCGTGTAAAGGTCTGGAGCCTGACTATTTGTTTCAAATATGCTTATCATTATGAGATAGTCTCGAAAACTGTTTTGATAGAACACTTTTTGTAACTGGGACCAGGTCTGTGGCTGACAATATTATGGCAGCCATATATGTTTTACGGGGGTTGGTGTGATACTGCCTTTTTAAATTTAGGAATCATGCCTTGAACCAGAGGTGCTCTGAGTATGATAGCCATCTCAGATATAAGGGTTGTTGCATGAGCTTGTATGATTAGAGGCATGCAAGGGACCCTAAATGGATATGTTAAATTTGAGGAAAGATATCAGTTTTAGGTCAAACGTGACTTCTGTAGGCAAAAAACCTGCTCAATGTACAATGCAATGGTTTAGCAGGTGAGTCCATGGGTGTAGGAAGTGTGGGGGACGCGGGGGATATATCCCCCCCAGATTTTGTAGTGGGGGGTCACGGGGGACAAGGGTGGGGGGACAAGGGGACAAAAGAATTTCCCCTCTTCTGTCAGTCGCAGGGCCACTGACACCTCAAAGCACAAGTGCTTTGAGGTGCCAATCGCCCTGTGACTGACAGAAGAGAGAGGGGAAATTATTTTGTCAAAGCCTTTCACGTGCCAATGGCCCTTCCCTTTTGTTGTGCTGCAAACCTCCAGGAATTTTCTCACCTCGCCCTTGCCCTCCCCGCCATGGCTGCCTGCACTCTGCACTTCCAGGACAAAGGAGGCGAGGCAGTTTGTTGATTGCTGTCTGCATCCTGCCCCTCCTCAGCCCCGACCCTACCTTATTTTGACTGTTTCACACTGCGCAATTCAGTCGCTCAAAGGCTAATGTTTGGTGAAATGTTTATTTTGAGCAGTTGAACCTCACCAGGGAACATAAAAACAATTAGTATCAGACACTGTCTGAGCACACTTCTGTTGTGTGTCAGATGTGTTGGTCTGTCCTAATATTTACACAAATAATAATTAAGATACCACTATTTTGTCTGATTTCTTTATAGCGCTACTCAACCCAATCCAGGGTGTCGGAGCGCCTTACATTACAAATGCACATTGACAATAAAGCATATGTTTGTAAATCAATTTACTGGATGTGTTACATAAGACAGGGTTACAAGGTTTAGGAGTCACATGTCCTTTCCTTCATAGTTCACTGTGCTATATTAGAAGGATTACAATTTATGAACTGCAAGTAATTAAAGTATCTCTGTGTTAAAAGCAATAACCCACCTACCCATCCACATAAAATAAAAATCCGTCATCTGTGTGTCACATGATGTTCTTTGTGAGAGACACATTAACCCTCCATGCTACTTTGACAAAACTGGGACTAGACAAAACACCTGTCTCTCCAGCAAGTGCATTAACCTCCAGAGTTATCTTACCATTATTATTATTCCCTCAGATTTACTGGGTACATAAAGATCTATGCAGCAGGCACGTTAACCCCATAAGATATTTTAAAATGTAGACTTTGCAAGCAATTAAGCAGAACAGATATACTGCCATGTTTCTCCTTGTTGCCAATTTCTTTCTGGCAGAGTTTTAATAAATAAATGTGTAATCTGAGGCATAGATCTTGCGCTGGGGTTGCAACACTACGTAAGATCTAATTTGTTAAATATTGTAATATGCTCAAATGTACTCATGACAGACCTGCTTAACATATATGAGGTCTTAAAATCTGATGTCATTTTTTGTGATATCACTTCCTGTGAGGTCGTGGGTTGTGAAGTCACGTGCTGTGATGTCATGTACATACTGCCTAACTTGGTTAGTGCCCCACTTCTTTTTTTAGGACTTGTACCCTGGTGGGAGAAGTACAATGGAGAACTGGTGTTGGTGGTTGTAGGAGGCTGGCTTAGTATATAGTGTACACTCAGGAGTGATGCACCTTGCACTAATTCAGACAACCCTTATGGTGATTTTACTGGTCTTTGATAACCATAGAAAGCTCTCAAAGTGGTAGCTGTGTAGAGCAGCCTTCAGGCTTATCTTGAAGGAGTGTAAAGCAGCTTGTTTTACTACATTTAATCAACAGTGTAGATTAGATGAAAAAGAACCACACAGTGTTTATAAAAATAGGTCTATTTATTATGCAACACAATCACTAACACATTGGCATATCTCCTACCCGGAGATATCAACAATACACACAAGAATACTTCAAAATAATCAGGTAAGTAGCACAAATAAACACTGGGCTCCAGGGGGAGACCAACCCGTATACTAAGAAAGTGGAATGTAAACTGCAAAGGAGAACGGGACTTGGACCAGAAGACTCAGATGAGCTGGGGACACAAGGAACCATAAATCAACAACAAGGAGGAGTCTACCCTCAAGGACAGAGAAATCTGCTTATTCAGCACGGAGGATGCAGAAAGGAAGTAAAAAATAGAATTTTTTTCTAAGAAGACCCCTCACTCACCAACCTAGTTGGTGACATGCTTCATCATTGGGGTCCCACCCGAATAGCTGAATGCTACCCGGGTGTGCTGCGACACCTGACAACAGAGGAAGAAGGAGTACTCCTACTGGAGCTAGTGTCAAGTTGGTGAGTGAGGGGTCTTCTTAGAAAAAAATTCTATTTTTTACTTCCTTTCTGCATCCTCCGTGCTGAATAAGCAGATTTCTCTGTCCTTGAGGGTAGACTCCTCCTTGTTGTTGATTTATCATTACCTTTTGGGGATTAGGAGTACTCCCTTTATATATTATTTCTAATATATAAAAAAACCCTACCTCTCTTTTGTTTCGCTTACTACGGCAGCGCTACAGCTGCGAGAGTTTTTCCTCTTAATTAATTCGTTTGACTGCTTCACTATGGGAGAGAATCAAGGACTATCTTACACCACTGAGGAAGTTGACGCTCTTTTAGGCGATTCTTCACTGTTTGCTGATGCTAGCATAGCACAAACAATATCACAGACAACTGATTGGGAGAAACTTACAGAGATGAAAAGAAACAGGATTAGGACAATACTCCATGGTACGATTCTGAAGGAATACTTAAAGAAAAATATGGCACCTAAAGGTCTACTGGTTACGAATGCCCCTCGGATCTTTCTCAATGACCCTGTTTTCAGGAAGGACTGGGCTCAGATCGCATGGCATTGTACCCGTGACTGGATAGTACTTATTCTTAAGACAGCCCTGAGACTCTCTGAGGCAATAATGATTGAAATTCAGCTCACAGAGAGTCATATAAAGACTACCATTACTGGCTATAAAAAGAAACTAGATGAGCTCAATAAAGAGATTAATGAGTATAAAGTCAACCTTACTCAACAGAAGGCTCAGAAATTTCAGAAGGATCTGAAACGGTTTTCATATGTGAAGACCTACCCCTACTCAGATCCAGATTTTGTAGCCCAATTTAGAGCCGAGAGAGAGTCCGATATGTCCAGCAATGACTCTACAGCCAGCAGTGACTCAAGCACAGGGAGTGAGAGATCCAGACAAAGAGGTAGAAATAGACCTCAGAACGGGTGGCCGCCATACAATAATCATCTAGTGGGGGGATACCAACCACCCTTTAATCCACACCAACCACCCTTTAATCCACAGCAGCAATACCCCATCTACGGGTGGCATCCTCCTTTTGGACAGCCCATATTTCCCCAAAACCCCTTTAGACCGCCTTTTTTAGGCAGGGGCAGAAGGGGGCGAGGGAGAAGGAAAGGACGAGGCCAGGTCCAGTGGGAGGACGAGAACCCGGTGGGCAACTACACTCGGAGCAAAGTGAGGGAATCCCAGCCAGGGACAAGCAACAACAGGGTCTAGCCAGGGACAAGCAACAACAGGGTCTAGTCACCAACTTGGCCTCCAGACCACTCACCACAATGGAAGAGAAGGTGCTCAATAGAGGCCTGGGTTTTGTTCCCACCCAAAAACTAGACAAATTTAATCTCCAATGCGAATTGTCCAGTTTTTTTCGGAAACTTAAGCTCAAAGCTTTTTTTGAGAAACAAGGTAATAATCCTTCCACTAACGACCAATGTAGTACGGGTCTACGTCTAAAATCTTCATTCATCCCACCCCCCCACACCATCCCGGTGGAGGTTTCTGCCTTCGAACAAGCTGTTTTCAATGATGTGGAAAAGTTGGAAATCAAACAACCATTTTTTAATATGAGTAAGGCAGAGATCACGGCTTTGGAAAGCCTTAAAAACTGTGAGGATATAGTGATAAAACAAGCAGATAAGGGAGGTGGAGTTGTCGTGCAGGACAAAAATGCCTATCAGGCAGAATGTCTTAGACTACTCTCGGATGTGAGTAATTATCTTCCACTAACATCTGACCCCACAATGGACCTCCAGGTAGAAATCAGGTCGATGGTGAAGCTGGCTGAAGCTAATGGTTTCATATCCCAACATGAATCGGAGTATCTTACCAACACCGAAGGGAAGGTCCCATATTTCTATACTCTCCCGAAAATGCACAATGATAAGTTTCCTCCCCCTGGCAGACCCATTGTCTCAGGAATAGGGTCCCTACTGGAACCCTTGTCTAGGTTCTGTGATTTATTTCTAAAAACTATGGTCCAGAACACCGAGACCTATCTACAGGATACTAAGAGTCTCCTCAATCTACTGAAGGAGCTGACGGTCGATGACTCCACCATCCTAGTCAGCATGGACATAGAAAACCTTTACACCAGTATCCCTCAAGATGACACCTTGGAAGTATTGAGAATAGCATTAGATGAAACAGAGTGGACTTACACTACACCCAGGGGCTTCATTCTTGATTGTGCTAGACTAGCCTTAAAAAAGAACTACTTCGAATTTGAGGGTAAATTGTACCTTCAGATTGGAGGAACTTCTATGGGTAGTACCTTTGCTCCGAGTGTAGCTGGACTCTATGTCTTTAACTTCGAGAAGAAATTTATACTCAATGACTCTAATCCTTTCTCGTCATATGTCAAGTTCTGGAGAAGGTACATTGACGACATTCTTGTCATCTGGCAGGGCCCTGATGATGTTTTGACTAAATTCATCGCAGGGGTCAACACATGTGACCATAACTTGAGGAATAGCCGAATGCTACCCGGGTGTGCTGCGACATCTGATTACAGTGGAGAGGGTTGGTTTGAACAGCAGTGATAGTGCAAAGTGAGTGCCAAAAGGTGGTGACACAAGGAACCACCCAAGGTAAGTACCCAGGAACCCCACGGAGGCTGTGTGCAGAGTGGAAACACAGCCACGTGCCCAATGGAAGTCAATGGAGAGGTCACGGTTGCAGTTTTAAAGAAGAAGGACCCTTCCCAGAGGACTCCAAAGAAACCCTTTGGAAGATGGGAGGTTGGAGAACCACCCCACCTGTGGATGTCCCAGGAATCAGGTTACTAGCACTAGGAAAGCCAGGTGCATAGGGTGAAGTGACGTCGGAACCTGCCGTAGACAACAATAGAAGACTTTGAAAAAGATGCCTCTGGAGAAGCCTGTGAAGGAGTCCGGTGGAATCCAAGAGTAGTCTCTTCAAGAGGAGAACCTGCAAGCAGAGGGGACAGAGTCTATGCCACTCGGAAGTGACCAGGAGGCACGGAAGCACAATGCCCACCTATGTCTGGAGGTTCAGGAGTGAAGACAGTGACCTTGTCCCTGCAGCTGTGAGGACCAGGCAATGCTGAGGAAGACCAGGAGCCAAACACGAGCTGGCCCACATCAGGTGTCAATGTCCAATGACGAAGCGCACTGAGGATCCATTAGGGACCCGCTATATGCGCGAAACATGTTGACCCCATTGCACCTTCACACTACTTTCACGGACTGAGAGCAGCGGGAGCATACCTATCCCCCCTACATATTTGCTTTTTAGGATTGGTTCCAGTCCCCAGTATTTAAATTTATCTTCCGGACCCTTGAATAAAACTGTGTTGGGGTTCCGATTAGGTAATTTTATCCTCACACATACACGTTTTCACGAGGCCCACACACCCGCATGCACAACTGCGGCACCTCCTATAAAAGATCTCCGACAAAGAGCCCTCTCGCGGCGCCCGTGGGGGACTGCAGCGCCACCCCCACGAGGAGCTAAACCCGATGATGAAGCACGACACCCGCAAGGGTGTGTGAGGGCACTAATTCTAAAAGGAGGAATTCCCCCACCTTTATTTAGATCCCACCGGTTTACTTTTTTGGACACACTACATCTCAACTAGAATAGGTTGCAGAGTTTGCCCCTTTCTTAGGAACAGCTACCATCCACTGTGTTGACGTCAATGTCCAGGTGTCTGGTGTCTGGCGGGAGCAGCAACAAGCCTTGGTAGCCGCAACTGGCGTAGAAAGCGAAAAGATGCAAACGTTGGGACCAGCAAGGTCCAAGGGACTCACCAACAGCAGGGGAATCAGAGCAGGCCCTGAGCAAGCAGGGGAGCCCACTGCAGCAAAGGAAGAACATTGAGAGGACCCACAGGCCGAAGGCACAGGAGTCACAAGAGGACCTCAGGCAGCTCACCAAAGATGGAGGCCCACGGTGCAGAGGAGGCAATGAGGATGCTGATCTTCCATGGATGAGGTACTGGAGGCTTGAGCTTCTTGTAGCCCGAAGATCTCTGGAATGCAGAGCCAACAAGCATTGGCAATAGCAAGTAGACGCAGTGCACAGGGGTTCAGTCCCAGCAGCTCAGACGAGGGATACTGTCCTCAAAATTGCAGAGAAGACAGGTCAGGCCTCTAGGGAGCTGCAGAACCACCACCTGTGTTGCTGGGCCTCAGGAAGCCCATAGGACGACAGGAGCATCAGACCAGTAAGCTTTGTTGCGGTGCCTACAGATGCAAGGGAGTGACTCCTTCACACCAAGGGAGATTACTTCAGATGTCTTTGATGCCCACAGGCCTTCTGGAGAACCTGGATGAAGCACAGACATAGACATCTCAGAAGACTTGAAGAACAGCAAGACCAGGAGCAGCAGGACTCTTCCTTGATGCTGTCTCGGTTCCAGTCGAAGCCCAACGAAGTTCAAGTGTCCAGACAGTCGAAGAGTGTCGTCTTGGTTTCAGAGGTGAGTCTTGTTCCATGATGAATCTGAGTACCCACCCACAGGGGAGCCCTTAAGTACCCTATGGAAAGGGAACAACACCAGGGTCCCTCCCAGAGGAGGGGCTGGACAAAGGGGAGGATACTCCCCTGTCCTTTGTCCAGTTTCTCGCCAGAGCGGGAACCAAGGGTTCCTGAACTGGCTCAAACTGGAGTATGCAAAGAGGGCATCAAGTGTGCCCTTCATAACAGTCTTGTGGCCTGGAAGGCGACCCCACCCCAGCCCAATACACTAAATCCTGTCTGGGAGGGGTCACAACTCCTGTAACAGGAAACCTATTGTTCTACCTTCCCCTGCTTGAGCTCAGCTCAGCAGCAGGAGGGCAGAATCGTGTCTGTGGTTGGCAGCAGCACTAGCTTGCTGGCAGACCCTAAAAGGTTGTTACCGGGAGTACATCGGGGGTACCCTAAGGAGCCCCCCAGTACATGGGATCATACTTCTAGCACCGGAATCAGGACATTGCAGATTTGGAGCAGAGCACATGGCTTGCTTCAGGTCATCAAATGCCTTCTGACAGCTAACTGTCCACTGAACTTTCTTAGGCATTCTTTTGAAGGTGAGATCATTAAGGGGTGTCGCTATGGATTCATAGCCCTTAACAAACCTCCTGCCATACTCACTCAGGCCCAAGAACGCTCTGACCTGAGTCTGAGTAGTGGGAGCAACCCAGTCCATGATGGTCTGAACTTTGCTCCCCAATGTTTGAAGTTGGCCTCCAACTACAAGGTGGCCGGAGTACACAACTTTACTCTACCCTATCCGGCACTTTGTGATCTTGATAGTGAGGCCTACCTTCTGCAGGGGCTCGAGTACATTTCTGAGGTGGACCAGGTGATCCTCCCAGGTGGAGCTAAAGACAACTATATCATCTACATATGCTGCACTATAGATTTCCAGACCTGTTAAGACTTTATTCACCAGCCTCTGAAATGTGGCAGGCGCATTTTTCAAACCAAAAGGCATCACAATAAATTGATAATTCCCACTGGGGTTTGAAAATGCTGTTTTTGATTAGGCATCCTCATAGTCTAATTTGCCAATAACCAGCAGTGAGGTCAAATGTACTGACATATTTGGCAGAGGCCAAAGTATCAATCAGTTCATCTGCCCTGGGAATTGGATGGGCATCAGTCCTGGTGACTGCATTGAGGCCTCTATTGTCAACACAAAACCTAATCTCTCTCTTACCATCCTGGGTATAAGGTTTTGGTACAAGGGTTACAGGGCTAGCCTAAGGGCTGCATGAAGGCTCAATGACCCCCCCCAACTCCAGCATCTTTTGGGCCTCTTTTCTGATGCGATCTCTGACATGGTCAGGCTGTCTGTAAATGTTGCTCTTCAGAGACAGACTGTCACCTGGGTCCACTTCATGGGTACACCAGGTGGTTTGACTGAATGTCAGAGAAAGAGACCAGGAAACTGATTGAGAACATGTCTGCAATCAGCTTGCTGTTGATCAGTGAGTCTGTCTGCCAAGACTACTCCTTCAACTGATCCAACAATATGGTCCTGAGAGAGGAGATCAGGGAGAGGGTCACTCTCTTCCTCCTGTTCCTCATCAGAGGCCATGAGCAACCTCATGTCAGCCCTGTCAACTAAAGGTTTCAGGTGATTCAAATGAAGTACCCTGTGGGGACTTCTTAGAGTACCTAGGTCAACTAAGTAGGTGACCTCACCTTTCTTTTCCAGTATAGTTTGGGGGCCACTCCACTTGTCTGGAAAAGCTGCTGGGGCCACAGGCTCCAACACCTGCACTTTCTGTCCTGGCTGGTAAAGTCAGTACAGCCTTTTGGTCATGCCAAGCTTTCTGAAGCTCTTGGCTGGCCTCAAGGTTTTTGCTGGCCTTCTTCATGCACTCAGCCATGCGAGAACGCAGGCCCAGTACATAATCTACTATGTCCTGTTTAGGAGGCTTGAGAGGTTGCTCCCATCCTTCTTTGACTAGACATAATGGACCCCTAACTGGATGTCCAAACAGAAGTCCACATGGGCTGTAGCCCACCCCCTTCTGAGGAACCTCTCTGTGGGCAAAGAGAAGGCAAGTTAGTGAGACATCCCATTTTCGTGTCAGCTTTTCTGGGAGTGCCACGATCATACCTTTGAGGATCTTGTTGAACCTTTTAACAAGCCCATTGCCCTGTAGATGGTAGAGTGTGGTAAACCTATAGTTAATACCACGCTCTTTCCACATAGCAGTGATGTAGCTAGGCATGACATTTGTACCTCTGTCTGACAAGACCTTCTTAGGGAACCCAACTCTGGAAAAGATTCCAAGGTGGGCCTGGCCACTACAGGAGCTGTAGTGGTCCTAAGGAAAATAGCCTCTGGATACCTAGTGGCATGGTCCACCACCACTAAGATAAAACTATGTCCAGATGCTGTTGGAGGGTTTGAGGGATCTACAATGTTTATCCCTACCCTCTCAAAGGGAACCCCAACCACTGGTAGTGGGATTAAGGGGCCTTTATAGTGCCACCTGACTTACCACTGGCTTGGCAGGTGACACAGGAGCAAAAAAACTCCTTGGTGTCTTCATACATGTGGGGCTAGTGAAAGTGAGGGACAAGCCTATCCCAAGTCTGGCTTTGCCCAAGATGTCCTGCCAGGGTCAATAGGAAACCCCTAAACATCTGAGGTATGACCAACCTCCTGGTGGCACCAGGCTTGGGGTCTCTACTTTAAGAAAACAGGAGCCCATCTTCCCAATAAGTCCTGTGAGGCCGACTGACATTTCCTGCTTCCTCAGCAGCAGCTTGCAGTCTGAGATGTTCAAGAGAGGGGCAGGCTTTCTGCTCCAGACTCACGTCTTCCCTGGAAGGTCTCCCTGCCCCCAGGAGCTCTGCCTTGTCAGGCCCAAGCTCCTCTGGGACAGTTCCTTCATGGGTACTTAGATCATCTCCATCAGGAGGCTGATTCTCACTGGTAGTCTAAGGGAAGGATAAATCTTTACCCTGCCTGCACCTTCTCTTGGGAGCTGGCTGGTCCATTTTTTCATGATCCAGGTCTCCCTCGGTGCCTAACATCTTGGCAAATAGCACCAAGGTTTCTTGTTAGAGGAGGAAGAAGATTGGGACCCACCCCCAGAGGAAAATGTTTGGAGCCATTCAGAAGACTCTTTCTTTTCTTTAGATTTCTTCCTACCTTTCTCTTGGGCCTTAAAAGAATCTTGCTTCTTCTGGTCACCACCACCATGAGACTTTTGTTTCCCCCTGGTGCGGACCCGCTTGTTTGCCTTCATTCCTAATTCTTGGGGAGAGGTCAGATCCGAGCCCACCAGGTACTGGTGCAGTTGCTGATTTTAACAGTTAAGGATGTGCTCCCTCACATGTAAATTGTGCAGTCCTTCATAATCATGCACATTACTTCCATAAAGCCAGCTTTCCAGAGCCTTAATAGCACTATCTACAAAATCTACCCAGTCTTGAGTGTGTGCCTTCTATATGTCCCTAACCCAAACTCATCTATGAGGGCACTCTTCAAGACTTTGTAATTGTCTGCATCTTCTTCCTCTAGAGTCAAGAGTTTGTCTCTACCTTTGTTAGCAAAGGAGAGCTACAGGATAGCTGCCCACTGCCCCTGAGGAATATTCTGAACTTTACAGGCCCTCTCTAAAGCAGTAATCCACTTATGGATGTCATCACCCTCCTGGTAAGGAGGGACTATCCTGCTCCAGTTCCTAGTGTCAAAGGGATCTTTCCTAACTCTAGGTTCACTAGTCCTGCTACCATGGGATTATAATACCAAATTACTCCTAGCCCTCTGGACTTCTAGGGTGTCCTTATCTAGGGCTAACTGTTCCTTCTTGATTCTGAGCTTGGCTCTCTCAAGTTTGACCAGGTGGTATTCCCTTTCTAAATAATTTTCCCCTTCCTGCTAGAGATCGAGGTCCCTATTGAAGTGGCAGAGGAGGCTGAATTAACTGAGGAGGACCTGGACATCCCCTGAACCTTTTGTACCCTCCCAGGAGGAATAAAGGGGGTCATACCTCTAGGGCCTCCCTCTGTGTCACTAGAACTATTCCCTGGCGGACTAGAGTTCTCCAGTAAGGGGTCTTCAGACTCCTCCTGGATATGCTCGGATGCAGAGTTTGGCTCATCTTCTGGAGCATCTCCATCCATATCCAAGTTATCCTGCCCATCTGACCTTTTTTCTTGGTAGCAATAACTGTTCCCCAAAGATTCACTGTTAATACGCAACTCTCCAAATGTCACTTGTAAATAAATTGTCATAGTGTTGAGCAAGGCCTCCACGCCTTCAATCATTGTATCATTTAAATGCTCAATATTTTGGCTAGAAAAATCCTTGCACGAGGCATATTTGCTAGTTTGAGCATTTTTATAGTTTTGTGAGCCTCTCATTTAACAAAGTTTTTGTGCTTTAGTGCATCCCACTCACTACTTATTTGTGACTTTCCACCCACTGTATTCATTTGTAAGCTTCACAAACACTGTTTCTGGTGTTCCTCACTAACACCTCATATCTGAGCTTTGCCACACAACTCATTCTGCATATCTAACTACATATATCTTCTGTGAGCATCTCATATGTGTCTCTCACAGCAGGCTGTTTTACATTGGTAAGCATCTCTCTTCCACACAAACACTGTAAATCTCATTTTTGTGAGCATCCCACGCAAGGACAATTCTTATTGCAAATTTATCTCATAGGGCGTCTTATATTCTTGTGCACTCTACACTTATATCATCCATCTGCAATAGTGCTTCTCATAGATTAGACAACAAAAGTTTTTGTATTGTGTTGTATACTTTGCGATGCATTGAGGGTTTCTCCACCCTCCAGCCTCAGGAATGCAGGCGATAAACTTACAGTGTTTGAGAAACTATTCTCGCTCTCCTTCCTGTGCCCTGCTAAACCAGGGGCTTCCAAAAGTGATCTGACTGACTTCAATACTCAAACAGACACACAGAATCCTATACCATACTGTTAGAGCTGTCAGCCTTAGGACGGTCTTCCCCTAAACTTTTTGCCTGCTTACCTCCTCTTTTTGTGATTCTTTTTGTTGGCCTTAGGACTCTGAGCACTTTACCACTGCTGACCAGTGCTAAAGTGCATGTGCTTCTCCCTTAAAAATGGTAACATTGGTGTATACACAATTGGCCTTTTTAATTTACTTGTAAATACCTTGTACATTGGTACACCATATACCCAGGGCCTGTAAATGAAATGCTACTAGTGGGTCTGCAGCACTGATTGTGCCACCCACACAAGTAGCCCTTTAAACATGTCTCAGGCCTGCCACTGCAGAGCCTGCGTGTGCAGTTTTACTGCCATGTTGACTTGGTATTAAAATCCCCTTGCCAAGCCTTAAACTTCCTTTTATTATTCATACGTCACCCCTAAAGTAGGCCCTAGGTAGCCCATGGAGCAGGGTGCTATGTTGCTAAAAGGTAGGACATGTACTTTTATGTTTTGCATGTCCTTGTAGTGAAAAACACCTACATTCGTTTTTACTAATGTGAGGCCTATTCTTCTCATAGATTGACATTGGGAATTCCTTAATACACTCTTTTAAGGTGTAATTCCTGGTTAGAAATGAGTAGCTGTGGCATGTTTTATAACTTTGGAATGGCAATGATAAATCCTCTTTACTGGTAAGGTTGGATTGCACATTATTATTTTAGATATGCCACTTTTAGAAAGTGGACATTTATCTGCTCTTACAGCTCTGTGTGCATGGAGCCTGTCTCCAGTACACTCCAATATTAGTCCAATTGCATTTTAAGGTTTAGGAATGTCGCAAGAGCATTCAGTTTACTCTTCCTTTCTTTCGTCCCACCTTTGTTTGCTTGGTGCATGAAGGTGTAAGATTCAAAACATGTTTTTTACATTTGGTCTAATTACTTTGTAAATGTAAATAACAATTAAAGCATATTTGCAAACTGTGACTACATGCCTGCCTATATCAATTTTACACTACAAAACTATGCGATTGTATTCGTTTAACAGAGTGTACGGCTCTCAAACAATGGGGGATTTGTATAGGGTCACTGAAAAGTCCAAAAGGTTGTCCCTGTCCCCCCTAGAATTTTAGTGTCTCCTACGCCCCTGGGTGAGTCACTACTTCTTCTCAAACACGGAAAATAAGCAATGTTTCAAAATATTCTGTCTATTTTTTGGAATGATTGTCCCGGAGAAAATGGCAGAAGTCTTGTGACAGAACAATCTCGATAGTATATTTTTTGAGTCATCAAATGAAAATTATAAACAGCTCCGGTGTGCTCTTTTTGGCATTTATCATCCATTAGATGAATCAATGTTTATTTTGACAAATACTTGGAATTACATGTTGCTCCTCTTTGCTACCGGCCACATCTTGCTGACTTTACTCCTCCTATTGCTCCCCGCTCCCTCTTCCCCTCATTGTGTATTGGATATTCATTGCTGATTTTACTTCTCAAACCCCTCCCTCTCCCACTTTCTCTTTTTGTGTTCAAAATACTCACAGCTGCCTCTACCTCTATCACTGAACAGTTGTGTTTGTGTGGTGTGGTTAAATGAAGTCTCGCTACAGACACTCCATAGAAGTGCACCGAGCTCCATGTTGCTGACGGCCGCCCTTCATTGTCCTTCCTTCTCTCGCTGCTCCCTCCTTGCCCTACCTGTTGCCTTGTTGTGTGCAGGCTCCACAGTGGAGCTTCAGGTTTACTTAAGTGAACTAAATACTAATTCCATTTTACATTGTTGATTCGTATGGTATTATTCCATTCTAATATGTTCATCTTCTGACTATTTTTTCTGCTGTTAATCACGGCAAGCAATACGTTTTTTGTTTTTTTTACTTTTTGCATTTAAAAATTAGATTTTTTTTTTAGGCTAGTCACTGAAGCTCCCTAAACTGAGGGGCCTTAATCCCCGAAATAACCTGGAAAACGAAGGCATCGCGCAGCATCAAGTCATACAAGTGATTAACAGTGGCGGATGGTGACATTTGAAAGTGGTGAGGCGTAAAAGTTGCGAATGAGAGCCTAACTATCATAAGGGTGGTTCGGGGAGGTTCTCCCCTCGAGGACATTTTGAAAAAGAGTGGGCACTGTGCATGTCGAGAAAGAGCACATGCTCACAACTTTCTTTGTTAGTGGCACGTACATCAGCCCCTTGGCACAGCTTGTGCATGAGCATTCTGGACACAGTGGCCAGGTTGAACTTCTGAGCCCAGGGAACATGTTCTAAACGGAGGGCACCTTCAAAGCTGGAAACATGATCATGATCACTAGACTGCTCTGTACAGTACTGGAACCAAAATACAGCTTGCCAATTCATGCCATCCTATGCAAGATTATTGGGATAGGCACCAACTAACTGCACCTGTAAGAAACCACTTCAGCATCTGATACCTGTGCATCTGTAAAATATGTGAGTCATACAGACAGTGGTCAGTGTGCTGCAATTCAAACTGCACAGCACAACTGCTAAACCCAGGGTAACAAGAGCAGAGTGAACATCAAAGGCAAGGCTGGGATTTGCTTTCCCAAAGTTTACAGACTACAACCCGAGCCCATATGTCATGATTACCACAACTACTTACCTGCCCCCATCAAACTTAGCCAGTCATCTGTTCCCAGGCCCCATGTTTATATTCTGACAAATAGCTTGTATTTATTGCTCGCATTCCAAAGGGGCAGAAGTGTCAGCGAGCTTTTTGCAAACCACTATTTTATTTAGACTACAAGCTGTTTATCAGAACATAAGCACCAGCCAAATTCCAGCCTTGCCTATGATGCACATGCTACTCTTGTAACCACCAAAGTCAGAGCTTTCACAAAACGTCTGTGTAAAGAAGTTTTAAACTCATATAACACTTTCAATCAATCAATCAATCAGGGGAATTGTAAGCGCGCTACTCACCCGTAAGGGTCTCAAGGCGCTGGGGGGAGGGGGAGGAGCTCCATTCGGTTGAAGAGCCAGGTCTTGAGTGTCTTCCTGAAGATGTTCAGGAGGGGACGCGTCTGATGTCAATCGGTAGCTCGTTCCAAGTCTTGGCCGCGATGTAGGAGAAGGCTCTTCCCCCTGTTCTGGCTTTGCAGATGCGTGTGGTTTTGGCGAGGGCGTGGTCGGCAGATCGGAGGTTTCTCTCGGGTACGTGGAAGGAGATTCTCTCGTTGAGGTATTGGGGTCCGGTATTGTGGAGGCATTTGTAGGCATGGGTGAGTATCTTGAAAGTGACTCTCTTCTCTACGGGGAGCCAGTGGAGATTACGCAGGTGTTGGGTGATGTGTTCGTGTCGAGGGATGCCGAGGACGAGTCTGGCTGCAGTGTTCTGTATTGTCTGGAGTTTGTGGAGCAGAGACTTGTTGATCCCGGCGTAGAGGGCATTTCTGTAGTCCAGTCTGCTGATTATGAGTGCGTGGGTGACGGTCTTCCTTGATTCTGGGGGATCCATTTGAAGGTCTTTCGGAGGATGCGGAGGGTGTTGAAACACTTTAATTTTGTAATAGAATCTGATCTCCGGAACAGCTTCATTCGTTCTTGTGGAAGAGGGAAGTGAACAAGTGCCTTGCAGTAAGAAACGGTCAGTATGATGTTGGTAATGTAAAGTAAACATGCACGTGCATTGATCAGTGGTGAGGAAGCTGAAACTGACTGTCTCTTTAAAGGAACAAGTTGATGGGTGGAAAAAATATAGTCAAGAGAATACGCTGCCAACTGTGGAGCTAGGAAGCCGCAGGTGCAATCCTGATTTTTTGCACGATTGTGGTTATGGTGAATTGCTTCATCACTTCGAGTCCTTAGGCCCTCGCTCCCTTAAGTGCCAACATTTGAATCTTTTAGAATTAGGCACATCTAATATAAAGTATGGACCCTGTTAAAAAATGTTCTGAGGGACTTTTAAAGGACTTTAGAATTGCAAAGTACTTCCATGATGGTGAATAATCTGGTGGGGAGATGTTGGTCTTGGAGTATAGCTTTGACCTACGACATCCAGATCTCTTTAATAGGTACATTAACCCTAAAAGCTTTCTTATTGGGTATGCAACCAGCAATTGACTTTAAACTTTCTGTGTTTCTGATTCTGAACCTGCAGATTGTCATAGCCAAATACATAGGTAAAAGTTCAGGGAGAGTTTCGAAGCAAGTGCTCCACAGCTAACCTCCAAACTCATATTTTATTACCCTAAAAAAGGCATTGAAAACATATTTATTGGCCCTACAAGAACATTTACAATTTGCCAGCATTCACGGCTCTACTCAAGAAACCTTTATGTGCCTTTCATGCACCAGGACTGGCCTGGACTGGTATCTCAGTGATATAAAATCATTGTTTAGTTTAAATTTGTGGATGCATCTGGTGAAAATTATTCTTTAATAATAAAAATGACCTCTCTTTTACTGGGCCTTACCTGGTGCTGGTGAACTGTTCCCAAGTTCACAGAATTCTCCGCTCTGGCTCCTACAATCCCGAGTCCCGACACGACACAACAGCAACTGATCAGTGCTGTGCGCAGCGGCAAGCAACTATTAGGGCTAGCTGCTACCGGCAGGCACTGCACTGCAGCAGACGACTCGGACTGCCTCCAACTCCAAACACGCACGCAGTCAGAATTTCTTAAAATGGAGCCGCCGCCTTCAAAGTTGGATTGCCACTGCAGAGACTCGCGGGGGAAGCAGTCTCAGGTCAAGTCTGTGCAGACTCGATTCCTGCTTCCTGCCTGCCACACCCTTTCCTAACACGTCACAGGGTGGGGTCCCACCCAAAGCCCTGTACCGAGTTGGGAAAAGGTGGGGTGCCAAGGCTCTCCACTCTGTGATTGACGTGGAGGCTTAGCAATACCGGGCTTGTATTTCAAACACCCGGGTCTAACTTTGACTCCACGCTATCAGGGGGTGGATACTGGGCCCTGAAGCTAGGTCTTTGCCGAGCTGATGACCTCACAGGGTTCAGGGCTGTGAGGTTGTCAGCCCGGCAAAACACTTAGGCTTCTTTGGGCCTGCCCCGGGAAGAAGCAAGCATTGCAGAGTCATGTCGCGTGACACTGGTGACGTGACAGTGTCCACAACATTAGCTTCACGTTTTCCAGCCGGTGTCGATGAGTGGGGCAGACAGTGCCTGTCTAAAATAAAAAAATTACAAAGGGGGGATTTTTCTTTAAAGCTTTTTAAAACTGTTTAAAACATTTTATGAGCAACATTGTGAATGTAACGGGTGCAGAGCCCCGATGTCCTCCAACAGAAACCGCCAGGTATAGTAAGGCGGACAGTGAGATTGAGAAATAAAGCGGATTAGAGCGCTGCCGAGACTGTGGCCTACCAGAGCTGAGCGTTGGCGGCTTGTGACCAGTGCAGTGGGTTGGAGCTAGACAGAGCACCCTGCAGTGGTAGTGGATGGGACCGCACAACACACAGAGAGAAGATGGTGGGAGACTTGCCCTGAGATGGTGCCATGGTTAGGCAGGACCCCAAATCCTGATCACAGAGAGGTGGACTGTGAGGGTGTGAACTTGGGCCTGAGGAGCAGAAAAGAGGAGTCGGCTGAGCAGCAAACTTTAAAATTGACTATATGAAACTGCACTGTCATTACGAGGGAGTAACACAGACGAAGAGGGCAAAACCAGAGCCTAAATGCATTGTAACCACAGGTAAATCACAAACAAGTATGATGCTGTTCAGAAACATGCATACACAGATAAGGGTCCAGCCAGATATGGAGATAGTTACCAGTTGTTGCTACATTTTTTGAAATAGGGATGGTATGATTACAGGCTCCTGAGCATTAGGGTGGCAGGCAGTTTGAATCCTGCAGCACCAGCGAAGGGTGGAGGGACAAGAGGCCAGAGTGACAAGAAGGCGTAAGTTGTGTTTCATATCACACAAGATGACACTGCAACGACTTGCACACTGATCAGAATAGGAAAAGAAGGCACAAAAAATTACATTATAAACTCCAAACTAAAAGGACAAGAAGGCGCAACAACAAACAAGCAACAAGTAAAAGACTTTGGCTCATATCCTGGAATGTGAATGGGCTGGGCAAAAAAATAAAAAAGGGATTGTCCAACAGGTATTCAAAAGACACAATCCAGAAGTGCTACTTTTACGAGACACATCTACAGGTTAATATTGTCTAAGAGGGATCTACCGATTGTAGGCCCAGAGTGGATTCAAATCAGACTCCAGGGGGTAGCTATACTTGTCAAAACTCAACCCTTCTTGCAGTGGAATAATCTCAAAGTGACCTACAAGGCAGCTATGCAGTAGAAACAGGGACATGTAATGAAGAAAAACATCCTCTGATTAGTTTATCTCCCACTCACCCAGAGTTAAAACTCTAACCCCTCGACAAATTGGGCCCACTATTAACACAATTCACAATTACCAAGTGGAATGTTTGTAATGGTGGGAGACTTCATCCTGGCAATATCCTATGGTGTGGACAAACAGCGTTATAAGAGCAGGGGAAAGGACCCACATCTTTGCCAATGCACAGAGTACATAGGCTTGATTGACGTCTGGTGAAGGCATAATCCAATCTGGGGCCACCAAACCTTCCTCATAGGATACCTCTTCAAACCAAGTATACACATACATAGATACAGTAAAGTGAGGTTCTTGGCTTCGGAAATACAGGTCACAATAAAGGCTGAAATATATAGCCAAGAGGCCAGAATACATGGTGGATTCAAGTTAGACACCTCGCTATTGCAGAAAAAAATGTGGTAGACAAACTGCGTCAGGCCATTTTGCAGAAAATAAGACGGCCGTGGAGTCAGGAATGGAGCTTAGGGAACCAAAGCATACAAAACGGTGAACAGGGGACAAGAGATTTTCTTTATGTTGGCACTTAAAAAATGAAAGTGGACTGAGATAAATGGAGTTGAAACAGAAATGCTTGACCCTGAAAAACAATATCTGCAAACAAAAACAGATTAATTAGAAAAACAACTCAGCCTCAAAGGGAAGCGAACCAGTCAATCTCCAAGAACGAAGCTCTTAATCATTTTCTGGCTGCACAAAGAAGGCTCTATGAGATGTACAATAAGACAGGCAAATTACTTGTCTGGCTTTGAGAGAGGGATGAAAATACTAGATTGGTTGTCGAAATCATAGACCAATACAGAACCACTGTGAAACTAAATACAAACATAGCCAGAGTTTTTGCAAATGACTTCCAGATACTTTACACCTCACAATGGGGCATATTTACAAGAGGATGTCGCCACCAGAATGTCCCTTTTAGTGACGTTCTGGTGGCAATATCCCCTTCTCCTTATTTACAGAGCGGCGTTAAGCCACTTAACGTGACTTAACGCCGCCTTGTTAATAAGGCCCCTTTCGCACTTCACTTAGCGTGAAAGGGGCGTGCAATGGTGTTCTGCCGCAACACCCATTGCTTTTTGACGTTCCCCATATTTACAAGTATTGGGCACTGCCAATAACTCAGACCACCTGGTCTTAGGATGGTGATACGAGGAGAAATTATTAATTTCTCCTCAAATGTTGCTCTTTCTATGTGCAGCACACATAGAAACAGCAAATGACCTTTCAAGATTGTTTATGTGCAGGAAAATGTTCCTTCCTGCACATAAACAATAGCTCCTGCAGTGCAGGCACCCTTGCAACATGGCGCAAGGGTGCCTGTGCTGGTGCTAGGCAGCTTTTTTAGTGCCAGCACTAGGGGAAATGCAGGGGTGCGCCGTATTTATGTAAATACGGCCCAACCCTGCGTTTATAAAATGTCAGAGCGCAGCGTTACCAATTTTGGAGTAACACTGCGCTTCGACATTTTATTGTAAATATCCCTCACAGTATCCTAGAATATGCTGAAATACAGGCCTTTTAGTGGATTTGACACTACTGGGGCTTTTGTCAAAAGACAGAAACTTTGAAATTAGATACAACTGTCAAGGAAGCTGAAGAAGCAATTAGAGATTTACAATCAGGGGAGAACCCTGCGACCCAATGGCCCACCTATAGAATTTTATAAACGCATGGCTACTAAATTAACAACTTATCTTCAAATATTTTCTTAAAGACTAAAACCAAAGTCTTCCTAACATATGACTCAAAAAGGGTGTCAGTGGTGGTCATTCATAAACCTGGCAATCCTCAAAACGACCGTGCCTCAAAATAGTTATTGAATTATTGGATTAAACTTTAATGCGAAGGCTACCATAAAGGGCACTACTGTTTAGGGCAACGGTTTACATCATAAAACTAAAAACAAAGTGAAAAAAATCTTTATATACTACGAAAAGCCATCAAGCAGGAATCAAGGAAAAAGCCACAAAATTCCCACACAAACATGAACTGATATACAAATGTAAGATAATACTAACAATACAATTTAAACCTTTAAGCGAAAAGCTTCTTCACGGGACAAACTACGAACACCTAAATATCCTTTGACAACTTTCCACAGCAAAATGTAAAGAAATGGCGACACAAACTCTCACTTTCTTGATCTTTCTCGGAGGCGCGTGCATACCATGGCACATCCTCATCGACCTATAAATGCTGAAAAAAATCCGACTATACGTGAGAAAATGCAATCCACATAGAAAGAAAACACTGCTTTAAAATCTACAGAACAGTCGTTTTAAAGCCCCTGGAACAGCCAATGTATCAATAGACTTTGGAACAGCCAATGTATCAATAGACTTTATAAGTTCCAATATCTAATCGTTACTAAGTAATCTAATTTTTTTAAATTCACACAATGGATTTTAGGCCTTTATCTACACTTTCCACATTTCTGCTACTTTTTGTTGTTATTGCCAGTTTTGCCCATGCAGTTCTACTCGGTTATGCTTTGTTGGGACAGAAAAGTCCTCTGCATGGTAATGGACGGGCACCCATGCTTTGAGTGCCCAACTGTACTGATGTCTGGATCCCTAATGCTGATTTCTGTTGTCATAGTCACACATGGATCATGGGTGTGCGCCATGACATTGGCCAGCCCCACAGACTGTGGTCTTGTTGTACTGGGAGGGGCACCCAAAGAGCTACCCTCAGACTGGTGGAACACTACTGTCTTCACTAGGAGTTAAGTACCACGAGCACTATGGTGGCAGCGTACAGAGTAGTGATCAGTAAGACTGAACAGGTCCTGTTTAGCCTGTTTCACTGGAGTGAGGGCTACAGGCTCACTCACATTTAAAAGTTCCGCTGCTATGTGCTTAACTCACACTTGGCTACATCAGGTTGGTCTGAAGTGCTACGCAGCACAGAAGTGGTGTATCTGTGCTGGGTGTATGTGTGCCTGGGAAGGGTACAATACAAGGATAGTGCAGCACTGTGCAGTGCATGCATGGTGTATGCATGTGCTGGATGTACATGTACCTATGGGTGGTACAGTACCTGAAGGATGTAGTGCTGTACAGTGCATGCAGGATAAATGCATGTGCTGGGTGCATGTGTTCCTGTGAGTGGTACAATGCCTGAAGGATGCAGTGCATGCATGATAGGTGCATGTACTGGGTGTTGATGTGCCTAAGAGTTGTACCGTTTATAAAGGATACAGCGCTGGGCAGTGTACGCATGCTGTACACTTGAAGTATATGTGCCGGTGGATAGTACAATACATGGAGAGCCCTGGGTTCCATTTTGGGACACCCAGGCCTACATGGTGAAACATGGAGTGGAGGTGGAGAGATCCCCCTGACAGATTTGTGGAATGCTACACTCCTGCAAGTTGAGCGGGACACACACTCTGGAGAAGGGAAGACCAGGCCTCCCCTATACACTTTAAAGGGTGCTTTTTGAGTCAGTGGAAGGTCACAAGGAAGGGGCCTGGGCATTTCAGAAGAAGATGAGGCTGATAAGAGAATCATAAAGAGTAGGGCTGGGAGCTCTGGGGTAACATTTTGATGCACATATCACTGTCGCTGACATCCAGGTATGAACTTTAGTCACTCCCAAATATTGTGTTGTGGATTAATCAACTTTGGACTCATGCCTGCTGTGGCAGACATCCTTTCATAGGAAAGAAGAAAAAGAAAGGTGCTCACTTCAAAATAAGCAGAACCCCCATATAAAACCTCAAATACGCAGGCCCTAAATCACATTTGGTGTCTGGAAATGGACTATATGAAAGGGAGGTAGAGACCCCAAAAGTGGCCATCTGTCAAGCATCCCGAAGGGCTGTGTGAGGAGGGGAACTCTGCAAGACTTCTGCGTGTGATCAGGACTGGGTGGCCAAGGCCTGCTAGACTCCCTGCTGGGTGAGAGAACATCACTAAGGGAATCCAAGACCACCTGCACTGTATTCTAGAGCCTGGAGCACTAGCTCCTGCCTGCTTGCCAAGACCAGTGTGCCCTGTGAGGAAGAGGAGAGTGTTGGAGGGATCAAGGTCCAGTGGGGAGCCCTGTCAAGTGGACTTCCTGTGCGAGATGTGAGGAGACAGCTGCTGCATTGATTGAGTCATTGTCTGTGCGAAGAACTGGGTCAGTGACCCCTGTATGTCAGGAGATGACTGCCATGAAGTTAGTGTCATATGGCCCATGGGGACATTGTTGTCCTCTCTAAGTTGGCATGAGCACGCAGCAGTGTCCACTGCTTTGCGCACGTTACTATAAGACTTTGCAACTGTCTCTATTGCCGTTTTCACACGAGAACCCATCGCTGTGTTCACATTCTGCAGGTTCCTGGAATTTTGTCTGAACATTGTGGGCAAGGTCGAACAACAATGCCCCTTGTTATTTTGTTCTTGCCAGGCCTTAGCATCTAGACACAACATACGGATGCAGCTGCTGTTTGGGACAAGGTACTTTGGTCTTATTGGAATACACGAATAGGTAGCGGTCACTTGGACAGGGACCTTTCCAGGGAGAAGAGCGAGACAGCACCTATGATGTAGATCTACTCTCTATAGGCTAAGGTATGGGGTCTGCAGACAAAGCCCAGAAATCTTCTAATATAAAATAATACTACTTCTATGCAAGGGGAGGGAGGTTAGGCTAGATTGTTTTTTCATAATGACATCTCCTTTCATGATTTGTGGACTAACTGCTATGCTGACAGTATTTGTATTATGCATTTTTCTGCTTGTTGTGGCACGTATACTGCATATTAGAGAAAATTTGTTAAAATAAACATTTTAAACTTGTTCGTGTCTCTGTCAAATCTTATTGTTGACAAGTACAAAAGTGAGAGCAAACGGGTGTGTGTCTTGCCACCACGATTCCTGAGAGATCTGGGAATGTTGTGTTCTGGGGTGTCTATCACTTGTTTCTCTGTGAGTGAGTATGAGAGCAAGTGAGACACTATAGCTAGTCGGTCCTGGGCTCATGGGTACTAAGGTGGCGGGATGACTCAGTCCCTATGCACTAAGGTCCCATAATCCTATGCATAGTTTTTGGGCAGAATTCCTGCAACAATAGAAGTGTCAAAGACTGCCGTGCAGTGATGATAAAAAGTCTTGTGCAATAGCGGTGTGCCTACCCGTATGCAAGGAGGGAGTCGTAATGGATATCTTTGCCATGTTGACCGGGCCAAAACCTGTGGACAGGGAATGGTGCTGACCCCGTGTATCGGAAGAGGTCACCAGAAGCACCAAGGACAGTGACCTGTTCTACCTATTTTGATAAGTTAGGACAATGTGGGAGCACTGCCACCCGAGCGTGTGACCAAGAACAGGTTTGTTGTAGCCCCCCCTCCCAATTGGGAGTGATTGATCACTTACACCGCACAAAATCTCTGATCGCTGCAGTAGCTCAACCATGAGGAAGAGAGACAGCGCCCACCGAGTGCAGCCGCTGAGTCCGCATGTGGCCAACTCACCTGACTTGGGCTGGAGCCGGTGCAAGCACCCATGGACGGGGGGCACTCCAGGACTCTGAACGCTTTTCTCCAGCCGGACTGGGGAACTTACTGTTACATTGAGTGTGTGTGCACTGGAACACTATTGACTTTAAATCAGAGTTGTAGTGGATTCTTCAGACTCGGACTACTAGTGGGGCATACCCAAGATTTTCATCAAATCATAGAAACCTCATATATTCTCCAAGGTAGAGAACAAGAGGCAATGGGGTCTCTAGGGTGAGCTGGCCTCCAATAACATATGTTAAACACTAGAAAAGCCACCAGAGAAAATGTTAATTTATTCCTTTATGAGTGATCGTCCACCTCAAGCCTATCCATGGACACACAATAAATTGTGACGGGATGTCCTCACACACCACCAGGTGTCATGCTTCATCATAGGACTCACCTTGCTTTTCAAAAACCCTGTTTGATAAAGAGAGGGCCTACACTTTATAGTAAAGGAGGCTCTTCTAACTATTGAACTTGTGATATAAATATATAAAAACCAATGCGATATATCAAAACTACAATTTAATTTGAGATAGATATCACTTGGTATTAAAAACCAGTGTGGAGACTAGGGAAACTAATACCCCATCCCCACTTAGACCGTCAACATGTTTCTGCCTCTTGGCATTTGTCAGGATGGAACACAGGGTCATATTATGGCATGTAACGCTGTTCATGCCACTTTAACTCGGGCTGACCTTTGTCGTCCCGTACTTTTCTAAGACCCTAGGTACCGAAAAAATACCAAGCAAATACAATGTTTACAATGATAGTCTGAAAAAGACAGACAAACACATAGCATGCACATTTGCATGCACAAATTGTGGATGTGACACTGCACTCGTGCATCGCATGTTCAATACTAAAAATGATGTGAGATCAGCTCACATCCCTCTTACCATAACTGTGGGTCCTCTGTGCCCCATGGAGAAAAGGCTCAGAAACCCCTGTAGTCACACACTGTATAGCAGGGAAAAATAGAAACCGTCTTAATTGTAGCCCCCTTGTTTCAAACAAAAATTGAGCCAGTAGTGCCAGAGATCTATCTCCCCCACTACCGACTTACTACTTCAAGGTGCATCCCTCGTGGATCACCTAACGCTGCTCACTTCTTCCTCCCGATGATTAGTGGGATGGAGTGTGTGCCCGAATATTTATGTGCCAGTAAACGCCCCTCCAATTGGTGGAGCGCTTTCATTGCGATTCCTCTCAGCTGTGTGCCAGTTTTGGTTGTGTATGCTTCCGTGTGCATGTCCCCCTCGTGGCGTCTCATCCCGCTGCTGATTACAAACCTGTGGCAGCTGTAGGTAATGACACAGCAGTCCAGCAGGCATTGTTCTGCATGAGAGCCCCATGTTCGCAGAGATGTGCCCGATCGGCCCGAGAGCCTTCTGCCCGATCGGCCCTTTTGGGCGTGTTCTCTACACGGGTCAATAGTACACATGGGACCAATGGGCCAATGCTGGGAGGACATTTGTTCTGAGGTCGGGTCCTCCCATCAAATCCCCGTGTCTGAAAGCCCCCACCCCACAGCAATGAATGCTGGGAGTTGTAGCCTTATGAGACCCTCATTTATTTATCAGCAAAAAACCCTGATAGTTAAAATACTGAGACCGCTGTTTGCAGTGCTACATAAGCACTGTGTTTTACAAACAATTATATTAAGTGACAAAATGGGGGAATAGTGCAATGGGGCTTTTTGTTACCTCTAGGGCCAAAGCTAATGCCCTACTGTGTATGTCAATGACTAGTGTTTTATGTGGTGATGCCAAAGGGTCATAATACCAAAGGGTCAATCGCCATGCCAGGGTGACTACCCTGTCCTAGGTCAATGTGCTCAGATGATAGGAACAGCGCTTCACAACTGTAACCATGGTATCTTGTAGTTCAGACCATTTTCCCAAGATTTCAGGTGATATAATCACCTCTGCTCCCGAGTGAACAATTTTTTGGGTATGTCCGGGGCATTTGCTGCCACTTTTTCCAGTATCACCCAAGATAGGTCATCATCATTGTGGTTAGGCTCCAAATAGTGTCATGTCAATTTGGTGTTATTCTTTTTACACCTCACATCTTAGCACACGTGCTAAGATGTTCATTTTTTCTTATCTATATACTCAGAGTAGTTTTGCCAACATAGAGTTGGCCACACGGACAAGTGATCTGGTATACCACATTTTCACTATTATAGTTAGTTAGGCTCTTCAGGACCCATGGTCTCCCTTTCTTGATGTCTACTTCCTTTGTTTGTGCAGTAAAGCGTCATGCCACACAGTTACCATCAGAGTACTGACCCACCAGGCATTCATTGTTCCAGAGGATTGTCTGTGGTGAACTGGTAGGTGGTTGTGTCTTGGTGTGTACTAGCATAGATACAAAAAAATGGGGGCTAGAGGAGATTTAGAGACCAGCGAGGGTATACTCCCCATACTCAATTAGCCAAAACACACACATACCCTCGGGTCTGGATGATGAGGTTAGGCTAGAGGAGTCAGCACTAAATCCAGAAGGCATCCCTTTAAAGGACGGTTTCCCTCACCCACCAGAAGTGGCGTGCTTCATCATTGGGGAACCTCCTCGCACCATGAAGCCTGGTCATAGTGCGGGCTACAACCCCCCTCTCTAAGTGGGATGAGCTCAGGGATGTTTTGTATAATAGGGGGGTATTTACTAACTACCCAATGTGAGCCTGATGGTGGGGTGAGGGACGCAGTGCAGTAAGTGGGGTGGGTTAAGACTGGCTACAGGGTTCACCGCTTATCTTTATCAAGGCAACTTTGTGCTAGGATAAAAACATAAAAGAACAGTGGGAGACATTAGACCCACTTGTGTTGCTTAAAGATCAACATGTTTTGGCACGTGACCATATCAGTGTCGTGGCCTTCATCAGGATCTTGTTAGTGCTATTGTTATGAAGATATGGGAATAAAGAGATGTGCAAATTCTCATACAAAATATACAAAACCAGTGATCCATTGTTTTTCGTAGTGGTGGATTCACTGGTAGTACCTGTTAGGAGACGTGCAAAAATTGTACAGTAAGGTATTAGCTCTAAAGAAATAGGTGCTGAAGTGTCCAAATAAACCTATGCATCAAAATTGTATTCAGAATTATCATTACAACATCTAATTCTATATATGTAGAAGGTCAATATCACCAAATGAGACTCTAGTGGTAGAGGAACCCAAAAAAATTGAACCCAATATTCATAAAACTATGTTAGGTATCTGAAACCGACACTTACCCGCCTAAGTCAGGTGTAATGACTCAGCTGTCCTTGGCATGGGTGCTCAAGAGGCAATTAGGTCTCTGACCTGCATGATAATCAGAGGAAAGAGACGTACAATAAAAAAGATATGAACGTGTGGCTAAAAACATAGTAACAATGAAGACCAAATCTCTGTCATTAAAATAATCTAAAAAATGAAGCTCTTTCATGAGTGTAGGTAACTGGGAAGCAGAATTGTTTGTAGTATGGAACGAGTAACACATTTGTCAAATAGCAATGATATTATGCGTTTTCAGATAAATTGCCTATCCTGCCATCTCGAAACCGTGGTGTCACGGAAGGCTGAATGGGTTGTTGGGCTAGGGCATTGGAAACAATCTGTTCAGATAAGGTATATAGGTAACATGTGGCCCTAGGTAAAGGTGGTCAATTATTTTAACTGATGTAGCGGTCCTTGTACAGTTGTTGTAAGCACTTGGTAGACACTAAACCACTACTCAAAATCGTCGGTGGCACGTTTGTCCCTGATGGCATGGAAAACCTTCAGGTAGAAAGACTATCCCCTTGTAAATTATTGCAGGAAAGGAAAACATTGCAGGAAAAGAAAGCCTTCGGTTTATCTTGCTAAAAAGTGGTGCCCTTCTACGTGGAGGGCCATTCGGATGATGGGAAAACCCCAAAGCCATTTGTGGCGGTTGAGGTAGACATAAAAACGAAAGAGCAGTAGCGCTATCGCGCTATCTAACCAACTCTTCTTACCAGAAAATATGAGTCAGGAAAGCTGCTAGCCACGCTGTATCGCGCTATCTAGACAACTCTTCTTACCGGTATTTATGGGCCGGGAAAGCCACTGGCCATGCCGGAAAACAGGAGCCGTGGAAGTTGAACGTTTTTTTTTGCATGTATTCATACTCCATGGTGACCCAGCTTGTAACTGCTTCCTGTGTGCTAACGTGGGATGCTGGGAAGTGTAGTATTTACGGTAACTGCGATCTAGCGATAGTCGCTTATTTTGCCCCAGAACATGATTCTGGGGGTACGTATGATTTAATTTAACTATCGGATGCATGTATTAAGTAATTGTCCTAGAACGCCATACAAGGTTAGGAACTCCTCAGTTTCGAATTCGGTGTTGCGTGCTGGTACGTGTAGTGTTGGATATCTAGGGTTTGGCTGGAGCGACTATAAAAGAACTGCCCTTGGAGCGTCCATGCCAAGGACAGCTAAGGCATTACACGCGACTTAGGCGGGTAAGTGAATTTCAGATACCTATAATAGTGGTCTGAAGATTGGGTTCCACGTTTTTGGGTTCCTCTTAAACACCAGAGTCTCACTTGGTGATATTGACCTTCTACATATATAGAATTAGATGTTGTAATAATAATTTGATTACAATTTTGAAGCACAGGCTTGTTTGGGCACTTCTGCACATATTTACTTAGAGATAATACCTTACTGTACAATTTTTTCATGTCTCCTAACAGGTACCAGCAGTGAATCCACCACTACGAAAAAACAATGGATCACTGGTTTTGCATATTTTGTATATGAAAATTTGCACATCTCTTTATTCCCATATCTTCACAACAGTAGCACTAACAAGATCCTGATGAAGGCCACAACACTGCTAAGGTCACGTGCCGAAACATGTTGATCTTTAAGCAACACAAGTGGGTCTAATGTCTCTCACTGTGCTTTTATGTTTTTAATCCTAGCACAGTCGCCAGTAAAGATAAGCGGTGAACCCTGCAGCTAGTTTTAACCCACCCCACTTCCTGCACTGCGTCCCCCACCACACCATCAAGCTCACATTGGGTAGTTAGTAAATACCCTCCTAGTATACAAAACATCCCTGAGCTCCTCCATCTTAGAGATGGGGTTGTAGCTCGCACCATGACTAGGCTTCATGGTGCGAGGAGGTTCCCTAATGATGAAGCATGCCACCTCTGGATTTAGTGCTGACTCCTCTAGCCTAACTTCATCATCCAGACCTGAGGGTATGTGTGTGTGCTATGTACTAGCATAGCCTGTATGTTCGTGTTGCATTTGAATGCAAAAAGTGGAGGGGACTGCTGTTTGGATCCACTGCTTAGAATCTTCCAGTGTTTTCTAATGATACTCTGTTAGAAAAAGGGGTATATGTAGTCACACAGGCTATCGTAATCGTCTCGGGTTTTTGATGCATTTCTAAGAGTGCCTATCTATTAATATTTTTTGCCCTTTTGCATGCTTTTTTACTGTTCTACTCAGATAGTTGCTGTTAGACCTGGTATCATTGGCGTGAGTCTCCCTTCCATTTTTTTCTGATTGCCTCCTCTGTTTTTGATCTGTTTGCTGGTTTTAGATGCTTTGGGCACTGTGCCACTGCTATTCAGTGCCACAGTGCAAGTGCTCCCTATGGTAAATTGATGCATTGATTAGTGACTCCATGATTGGATCATTTGATTTACTTGTCAGACCCTAGTATAGTGCACCAGGTGTGCCCAGGGCTTGTAAATCAAATGCTGCTGGTGGGCTTGCAGCACTGGTTGTGTCACCCACAGAAGCAGCTTGTAAAGTGTGTCTCAGGGCTGCCATTGCAGAGCCTATGTGCAGTCTGACTGCCATATCGACTTGGCAAGTGCACCCACTTACCAGTCCCTAAACCTTCCCTTTTCTGCATATTAGTCACCCCTAAGGTAGGCCCTAGGGCAGGGTGCATTGTAAGTAAAAGGTAGGACCTGCCCTGATGTGTGTGGCATGTCCTAATAGTGAATTACAGCCATTTTCGTTTTTCACTATTGCAAGGCTACCTGTTCCCCATAGGCCAGAATGGGCAGTTAGATTATTACATTTTATAATCCTAACTGACTCAGGGAACCAGGTAGAAATTCGAGTTTAGTATGCCTGAACTCAGAATGATAAAATACATCTTTTAGTGAAGTTGGTTTTAACATTCTGTGTTTGAAAATACCACTTTTAGAAAGTGGGTATTTTCTTGCCTAACTATCCAAGCCTGCCTCTGCTAGGTTGTGTATTCCTTGTCTGGAGTTTGAGTGACAGGGGCTGGGGCTGCCAGGAGACAGGGTGAGTCAGCACAGGGCTGAATAGAGAGATCTGCATGCAGATGGGAGGGAGGAGTTGCACCTGGGACCTGAATAGGGCTGTGCCTTCCCTCCACAATGCTGGCTCCACCTCCTGTGGTGTGTCTGATGTCCCTGGCCTACACTGTGAAAGGAAAGAAGGACTCTTGTCAACAATGTGCTCCCAGACTGACCAGAACTGGTTTTGACTAGGCAAAGGCCTCTCTGCCTTCAGAGAACAAAGAGAAAAGTAGTATAAATATTGGGACCCAGACCCAAGAACTTTAGATCACTTCTGGAACAACAAGACGACCCTTTTGCCAAGGAGAAGAACCAAGGAAGCTGCAGGAGTTGGACTGCCCCTCTGCCAAGTGTGCTGTTTGCTGGGTTGGCCTGCAGTGGTTTCTTCATTGCCAAGGAAAGGAGAAGGAACTTTTAAAGAACTTTCATCATCTTGCAGAATATTACTCCAAGGGCTTGAATTTGTGCTTGCCTCCTGCTGAAGTCTCAGGGCCAAAGACTTCACCACCAGCTCCCTCCTGAATTCCCTTGCTGGGGATTCTGTCTGCTGAGACCTGCGTGTCGCTGGGAGCTGGAAGCGCGACGCAACGAGAAGAAGCGTGTCGCCATCGTAGCTGTTGCCGTCGCATCGCCGGAGAAGTGTGTCGCCGCCGCAGAGGCTGCCGCCGCATCACCAGAGAAGCGTGTCTTCATCAACAGCCGCTGAGTGTCGCATCACCGGAGAAGCGTGTCGCCACCGCAAAGGTCGCCGTCGCATCACCGGAGAAGCGTGTCGCAGGGCCTGTCGCGGCTCCAAAGGTACAGAGTTTGCCGCACGGCCTTCGGCGCGCACGCATCGTCTTCACATCGTCGCATCAAGGGCGCCATCTTATCGCATCACAACCTGAGTGTCGCATCGCATCGCGGCGCCATCTTGCGCATTGCAACCGGAACGCAGCACGAGAATCAACGCATCTACTCCCCTCCGGTAAGGAATGGACGCATCCCCTACTCTGCGCAAGCATTGAGGCGCGACGCATCGCATCCCCCGAAGTACGGAAACCGACGCATCTCCTTCCTGTAGGAGAGTAGGATCTGCTTCACATGGGTACCCCCACTTTTTGCTGATGCTTCACTGTTTTTCGACCTTAGTCTGGCTGGGGCCCTGCTAATCAGAACCCCAGCCTAGCTGCTTCCTCTTTAAAATGGTTTCCATGTGCCTTAGGCACATCTCTGATTGGAATCTGGAGTGCCCTTATAAGTCCCTAGTATATGGTATACTATGTACCCAGGGCATAGGTACCTCAGAGGCCTACCAGGGGCTGCAGCATGTATTGTGCCACCCCTGGAAGGCCATCCAAACTGACACCACAGGTCTGCTACTGCAGCCTGGGTAAGGTTGTGCATGCACCCCTTACTGTGATATAGGCTACCTATATCACTATATACATACACACATATAAACCTATAAGTCACTCCTATGGCAGGCCTTTTCAATCCTGAAGGCAGAGTGCGTGGTTCCTATGTGAGAGGGTGCCCCTGCATGAGCTGGGCCCCTCTGCAGCGTTCGGAGACCCTTCTCTGATGCTGTTTGTAGTGCAGCCTGACCATATACTCTTAAGCGCATTATAACCTCGCGTTAAATGCTAACTTTGGGATGGCTGCACGGAAACATGTTGTGTTTGGTGTCAAACATCTTGGAATACTACCCCCCGCCAGTTCTGGCGGCGGGGGTAGCATTCCACCCTTCTAGAGGGAGAGACATGTACACACCGGTATACCCGGTACTGACTTTCCAGAGCCCTGGCATCACAAAATGGATGCCGCTGCCACAGACACGAGTCTGGCCTCCTGCTGCTGACCGAAACTCCGGCAGGGGAGGCCTGGACAATAGGTTTCCTGTCCCAGGGAGGTGTGACCACCTCCCCAGACAGGATAGTGTGTATTGGGGCTGGGCGGGAGCACTCTCGGGTGCTTTGAAATCCTGCACTGGGGGCACACTTGGTGTCCCTGTGCATACCCCAGTTCAAACCGACTCAGGGGCTTCCAGCCCCTGCTCTGGCGTGAAACTGGACAAAGGGAAAGGGGTGTAACTGGCCACCTCCTTCCACCGCAAAATCGCCGACATCCACGACAGCTTCAACACCACGACCGCCCCGGCAACCACCGAAATCACTGCCCCCACAACCACCAACCGCCTGCTCTCCTGGACCAACATCAACGACGAGGACACCAGCGAGATCATGAACACCATCCACTCCGGTTCACCGCTAGACCCGTGCCCTCACCACATCTTCAACAAAGCCAGTACAGCCATCGCGCCCCATCTCCGGAAAATAATCAACATCTCCTTCGAGACAGCAACCTTCCCGGAAAGCTGGAAGCACGCCGAGATCACCGCCTTACTCAAGAAACCCAAGGCAGACCCCAAGGACCTCAAGAACTTCCGACCCATCTCTCTGCTCCCGTTCCCCGCGAAGGTCACCGAGAAAATCGTCAACAAACAACTGACCCGCTACCTCGAGGAGAACAACATCCTGGACCCTTCCCAGTCCGGCTTCCGCAGCAACCACAGCAGCGAAACCGCCCTCATCGCCGCCACCGATGACATCAGGACCCTGCTAGACAACGGAGAAACAGCAGCCCTCATCCTCCTGGACCTATCAGCCGCCTTCGACACGGTCTGCCACCACACACTACGAACACGCCTTCACGACGCCGGGATCCAAGAGAAGGCCCTGGACTGGACCACATCCTTCCTTTCCGGCAGAACACAAAGCGTCCGCCTCGCCCCCTTCCGATCCAAGGCCACCAAGATCATCTGCGGCGTACCCCAAGGCTCCTCCCTCAGCCCAACGCTGTTCAACATCTACATGGCACCCCTCGCCCACGTCGCCCGACAGCACAACCTCAACATCATCTCCTACGCCGACGACACCCAGCTGATCCTCTCCCTCACCAAAGACCCTCACACCGCCAAAGCCCACCTCCACGAAGGAATGAAGGCCGTCGCCGAATGGATGAGGACCAGCCGCCTGAAGCTGAACTCGGACAAGACGGAGGTCCTCATCCTTGGTTCCAACCCTTCAGCCTGGGACGACTCCTGGTGGCCAACATCACTGGGAACAGCCCCGCCACCCACCGACCACGTACGCAACCTAGGGGTCATCCTCGACCCCACCCTCTCCATGACTAAGCAGGTCAACGCCGTTTCCTCATCCTGCTTCAACATCCTCCGAATGCTCCGCAGGATCTTCAAGTGGATCCCCACCGAAACAAGAAAAACAGTCACCCAGGCCCTCGTCACCAGCAGGCTGGACTACGGAAACGCCCTCTATGCAGGAACGACGGCTAAGCTCCTGAGACGGCTGCAACGCATCCAGAACGCCTCTGCACGTCTTATCCTCGACATCCCCCGACGCAGCCACATCACACCCCACCTGAGAGACCTGCACTGGCTCCCTGTCAACAAGAGGATAACCTTCAAGCTCCTCACCCACGCACACAAAGCACTCCACAACTCCGGACCAGCCTACCTCAACAGACGACTCAGCTTCTACACCCCCACCCGCCAGCTCCGCTCGACCAGCCTCGCCCTCGCCACAGTCCCCCGCATCCGGAAAACGACCGCCGGCGGCAGATCCTTCTCCCACCTCGCCGCCAAGTCCTGGAACACCCTCCCCACCAACCTCCGACAGACCCAATACCTACTGGCCTTCAGAAGACTCCTCAAGACCTGGCTCTTCGATCAGTAGCAGCACCACCCCCCTCTTCCCCCAGCGCCTTGAGACCCTCGCGGGTATGTAGTGCGCTTTATAAGTGACATGATTGATTGATTGATTGATTGATTGATTGTAACCACCCCTCTGCCCTGGCCCTCCCATAGGTGGGGCCACAGAGTATGTCCAACCCCTACCTTAGTATAAGTAGGGGACCCCAGTCCTTAGGACTTTAGATTTACCTGGACGAAACTCTGACACAGAATCCTGGACCTTCGACGCTCTACTTTAAGATTAGAGGACTGAAGAATCTCCCTTGGGGTCAAGGAGTGACTCCCTGCTTGGCAGGCACCAAAGAAGCAATTGTCCGGTCTGCATCGCTGAAGCTCTGCATCACCAGAGGTGGATTTCCAGACTTCACTGAGGCTGACCTGAGTCCCAGCAAAGCTGAGGCCCGTAGCTGTCGTGGGTAACGTGGAACCGTGACCCCTGGACACCGATCGCATTTGCAAGTGCATCCTCTTCTGGGTCTCCCACGAAGTCGTGCTTTGGGCTCCGAGTAGCCCCAGCCTCCAGCACCAACTGCACAGAAGATCACTGGCCTCCACTCCACGAGTGTCCTGTGAGCCAGCTCCACGTGCATCGTCTCGAGGCTCCTTTGCGGTTGCTAGTCCGTTGGCTAGTAGGCCCTCCCGAAGGCCAATCTTTTTCTGCTTGGGCTCCCTGGTCGCTCCAGGTGTGCCCTGACTTATCCTCGCTGGGTGAGTCCCCCAGACCTTGCTGGTCTGCAACATCGTCCTTCTTCCATTTCTACAAGACTTGCCGTTGCCAAGGCTTGTTGGGTCCAATCCGGTCACCGACACACCTGCAATCGAGAGACGTCGTGGGACAGCTCGAATCCAGCTCCTGGTCATCGTCGACACCTCCTGGACCTCGTGGCTGAAGAGTCAAGACGACCGTCAACCTACCTGAAGCACTCGACATCGGTGGGCATCTGCTCATCGCCTTCCTGGTCACTGGCTAGTGACCCAGACTCTGTCCCCTCTGCTTTCAGGTTCTTCAGATCTTCGATCCACCTTTGGATCCACCCGAACACTTTCGACTTGGTCGCCAGCAGCACTTTGCAGCAGATCGCCATTGAAAGCGACGACGAAACCCGACCCCGAAAGACACCTATGCACCCGGCTTCCCTGGGTGAGGTAACTCGAGTACTCCGGTGCTCCCGTGGGTATTGACACTAGAACAGCCTAGTTCTCAAAGGGTTTGCTCCAAGTCCTCCTCTAAGTGTCCCTTTTCTTTTAAATTCTAATCGCGACTTTCCCCATAGAAGTTAACGGTGGTTCGCGGTTGTGTTCATACACTGCACGCGTCCCCCGTGGGTCCCCTGTGTCACTGCCTTGGGTGGTTCCTTGTAGTCCAAGCACTTCTACAGGCTCTAGGCCTTGTGACTAGCTCAGTCGTGGTTCTTATACCACTTTATTGGTATATGGTTTGGTACGCCCCTGGGGCTCAAACGTGTATTTGTGCTATTACTGTAGATAACTAACTTATAACTTATGTACTTGAACTCTAGCCTCATAAAGAGACTAGAGGGGTGTGTTTAGTAATAAATACATATATTTTGAATATATACCTGGTGTGGTCCTCTTTCATTTGGTCACCCAAGAGATTATAGACTGGTAAAACAAGCTGCTTTACATTCCTTCAAGACTTAGCCTGAAGGCTGCTCTCCATAGCTACCACTAGGATAGCTTTCAATAAAGGTTGTCTTTAACCTATCTCCAATAAGGGGTTGTTTGGACTGGTGCAAGGTGCCCACTATAATTAGTGGACAGCATATGCCAGGCCAACTTCTCACACTTCCCTGCGAACCTTTTGTTTATTTTGCGTTACGCACCCAGGTACTGTTTGTGAGAACTGTGTCGCATTTATCATCAACTTGAACTAAGTAACTCCACCATCTTTTAAGAGTATTTTGAACACAGTATTGTGGATTTTTGTCATTTGTGGTCTTGTGATAAGTCTATATAAAGAATACTTATTTTTATAAAACCTGTGTGGTGTCCATCTGTAGTGTTTTCACTGTATTACTGTATGTGTTCACAAATGCATAACACACTGCCTGTTAGATAAGCCTGCCTGCTCGTGCCAAGCTACCAAGGGGGTGAGCAGGGGTTATCCAAGTGTGTAATCCCCTTTCCCTGACTTAGAAGCAAGGGTCCCTATTTGGACAAAGGTGGATACCATTGCCAACTAGAGACCCCCAGTTCTAACATTGGTGGTCAACGGTGAGGATTTGAACTTTGAATTTGTGACTCATATACAGTGATTGGTGTACACTACTAGTGAGTGCAGACCAAACGCAAGCACATACCTTTTTGGTAGAATTTTTTTCCTTGGACTGTTATTTTTTTCTGATAACTGCCAAGTCTTACTGCCATGAGCAGACCAGCATCTGTTGCCTCTATGGATCTGGAGCTGGAGGAAGAGAGGGTGAAAACCTACAATTTGAAACAGCTCAAGCACCTTTGCAAAAAATTGAAAGTTGCTACCCAAGGTATCTCCAAGAAGGAGGAGTACCAAAAGGCGCTGAGGGCCTGGGTAGAAGCAAGAAATGCCCCTGGACCGGTGGTGGAGCCAGTTGGGGATGCAGAGGGGCACATGGATGGTTCATTTGTTCCAGTCAGGGCAGGAGCACTGTCTCCGCCTGGCAGTAGTGTCTCTTCCAAAGGCCTGTCCCAAAGAGAGTTGGAGGACAGGGAGAGAAATAGGGTGCAGAAGCTGGATATGGCAAGGCTCAAAATGGAGGGTCAGAGGGACCTAGAAAATAGCAGGGTGACCTTGGAAAGAGAGAAAATGAGGTTGGAACATGAGAGAATGTTGAGGGAGTTGGAGCTGAAAGCGCAGGGCTTAGGAATCAACCCCTCTGGTGGCAGCACACCATCTGTGCCTGCAGAAGGTAAAGTTTATATTCCCAAAGATGTCATCAAAGAGTTTCACAGACAGGAAGATATTGGGCAGTGGTTTGCAGCCTATGAGATAGCAATGTTGGCCCACCGGGTCCCTGAGAAGGATTGGGGAGCAGGGTTGTGGGGCCGCTTTGTGAGTGATGGGAGGGATACCTTGTTAAACCTGCCCAGTGAGAATAGGATGTCTTACGCCCATATGAAGGAAGCCCTGATGACAAGGTATGGTTTGACCCCAGAACTCTATAGACAGAGGTTCAGAAATTGTAAGAAAGTGGAGGCAACTACCTGGGTGGAATATCAGTCTTTCTTTTGCAGAGCTATGGATGGTTGGGTGAAGGGTAGCCAAGTAGATACTTTTGAAGCTCTCTATGATTTGTTTGCATGGGAGCACTTGTCTGCTAACTGTTTTCCAGAGCTACGCCAGCACCTTATTGATAGCAAGTTCACTAACCCTAGGAAACTTGCTGAGGAGGCGGACCGCTGGGTAAGCACCCGGGTCCGTAAGGGTGAAGTGGGAGACTCCGCCAAAGGTGGGCAGGGTCCCCAGCAGAAGAGTGGGGGGACAAGGGTAAACAGAGGGAGTTCCAAAAAGGGCCCCAAAGTAATTCCCAAGGGAACCAAGGGAAGGGTTCCCAGCCTCCCCCTGAGAAGAAGCAAGAGGCCCCGACAGGTAAACCTGTTCAGAGGGGCCTCTGTAAATGTTTTACGTGTGGTCAATTGGGCCACTGTTTGTATGATCCTCAATGTCCCATGAGAGATCCCAAAGCACCACCCCGTGCACCAACCCGACAGATTGCCAGTGTAGCCCTGGGGGGGGGAGGAGATGGGTGCCCAAGGTGGGTGGGATCCCGCAGAGATGTCCCTTGTCTCATTAGGAGACTTTGAGATGGTCCCTAAAACTCAGCTGCCTGATAACACTAAAAAGTACAGGCAGTGGGTGACCATCAATGGCCATAGGGTGGAAGCTCTAAGAGACACCGGTGCAAGTGTGACAGCTGTCAGTTGTCGGTTGGTGTCCAAAGAGCAGGTTGTCCCCCATGCATTCTTCCCTGTTGTTGCTGCAGACAACTCACAGAGCCAGTGTGAGGTGGTTCAAGTTCCCTTTGAGTGGGGGGGGGGTCTCATGTATTCTCCAAGTTGCTGTGAGGCCAGCCATGCCTATTGATTGTCTGTTGGGCAATGATTTAGAGGTCTCCCCTTGGGCTAAGGTGGAGAGAAGGTCTCATTTAGAGATGTTGGGTCTGCCTGAGTGGGCGTGTGTAACCACTCGGTCCATGGCGGCCAGTAAGGGTGATCAAGAGGTTCTGGAGCCTGAAAATATGGCCCAGACCCCTGCCTTAAAGAGAAGAGGTAGGGGGCGCGGGAAACCAGCCCCCATAGTTCCCACGGTCCAGGAGGAGGCAGACCTTGAGGGGGATGCCCTGGAACCTACAGGGGAAAAGTTGCTGAACTGGGAGACCTGCCTGAGCTGACCCATTGGCAGCAAGAAGGAGGTCCCTCCAGGGAGGAATTTGGTGAGGAGCAAAGGAAGTGCCCTTCTCTTGAGGGTTTGAGGCAACAGGCCACAAACCAGGCAGCAGGTGATCAGTCTGGATCACATTGGATCTACTGGGAGAACGACCTCCTGTATAGCGAGCCTAAGGTTGCTGAGCCTGGGTCAGCCCGTGTGCTAGTGGTACCCCAGCGCTTCAGAGCCTTCCTATGACGTTCCTTTAGCTGGACATCTGGGGCAGAACAAGACCTTTGAAAGGCTTGTTTCCCATTTTGATTGGCCCCAGATGCGCAAGAATTCAGATACTCATTGTAGGACCTGCCAAACTTGCCAGGCCAGTGGGAAAAGTGGAAAGAAGCACAAGGCTCCTCTCCAACCTTTCCCTGTAGTCAGTACCCCCTTTGAACGGGTGGGCATTGACATTGTGGGGCCACTGGACCCCAAGACAGCCATGGGCAACAGGTTTATCCTGGTCTTGGTGGACCATGCTACCCGGTACCCGGAAGCCATCTCTCTCAGGACAGTGACGGCCCCCGTGGTGGGACGTGCACTGATGGGGGTTTTTTCCCGTGTGGGGTTCCCCCGAGAGGTGGTGTCCGACCGTGGGTACCAACTTCATATCTAATTATATGAAGTCCCTGTGGAAGGAGTGTGGTGTTACCTATAAGTTCACCACTCCTTACCACCCCCAAGGTAATGGGCTGGTTGAGAGATTCAACCGGACCCTTAAGAGCATGATTATGGGTCTTGAGGAACCTATGAGGCGTAAGTGGGACATCCTCTTGCCATGCCTGTTGTTTGCTTACCGTGAGGTGCCTCAGAAGTCCTTAGGGTTCAGCCCTTTGAGCTGCTGTATGGTCACCCGGTAAGAGGACCTTTTAGTCTGGTCAAGGAAGGCTGGGAGCAATCTCCCAGGAAACCTCCCCAGGATGTATATAGCTACATGCTGGCCTTCAGGAACCAGACTCGGCGTTTCAGAGAACTCGCTCAGGCGAACCTGGAAGCCAGCCAGGAAGAGATGAAGTGGTGGTACGATCAGAATGCCACTCTGATTGAGCTTCAGCCTGGACAGAAAGTTTGGGTCATGGCCCCTGTGGAGCCCTGTGCGCTCCAGGACAGGTGGACCGGTCCATTTGAGGTGGTGGAGCGCAAGAGTAATGTCACCTATCTGGTGAACTTGCGGTATCCCAGGAACCCTTTGCGGGTCCTGCATGTTAACCGCCGAAGCCCCACTTAGAAAGGTCCAAGGTGGGCATGCTCCTAGCGACAGATGATGGAATGGAGGAGGAGACTGAGCCTCTTCCTGACCTCCTGTCTGCAGCGGAGCAAGATGGGTCAGTGGATGGTGTTGGCCTCTCTGCCACACTGACCCCTGAACAGCAGCAAGATTGTCGCCAACTGCTGGGGCAATTCCCTGATTTGTTCTCCCTGGTTCCTAGTGTCACTGAGTGGTGCGTCCATGATGTGGACACTGGGGACAGTCCTCCTGTGAAGCACAAGGCTTACAGAGTGACTGACAGGGTCAGAGCTTACATTAAGGAGGAGGTCTCCAAGATGTTTGCCTTAGGGGTGATTGAGTCCTCTAACAGTCCTTGGGCCAGCCCAGTGGTTTTGGTCCCAAAGGCTGCCGCGCCTGGTGCCACACCCGAACTCCGGTTCTGTGTGGACTACCGAGGACTCAATTCAGTCACCAGGACTGACGCACACCCCATCCCCAGAGCTGATGAGCTCATTGATCGGTTGGGAGCTGCCCGGTACCTCAGCACGTTTGATTTGACGTCTGGGTACTGGCAGATTGCCTTAACTGATGGGGCCAAGGAGAGATCAGCATTCTCCACACCAGATGGGCACTACCAAAATCCGGGTTATGCCCTTTGGGATGAAGAATGCCCCTGCCACCTTTCAGAGGTTGGTCAACCAGGTGTTGGACGGACTGGAAGATTTCAGTGCCGCCTACCTGGATGACATTGCGGTGTTTAGTTCCACTTGGGAAGAACATCTGCGCCACCTCTGGGAAGTGTTGATGGCGCTGCGGAAGGCAGGCCTCACAATCAAGGCGAGTAAGTGCCAGATTGGGCAGGGTTCTGTGGTGTACTTGGGGCACCAGGTAGGAAGCGGCCAGGTGGTGCCCCTACAACCCAAGATTGATACCATCCTGGCATGGGAACCCCCAAAGACTCAGACACAGGTGAGAGCCTTTTTAGGACTCACGGGGTACTACAGGAGGTTTGTCAAGGGGTATGGCAACATTGTTGCACCCTTGACTGAGCTGACTTCCAGGAAGCAGCCCAAGAAAGTGAATTGGACTGACACCTGTCAGAAGGCTTTTGACGCCCTGAAGACTGCCATGTGCACAGCACCCGTGCTTCAGGCGCCCAACTTCTCGAAAGAATTCATTGTTCAAACAGACGCTTCAGAGCATGGTGTGGGGGCTGTTCTATCACAGATTAATGAGGAAGGCTTAGACCAACCTGTAGCCTTCATCAGTAGGAGGTTACTTCCACGGGAACAGAGGTGGAGTGCAATTGAGCATGAGGCATTTGCTGTGGTCTGGGCACTGAAGAAGTTGAGACCATACTTGTTTGGGACTCACTTCCTGGTTCAGACCGACCACAGGCCCCTCAGATGGCTGATGCAGATGAGGGGTGAGAACCCAAAGTTGTTGAGGTGGTCCATTTCCGTACAGGGTATGGACTTCACGGTGGAACACCGCCCTGGTACAGAACACGCCAATGCTGATGGTCTGTCCAGATTTTTACGCCTTAGTGAAGAGGACTCCCTAGGGGAAGGGTAGTTCTCCCCACATTTCAGCTGGAGGGGACACGTGTTAGACCTGGTATCATTGGCGTGAGTCTCCCTTCCATTTTTTCTGATTGCCTCCTCTGTTTTTGATCTGTTTGCTGGTTTTAGATGCTTTGGGCACTGTGCCACTGCTATTCAGTGCCACAGTGCAAGTGCTCCCTATGGTAAATTGATGCATTGATTAGTGACTCCATGATTGGATCATTTGATTTACTTGTCAGACCCTAGTATAGTGCACCAGGTGTGCCCAGTGCTTGTAAATCAAATGCTGCTGGTGGGCTTGCAGCACTGGTTGTGCCACCCACAGAAGCAGCTTGTAAAGTGTGTCTCAGGCCTGCCATTGCAGAGCCTGTGTGCAGTCTGACTGCCATGTCGACTTGGCAAGTGCACCCACTTACCAGTCCCTAAACCTTCCCTTTTCTGCATATTAGTCACCCCTAAGGTAGGCCCTAGGGCAGGGTGCATTGTAAGTAAAGGTAGGACCTGCCCTGATGTGTGTGGCATGTCCTAATAGTGAATTACAGCCATTTTCGTTTTTCACTATTGCAAGGCTACCTGTTCCCCATAGGCCAGAATGGGCAGTTAGATTATTACATCTTATAATCCTAACTGACTCAGGGAACCAGGTAGAAATTCGAGTTTAGTATGCCTGAACTCAGAATGATAAAATACATCTTTTAGTGAAGTTGGTTTTAACATTCTGTGTTTGAAAATACCACTTTTAGAAAGTGGGTATTTTCTTGCCTAACTATCCAAGCCTGCCTCTGCTAGGTTGTGTATTCCTTGTCTGGAGTTTGAGTGACAGGGGCTGGGGGCTGCCAGGAGACAGGGTGAGTCAGCACAGGGCTGAATAGAGAGATCTGCATGCAGATGGGAGGGAGGAGTTGCACCTGGGACCTGAATAGGGCTGTGCCTTCCCTCCACAATGCTGGCTCCACCTCCTGTGGTGTGTCTGATGTCCCTGGCCTACACTGTGAAAGGAAAGAAGGAGTCTTGTCAACAAAGTGCTCCCAGTCTGACCAGAACTGGTTTTGACTAGGCAAAGGCCTCTCTGCCTTCAGAGAACAAAGAGAAAAGTAGTATAAATATTGGGACCCAGACTCAAGAACTTTAGATCACTTCTGGAACAACAAGACGACCCTTTTGCCAAGGAGAAGAACCAAGGAAGCTGCAGGAGTTGGACTGCCCCACTTCCAAGTGTGCTGTTTGCTGGGTTGGCCTGCAGTGGTTTCTTCATTGCCAAGGAAAGGAGAAGGAACTTTTAAAGAACTTTCATCATCTTGCAGAATATTACTCCAAGGGCTTGAATTTGTGCTTGCCTCCTGCTGAAGTCTCAGGGCCAAAAGACTTTACCACCAGCTCCCTCCTGAATTCCCTTGCTGGGGATTCTGTCTGCTGAGACCTGCGTGTCGCTGGGAGCTGGAAGCGCGACACAACGAGAAGAAGCGTGTCGCCAATGTAGCTGTTGCCGTCGCATCGCCGGAGAAGCGTGTCGCCGCCGCAGAGGCTGCCGCCGCATCACCAGAGAAGCGTTTCTTCATCAACAGCCGCTGAGTGTCGCATCACCGGAGAAGCGTGTCGCCACCGCAAGGGTCGCCGTCCCATCACCGGAGAAGCGTGTCGCAGGGCCTGTCGCGGATCCAAAGGTACAGAGTTCGCCGCACGGCCTTCGGCGCGCACGCATCGTCTTCACATCGTCGTATCAAGGGCGCCATCTTATCGCATCACAACCTGAGTGTCGCATCGCATCGCAGCGCCATCTTGCGCATCGCAACCGGAACGCAGCACGAGAATCAACACATCTACTCCCCTCCGGTAAGGAATGGACGCATCCCCTACTCTGTGCAAGCATTGAGGCGCGACGCATCGCATCCCCCGAAGTACGGAAACCGACGCATCTCCTTCCCTGCGAACCTTTTGTTTATTTTGCGTTACGCACCCAGGTACTGTTTGTGAGAACTGTGTCGCATTTATCATCAACTTGAACTAAGTAACTCCACCATCTTTTAAGAGTATTTTGAACACAGTATTGTGGATTTTTGTCCTTTGTGGTCTTGTGATAAGTCTATATAAAGAATACTTATTTTTATAAAACCTGTGTGGTGTCCATCTGTAGTGTTTTCACTGTATTACTGTATGTGTTCACAAATGCTTAACACACTGCCTCTTAGATAAGCCTGCCTGCTCGTGCCAAGCTACCAAGGGGTGAGCAGGGGTTATCCAGGTGTGTAATCCCCTTTCCCTGACTTAGAAGCAAGGGTCCCTATTTGGACAAAGGTGGATACCATTGCCAACTAGAGACCCCCAGTTCTAACAGTTGCGTGCCAGTAACTTTTTCTCCAGGGTAGGTGCCTGTGTCTTGAAAGTGTCCAGAGAGGAGCAGTTGCAGCTGAGTCACAGAAATTGGCCCACTGGCAGGTTCTCACAAAGGGCTCTTGGGTGAAAACTATTGTATAGTAGAAGACTGTTTCTGTCTGTCATCTTGTTGTGTAATCCTGTCTTTATACCACTGGGCTTAATGGTGATCACTAAATCCAAGAGTATTGCCTCTTTTCTGAAAATCTCATGTGTGAACCTGAAATGAACTGTTTTTAGAGTTAACCCAACTAGTAAACTCTATTGCTCGTTGCTCATTCCCATGCAATACTAACAGTACATCGTTGATATATCAATGCCAAAGTTTGATGTTATCTCTGTATGGATTGTTCTGGGTAAAAGTGTGGTCCACTTCGAACTGATGCACATAGAGACAGGCTATACTAGGGGTGAAGGAATTCCCCATAGACATTCCCTGTATATGATGGTATACCACCTCCTCAAACTCAAAAACGTTTTCTGTGAGCGCCAGTTCTGTGCACTCCATTACGAAATTACTTGGAGTGATAAAATTCTACTCTGTATATTCCAGAATTCTTTCTGCAACCTCCAGTGTGTGCCTTTATGGGCTACTTGTGTATAGTGCTTCTATATCCATGGTTATGATCATATCCTCAGGTACATTGATAACTATGTCCTTGAGTAAACACAAGACATCTTTTGTGTCGTGTAGGTACGAGGAGGACTTTTTCACTATGGGTTTTAGGAACCAGTCACAGAATTGTGACAGTAGTTCCAGCAATGACCCAATTCCGGAGACAATGGGTCTCCCTGGGGGTGGTGGTTTTTGATTATGAATTGTTGCTAGGGGGTAAAACCTCGGGATCCTTGGTCTTACTGCAATGAGGAATTCTCCCTCATTTTACGTAATCTAGTCATGGGCCTGTGCTTCCTCTAGCATTGTGTTGCTTGTGTTTGTTAATCTAGGAGTGGGGTCCTCATTCAAGATCTCATAACTGTCTCTATACCCTGGGTGTCTGTGTACTGTGTTTTTGTTTTCCTCTTCCTCTGCCTCTTCCTCTGTCTACAAAAGGAGGGCGTTTATGTTGGAAAGGGAAACACAGTTGCATTTGTAGGTAAGGATTAGGCCTGGGCCTAAAACTCCGCTCCGCTCGCAGGGTTTGCAGAATTCAGCAACTCTGCATTCCACGGAGAACGCAGAGTTACTGATAAACTCCACACTCCGCAGGAGCTGAGTTTTTTTTTTCATTGGCGCACTTGTAACTTCTTTTCGCGCGCACAAGGAGAATGACGAGACTTGCCGGTTGCTTGCGAGCACCCAAGAGATTTTCTAGCTGCGAGCTCCCGCAGGATTTTGCAGCTACTAGCGCTGCTTTAGGCTATGCCAGCGACTTCCAGTGCTTACTTTTGTGTCGTAGGCGAGCGCGAATGACCGAGGCTGCAACCTGGACAAGCTTCTCTCCTAGAGAAGCAGCTAAATCTCCACAAAACGACAATTTGGAGTTAAAAAACTTCTCAAACGGACTGTTCGCTTTGGTTTTTGGTGTGAGGGGCCCTTTTTTATTTTACTTTTTTATTCAACAAGGAGGAAGCACTTCAGAGACTCCAACTTCCTGTTCCTGTCCAGCAGGCTTCTCCCAGTGCTTTGTCCACCTCCTGGTCACGTCTCATTTGGATTTGGAGCTGGAACGATCACTCAGTTTGTCTGCTGCATATACACCAGTGGATGGGAGGACTTTGTTTTAGTGATATCACAAGTAAGTTCAAAAACTGTTGTATAAGGGTGTTGTTTGTTTGATGGAGGGCATGCACCAGGATTTATTTGTCCTTTATTAGATTTTTAAAATGTATTGTGGTGGGTGTCCTGCAGTTTCAGTAGGGGCCTAGTTATTTTTGGCACGATATTTTTCTTCTTTTATAAAGGAAAAATGTTGCACAGCTCAGTACATTTTCTCCATGTTTTTTTTAATAAATGTGCAATATTAATTTAATTCACTATGTGGCATAGTCTACCAATGGACCTTCCAGCCAGTAGGCCCAGTACTAGTCATGGGTGCATGAAACAACTGCTTCTGTGGTGTCTGCTGAACTGAAACATCATTTGGGCCATGGATGACTGGATTAAATTACAAAATGTGTTTTTTGGGGGGTTTTCAAGTTTTTTTCTGCAAACAGTGTATAGGTGAGGTAATATATTTGATGCCTTTGGATGTGTGTTGTTGTAATAAATATTAGCCCAGTTAATTTTTGTTCTTGGCATTACTGAATGAATGCTGTTTTCTCCTGTGTTGCCATGCCTCCTTTGTCTGGATAGTGCATGAGTTTGTTTGGCAGAGGCCACTATTTTTCTTTGTTCCCCATGTGGCCAAGGGCCATTTTGTATAGTCATTGTCCACAGGCATGTATGTGTTCTTTGTTTTCCATGTCTCCTGTTTGACCATGTGCTTTTGCCATAGGCCTGCAAGTGTTCTTAGTTTTCCATGCCTCCTGCTTGTTGTTTGACCATGTGCCTGGCAGCCATTTTGTGTAGCCAGCAATTGTGCTTTCGCCATAGGCCTCATGTGTTCTTTGTTGTGGCCATGCCTTCTTGCTGTGGCTTTTTGCCCATGTAGCTGGCAGCCATTTTGTGTAGCCTGCCAGTGTGCTTTTGCCATAAGCCTGCATGTGTTCTTTGTTGTGGTCATGCCTCCTTGCTGGTTGTTGTTGTTGTTTGACCATGTGGCTGGCGGCCATTTTGTGTATCCAGCCAGTGTTCTTTTGCCATAGGCCTGCATGTGTTCTTTGATGCGGCCATGCCTCCTGCTTGTTGTTTGGCCATGTGACTGGCGGCAATTTTGTGTAGCCAGCCAGTGTGCTTTTGCCATAGGCCTGCATGTGTTCTTTGTTGTGGCCATGCCTCCTTGCTCATTGTTGTTGTTTGACCATGTGGCTGGTGGTCATTTTTGTGTAGCGAGCCAGTGTGCTTTTGCTATAGGCCTACATGTGATCTTTGTTGTGGCCTTGACTCCTTGCTTGTTATTTGACCATGTGGCCATTTTGTGCAACCATCAGTTTTCAAAGCCATTTTGTATATAGAGGCTTAAGCATTTTTGTTTGTGCGTATTGTGTTTTTTACTCTTCCTTGATATCAGTTGAATTCATTAATATGTTTCAGCCCTAGTAGCTCAATGCTCATACTTATTATACGGTATGAACAGTGTTTTATATTATTATATACTTTTTTTTTTGCATTTTTCACCTGCACCACTCATTGCCTCCCAAATCCCAATAGGCTTCTCATGGTAGTTCCCTAGTACATCAGCAATGATAATTTTGTAATTTTTATTTTTTGAAAAAAAATCACAAACTTTTTTTATTTAATTTTTATTATTTTCCATTTTTTGTTAATTTTTAAAATCATTTTTTAAAAATTGTTTTACATAAAAAGGTATTCTTTTTAAAAAAAAAAATTTTATTTTTTATTTTCTTTTTCACATTTTCCTACATCCATCAACCCCATGTCTGCCATAGGCACACAGCTGCACAGCAGCTTTCATTTTCTAAGGATTATTCAATTGTCACCTGCACCTCCCTGAGTGCCACATCCCAACTTGATGCATATAAAGCAAACAGTTACATCTGTATGTTGTTGCTCTTTCTTATCCTTACTGCGTGTACATAAAAGTTTATGTTACTGTGGTTTTACGAATTAATACACTGTTTTGTTGTTAATTATTTATAACTTAAGTAACCACACTAAATGATATTGTTTGTACTACTAATTCAACTGCAACAATGCCACATTTCACCAATGTGCTTCTTGCTTGTTTGCTTTTAGGTACATAAGAGAAGAGACATCACCCACAGTACTACTGCCAGATAGAAGGCCTGTGCACAATGTGATGCATGACCACACAACACGAACATCTCTTCAGCTTGCAAAGCTAAGTGCCACTGCCAACTTACAGCTTATAGATGGCCCCAAAGAAAGATGCTACCAAGAAAGTGTCCAGTGATAAGAAGGAGCTTAACACTACTTGTATGTCGCCCCAGCCTTTTTCAGGCAGAAACAAGTGCCTGCCGCACCTGCCTCCAGTATGCAAGCTGGGAGCAACACTCCGGCATCAGTGACCCCACCCCAACCATGGCCCAAGCCCATGTCTGGCACAGAGGCAGCCACTCTAATCACGGCAACACCAATGAGTAGTGACGTTAAATTGGGGTTATCTCTTTCGCAAAGTAGTAACCAATCGTTGCCGGAAACTCAGCAAAGTGGACAACAACAGCAGCAGCCAACAATAGTTGTTCCTCCCAAAGTAGGAGCACTTCAGAAGATTGAGCTTCACGCTGAGGAAGAAGAAGAAGCCCCTCTTTCGGAAGATCAATTGCCTTCCAGATCACAAGCAAAAAAAAAGATAGGGTACTCCACCATCTTCTTCTCCAAGCCCCCCTTCTGATGATCAAGACTCCACTTGGATGTCACCTCAATCTGAGACATGCCAAGAAAGGCTAGTGAAAAGGAAGGTTCCTGAAAGCCTTAGAGTTATGGATGAAGAAGAGGAGGATGACAATGACACAGTCATCATGGATGTTAGCCCAGCCCCATTGGAGACCGACGTTACCCCATCTCAACCTGCACTGAGGGATGTGGCACAGATACCACTACCACTACCGCCAGCTTCCATACTTGCAAGGCCCTGGCTGCGATCTACATCCACAACTACCTCAATAGAAGTAGGCACTGCAGAGAGGCAAACATCAAATCCCCCACCTACCGTCACTTCTTCTGACATTGGAAGTGGCAGCAGTGTCAGAAAGTTGACCTTCCCAGTTTGCCACTTCTTTACGGTTAGCAAACATTGCCATATGCTCCATTTGCAAAGCAAGTGTTAGTCGGGGTAAGCTTGGTACAAACTATGGTACTGGAGGCCAAACAACCCATTTGTGAAAACACCACGAAAGCCACTGGGAGGAGCACCTTAGCCAAAAAACTGCAAGGGGTGTTGGTGAAGGTGATGAGAGCAGGGAATCTGATCCGATCACGGTGGAAGGTGAAGAAGAGGGTGACATTTTTGTTACACAAATAAGCCCTGTCCCCAGCAGTGCAGTAGTATTGCCTACATCAGCAACATCGCAATGGCACAAGACTCAGAGTCAGGTCAAGACACCAAGCCAAGAGCATACAGTGACTGTTCCGCTGAGACATATATTGAGCATACCACCTTCTGCTCTCAAGAAGTCACCTGCATCAGTGGCACCAGAAAAGAAAAAAATCCAGGCTACTATTCCTGGCATGTTTAGGCAAGAGGGGCTGTACGAATGCAACCACCCAACAGCACGTTTGTACAATGGCAAGCTGGCTAAAATGTTAGAGCTGACCTCCCTTTTTCTTTTGTGGAAGGCGTGGGTTTTCTAGAATTTGTGACCGTCATCTGCCCGAAATGAAAGGTTCCCAGCTGGACCTATTTTGCCAGAGTTGCTGTCCCAGCACTATATCACGATGCGCTGGAATTGGTTGGACAAGCTTTGCAGCAGAGTGCGGTTCACACTATCCACCTGACGACAGACATGTGGACCAGTTGGCAAGACACTGATTACATGTGCATCACTGCACACTGGATCTTTTTTGTGGGGGATAGAGAAATGATATCTGCAGGTGTTGACACTGCTGACATTTTTAATGGTGTTCGGAAGCATGCAAGAGTAGCCATACAGCTACAAACATCTTGGATGACTTTAACAACAAGCTCTTTGAATGGCTGCGACCCAGAGAGCTTAACATTGTTGCCACGGACAATAGCCAGATGGTGGCTATTTCAGACTCTTGTGTTTGGCGCACTGCATCAGCCAATCTTTTAAAGCCTGGAGGAAGTTGAGGATCATTCAGAGTGATAAGAGAATGCCAGTTAAAGCACTCATACAGGAGGTGTGCAAACAAGTTGGAACTCAAATTATTACATGTTGCAGCATCTGTTTGAGAAGTACAGACCGATCAATGAATATGTCATGCGAAGAGGGGATGCAACTGTGAAAGGCATGATCATTGAGATGGACCAATGAGGCCTGGTCAAATGCCTGACAGAGATGCTGCTTCCTTTTGAGGTTTTTACACCGGAAGTCAGAAAGGAGGAGAGTACCATGGGCCAAGCTATCCCTATAAAGGAAGTGCCCGAAATGTACGCAGGTGTGGAAGAAAAAAAAGATGCACATGAGTTGGTGGAGAGCTTAATCCTTCACTTATCTGTTAATATAAGGCTACAAAGAGACATTGTGTCATCCAAACATTACATCTGTGCCACAATTCTTGATCCATGGTACAAACAATTACTGGCCACTTTCATTCCTTTTTCAGACAGGTATGTTTCAAACTATAAGACGTGGATTGCTGAGAAAGCCTACGACCTAGAGAAAGAATGGCTGGGAATTAGAGGCCCACCCCTGGGCAGAAGTTCTGTGGTGCAGCCTTCAACTTCAATAGAGCCTGAGGGCAGTGCTGTTGGCTTACAGCATGATAACAAAACAATGGGGTTTGCCCTAATCCTCCTACCACATCTTGGGCCATAAATATCAGACAAAGAAAAGGGGGGTGATGTGGAGGAATCGATAAAGAACTTTCAGTAGGTAAAATTTGAGTCGTCCCTACTCACAGGTACAAAGTCCCTAAAATTAATTGAGCTGTGTTTTTTGTTTACATACCACCTCCAAATCCAACTGAAATAATTTTTCGATATCCTTTTATGATTTCTTTACTTCATTATCTTTTTAAACAACATATAGGATACAAAATTGCAAAACGAGAACATTAGTGACTGGATAAATAATTTCTCATTCCTTCCTACCCATTCTTATAACAATTGGATGTTACATATTTTTAAGCAATTCAACCATGAGGTGGTCCAATACACACAAGAGGGGGACAGTCAACCCTCTGCTACATCCAAACAGTGTGTAACCAATTTCTTTATTGGTATTCAAGTTGCGTTGGACTCCTAGGTTCTGTGGGGTCAACGTGTTTCGGCCCAGGCATTCGGGCCTCATCAGGACATGGGTGCAAGGAAGAAACAACCTACAAAATAATATATAGTGGTATAAACTTACACAACACGGCTGTTGCCATATCCAAAATGCACAAAAATGTGCTCACTACACCAAGTGTCTAAGAATTAAATGTAAAGACATGTACTTAACCACCATGTGCACAGTAAAAAACCACCACGGTGTACAACGTGACTCGAAGCAGTGCAGAAAGAAAAGACTAAATCTAGAATGCCCCACACTGAAAAACTAAGACATCCAAGGCTCATGCAGGAAAGACTATGTTAGCATGAATTCATAGGTGGAGATAAAGAAGAAAATGAGTGGAAAATCTCAGACCCACGTGGAAAACCGGGGGAGGGAAAAACTGACTTACACTTCCAGGCAGAGAAAAAAGATGACAATTAATCTTCACGAGGAGCCTCTACGGGGGATATCAAGCTGGTCGTCTAAAGAAGGAAAAACAACGTATACACCACTATGAGAACCACAAGGTTAATCACTCAAACATTTCCTTAACGGGTACGGTGGGAACGGTACCTACAGATATAGGTCACCATTGGGAGCTCCCCGTTTGCTTCCAGGTCTCACAATGAGGTGCAGGACGTCCAAAATCTACTTCCCCAGCGTGGGCGGCTGTCCATGAAAAAGACTGCAGGCTTGCTAAATGGGGGAAAATACAGGGGAGCTGAAAGCCGGACAAATCCTCCACAGGAGAAACATGCTATACTGCTAGGGAGTCGATGTACAGCTGATTCTCACCTGAGCAAATTAACGAAGGTGCCGCAGGTGGGGAGCTCTGCAGACGCTGCCCGCTCATGAAGCCTCAGACACAAGTGTCCATATCGGGTGCTAAAAGCAGAAAGAGGGGGATAAGCTGAGGGCTAGAATATTAAGACTTCCTCCCTAAAACACTACTAATTAAAGAAGAAACCGGCCCACTCTCACCTTATTTATGTAGGAAAGTAGGATCTGCTTCTTATGGTTACCCCCACTTTTTGCTTGATGTCTCACTGTTTTTGACTGGTCTGACTGGGATCCTGCTAATCAGGACCCCAGTCTATCTGCTTTCTCCCTTAAATTGTCACATGTACTTTGGTACACTCCAGATTGGATACTGGGGTACCCTTATCAGTCCCTAGTATATGGTACCCAGGTACCCAGGGCATAGGTACCCCAGAGGCCTCCCATGGGCTGAAGCATGTATTATGCCACCCATGAGAGGCCCTGCAAAATGGAACTCCAGGTCTGCTACTGCAACCTGTGTAAGCTGGTGCTTGCACCACTTACTTCAGATATAGGTGCACTATATCTATTGGTCACTACACTTAATACTTATAAGTCACCCCTATAGCAGGTCTTAACAATCCTGAAAGCCGGGTGCTGGGTTTTATGTGAGAGGGTGGCCCTGCATGAGCAGAGCCTCTCTGCAGCCTTCGGAGACCAGCCGGACATATAGGTAGAGGTGCATTATAACCTCGCGGTAAATGCTATCTCGAAAACGGCTGCATAGAAACATATCGTGTTTGGTATCAAACACCTTGGAATCATACCTAACTGGTGTGGGAGGTATGATTCCACCCTTCTGAAGCGAGCTTCGTTGGGTCACTGATCTAACCGGTGCCAGCCTTCTCGACCCAGACAGCACAAAATGGATGCTGCTGACCAGAGACACATTTCTGCCCTCCTGCTGCTGAGCCAAGCTCGAGCAGAGGAAGGCAACACAATAGGCATCCTGTCACAGGGAGGTGTGACCACCTCCCAGACAGGATTTAGTGTATTGGGGCTGGGTGGGTGGGTGCACTCTGAGAGTGACTGAAAGTCTGCACCTGGGGCACATTTGGTGTCCCTGTGCATAGTCCAGCTCAAACCAGTTCTGGGAGCCATTGGCTCCTGCTCTGGCGCGAAACTGGACAAAGGACATGGGTGTAACCACCCCTCTGTCCTGACCCTCCCCTAGGAGGGTCCCCTGAATCTGTCCAACCCTCTCCCGTGGGTACAAAAGGGCTTACCTGGCTGTAAGACTTTAGATTTTACGTGAACAAGATTCTACAAGAAGAAACCACTGACCTTCAACCGTCTGGACATTCTGGACTTCGCTGGACCTCCATTGGGTCCGACTTCGTCTCCCTTTCCGTCCAAAGCCTCGTCTGTGTCCGTGCTCCATACAGGCTCCGTGCAGGACCCTGTGGACCTCCAAGACCTCTGAATAATCTCCCTTGGGGTGAAGGAGTCACCCCCCTGCATTCACAGGCACCGTAATGCATCTGACCGGTTTGCTGCTCCTGAGCTCCTGCGGACTCCAAAGATTTCAGCAAAACAGGAGGTGGGTTTCTGAAAGTCCCTGAGGTTGATCTGCCCTCTCACCGAGTTTGAGGCCAGTATCCCTCTTGGGGACTGCATACCCCGAACCCCTGTGCACCGCGTCCATTTGCAAGTGCATATGCTTGTTGGCGATTCCTGAGCTTTTGCATTGGACTCCGTGTAGTCCTGACCCTGAGGAGTATTTGCACCAAAGAACTCCGGCCTCCTCACACTGAGTGCTCCGTGGGCTGGTACTTTGCAATCTTGCTCGAGGTCCCCTTGCGACTCCTGGTCATTCAGCCTGTGGGTCCTCTTGACTTCTGTTGGGCTTTCCTGGTTGCTCCAGACGTGCCCTGACTCTCCATTGCTTGGGGAGTCCCCTGGACCTTGCTGGTCCACACCGTAACCTGCTTGACCTCCCTGCGTGAGTTGCTTTTGCCAAGGGTTGTTGGTGCTCCTGCCGGACACCGACCCCTCAGCACTCGACATCCTTCGTGGGACAGCTCACTTCCGGCTCCTGGTCATCCTCGACATTTCCTGGTCCTCGTGGCTGCAGAGTCAAGCATCCCTTCTTCACACCTGAAGCACCCGGCATCGGTGAGCATTCGTCTACTGAGCCCCTGGTCACTCTGAAGTGGCCCAGATTCTGTCCCCTCTGCTTTCAGGTTCCTTCCTTCTAGAATCCAGGCTTGGATTCCACCGGACCCTTTTCACCCTCACAGCAGCAGTACTTCTTTGCAGCTCTCCATTGAGAACAACAGCAGTTTCCGACGCCACTTCAGACCTATGCACCCAGCTCCTCTGGGATAGGTAACTCTGGTACTACTGTATCCACGGGTGGGGTGGCTCTTCAAACTCTTAAGTGCCAAGGGGTTCGCTCGAAGTCCTCCTAGAAGGGTCCTTAAACTTTAAAAGTGTAACCGCAACTTTCCCATAGAATTGTACGGAGCCCGCGGTCGTGTTCACCCACTGCACTCGGCATCCATGGGGTCCCTGTTTACTCACCTTGGGTGGTTCCTTGGGGTCCCAGCAATTCTACGTGCTCCAGACCTTGTCTTGATCTCAGTCGTGACTGTTATACCACTATTTTAGTATATGGTTTGGTCTCCCTCAGGAGCCCACTGTTTATTGTGCTACTTACAACTGTTCTATTGAATTCGTATTGTGTGCTTTGTGTTCTATCCTCGTGTAGAGGATAGTAGAGAGTGTTATAATAATAAATACATATTTTTATATTACTACTGTGTGGTTCTCCTTCATTTAGTCATTCAGGAGGTGATATTCTGGTAAAACAAGCTGCTTTACATTCCTTCAAGATTAAGCCTGAAGGCTGCTCTCCACAGCTACCACTAGGATAGCTTTCTAAAGGTTATCTTTGATCTCATACATCATAAGGGTCGTTTGGACCAGTACAAGGTGCCCACTTTAATTAGTGGACAGCATATACCAGGCCAACTTCTCACATTGGTGTGCAGCGGTTGGGATTCAAGCATTGCTATTGTTTTACCAGATAAATCTTATTGAGTGATTAACTGAAAACCACTAAAGTATTAGGCACATATAATACTTCAAGATTAGAATAAGTAAGTTCTTTTGAACTTGGGGTTGGGTAAGTTAAGGGTCTAGCACACCCTTTCTCCAACCTAAGAGAGTTTAGTTCCCACTAGGTTAGGTAGGTGTGAGAAGTTGGCCTGGTATATGCTGTCCACTAATTATAGTGGGCACCTTGCACCAGTCCAAACAACCCCTTATTGGAGATAGGTTAAAGACAACCTTTATTGAAAGCTATCCTAGTGGTAGCTATGGAGAGCAGCCTTCAGGCTAAGTCTTGAAGGAATGTAAAGCAGCTTGTTTTACCAGTTTATAACCTCTTGAGTGACCAAATGAAAGAGGTCCACACCAGGTATATATTTAAAATATATGTATTTAGTCTTAAACACACCCCTCTAGTCTCTTTATGAGGCTAGAGTTCGAAGTACATAAGTTACAAGTCAGTTATCAACAGTAATAGCACAAATACACGTTTTAGCCCTAGGGGTGTACCAAACCATATACCAATAAAGTGGTATAAGAACCATGACTGAGCTAGACACAAGGCCTAGAGCCTGTAGAAGTGCTTGGACCACAAGGAACCACCCAAGGTAGTGACACAGGGGACCCACGGGGGACGCGTGCAGTGTGAGAACACAGCCGCGAATCGCCGTTGACTTCTATGGGGAAAGTCGCGGTTGGAATTTTAAAGAAAAGGGACACTTGGAGGAGGACTTGGAGCAAACCCCTTTAGAACTAGGTCGTTCTAGAGTCTATACCCACTGGAGCACCGGAGTACTCGAGTTACCTCACCCAGGGAAGCCGGGTGCATAGGTGTCTTTCGGGGTCGGGTTTCGTCGTCGTTTTCAATGGCGATCTGCTGCAAAGTGCTGCTGGCGACCAAGTCGAAAGTGTTCGGGTGGATCCAAAGGTGGATCGAAGATCTGAAGAACCTGAAAGCAGAGGGGACAGAGTCTGGGTCACTAGCCAGTGACCAGGAAGGCGATGAGCAGATGCCCACCGATGTCGGGTGCTTCAGGTAGGGTGACGATCATCTTGACTCTTCAGCCACGAGGTCCAGGAGGCGTCGACAATGACCAGGAGCTGGATTCGAGCTGTCCCACAATGTTTGTCGATTACAGGGGTGTCGGCGACCGGATTGGACCCGACAAGCCTTGGCAACGGCAAGTCTCGTGGAAATAGAAAAAGGACGTTGATGCAGACCAGCAAGGTCTGGAGGACTCACCCAGCGAGGATAAGTCAGGGCACGCCTGGAGCAACCAGGGAAGCCCAATTAGAATAAGAGTTGCCTTCGGGAGGACCCACTAGCCAACGGACTAGCGACCGCAAAGGAGCCTCGAGTGGACGCACTTGGAGCTGGCTCACAGGACACTCGTGGAGTGGAGGCCAGTGATCTTCGGTGCAGTCGGTGCTGGAGGCGGGGGCTACTCGGAGCCCAAAGCACAACTTCATGGGAGCCCAGGAAAAGGATGCACTTGCAAACGTTCTCAGTGTCCAGGGGTCACGGTTCCACGTTACCCATGACAGCTACGGGCCTCAGCTTTGCTGGGGACTCAGGGCAGCCTCTGGGAAGTCTGGAAATCCACCTCTGGTGATGCAAAGACTTCGGCGTCCGGCGGGAGCTTCAGCGATGCAGACCGGACAATTGCTTCTTTGGTGCCTGCCAAGCAGGGGAGTCACTCCTTGACCCCAAGGGAGATTCTTCAGTCCTCTAATCTTAAAGTAGAGCATCGAAGGTCCAGGATTCTGTATCAGAGTTTCGTCCAGGTAAAATCTAAAGTCCTAAGGACAGGGGTCCCATACTTATACAAAATTAGGGAGTTGGACATACTCTGGGGACCCACCTATGGGAGGGTCAGGGAAGAGGGGTGGTTACACCCATTCCCTTTGTCCAGTTTTGCGCCAGAGCAGGGGCTGGAAGCCCCTGAACCAGTTTGAACTGGGGTATGCACAGGGACACCAAATGTGCCCCCAGTGCAGTACTTCAAAGCACCAGAGGGTGCTCCCGCCCAGCCCCAATACACACTATCCTGTCTGGGGAGGTGGTTATACCTCCTTGCAACAGGAAACCTATTGTCCAGGCCTCCCCTGGCCTCCCCTGCTGGAGTTTCAGTCAGCAGCAGGAGGCCAGACCCGTGTCTGTGGCAGCGGCATCCATTTTGTGATGCCAGGGCTCTGGAAAGAAGTTACTGGGTAGCCCGGTTTGTACATGTCTCTCCCTCTACAAGGGTGGAATGCTACCCCAGCCGCCAGAACTGGCGGGGGGGTAGTATTCCAAGATGTTTGACACCAAACACAACATGTTTCCGTGCAACCATCCCAAAGTTAGCATTTAACGCGATGTTATAACGCGCTTACGAATATATGGTCAGGCTGCACTACAAACAGCATCAGAGAAGGGTCTCCGAACACTGCGGAGGGGCTCTGCTCATGCAGGGGCACCCTCTCACATAGGAACCAAGCACTCTGCCTTCAGGATTGATAAGGCCTGCCATAGGAGTGGCTTATAGGTTTATATGTGTGTGCAATGGTAGTGATATAGGTAGCCTATACCACTGTAAGGGGTGCATGCACCACCTTACCCAGGCTGCAGTAGCAGACCTGTGGTGTCATTTTGGATGGCCTTCCAGGGTTGGCACAATACATGCTGCAGCCCCTGGTAGGCCTCTGAGGTACCTATGCCCTGGGTACATAGTATACCATATACTAGGGACTTATAAGGGCACTCCAGATTCCAATCAGAGATGTGCCTAGGGCACATGGAAACCATTTTAGAGAGGAAGCAGCTAGGCTGGGGTTCTGATTAGCAAGGCCCCAGCCAGACTAAAGTCGAAAAACAGTGAAGCATCAGCAAAAAGTGGGGGTACCCATGAGAAGCAGATCCTACTCTCCTACAGTAGATGCATACACCACACCACACTTAGTATGTCTTCTGCAGGAGAAGCCAGTGGCTCTCTGCCTTCTAAGTACAATGGTCTCACATTTCAGGATTTGAAAGCCATGTGTGCTTCTAGGATGCTGAAGACACGGAGAAATGCCAACACCCAACGTCTCATTGAGGTGTTACTCTTAGATGACCTTAGAAAGGCCCCAGGGTCAGATGAGGTAGATAGAGTGGGTGGGGCAGGGAACGAGGACAGGCCAGGAAGTGAAACCTTCTTTGACCTAGAATCAAACCCTGACCAGGAGGATCAAAATGATTCCCACCTGGACAACTTAGATCTTCCAGGAGGTGGTGGAGAAGGCCCCAGTGGCCCTCTCTTTACTCCTCCAGGAAGAGTGCAGAGTTTACCCAGGAGATCTAGATCTCCCTCTGCAGAATCTAACCATTCAGGAACTTCTGTAGGGACCTCCATATCCCATAAGAGAGATAGCTCTTATGACAGAGAGTGCCAATTTCTAGAGCTTGAGAAAGTCAAGCTTAGGCTCAGGCAAGAGCAATTGGCACTAGATAAGGAATCCTTAGAGCTCCAGAAGGCTAGAAAGAAATTGAGGCTAGAGTCCCATGGTGGCAGCAACAGTGTCCCTAGGGTTAAGGAATATACTTATGACCATAGGAACCTGAGCAAGATAGTCCCTCCCTACCATGTTGGGGATGACATCTACAAATGGATAACTGCTTTGGAGAGGGCCTGTAAGGTACAGAGGATCCCTCAAGAGCAGTGGACAGCTATCTTGTGGCTCTCCTTTGCTGACAAAGGTAGAGATAAGCTCCTCACTGTTAGAGAAGAAGATGCTGACAATTATTCAGTCCTGAAGAGTGCTCTCATTGATGGGTTTGGCTTAACCACTGAACAGTACAGGATTAAGTTCAGAGACACCCAGAAGGCACAGACTCAGGACTGGGTAGACTTTGTAGATTGTGCTACTAAGGCTCTGGAAGCAAAGTGAATGATTTCAAGGGATTGTACAATTTGATTATGAGGGAGCAGATCCTTAATAATTGCCAAAATCAGTTGTTGCATCAGTACCTGGTTGACTCTGATCTGACTTCTACCCAAGAATTGGGAAAGTAGGTGTGAGAAGTTGGCCTGGTATATGCTGTCCACTAATTATAGTGGGCACCTTGCACCAGTCCAAAACAACCCCTTATTGGAGATAGGTTAAAGAGAACCTTTTTTGAAAGCTATCCTAGTGGTAGCTATGGAGAGCAGCCTTCAGGCTAAGTCTTGAAGGAATGTAAAGCAGCTTGTTTTACCAGTCTATAATCTCTTGAGTGACCAAATGAAAGAGGACCACACCAGGTATATATTTAAAATATATGTATTTAGTCTTAAACACACCCCTCTAGTCTCTTTATGAGGCTAGAGTTCGACATACCATAAGTTACAAGTCAGTTATCAACAGTAATAGCACAAATACACGTTTGAGCCCTAGGGGCGTACCAAACCATATACCAATAAAGTGGTATAAGAACCACGACTAAGCTAGACACAGGGCCTAGAGCCTGTAGAAGTGCTTGGCCCTCAAGGAACCACCCAAGGTAGTGACACAGGGGACCCACGGGGGACGCGTGCAGTGTGAGAACACAGCCGCGAGCCGCCGTTGACTTCTATGGGAAATGTCGCGGTTTGAGTTTTAAAGAAAAAGGACACTTAGAGGAGGACTTGGAGCAAACCCCTTTAGAACTAGGTCGTTCTAGAGTCTATACCCATGGGAGCACCGGAGTACTCGAGTTACCTCACCCAGGGAAGCCGGGTGCATAGGTGTCTTTCGGGGTCGGGTTTCGTCGTCGTTTTCAATGGCGATCTGCTGCAAAGTGCGGCTGGCGACCAAGTCGAAAGTGTTCGGGTGGATCCAAGGGTGGATCGAAGATCTGAAGAACCTGAAAGCAGAGGGGACAGAGTCTGGGTCACTAGCCAGTGACCAGGAAGGCGATGAGCAGATGCCCACCGATGTCGGGTGCTTCAGGTAGGTTGACAGTCGTCTTGACTCTTCAGCCACGAGGTCAAGGAGGTGTCGACGACAACCAGGCGCTGGATTCGAGCTGTCCCATGACGTCTGTCGATTGTAGGGGTGTCGGCGACCGGATTGGACCCAACAAGCCTTGGCAACGGCAAGTCTCATAGAAACAAAGAAAGGACGTTGATGCAGACCAGCAAGGTCTGGGGGACTCACCCAGCGAGGGTAAGTCAGGGCACGTCTGGAGCAACCATGAAAGCCCAAGCAGAAGAAGAGTTGCCTTCGGGAGGACCCACTAGCCAACAGACTAGCGACCGCGAAGGAGCCTCAAGTGGACGCACTTGGAGCTGGCTCACAGGACACTCGTGGAGTGGAGGCCAGTGATCTTCGGTGCAGTCGGTGCCTGAGGCGGGGGCTACTCGGCGCCCAAAGCACAACTTCGTGGAAGACCCAGAAGAGGATGCACTTGCAAAAGTACTCGGTGCCCAGGGGTCATGGTTCCACGTTACCCACGACAGCTACGGGCCTCAGCTTTGCTGGGGACTCAGGGCAGCCTCGGTGAAGTCTGGAAATCCACCTCTGGTGATGCAAAGACTTCGGCATCCGGCGGGAGCTTTAGCGATGCAGACCGGACAATTGCTTCTTAGGTGCCTGCCAAGCAGGGGAGTCACTCCTTGACCCCAAGGGAGATTCTTCAGTCCTCTAATCTTCAGGTAGAGCGTCGAAGGTCCAGGATTCAGTGTCAGAGTTTCGTCCAGGGTAATCTAAAGTCCTAAGGACTGGGTTTCCATACTTATACTAAGTTAGGGGGTTGGACATACTCTGGGGACCCACCTATGGGAGGGTCAGGGAAGAGGGGTGGTTACACCCATTCCCTTTGTCCAGTTTTGCATCAGAGCAGGGGCAGGTAGCCCCTGCAACCGGTTTGAACTGGCATATGCACAGGGACACCAAGTGTGCCCCCAGTGCAGGACTTCTGAGCACCAGAGAGTGCTCCCGCCCAGCCCCAATACACATTATCCTGTCTGGGGAGGTGGTTACACCTCCCTGCGACAGGAAACCTATTGTCCAGGCCTCCCCTGCCGGAATTTCAGTCAGCAGCAGGAGGCCAGACCCGTGTCTGTGGCAGCGGCATCCATTTTGTGATGCCAGGGCTCTGGAAAGAAGTTACCGGGTAGCCCGGTGTGTACATGACTCTCCCTCTAGAAGGGTGGAATGCTACCCCCGCTGCCAGGACTGGCAGGGGGGTAGTATTCCAAGATGTTTGACACCAAACACGACATGTTTTGGTGCAGCCAGTCCAAAGTTAGCATTGTACCGCGAGGATATAATGCACTTAAGAGTATATGATCAGGCTGTACCACAAACAGCCTCAGAGGAGGGACTCCGAACGCTGTAGAGGGGCTCTGCTCCTGCAGGGGCACCCTCTCACATAAGAACCAAGCACTCCGCCTTCAGGATTGGTAAGGCCTGCCATAGGAGTGACTTATAGGTTTATATGTGTGTGCAATGGTAGTGATATAGGTAGCCTATACCACTGTAAGGGGTGCATGTACCACCTTACCCAGGCTGCAGTAGCAGACCTGTGGTGTCATTTTGGATGGCCTTCCAGGGGTGGCACAATACATGCTGCAGCCCCTGGTAGGCCTCTGAGGTACCTATGCCCTGGGTACATAGTATACCATATACTAGGGACATATAAGGGCACTCCAGATTCCAATCAAAGATGTGCCTAGGGCACATGGAAACCATTTTAGAGAGGACGCAGCTAGGCTGGGGTTCTGGTTAGCAGGGCCCCAGCCAGACTAAAGTCGAAAAACAGTGAAGCATCAGCAAAAAGTGGGGGTACCCATGTGAAGCAGATCCTACTCTCCTACAGAAGGCAGATAGGTGGGTCAGAACCAGGGTGAAGCAGAAAAATCAGAACCAAGGTGGTGACCAAAAGAAGCAGGATGCTAAACCTACAGATAAGGGTGGGGAGAAGGGTAAAGACCAGAAGTCTTCTTCAGGGCCCCAAAAACCTGCATCTGAGGGTGGGTCACAATCCAACAAGGGAAAAGGCAGAAAGAAACCTTGGTGCTTCCTGTGTAAGGAGAAAACACATTGGCCTAGAGATGCCAATTGCCCAAGAGCCAAAGATCCTCCTACCACCACCACTGCCCCTAAGGCAACTGTTCCCCCTAGTTCAGCTCCAAGTGGTGGTACAGGGAACAAGGGTATAGTAGGGTTAACCCTGGGATCTGAGATGGGTTCTGGCCTAGTCAGAACTCCAGCTCAGGCTGATTTAGTCTGTGATGGAGGCATGGATATTGCCTCCCTATTTGTCAGTCCCAGTAACCTGGGCAAATACAGACAACAGCCCTTAATAAATGGTAAGGAGGCCATGGCATATAGGGACACAGGAGCCAGTGTCACAATGGTGACTAAGGATTTTGTGAGGCCTGACCAGATCATACTTGGTGAGATGTACCAAGTGACCAATGCTAGCAATGTCAGGACAGACCATTCCTTGGCAGTTGTTAATTTCAGCTGGGGAGGGGTAACTGGCCCTAAGAAGGTTGTGGTTAGCTCAGACCTCCCTGTGGAATGCTTATTGGGCAATGATTTGGAAACTTCAGCCTGGGCTGAAGTGGAACTCAGGACACATGCAGCAATGTTGGGCATCTCTGCAGATGTGTTTGCTGTGACTAGGTCACAGGCACAAATGTCTTCCACTGAACAGGCCCTGGATCCTGGAAAAATGGACCGGGTGCCTTCCAAGAGAAGGAGCAGTAGGGGTAAGGCAGTGTCTTCCCCCAGACTCAGAGTGAGGATCAGTCTCCTCAGGAAGATGTCCCAGTCCCTGTGAAGGAACTGTCTCAGAGGAACTTGAACCTGATCAGGTTGAGTTCTTGGGGACAACTGAGTCAGGAGCAGCACAGCTGCCCCTCTCTTGAACCCCTCAGACAGCAAGCTGCTGCTGAGGCTGCTGGGAGTGCCAGTGGGTCCCACAGGATCTACTGGGATGAAGGACTCCTTTACTTAGAGGGTAGAGACCCCAAGCCTGGTGCTACCAGGAGGTTGGTTATACCTCTGAAGTTTAGGGGCTTCCTATTGACACTGGCACGATATCCCTTTAGCAGGACATCTAGGCCAAAGTAAGACTTGGGACAGGCTTGTCCCTCACTTTCACTGGCCTCACAGAGGACACAAGGGAGTTTTGTCGCTCCTGTACCACCTGTCAAGCCAGTGGTAAGGCAGGTGGTACCACAAAGGCCCCCCTGATACCACTACCTGTGGTGGGGGTTCCCTTTGAGAGGGTTGGGATTGACATAATTAGTCTCATGGATCCTCCAACTGCATCTGGGCACAGATATATTCTAGTGGTGGTGGACCATGCCACTAGGTACCCAGAAGCCATACCCCTTAGAACCACCACAGCTCCTGTGGTGGCCAGGGCCCTCCTGGGAATTTTTTCCAGAGTGGGCTTCCCTAAGGAGGTCCTAACTGACAGAGGTGCAAACTTCATGTCCAGTTACATTACTGCTATGTGGAAGGAGTGTGGAGTAAATTACAAATTTACCACACCATATCACCCACAATGCAATGGGTTAGTTGAGAGATTCAACAAAACCCTGAAGGGCATGATCATGGGCCTCCCAGAAAAGCTTAGGCGAAAATTGGGATGTCCTGTTGCCCTGCCTCTCTTTGCCTACAGAGAGGTTCCTCAGAAGGGGGTTGGCTACAGCCCTTTTGAACTTCTGTTTGGACATCCAGTTAGGGGTCCCTTGTGTCTAGTGAAGGAGGGATGGGAGTTACCTCTCAAACCACCTAAACAAGACATAGTGGACTATGTACTTGGTCTCCGCTCCAGGATGGCTGAATACATGAAGAAGGCATCCAAAAACCTTGAAGCTAGCCAAGAATTACAGAAAGCATGGCATGACCAAAAGCTGTGCTGACTGTCTACCAGCCAGGACAGAAGGTATGGGTGTTGGAGCCTGTGGCCCCAGCAGCCCTCCAGGACAAATGGAGTGGACCCCATACCATACTTGAGCAAAAGGGAGAGGTTACCTATCTGGTGGACCTTGGAACTCCCAGGAGCCCCCATAGGGTGCTCCATGTGAACAGGCTCAAGCCATATGTTGACAGGGCAGACATGGGTTTGCTCATGGCTACTGATGAGGGACAGGAGGAAGAGAGTGACCCACTCCCTGACCTCCTCTCACAGAACCCTGATGATGGCTCAGTAGATGGGGTAGCCTTGGCAGGCAGCCTCACTGAGCAGCAACAGACTGATTGCAGGAAGGTCCTCAATCAGTACAGACATATTTTTTCCCTGTCTCCTAGTCAGACCACTTGGTGTACCCATGAGGTGGACACAGGTGAAAGTCTGCCTGTTAAAAACAAGATTTACAGGCAACCTGACCATATCAGGGACTGCATCAGGACTGAGGTCCAAAAGATGCTGGAATTGGGAGTCATTGAACCCTCAGATAGCCCTTGGGCTAGTCCAGTAGTCCTGGTACCCAAACCTCACACCCAGGGTGGTAAGAGAGAGATGAGGTTTTGTGTAGACTACAGGGGGCTCAATGCAGTCACTAGGACTGATGCTCATCCTATTCCAAGGGCAGATGAGCTCATTGATACTTTGGCCTCAGCCAAGTTCTTGAGTACATTTGACCTCACAGCTGGATATTGGCAAATCAGACTAGCTGATGATGCCAAACCCAAAACAGCATTTTCAACCCCTAGTGGGCACTATCAATTTGTGGTAATGCCCTTTGGCTTGAAAAATGCACCTGCCACATTTCAAAGGTTGGGGAATAAAGTTCTCACAGGCCTGGAAGACTATAGTGCAGCTTATCTTGATGATATTGCTGTCTTTAGTTCCACCTGGGAGGATCACCCGGTCCACCTAAGAAATGTTCTGGAGGCCCTGCAAAAGGCAGGCCTCACTATCAAGGCCACCAAGTGCCAGATAGGGCAGAGTAAGGTTGTGTACCTGGGCCACCTTGTGGGTGGAGGTCAGGTTCAACCATTGCAGAGCAAAATACAGACCATCGTGGACTGGGTTGCTCCAACTACCCATACTCAGGTCAGAGCTTTCTTGGGCCTGCCTGGGTTCTACAGGAGGTTTGTCAAGGGATATGGATCCATAGTGACTCCCTTGAATGATCTGACCTCTAAGAAAATGCCTAAGAAAGTTCAGTGGACATTAGCTGTCAAAAGGCATTTGATGACCTGAAGCAGGGCATATGTGCACTGCTCCCATTCTGCAAAGTCCTGACTATTCCAAACAACTCATTGTTCAAACTGATACATCTGAGTTGGGGGTAGGGGCTGTGTTATCACAACTGAATGAAGAGGGTCAGGAACAGCCAGTAGCTTTTATAAGTAGAAGGCTGACCCCCAGAGAGAAACGTTGGTCAGCTATTGAGAGGGAAGCCTTTGCTGTGGTTTGGGCTCTGAAGAAGTTGAGGGCATACTTGTTTGGCACTCACTTCATTGTTCAGACAGACCATAAGCCCCTCTTATGGCTAAAACAGATGAAGGGTGAAAACCCCAAACTTTTGAGGTGGTCCATTTCCCTACAGGGGATGGACTATACAGTGGAACATAGACCTGGGAGAAACCATGCCAATGCAGATGGACTCTCCAGATATTTCCACTTAGAAAATGAAGACTCAACTGGTCAAGGTTAGTCTCATGTCCTTTTGTTTGGGGGGGGAGTTGTGTAGGAAAGTAGGATCTGCTTCTTATGGTTACCCCCACTTTTTGCTTGATGTCTCACTGTTTTTGACTAGTCTGACTGGGATCCTGCTAATCAGGACCCCAGTCTATCTGCTTTCTCCCTTAAATTGTCACATGTACTTTAGTACACTCCAGATTGGATACTGGGGTACCCTTATCAGTCCCTAGTATATGGTACCCAGGTACCCAGGGCATAGGTACCCCAGAGGCCTCCCATGGTCTGAAGCATGTATTATGCTACCCATGAGAGGCCATGCAAAATGGAACTCCAGGTCTGCTAATGCAACCTGTGTAAGCTGGTGCTTGCACCACTTACTTCAGATATAGGTTCACTATATCTATTGGTCACTACACTTAAAACTTATAAGTCACCCCTATAGCAGGCCTTAACAATCCTGAAGGCAGGGTGCTGGGTTTTATGTGAGAGGGTGGCCCTGCATGAGCAGAGCCTCTCTGCAGCCTTCGGAGACCATTCTCCCGGGTTGTCTGTGACTCAGCCGGACATATAGGTAGAGGTGCATTATAACCTCGCGGTAAATGCTATCTCAAAAACGGCTGCATAGAAACATATCGGGTTTGGTATCAAACACCTTGGAATCATACCTCCACACCAGTAACTGGTGTGGGAGGTATGATTCCACCCTTCTAAAGCGAGCTTCTTGGGCTCACTGGTCTAACCAGTGCCAGCGTTCTCGACCCGGACAGCACAAAATGGATGCTGCCGACCAGAGACACATTTCTGCCCTCCTGCTGCTGAGCCAAGCTCGAGCAGAGGAAGGCAGCACAATAGGCATCCTGTCACAGGGAGGTGTGACCACCTGCCAGACAGGATTTAGTGTATTGGGGCTGGGTGGGTGCACTCTGAGAGTGCCTGAAAGTCTGCACCTGGGGCACATTTGGTGTTCCTGTGAATAGTCCAGCTCAAACCAGTTCTGGGAGCCATTGGCTCCTGCTCTGGCACGAAACTGGACAAAGGACATGGGTGTAACCACCTCTCTGTCCTGACCCTCCCCTAGGAGGGTCCCCTGAATCTGTCCAACCCTCTCCCGTGGGTACAAAAGGGCTTACCTGGCTATAAGACTTTAGATTTTATGTGGACAAGATTCTACTAAAAGAAACCACTGACCTTCAACCGTCTGGACATGCTGGACTTCGCTGGACCTCCATTGGGCTCGACTTCGTCTCCCTTTCCGTCCAAAGCCTCGTCTGTGTCCGTGCTCCAAACAGGCTCCATGCAGGACCCTGTGGACCTCCAAGACATCTGAAGAATCTCCCTTGGGGTGAAGGAGTCACCCCCCTGCATTCGCAGGCACCGTAATGCATTTGACCAGTCTGCTGCTCCTGAGCTCCTGCAGACTCCAAAGATTTCAGCAACACAAGAGGTGGGTTTCTGAAGGTCCGTGAGGTCGATCTGCCCTCTCACTGAGATTGAGGCCAGTATCCCTCATGAGGACTGCATAACCCGAACCCCTGTGCACCGCGTCCATTTGCAAGTGCATATGCTTGTTGGTGGTTCCCGAGCTTGTGCATTGGACTCCGTGTAGTCCTGACGCTGAGCAGCATTTGCACCAAAGAACTCTGGCCTCCTCACACCGAGTTCTCCGTAGGCTGGTACTTTGCAATCTTGCTTGAGGTCCCCTCGTGACTCCTGGTCATTCGGCCTGTGGGTCCTCGTGAGGGTCATCTTCACTTCTGTTGGGCTTCCCTGGTTGCTCCAGACGTGCCCTGACTCTCCATTGCTTGGGGAGTCCCCTGGACCTTGCTGGTCTACACCGTAACCTGCTTGACCTCCCTGCGTGGGTTGCTTTTGCCAAGGCTTGTTGGTGCTCCCGCCAGACACCGACCCCTCAGCACTCGACATCCTTTGTGGGACAGCTCACTTCCAGCTCCTGGTCATCCTCGACATCTGCTGGACCTCGTGGCTGCAGAGTCAAGCATCCGTTCTTCGCACCTGAAGCACCCTGCATCGGTGGGCATTCGTCTACTGAGCCCCTGGTCACTCTGAAGTGACCCAGACTCTGTCCCCTCTGCTTTCAGGTTCCTTCCTTCTAGAATCCAGGCTTGAATTCCACCTGACCCTTTTCACCCTCACGGCAGCAGTACTTCTTTGCAGCTCTCCATTGAGAACGACAGCAGTTTCCAACGCCACTTCAGACCTATGCACCCGGCTCCTCTGGGATAGGTAACTCTGGTACTATGGTATCCACGGGTGGGGTGGCTCTTCAAACTCTTAAGTTCCAAGGGGTTTGCTCGAAGTCCTCCTAGAAGGGTCCTTAAACTTTAAAAGTGTAACCGCGACTTTCCCATAGGATTGTACGGAGCCCGCGGTCGTGTTCACCCACTGCACCCGGCCTCCGTGGGGTCACTGTCTACTCACCTTGGGTGGTTCCTTGGGGTCCCAGTGATTCTACGTGCTCCAGACCTTGTTTTGATCTCAGTTGTGACTGTTATACCACTATTTTAGTATATGGTTTGGTCTCCCTCGGGAGCCCACTGTGTATTGTGCTACTTACAACTGTTCTATTGAATTCGTATTGTGTGCTTTGTATTCTATCCTCGTGTAGAGGATAGTAGAGAGTGTTATATTAATAAATACATATTTTTATATAACTATTGTGTGGTTCTCCTTCATTTAGTCATTCAGAAGTGATATTCTGGTAAAACAAGCTGCTTTACATTCCTTAAAGATTAAGCCTGAAGGCTGCTCTCCACAGCTAGCACTAGGATAGCTTTCTAAAGGTTATCTTTGACCTCATACATCATAAGGGTCGTTTGGACTGGTACAAGGTGCCCACTTTAATTAGTGGACAGCATATACCAGGCCAACTTCTCACAATTTCTTCTTTGGAAATGCAGCTACCATGCTCTGCGGGGCATGTACGCTGATACACCAGGAAGTGCTGTTGGCTCACAACAGGCAAAACTAACAACTTGAACACCAGCAACAACAACAGGAATAGGATCATAAGCCCTAAAATCTGTATTTGGTTTCTAAAGGCAGGGCTTAAGTCCAGTGCAGAGACGAAGGCAAAAGAGGTTGAGCAAGGTGAAGCACCAATGACTATTGAGAAGGTGGTCCAGGCCCATCTGGATGACCCAACAGAGGTCTATCTGGATCAAACCCCTTGGTGTATTGGTAAGGGAAGAGGCGCCAGTGGCCAGTGTTCAGCAGGTTGGCAATAAAGTATCTGGCTTTCCCGGTAGCCAGGCTTCTGCTGAGCGTGTGTTCAGTGCAGCTTTTGCAATTGTCACAGTGAGAAAGACCAATCTCTCGCCCCAAAACGTGGAGAGATGAACCATGATCAAAATGAATCAACACTTTTTACCACTGAATTACACCATACCTGAAGCACAACAGGAGGAGGATCAGGGTAATTGGTCAGACTCAGGTCATGGTAGTGTGTTAGCTGACCAACTTTTGGGTGAACCACCTGAGTTTAAGGACGAACTCTACTTCCCTGACTACTGAGTAGGCCTGGGCCTCCATAGAACTTTCTGTCGCTGAACTGCTTTGACAAAACAAAAAAAAAAGGATATAGCTATGGGAACATTATACTATTTTGTTTGTTTGTTTGTTTATGTTTGACTGACTAATGCAGCCCCACCATTTTAGACACATGTATGGCCAGATTGGAGTTGGAGCAGTGTGCAGTAAAGAAGCCTCCCCCCAATCCCTTCAAGGACATTGGAGAGAAAATGCCTGCCTCCATCCCATGCCTATCCTTTCTTTAATCCCCTAGCAAAACTGCCCCACAATATTTGATTAACAAGAGTGGCCATATATGTTTCGTGAATAAAAGAGGATAGGCAATGTACCACAGTGCTTGAATTGGAACAGGTAAGTAATGCACCAATGAGTGATATATGAGTGATTGTTTGTGTGTTGAGATGATTCATGAGGTGGCAGACAGTGAGAGTGGGTGTTTAACTATAATTATTAAGCTTGATTGTGTTTGTGATGATTTACAATGTTGGTGGCCTAATGGGTGCTAATTTTTTTTCCTGAAGGTGATTTTTTCCTTTCTTTTTGACACTTAGCGAGATTTGTTTGCTGGGTCCACACTGCTTTGTTTTCTGGTTCACACTCTTCAAAGACTCGGCCAGTCAGTTTAGCTAACAAATGCAAATCTAGTCTACACAAAAAAATTACTCAATATTCTCTTGCTGTTCATTAACAGCATTGCACTACAGGTTGATCTCTCTCATTTGGGTCGGAACTGGAGTCGGTATGGAGTTGGACATTTTTGTAACTCAGAGTCAGTAGGATCATGAAAGGACTCAGGGCATGACTTCTTCAACAACTGCCAGAAGAAAGCAGTTATCAACTTCTCGGTAACCAACATAGTGATGACTCTAAGAGGTCTACTGAACTCTGTGGACTGGTGAGAGGTGCATTGGTTACTTGATTTAGGAACTGCAATGCTGCTGAGTGTTTGTGCTGGCTGTGTCAAATTTGAAACTATGTGATTGGGTGGGAGGGTCTGTTGTTTTAGGTAACTGGAGACAGGCATGTGAGGATGATGTCAAATCATCACATTATATATGAGCTAGGCTAAATCTTATGATGATGATCATGACAGTTATGAGTTTGATCAGACCGATACATGCAGCCACTTGTCTGTGATTGCTGGCTGGTGTTATTGCTCTCACTTAATTGATCGCACATTAGTCATAAAATGAATGATTGTAAAGGACTATGCTCTTGTCTGCTTCAGAGTTTTCTTGGTACACTCCTCATGAAGCTTACCTTCTGTCCTTCTCTTTGATTCTACCTTGTCATTTCAGTTTTACAATCCGTAGACCTTCTCTTCTCCTGCACAAAAGGAAAACACTCATGCTTACCTTACCGGTCTGCTTCATCCAGGCAGGCACCGAGGATTGACGGACAATCCAAGAAGAATGCAGATACACCGCCCAATTTGGCAATACAGTATCATTTTTATTTTAATAATCATTTTTTAGAACTGTGTTGTGCACTTCACTCCTATATAATTTGTATTTACTGTTTTTCAAACCTACGTGACAGAACATTTAGATATATAATAATATAATTACTTAGGTCTCTCTGGGGCTGACGGACTGTTTGCAATGCATTTAAGCTAACTGTCTCATAGCCATTCCTTTGTTTCCTCCCACAACAGATTGATGATAGTTGGCTGCTCATCGCCCAGATGAATATTGCCTTTGTGTCATGTTTGTCTTTGTCACACCTTTCCCCAAATCCCCTTTCCCATCCATTCATCAAACCACTAACCCTCTTCCCCTGGGCTGTGTGATTTATTGAGGCAAGTCTTAATAATTTACAACATTGATTGATCACCCACTTGGTGGGGCAGATGTGGTTAAAGCAACACAAACTCAGTGCAGGATCTTTAGTTCTATTACCTAAACGATAGCCCACACTGGCCCCATTTACCCAGCCATGCATAAAAAGTGATCAATATTTTTATATATTGAAGAACATCTTTTGTCAGCATCATCATTAAGGCATTGTGTTGCATAAACTCTCAACCATGTCCACTCCAGACTTTGAGTCCTCTTCACAATTTGAGTATTTTGTAACTTTAGTTTTAATAAAAAATACCAGCTGACCATTGTTCTGAATAATTAAGTATTGCTTGTTATATTTTCACTATCAGGTATTCTGTTGTGTAGTAGTCTCTAGTCTGCTCTCAATTGTTTGTTAAGCTATGATATAATAATATATAGCCCTCTAAATCAGTTTTTATTTCAATTTCGTTGCCTGGGATGAATGATCCTTCCGATTAATCCTACAGTTGGAGTTCACCTAGCTGGGAGTGGGACCTTGCTTCTGATTCCTTCACTGTTAGTTGGCTAGCCTGTTACTACCACCCCCACCATGGCACCTTGGGAAACTATGCAGCCCTCACTTTATCAATTCAGGTAAGAGAACTATGGAGTGTTTCACTTGTAAGTAATATAGGCAATGGCAACCCCCCCTTAGTGGTCAATATATTTGCAGACTGCAGAGACTCAGAGACTAGTAAGACAAGGGTACCGCATAACTAATTGTTATACACTATCAGCAGATTTTAAAAACAGGCTGTGCTAAAAGGCAGCAGTGCAAAGTAAACCACCTCAAAAAGGATATGAGGCATAAATAATGTAAAATAAATATTAATTACCCTAACACTATAATAAACCCCACCCCTTCAACCCACAACTGGCCCACCCCTCACCTCAAACAAATCTCCTGTACCCCAACCATTGTCCAAAATGTTCATAGTCCAACAACTAAAGACCAAACTGTCCTGGTCGGAACTCTCACAGTCCCACCCTCTCCACCCACAACAAGTTCCACCGAGCAAAACAAATTTAAAAAAAGGGGCAGAAGAGGGCACTAAACACTGTGGGCCAGAACCTTTTTGAGGTGCCACTTGTGGTCAGAAATTGAGGGGGGGGCAGTAGTGATGGAACGAAGAGTGTCTGCCAGCGGACTGCAGAGCCAGTATTGTTGTGAGGCTGGAGCTGCTAGGGGCTGGCTGGGGCCCTGGGCAGCTTCCTCCTTCCCCTGGGCCACCAGCCGGTGATTCTCTCTCTGTATGGTCTCCAGTTTCTGCTGCTGCAGCCGGGCTGCTACATTCTTCCAAGATGGATGACCAGCAGGAGTAGCTAGAACGATAAAAAGACAAATTGTAAACAATGCTCTGTGTGAAACACTTGTTTACAATTATGTAGTGGATGGCACAGTAGTAGTACATTGCTGGTCCCCAAGGGCCATTCAATTTGATGTGATTATTGTCACAACCATTACCCACACATGCCTCACATAAAACTATAGGCAAATGGCAAATGAGCTAACTGCATGAAAGGAAATAAGGCAGAATAAAGTTACAGCACACCAGTTTAAAAAACTGGCTTTTTTTCTTTTGAAGGATTTCCTAGTAAAAACTAAACAGACACCTTGTGTGGAAAAATAAAAATATATTACCTCTCATTAATGAGTAAGGCATTATGCACTATGGAGTACAAGTATTCTCTCAATTGTTGTGCTAAATTAATGAAGACATGCTAGCTCAGCTGGCGCCCTAGTCATACTTGTTAGCCGTACTTTGCTACTCTCTGCAATCTATAATAGACAATTATCTTATTCCAATGGCCCTGCTCTTCTCCAAAATGGCTTTCAATTTTACCCTGACTACAAGGCAGATGAATAATATGAATGATACACGTCATGTATAAAATCAATCATGCGGACATCCTGTCTGCCGTAAGTAGATGGTGGGAAAATCGATGCACTGCAGTACAGTGAAAGGATTAAGGAATGGGACATAGATTGTATTTGGCGCGTTTGTCACAGACTATCCCATCCCCAAAAGTCAAGGCACTTACTTAGTTCCACTATACTCTGGCCTCACCCTCCACCACACTTTATAATTATTTTTCCAACAAATACATTTGCTTGGCATTAAGGAAAGGAAACGTAGCCTACTCTCTACTGCAAGTTAAGTTAGAAGGGTTAGGCCGGGTAAGTAGATGGTTTACTGATCATCATGTGTTTTAGTTTTGGCTAGTGAGTCACTGTGGTTGAAAAATGTTGAACGGGAAAAATTTTAACAGGCGTAAATCCGTTATGGAAGCCATGATGAAATATACCAATTGGCCAGAAAAATGTGGCGCATGCAAAGAATGGATTTTCAGATTTTGGGGAAAGCTGGGACAGAATTTAGGAAAGAATAAGGGTGTGAAGTACTAAGAAGTGACTGAGTGGGTACTGGGAGGGAAGGGAAACACACCTTGTTTTTGCATTGCCATGCATTGAAAACTTTGTAAATGCCACAATAATTGAAGCAGACCACATTGCACAGCAAACACTGCAGGGCTGAATTGAACCATGCAGCAGTTAGATCATCATGGGTGGCATTGGTGAAATGCCATGGGTAGGGAGGGAGGTGATGATTGATGATGGGTGGGATACATAATATCTGCCTCGCTTAAACACTGTGCCTCAAGGGAGTACTCAGAAATACCACCCCAACCCCTTGAATCAAAGCTTTGATAAAACAATTCAAAACAAGTGATGTTAGGTGAGCATGCCCCTATCCAGAAGAGCTCCCTTGTTTCTTCATCAAAGCAGTTATTCATTCATCATTGCATTGTTCTTCTACTATTCTTAATCTTCACCTTTGGCTTTGATATACACCATTTAAGCTTTACATTCTCTCATCCAGTCTTTCACCATTGAAAAGCATCTGTCCATATATATACATCCTTCTAAACATTGCTCTTAACGAACCTTTCACCAACATCCATTTACCCAACCACGCCTCCGTTCACCCATCCTGCTTTAGCCCACCCGAGCATTCCTTTCACCCACCCAGGCAGGCATCCTTTCACCCATACCCTTTCACCCACCCAGACAAGCATCCTTTCACCTGTATAACCTTTCATCCATCCTTCAACCACCCTTGCATCCTATCACCCACCTATATCCTTTCACTCATATTACATTTCACCCATCCTTTTCCTTTCTCCTTCCATCCTTTTTTCCCTTTTCCATCAACCCATCATTGTTAAAATTTATTGTGAACCTTTGTCTGCTGAGCAGCAGATAGAAGAGGCCATTAACTACTCAACTCTTGCTGTATCTGCTAAAGTGGGGTGTTCACAAGTCAATGCCCTTGCAGTAAGTATATTACTAATTGTCAATAAGCAAGCAATGTGACTCGCCACCGCCTGTCCCTACCGCTGCAGGGACCTCCCCTTTGACTGCCTCTTCCGTGTCTGCTCCACTGGCCCTGGCACTGGTGGTCTGTGCAGCTAAAAAAACATTACACATTTTGGATGTCATATACGTCTCCCCTTATTATTATTTTTTAATAAAATACAACCACAATAAATCACGACAGTTCGGTTGCGGTATCTTCTATCAAAAATATCATGTTGTGCATTTTGCTGGTTCGCAATGTTTGCAAAGCCAGGTAGTCAAGCCAACCAAAACCTTTTGTAATGGAGGGGCAGAGCTATGATGACTCTGAGTCATTTAAGTGCAATGAAGAGGTGCAATAACTGGTCAATGAAGGACATATGGTCTCTGTTGGCAACTGCAATGGGGTCATCCTCCTCATGCTTCCAGCCATGCTGCACTGTCATCAACTGCTGGTATACTTTGATAATAATGCATACACAACATTTGGTAAGTCCACCATGACCATGGCCACTCTCTTGTTTTACTGTTTGAGCATGAGCAAGAAAAAGAAAGCCTTCTAAACAAACATGCGTAGAATACCTTACTTGGGCATGCAATCTTAACAGTAGAGTACCTGACCTCAAATGGAATCGTTGATTCTTAGAGTACCACCAGTCCACAATATATGTAAGGGGAGAGGGAAAGCTTACTGACAAAGCAGAATAAAGGAAGCTACAGACACACTAGTACATATTCTTTGAAGTCAAGTACAGAAACTTGAAATATAGAAAATAATTAAATAGGATAATGCAGGGATAAGAAGAATTTAGGAAACAGATAGAACAAAGAGGAATTGGAAAAAAATAGGAGGAAGGTACTGTAAAAAGGAAAACTAATTCTAAATGTGGAGCAGTAAAAGTTAGGGAAATAATAATAATATTAACAACAGGAGAACTTACTGGGACCAGCAAAGCCATCTCCGGCAGCACTTGTGGAGGTACCTCCGGCTCCCTCACCCACCTCAGAGGTTCCAGGCCCAGCCCTCTTCTTGCATCTGGATGCTAATGTAAGAAATAAAGAAAATAAAATAAAAAAAGATTAGTGGTACAGTTAATAATCTCCCCTAAAATATTTTGGAAGGGAAAGGCAAACACAGTAGCATTGAACTTTTCTAAATCAGATCGCCAATAGTACTAGTATTATTGACCTATTCCTAATTTCCTAAACCTAACCCTATTCCAAATTTCTTAAACTACATTTTGGAACTCCTACTAAACTGCAATGAATGATCTTTGCTTCTCATCTCATTCTCAGTCTCTCAACCCCCTTTGACGGGCGAACTCAGTCTGCAAGTATTTCAATCCATAGATGCATACTACACATCGCTGGGAAATCGATTAGGGTTGGGACTGTACGATCTACAAAAAAGAAAGGCCGTAAGGCACAGAGAAGTGAGAGAACACTAACTCACTAATACTAATAACTACCACTATCTTAGTAACAGGACAGAGGAGTCTCTGCATGACTTCTTAAACAGTCAGCCCAAGCAAGCACCAATGAGTAGGATTAGGTAGCACAGAGCACCTGGCTAGCTTATGATCACATAATGTTTATAACATAAACTTAACTTGCCTCCGAGTGTTAGCAGCATGCTTGCTATTTTGGAAAAAAAATATTAGAACACAACAAATAAATAATTATTACTCACCAAGCCCAGCAACCTCAACACCCAGCAGGTCGAGTAGGTCCTGTTTCCTGTCCAGGATGTCGGCCCACCGGTGTGTAAGCTGTTGTTGGGTGCGCTGGACCCCAGAGTTGCGGCATGCAGCCTGGCACAACGTCTCCCAGTACTGCTGATGCTCCTGGAGGCTGCACCCTCTGCCAGGCCTCCCGCCTGCTGCCAGGGTGGAAGAGAGGCGGCGCTACACATAATAAACTAGTGCTGCCACCTCCACCTCTGAAAAAATGCCACGGGCCGCACGCCTTCGCGGTGCCTCTGACTGCAAGGCAGGTGGCTGCTGCTACGGGGAGTTTGGGGGGACTGGTACTGCCGCTCCCCTGCTCTGCCATTGCACTGGGTGGGGGGAAGAGAAGATAAGAATAGAAACAGCAAAAGGAAGGAAGGGAAAATATGAGGAAGTAAAGCGAAAAATGAAAAAGTAAAAAAGTTAAGAATGTTCTTTTTTTTTTTTACAAAAAACGTAAAATACGCAAACACAAAGACACACAGCAAATCAATAAATAAAAAATGGGGGTAGATACATTTGATAGGGGAAGGATTAAAGAGATTAAGGAAGGATTAACCCCTTCGATGCTCATGACGGCCTCTGGCCGTCATGAGTCACGGTGGGCGTGTACGCACGACGGCCGGGGGCCGTCCGAACCACGCCCAAGAATGAAATGTCCAGCACCGCGACGGAATTCGCGCCGCAGCCAAGGTGTTAAAAAGTAGCTCCCAGCACCATAAAAAGAGCAAAAACAAGATTGATGCACCCATGTGAACCGCGCAGTGCCATCTGTGTGAGATTTCTGGGGCGAGAATGCACATCACATTGCTTTTGCTGTACAACATCACGTGAACTGGTGCAACGAGCAGTTCCGCCTGCTCGTGGAACTCTGCGTAACGAAGCAGAGTTTTTTTTGTCACTTCGCAGAGTTCCGCATAGTGCAACTACACAAACTCCGCCCGGGTCTAGGAAGGATGGGGAAAGTACCCAAACGGTACCACATGTGGATTGCGAGTTGTTTCCGGATAATAAGGTCCAGGAGGCCCACTAGGTCCGCCCTCATCACTACTTCTACTAGTCCTTTCTTCACCTGAGCTTAAGGTCCAGTTCAGGGGAATAGGTCTAAATTTTGACTGACTTCTCTGAGATTGGGGTGCTTCTGGTTTGTCATAATATTCATCTGTTGTATATGGGAACATCGTCTCATGACTGAATTTCTGCACATCTTTCCTTAGTTTCATCAGTTTCGATTGAGTAAAATAATCCCTTAACTGTGAGTGGTCTGTGATGATTTCATCCAAACCGAGAAGTGTACTAGGGTTTTTAGATTATTCTCACTGGTCTTGATGTCATTCAAAAGGAGGCCTGATATCTTTTTGGCCATGTTAATGATTAGTACAAGCCAGTCTCTTGTAGATTGCCAGGCTATCAAAGACCAGTTCTTTCTAAATTCTTTATTATTAAGGAAGATACATGGTTTATTGGAAACAATCAAACCCCTCGGGCTGCATTCTTTCTCAAGTATTCAGTCGTGAATGCCCCATGTAACGCTATTCTACTCTGTTCCTTTTTGATAATCGTAAGAGGTTCCCAGCTATCTGACTCCACCAATGACTGGGTGATTACTGTTTCTGACAACATGGACAGGGCATTTAAGGTTTCAGCCACTGCTGCATCATCAAAAGACAGTTTGTTACTTCCCTCCATGGTGACTACCAGGATGTAAAATGCCCCACTCTGGGATTTCAAAAAGTGGGTAATGGGTTCTTCTCTCTCGGATCTACCCTTATTATGTTATGTTCACTAACACATACTCCACCCCCCTAATCATCGGGTGGAAGGAGTGAGCAGCGTTAGGTGATCCACGAGGGATGCACCATGGAGTAGTAAGTGGGTAGTTGGTAGTGGGGGACAGTAGATCTCTGGCAGTACTGGCTCAATTTTGTTTGCAAAAAGGGTACTACAATTAAGACAGTTGTTATTTTTCCCTCCTACACAGTGTGTGACTACAGGGGTTCTGAACCCTTCCTCCATGGAGCACAGATGACCCACAGTTAGGGTATGGAAAGTGTGATGCATGAGTGCAATGTCACACCCACAATTTGTGCATGCACATGTGCATGCTATGTGTTTGTCTGTCTTTTATAACCTATCATTGTAAATATTGTGTTTGCTTGTTATTTTCAAGGTAGCTAGGGACCTAGGAAAGTGTGGGACAACAAAGGTCAGCCCAAGTTAAAAGTGTCATTAACAGGAATGCATCCCACAATATGACCCTGTGTTCCGTCCTGATAAATGCCACAGACTCTTGTGAGCCAAGAGGCAGAAACATGTTGACGGTGTAAGTGGGGGTGGGGTATTGGTTCCCCTAGTCTCCACACTGGTTTTTAATACCAAGTGATATCTCTCTCAAAATAAAAAGTAGTTTTGATGTATCACATAGGTTTTTATATATTTATATCACAGGTTCAATAGATTAAAGTGCCACCTTTACTATAAAGTGTAGGTCCGATCTTTATCAAACAGGGTTTTTTTAAGAGCGAGGGGAGTCCTATGATGAAGCATGACACCTGGTGGTGTGTGATGACATGCCGCCCCAATTTTTGTGTGTCCATAGATAGGCTGGAGGTCGACGATCACTCATAGAGGAATAAATTAACATTTACACTGGTGGCTTTTCTAGTGCTTAACATACCCAGGATGTTACCAGTAGTGAATGGGGAATAACCATGATTGCTAACGAGACAAGTGAGTGGGACAGGGAATCGCCAGAGAGACACTAGAGCCCCAACCTCAGAGGAGTACTGTGTAATTGTTAGTGAATGTAGCATTTTTCCTTTGTGTGGATAGGGTTAGAAATAAAGTACTCACTTTTTTCATAAAAGTGAGTATTTGGCTGGAGAATGATTTATTGCTGCTGCTGTGCTTATTTTGAGTCATGAGCCTGTGTTCACTGATCTGTATACACACATCCCCCCAGGAAGCCTTGGACTACTCAGGCCATGCAACCCTGAGAGTTAAGTGCAGAAGGGGTACTTGGCCCAGTTACCTAGAGTCAATGGTAAGTTGTGCTCTGGGACATCAGGAGTAAATGGCCTCAACCCACATGGTTGAGCCCAGTAACCCCTGCTTGCCCTGTGGCCCTCTGAAAAAGGTTCCGACATGCTTAAATGCATTTCCTTGTGATGTTTATATTTATTCTAAAACCCTAGTGAATGGTTGGAATGAAATGTCTTAACCCAGGGGAGCAACTCTTACATCATTTGGTCTGTTATCAGTAGACATCAGGGAACCTGTATATTACAAAATGACTGTAATTATTGCATGGCACCCTCGGTTATTATTTCTTGGCATGCAGTCTATTAGTGGCTAAGGCAAACATGCAACACAAATGCCTTTATTTTCCCCCCCAAGGGCATGAAACAAATATTAAAACAATGTTTCTCAAACAAGTGAAAAGAATCAAAAAAAAATATTTCATGCACATTGAAAATGCAGTACAAATCTTAAAAAACATACAGTCGTTACTACATATTTCTACATGTAACAATAATTTTGATTAATGCAGACACGGAAAATCCGACCAACAAAAAAGGCTGATGGTAACTAATGGAAAAGTTGTGGGGAAAGTGCAGTAAGTACATAAAGTTTGTGCACCTGAGATAACACATTTTTATCTTTTTTCTCTCGGGCTTGAGGTGATAATATCATTGTATGTGATTTCATAGAAAAAAGATTTCATGCAATACAATGACTGAAAAACCATTTGAGCTAAATTTTTAATGGAAATTTGCAGGATTAATGGCATTCAGCATTCTATAAAATACAATTTAAGACAGTGTTTTTAATTGGTTTTTGCCTGCTTATTGTTTAAGGGGTTAAAACAATGGTTACAGATCTTAATTTCAGAAATATGTTTGTCTGAGGTATTTCTTTCAGTGCTTTACTTCACAAGACATTTTTTCAGAGCTATATCTTTTACATTGTCGAACAATTACTTCAGATGTTTCTAATTTGTTGACCCCTCACCACCCCTAAACACCATGCATCCCTGACCCCATCACAACCCTTAAACACCATCCATCCCTACCCCCTGAAAACTCCCTCACCATGACTAAACTACACCCATTGCAGACTGGCAAACCTGCCCCATCCCTGAACCCTAAAAGCCTTTTTATCCCACACTCCACCCAACTCTGAATGCTAAAAAACATTCACTACATTAAAACGACACCCATCTCTAGCCCCTAAACTCTGCCTATTGTTGAACTCTAAAAGCCCTTTCTACCCCTAAACTTCACACAACCGTGGTCCGTAAAACTCCTCTCAACACAAAAAACACTTTCTACACCTAAACCCCACACATCTCTGAACTGTAAAAAAAACCTCAATACCCCTAAACATCAGCCATCACTGAACCCTTTAAACCCCTTTCTAGATCTAAACTCTACCCATCCCTGAATCCTTTAAACCCTTCCCTAAACTCCACCCATTCCTAGACCCCCAAAAATCCTCTTACCACCTCTCAACCTCAACCATTACTGACCCCAAACATCCTTCACCACCCCTAAGCTCTACCTGTCACTGAACTTTAAAAACCCTCACCAGCCCTAAACTCTGTCCATCTGTGAACCCTAAAACCCTAAAAAAAAAAAAACCCTCACCACTCATAAAGTTCACTCATCTGTAAACCCTAAAATTCCTCACCACACCATAACTCCACCCATCCATAAACCCTAAAAAACCCTTTCTACGCCTGATCTCCACCCATTCCTAATCCCCAACAAACTCTCATCACCCCTAAACATTACCCTTTCCCGGACCCAAAAACCCCTCACTATCCTTAAACTCCAGCCATGTTTAATGTAATTTTGAATTTTTCCTTAAACTTACCATTTCTTTCAAATGTTTCCTTTAAATGTCGATTTATTCATATTACCTTAAACTTCTCTTTATCTAAAATTGGTTATCCATGGTTTGGTTTCCTCCCATGTGTTTTCTCAGTTTTCATTTTTCTATTACTTCAAATACATCAAATACTACTCCTCATGAATGCAGCAATTGTATTACTACATTATCACAAGACTAAGATTCAGAGTGCAACTCAAAAAGAGTATGTTCTCCAAAACGCATGAGTCTCATTTAGGCATGACATTAATAGAATTAAAGTTATAGAAAAGCAGTGCGACTCTCCTCTATTTTGGCTTCATACTTAGATTATGTTGAGATAGTGTTTTTTCAGCATTTAGTAAGTGAGAAAAAGTGAGGAAAAGCTTAAATAAAAGGTTCTGGGAACATGTGCTTTTTAATGTGGTGGTCCTTTGAAGTGCACCTTTTCCACACAGAGGGATTGGCAGATGTACAAAAAAGAATTTATGAGTACGGGAAGTGGTACTACAGGAGTACTCTTATGTATTCTTTAAAGTGGTTCTGAATTTGCTCTAAAATGTCAAACTCTATATTAGTAAAAGAGCAAACATGATGCAGTCCTATTTGTAGTAATTATGGGGAAAATCTCATTATTTTCCCTATTTTGAGATTTCGGATCAATTTACAAAGGCACGTAAGAGTAGGCAAAACAGTACTTCAGGAGTACTAATCTATGTACTTCAAAATGCCTTTGTTACTAGAGATCACAAAGTGATTTAGCCCCATTTTAATGCTGACTCCTCTTTTGCAGGCAGTTTCTGACACTGCTTCCTCCTTTCCCAAGCCTGCAGTTGTGATGCTTTGCAAAGCGCTTGGGCTGCCATTATCTAAATGCGTTCAAATGCTAAATAGCTAATCGAACAGTGTTTACTACTGCCATCCAGGTTTCACAGTAAATATACATAATCAAACTGAGAATAGATATTCTGTTGCATGATTTTCATATTTCACAGGAATTTCTGTTTTTTAAACAGTTGTTAACGTCCTATATGTAGCATTTATTATAAATTAAAAGATATTTATAATGTACCTTTTGCAGACTTTTTTAAGTGGGTGTTTGATTTCTGTAGTACTGTGCGCCCAGCCTCCACACTGCTCCTGTCACAACCATGTATATTTATACTGTGAATTTTCTTTTGTTTCATATTTTTGTAAAAAAATGTGGACCCTATTCAGGGACTGCAAACCCTGGGCAAGGTCTGTGAAACAGTGCATATTGCCCTGGATCACACCACAAAACAGGGGCTTTTTTGTTTTTGTAAAGAGTGCTTTGGTGCACCACATTCTGTGTGGGATCAGGGGTGCTCTCTCACCTACTTATACTCCCTTATAGTTCTTTTTAGCATGCAATCTTCTGTGCCTATCACCCTGTAATGGCTGCCTCAGCATCAACAAAATGTTCTGAGTTGCTATCTGTTTGCTCAGGTTTGTGGGCACTGTCATGGTCTGCAGACCCAGATGTCATGCTAACTTATCGACCCACAAGAAGCATCTATTCTGAATAAAGTTGTACTTCAATGTCAAGTTAGTTTTATTCTGTTCAGCAGATGTTGCTGTAGCAGACATCAAACATTATTTTGGGAGCCAGAATGGGAAATTGTTATGTTTGTGGATCTGGAAGCGGACTTGTGAAACACATAAGCCAACACTTTAAATTTCCATATCAAGATTCAAGCTTTAAGATTTGAGAATCCAAATGTGGTTTCAAGGAACTGGATTAGGAGGGACTGGATTAAAAAACACAAACACGAAAACTCACAGCACCGTCTGTGGACACTGTGATGGGTAAATGTGAAAAATCCGCAGATCCCTGTAATCTGTTAGGCTGGCAACAACTGAAAATTGTAAACCTATCATTAAGCAATATGAGATGAGGTATCCACCAATACGTATGTATTCGGCCTTTCATAAAAAATGGGGTGGTGTACTAATGAGCAGGAAAGAATTCCCTTGTCCTAGCTAGAGGGAATGTGTGTGTGGAGGGGGCGGGGGGGGTGATCATAGAAGTGCATACACTTCCCCTCTAAATTGGAAAAACTATTTTTTACAATTTCGATTTGTGGTTCTCCTCACGGAGAAGTGAATCACCAGTATTGCCATTTTGTATGTACAGACTTCATAAATGTGATTTGGATTTACAGAGTTCAATTAATTGCCCACAGCCTCTGATACAACATGCAATTTTGTGACTACAGACCTGATCATGGATCTGTGGAAGAAAAATAAATTGTCGAGTTAGTATAAGGAGGAACGTGGAACATCGTCTGAGGGCGGATGTTGGGGTGGGCTCCAAAAGGCTAGATACAAGCGCCAAAGAGAAAAAGATCTCATGGTTTGCAAAACCCATTGATTTGCAGAGTGTGAGAAGCTGCTCGGTTCTGTGGTTCCTTAGCATCACTTTGGGTCCACAAGTCTGAAATTGTGGATTTTAAAAAAGAACATTTTCTGTGTATCTGTGAACAGCAGAATGCTCGATATATAGGTATTCATGGAACCCTTGTATTAGGTAATAAATAACAGCCCCAACAAAATGTTTCAGTCAAGGTGAACTATGGATCCATGGTTCTTGCAGTCATACATAGATCCCATATAAGAAAAAGGCAACAAATCTTCCATTGTCCAATTCTGAGTATCCAGGAATGGGCAAAACCCTGGGCCCTTCCTCTACTTTGCAAAGCCAACAGCTGTATGCAGAGGGTTTTATTGATATGGGGTTGGGTACAGGACCTGGCTGAAGATCAGACTCTGTGCACTACCTCTGTTCTGAAAATTCGAAGCCTGTGCCAAGTTGGTTAAGTCCACATTGTGGCTCGGTGAGGTGTAAGGCAAAAGGCTAAACCCAGCACCCAACCACTCCATTATACAAGGCTGATAGCTGTACTTATTGAGTTATGTCAACAACAGGGCTATTGTATGCTACCTGCAGTTCATATATTATCAATAATTAAAGAATCCTGCTGATCAATGTGTGATCTTGCCTCTGGAGTACATTTCCAGAACTGCATGAGATGTTTCTTGGAGTGAATGATTAGTGATTGGCTTAAGCTAAATGTTGAGAGGACCAAAGTGTTAGTGGTGAACGGAAATGCAGATTTCTGTCTTCATAGTTACTTGCCAGTTAAATTGGACCCTTTTTTCTATGCTAGTGAACATAGTTAAAAGTTCAGGAGCAAAATCAGATGTTATGCTATGTTATATTAAGGGGATTTCTAAAGACCATAGCTGCCCCAGAACGGGGCTTCCCAGTGCTGGCCGCTGTTATGGCAATACAGCATAAATCATATCGAGAAGCACTGCATAGAAAAGCACAAGGAAACCTAGACTGGAAACTCAAATGGTTCTGAGTTTTCCTTAGTTGTGGAGGCAGAGGATTCCATAGGACTGGTGCCAATGCTCGGAAGGAGCATTCTCCCAATCTTGCCCTTTTAGTATGTGGAATAAGGGCCCAATTCGAATCAGATGAGCAGAGAGCTCTAGTAGGCAAATACGGTTGCATCGGAGCAGCTAAGCTGGGAGCACCATGCATATTCATGATCCTATGGGCAATGCACAAGGCTTTGAATTTCATGTGTTTGTCAAGAGACAGCCATTGAAGATTGTAGAGAAGCCTAGACAGAACAGAATTTGGGAAGAGAAAAAGGTGGTCTAGTGGCTGCACTCTGGACAATCTGTAGCCTATTCACAACAGATCTTTTGGCCCCCAAATAGAGGATATTACAGTACGCTAGTCGCAAAATGATTAGAGACTGTACAATTATTTGCCAAACTTGTGGATTGAAAAATCCAATGATTGGTTTGAGGCTTCTCAGCGTGCCAAAGTACGTGTCAGCTAGTATCCTGACTTGTGTCGCAAAGAAATGTGTGTTGTCAAACCACACACCAAGATTCTTTACAGACGATTTAGGCTTTCGCTGGGGCCCCAACACATCTGGCCACAAATGATCTCCCGAAGTCTTGGTATTTTTCCCCAGCAGGAGGATCTCAGTTTTGTTGGCGTTCAACTTTAGTCAATTATCACGCATCCAGCCTACAACAGCTGTCATACAGTTTTGAACATTGGCTATACCCTCAGTCAAAACTGCTGATAAAGAGACAATAAGTTGGGTATCATCCGCATACAAAATCACAGAGACCCCAAAGGACTTCAACACATCTGCTAGCGGCCTAACATATATATTAAAGAGTGTGGGGCTTAGCACTGAACCTTGGAGGATGCTGTGTTCCAACGCTCTTAGGATGAAAAAGGGAGGAATATCACTTGAAAAGACTGATCACCTAAAAAGGGAGCAAACCAAGTCAAGGCCTTACCACGAACCCCAATTTCATAGAGGCAGTGTATAAGCACCTCATGAGGTACTGTGTTGAAGGCAGCACTTAAGTCTAAAAGAATAAGTGCAGATGAACTACTTTTATCTGTAGCACTGCGTAGAGTCTCTCTCTGTCACCATTAGGTGAGGGGATTCTGTGCTGTTGGAGGATCTAAAACCATTCTGTGAGGCGTCTAAAATTTGGTTCTGCTCTAAGAAAGTTGTGAGGAGGTTATTTTTCATGTTTCTCAACTACTATAGATAGAAAAAGGTAGCAAGGGGAAAGGATGGTAGCTTTCTGGCTGAGCAGCATTGAGAGAGGGTTACCTCAAAATGGGGATGATTTGGCGTGTTTCCATGCCATAGGCACCACCGCTCAATTCAAAGAAAGATTAGCACGCTTTAAAAGTCTGGGTGTGATGAACTCCTGAAGTTTTAAAATGTGCTCAAGTTTAATTGGGTCATAAGGAGAGCCTAATTTAACCTGATCATCAGGGCGATGAAAGAAGCATTATCAAACAGGGCTAGCTCTTTCAATTCTACCCTTAGGAGTTAGTCACCCATCATACAGGGTAGGCCAAACTCTTACCATCTGTTGCTTACCATGAAGTTTGAGTAGATGTCATTGAACTTTTTTACAGAGTGGTGGGCAAATTTATCACAGTGGCAATTGGAAGCCTCCATCGGCCCCAAATGGCCTGCCGGTTTAATTAAGCTCCTCACAATGGAATGAATTTCTCTAGAAGGGTTACTGCTGTTTTTAATTTTATATGTAAAAAAGTACGTACAGGCCTATTTAATCATTTTTGTGATAGGTTTTAATTACCCTCATATACCAGTTTTATGCTTGGCATCGAAGGTTTCCCCCCAGCTACATTCAAGCACTTTGCAGTTCTTTTTTTTCGGTGATCAATGTGTCATTAAACCAAGTGGCTGTGATGGAGCAAGGACTCGTAAATGAGACTTGCTCGGAAGCAATCCTTTCGTTTTAACTCATTAACAAATTACTAACAACGTGTTCGTAATTAATAATTCGCATTTAGAAAAAGACACGCGAGACAGTGAAGCTTGCTTATCTGTTTACTAACTGCAATAACATGAACGAAGGACTAAAACACATTTTAACAAGGGATCTTTACTGCGCATGCGTCTACTACATCTACGTAGTATGACGTACTAATGCTTGGAGGGAAAATCTTGCGCCTGCGCAATAGACGATAAAATGGCCGCTTGAAAGCTCACATGCATGGCACCTGCTTGGCTGAAATAGAAAATAAGTTTTATACTAACGCAAATGCAGAAAGGGTAATAATAATTGGAGTGGGTTAGAGTAGAGGTTGGTGGTGTACAGTGAAACCATTTATTTTTTAAAATAACATTTCTTCTTTTGACTTTATTATTAGTGCGCATTTGGGCCTTCCAGATTTGTCTGAATCGAGCTGACTGACTTGACCCAACGCATGCGCACCAGAGAGAGAATAAATAAAGATGAGTAAGGACTTGTCACGCGTCCAAGGCCAGCGAAGATGTGCCCTGGGAACATGAGGGTGAAGAGTTCCTATGAAGGAGCTTTATTCATAACGTTGCAACATTTTGTATTAATAAAGTTTGGAGATGTATGGGAAAGGAAATGATTTAATAAAGTTTGAGGGGAGGGATTTGAAAACAATGGTTTAAAGAAATGAGTGAAATGTAAGCATGGTGTGACGATCATCTCCCCTTCGCCTGTCCAATCAGTTAGTGTTTGGGATAATTGAGACATTAATGGGTGGTACATGGTAATGGAAAGGTATAATTGAGGTAGTTTAGTTAGTTAGTTAGCGGAGACGATGCAGAGCTCGGGATGCTGTCGGCGTTGGGGGCGGTGCTGATGCAGTGAGACGCTGATGAAGAAATCGAATGCAGAACCATCTATTTAACTTAATTGGGTTAGAAAGAAGATCGCGGAAGAACCACGAGGAGGAAGAGAGTGTCAGAGAGGGGTGCGACGCAGTCGTCGGTATTTAGAAAGGTGAAGTATCCTATCCTGATTCCTGTCCTGAAGTCTTTGTCTCCTGATCTATCCCGGGGGACCCTTACCAGCCCTTTGCCCAGGGGGTTGGTCTTCACACCATACTTGGTAAATATAAATATATCGTATTGATAGATGTTCTTCTCTCTCTGTCCTCTTCTTTCTGAGCATAATTATTGTGTGGATCTGAATTGCTAATGTCTATTGAAATTTGATTGAATTGACACTCTTGCGAATGAGGGTGTTTGTACTGAAACGTTTGAGATGGTTCACACGCAATTAATTTAGATAAAGATTTAAAACTTCCTGAGTCTGTGATTATTTCATTTAATCAAGAAATGTTTAATAAGTTACGTTAATTATCACCATCAACTAGTTCCAACTAATGGTCCATTGACCAGAGGAAAGAACTAATTGATCAGTGAAAGGTTTAGTTAGGGAAAAGAAATAACTAGATCTTGAAGTATGAAAAGCATAAACTAAAAGTTCCAGCGGTCTACTTGCTGTTTAGTGGAAGTAGTTATATGGGCCCAAGTGAGTATATGGTAGTGGAGTATCTGCTGTTAGTACACCGCTGGATCAGTTTTCTGGTAGCAGAGTTATGGTTATTATTGACTAGTTTGGTGATAAGTATAGATTATTGATTATTTGATTCATGTTTTAACAAAAAGAGTTAGCGTCCTTGTTTTATGTTGTCTGGAAAATTCCCGGGGAATGAATAGCGGGTGGCGATAGAAACCACACTGCAGTGAGGTTACTCGTCTGTTGGAATAACATTAAGAAGCTAGGTAGGGCTGGCGGTGTTAAGGTAGGGACTATTTTCTGTGTAAAAGTAAGAGTGATTGATAGCAAAGAGTTCGCTAGTGAAGCTTTAGGCGTTATATCACCTAGAAAGGGTAACCCTGAAGGAGTAGCAGGTTCTTCCAAGCTAGATTGACAGCAAAAGGAGTTCGCTGGTGAAACTCTGGTCTCAAAATTCCCAAAACGGGTGACACCGGAGGAGTAGCAGGTTGTCTGGAGCTTGTATGAAGAGTAAGCGGAAGGTTTTAATCGCAGTAGAAAGAAAGAAACTATCCTTTGATTTAGCGGAACAGACAGAGTAGCGAATGTTTTTATGTCGTTAATAACAAAGAATTTTAAAGAAAATATTAAGAAGTAAGGTTTCCGTATTACCTTGTGAAGGGAGGGTCAGTTGCCGGAGTGGTACTGACGTCACAGTGAGCCGCGCTGGGATTGGTAGAAACAGCGGGCGTGTGACAGGAGCAGCCTTGTAAAGGAGGGGTCAGTAGTAAGGAGCAGAACTGATGTCAGGAAAAGGCTGCGCTGGCATTGGTCAGATCTCGGGCGTGAGCCTGATTTGATTGGATAGCTAGTTAGAAGTCGCGCAAGGATTGGTGGAGAGAAGAATTGTATGCGGGATTTTGATTTGACTGTTAGTGCAAGACGTACAGGTAGAAGACTTCAAGGGTTTGCAGAATATAATTTCTTACATCGATTCCCAAGGATGTTTGGAGAGAAAAGAAAGATGTCATTTTTAATGAAAATTAAGAATTTCTTTGTAAAGGATAAGCCTGTGTTGACTAGAGAGGGAATTCCTATTCCGCCACCGAAAACACCAGCATCTTTTATGATGATGGAAAGAGGATATCATACTTGCGTGTGGTTGGAAAACTGGATAGAATATACAAAGGATGATGGAGTGTTAGCATTTCCTAAAAATGGTACATTTAATGGGAGGATTCTTCAGAATTTGAGATTGAAAATGAATGATTTGGAACCTAGACTTAGGTTAACTCAATATGAGGCTTTGGAAGAATGGGAGACTGAATCATATGAACGAGAGAAATGCAGAGGTGGAAAGTATAGAGGATTCTTTCCCAGACACTTGCATGAGTCACGCGAAGGGCAGATGAAACAATGGAGGAGAGCTATGGTATCAGAAGGTTTATATCCAGTGTTACTGGCTGAGGAACAGTCTGGAGGAAAGTGTAACGAGAAAACGAAACATATGAACTCAGCAGGATATGGTGAATCAGATAACGAGTTGTTAGAGGATATTTTAATTAAAAATCCACCATCGTATCAAGAAGCAGCTAGTAAGGTTACCCCAAGTGCACTAGTAATGGGAATGCCATTAACCCCACAGATTTTACATGAGACATCATACAATAGAGTATTGCAGGATAATGAAAGAGATGCTTTGAATAAAACTAGAGAAGAACTACTTCAAAAGATAAGTCAATTAAATTTGAATACTGAAGCCTTGACAGTACCAGTGACCATTGGTCCGGTAATCCCATTGTATGGAGATAATAAGATTTGCCAGAAACCACAATCTGTGACAATTCCACTAAATAGTCCTAGAAAAGAAATAATAATTACAGATGATCAGGTTAGTGAAAGTGAGTCAATTATTTCACTAATGGATCTCCCTAATGTGGAACCTTTGACGGAAACTCCAAAGAGAGTTACGCCCATGAATTTGAGAGAAAGAAGACCTTTGGTTCATACTGGAACTGGAGGTGCAACAGTAGTCACCTCTGAAGAAATAGAAAGATGGGCACAGGAAAGAGATAATCAGAACCCAACACCAAGGATTTTAGACAAGAGCAGATTGAAAGTGGAATTGGAAGAGATGATGACAGGATGTGTGGGTACAGAGAGATTGAACGCTTATAATGATGAGGAATTATTATTTTTATGTAAGAGTATAACAAGGAGAGCAAGAGTATTTCATGAGAGATTGACTGAAGTTGCTTCAGAGATTGAAATAGACATAGGGAAGTCAAAGTTGTTAAAGAAACCATAAAGATTTAGAAAGTGTAAATGCTTCTGGAAAAAGACTACAGATAAAAGAATGAATGAACATTTTGCGAAAATGGGGAGACATTGATAAATGGAGAATTAGATGGATAAGAAAGAAAGAGGAAGTACAAGCGAGAGAAGCAGCAGCTGCATTTCCAGTAAGAGAATCAAGCAAAGCGGAAAAATTGTGTCCAATGAGAGAGGTTCCTGGAGGTGGATATGTTCCCTTGGAGTAGACAAGATATTTTATCATTTACAAATGATTTCCCAAAGCTGAGAGAGAAACAAAACAGGTAGAGAGATTTGTGAAGGTTTCAAAGGTTTTATTGAAAGACTTGGATGGTCTGTTTGATATGGTGGTACCTGCTGATTTATGGACAGAATGCAAAATTAAAATTGACTGGCCTAATGAGGAGTATGCTAGAGATTCAAAGACAGGAGCACCTTCGGAGGAAGTGATGAAAAAGTATCACCAAGTGATTACGTATTTGAAAAGGAAAATTCCTCCTAAAGAAACAGATAGAACAACACAAGAACCAAATGAATCTGTACATGCATATTATGAAAGGTTGTTACAGGTGTTTAAGCAGTATAGTGGTTTTGAGAATATTGGTGACAAGGATATGGGACATTTTGTGTATCGGTTTGTATATGGTTTGAAACCAGAAATCAGTCAGATGATACAGCAGCACATGTTGTGTTGCCAAAGCAAGACAGTGGATGACATTTTAAAGTACGCGAAATATTGCGGAGATGACATTGAGGCCAGGCGTAGGAAGTTAAAAGAGAAAATGATGTGGGCACAAGTTAAATTGGCAGAACAGCAAGAAGAGAAAACAAATGACCAAAATAATAATCAAGTGAAAGAACAGAGTCAGAATAATCAAGGAGCGAATGGTAATAAATATAGGGGACGAATGGACAGAGAAGAAGCGAATAAGAAGTTTCCTTGTCATGCGTGCGGAAAGCTTGGACACTGGAAGAACGAGTGTAAGAGTACTCAGAATAATAAGAGTAATAATGGACCAAATCAAAATGTAATCCCACAGATGCAGAATGAAGTACTTATGAATCAGCAGCAGCAGGTAGTTACACCACAATATCAGGTGCCACCAGCTCCTATGCCAAATTTTGTGAATCATCAAAGTTTCAGTGCGAACACCGGATTTCAAGGAGAAAGTGGTAAGAATAATAGAACAATTACACAATATTTTTTACAGAATGATGAAGAACATTCAGATGTCACACAATGACGGTGCCTGAGGGGGAGGAAGAGGAGTGCGTGCTTGGCGCATCCTTGCCGGTAGATCAGTCAGGTCCATTTGTTGATGGGAGAGTAGAAGGTAAAGACATTACTTTCCTGTTGGATACTGGTGCTACCAGGTCTACTGTGAGAACAGCAGACATCCCAAACCTACCCCTCTCGAGAGAATCAATCCAAGTCGTAGGCGTGTCAAACCAACAGATTAGAACCCCAATCACCAAACCAATGGAGGTGCATATTGGAAATTTTAAAGAAATGCATCGGTTCGTAGTTTGCGATTCCAGTCCAGTAAATCTGTTGGGAAGAGATCTTTTGTGCAAGATGAATTGCATGATCTATTGTACACCGGATGGTGTCGCTTTCCAAACCCCTGATGAAGACGTGGTAAACAAGATGATGCTAGCCAAACAGGGAACAGAAGTAGATGAAATGTTTTCGTTAATAACTGAGAATGAATTACCAGAAGAGTTGAGAACCACGGTTAATCCAGAAGTGTGGGATTTTACAGGAAAAGACATTGGGCTAATGACAAATATAAACCCAGTTAAAGTGACAGTGAAAGAAGGTGCAGTGTATCCAAATACCCGACAGTACAAGATGAGTCCAGAAGTAAAAGCAGGAATTATTCCAGAAATTGAACAAATGGTTAAACAAGGTATTTTAAAAGAAGTGATGGGTAGTCCCTGTAATTCACCAATAATGGGACTGAAAAAGCCTAGCGGAAAGTACAGGATAGTGCAGGATTTACGGAAAATAAATAAAATTGTAGTGCCATGTTGTCCAATAGTGCCAAATCCAGCAGTGATCCTTTATCAGATACCCTGGAATGCAGGTTGGTTTACAGTAATTGATTTATGCCAAGCGTTCTTTTCTATTCCTTTGCACCCAGACAGCCAGTATATTTTTACGTTTAAGTTTGAGGATCATATTTTTACGCATGGTGTCGAGTTCCTCAAGGGTACACAGAGAGTCCTTCAATTTTTAATCAGATTTTGAAAAAATGGCTAGAGTCATTGATTATGCCTGGAAAATCTGTTTTGGTCCAGTACATTGATGACCTACTGGTGGCATCAAAAACACGAGAAGATTGTGTCACAGATACAATTGCATTGCTGAATCATTTGGCTGAAGGAGGACACAAGGTGTCTCCAGAGAAGTTACAATTCTGTCAACGAGAAGTTAGATATTTAGGGCATAAAATAGAAAGAGGAGTTAGAAAAGTGACACCGGAAAGAATAAAAATAATCAAAGAAATGCAATTGCCACAGACTCAAAGAGAAATGAGAATGTTTCTAGGAGTGGTTGGATACTGTAGGCAATGGATCAATGGTTTTTCGATGTTAGCAAAACCATTGATACAGATGATCCGGAAAAGAGCAAAAGATCCGATTGATTGGAATGATGACTGCATAGAGGCATTTGTGAAACTAAGAAACTGTTTGTGTGAGGCTCCTGCTTTGGGTATGCCCGATTATTCAAAAGACTTTGCTTTGTTTTGCTGTGAGAGAGAAAATTGTGCACTTTCAGTCTAAACACAGAGACATGGATTGAGTCGACGTCCAGTGGCATATTTTTCAGCTACATTGGACCCAGTGTCTTCAGCATTGCCTGGCTGCTTAAAAGCAGTAGCTGCTACTTGTATGAGTCTGGAGCAAAGTGAGTCGATAGTGATGGGACATCCGGTAAAAGTTTTTGTTCCACACTCAGTTGAGATTCTTTTGACAAGAACAAGAACACAGCATCTCACCCCTAGCCGATTGACTAAGTATGAAAGAGTGATTTTGGGAGCTGAGAGCGTGACTGTGATAAGGTGTATGATCATGAACCCAGCTACCCTACTGCCAGACCCCTGCGATGAAGAAGTGAGAGATGAGAGTGATCATGATTGTTTGGACGTGACTGAGTTATGCACGAAGCCCCGGCCGGACATAAAAGAGACACCTTTGAAAGAGGCTGACCGTGAGTTATTTGTAGACGGTTCCTGCCTCAGAACACAAGAAGGAGGACTAAGTGCTGCATATGCTGTTTGTAAAATATCTGGGGTAATTGAAGCATCCTGTTTACCTGGGGTCAAGTCTGCACTAGTAGCTGAATTGGTTGCCTTAACAATGGCATGCAAAAAGGGGAAAAATTGGAGAATAACCATATTTACGGACAGTCAATATGGGTTCGGGGTTATGCACGACTTCGGCCAGCTCTGGATGCAGAGGGGATTTCTGACTTCTTCAGGATCCCCTATCAGAAACAGAAAAAATGTGAAATATTTGTTGGAAGCATTACAATTGCCAAAAGAGATAGCAGTCGTAAAATTTGCTGCACATTGGTCAGGAAATGACTATGTGACTGCTGGCAATAATTATGCTGACCAAGTGGCCAAATACTGTGCCAAAAATACAGTGGCCATAAACAGAAAAATTGAAACAGGTGAAACCAGATGCCAACTTATGTTTTTCTCAGTACCAGAAACATGTGATGAGATTAGACAATTGCAGGAAGAAGTTGAGGAAAAGGAAATTTGGATAAAGGCAGCCTGTACAAATAGACCACATGATGAGGTATGGGTGTACTTAGATGGAAGACATGTCATGCCAGATTGTTTGCTTTCAAAAATGGCAAGAGTGTATCATGGAGCAACACACATAGGGAGAGACTCAATGATCAGGCTATTCAGACAGAGTTGGTACAATCCGAAGTTCAGGGTAGTCGCAGAAAGCCTTTGCCAAAGATGCTTAACCTGTCAGCAGCAAAATCCAGGTAGAAAGACAGTGGTAAGCTGGGGAAAGATTGGAAAGGCAGAAGGACCCTTCACTAGATTACAGTTAGATTTTATTGAATTGCCCCCATGCAATGGACTGAAATATATACTTGTCATAGATGGGTGGAAGCCTATCCCACTCGAAGAAATGACAGTCTTACAGTTGCAAAATTGTTGTTGAGGGAGTTAGTTCCGCGATTTGGTTTTGCCAGTCACTTTAGAATCGGATAGAGGCCCTCATTTTAATAATGAAATAATTCGATTAATCTGTGCTGCATTTAACATTGAACAAAAACTGCACTGTGCTTATCGTCCAGAGGCTTCTGGAATTGTTGAGCAAATGAATGGCACAATCAAGTCAAGATTGGGAAAGGTGTGTGCATCCAAAAAGCTGAAATGGCCAGATGCATTACCTCTTGTGTTGATGGGTCTCAGAAGTATTCCAGACAGAAAAACAGGAATGAGCCCACATGAGATTCTCATGGGAAGAGCCATGAGACAGGCATTTATTCCTGGAAATAAACTAATGAGTATAACTGATGATCTGGTATTGGACTATTGCAAAGGATTGGCTGAAATGATGCGTTCTGTCTCTCACCAGGTTGGAGAAGACGCAGTCGAAAGACAGCCAGACCAAGCGCATGATTTGAATCCTGGAGATTGGGTGCTAGTGAAGAAACACGCGAGAAAGTCATGCCTAGCTCCAAGGTGTGACAAACCGCGGCAAGTCATACTAGTCACTACCACAGCAGTGAAGTGTGCAGGTTTGCCCAATTGGATTCATGCCTCGGTCTAGGTCCATTCTCTCCCCACTGCTCCGCTGTGCCGTCTCTTGCCTCCAGACCCCGACCTCCTCCTTGGGAGGTTCGAGGCTGCTGCCCGCTCCTGCGCCTGCTGCCCGCTCCAACTGGGACCAGACTGCCTCCAACCACCGTAACCTTTCTCAGACGCTTTTTTCTTAATTTTTCCCTGTTGTGCCACTGTTATTGTGCCCATCTGTGTCTTGCTCTAATTCCACCACTGTTTTTATTTTCTCGTGCCTGCCTGTTCCTTTTGCCTTTCGCTGCTGCTGCCCCTGCGGCCCCTGCCCCCGGAATTTCCCCTCCGGACTTCCCGAATTCCCCCTGGAATTCCCCTGCTCCCGCCTCCCAGCCTCTCCTCCCTCCCACCTCCCCTACTTAATGGCGGCTGCTGCGCGGTCGTGCAGCAGACACGCGCAGCGCGCCGGCGTGCCAAAGGCAAGCCCATGTACGCCCGTCCGCGACCCGACCGCGGCCAGCGCCAGGAACCCTGGCCCTCCCACTACCCATTGCTACGACACCACCACCCTCCTCGCACTCAACCCTGGAAGACTTAGAGAATGCCAACAGGCCTCGCCGAACACGACCCACGGCCAGTTCTCCTGCCTCCACTGCCGCCAGACCCTCACCGCCACCCCGGCCTCCAACACCGACGACGCCAGCACCGGCGACACCCTAAAATGCATCCTCCTCAACGTACGCTCCATACACAAACACGCCATGGAAATCTGGAACCTACTCGACTCTCTTTCGCCCGACATCGCCTTCTTCACAGAGACCTGGACCAACACATCCTCCGCCCCCGACATCAGCACCGCCATCCCAGACGGATACAAGATCCAGAGGAAAGACCGCCCCAACCACCCAGGAGGGGGCCTCGCCATCGCCCACAAGAGCACCCTCCGCCTCACCACCTCCAGCGAAACCTTCCCATCCGCCGAACACCTGCACTTCAAGATCCAGACCTCCCCCAAAGCCACACTCTGAGGAACCCTCGTCTACAGACCCCCCGGCCCCCGAAACACCCTTCGCCTCCACCATCACCGACTTCATCGCACCCCATGCGATCACCTCAACAAACTACATACTCATTGGAGACTTGAACTTCCACCTCGACAACCCCAGCAACCCCAACTCCACTATCCTTTGTGACAACCTCGCCAGCATCGGACTTAAACAACTCGTCAACACACCGACCCACAGAGCAGGACACACCCTCGACCCCATCTTCGCGGCAGGAAACAGCGTCCATTTCAGCCACACAACGCAGCCGCCATGGACCGACCACCACTGCGTTCACTTCGCCATCAACAAACCCAAGGCACCCAAACCAGCCCCACGCCCACCACGAAGGAACTGGAGCAAGGTTACCGACGAGCAACTTAACTCCACCCTCAACCGAGACAACCACACCTGGGCACCCGACGCAAACAGCGCAAACGACGCAGCCAGAGAACTCCACACCTGGATCTTCAACTGCGCAGATGAGCTCGCCCCGCTACGCAACCCCGACAGACAACGCCCCAGGAAAGCCGCCTGGTTCACAACCGCTCTCCAAGAAGCAAGACGCACCTGCAGACGCCTGGAGAAGAACTGGAGAAACACCAAGACAACCGAAAACCACACCACCTACAAGGACGCCATGACGGACTACCACACCCAGATCAGAGCCACCAAAAGGAACTTCATCCACAACAAAATCCTGGCCAACTCCACCAACTCCAAGGAACTTTTCAGTGTCATTCAAGAATTCACCAACCCACGCAGCGAAGCCACAGACATCACCCCATCCCAAGACCTCTGAGACAAGCTTGGAACCTATTTCCACCTCAAGATCAAAAACCTCTACGACAACTTCATCGACCATCCACCAGGCGCCACAGATGGCCCCCCGCCCCCCAGAAACACCAGCCAGCCCACCATCTCCAACTGGACTCCGATCACGGCCGAAGACACCGCCTCGACCATGAAAAGCATCCACTCGGGGGCCCCAACCGACCCCTGCCCCCCTCACATCTACCACAGAGCTGTGGCCGCCATCGCACCCGAACTACAACGCACCATTAACACCACCTTCAAAACAGGCACCTTCCCAGACGACTGGAAGCGCGCAGAAGTCAGACCCCTGCTCAAGAAGCCCACAGCTGACCCCACCGACCTCAAGAACTATCGGCCCATCTCGCTCCTCCCCTTCACAGCCAAAGTTGCAGAGAAAACAGTCAACAGGAAACTGACACAATTCATTGAAGAAAACGCCGTCCTCGACCCGTCCCAATCCGGATTCTGAAGCAACCACAGCACAGAGACCGCCCTACTCACCGCCACAGATGACATCCGCACCCTCCTGGACGAAGGCCACTCCGCAGCCCTCATCCTACTCGACCTATCAGCGGCCTTCGACACCGTCTCCCATTGCACACTAGTCGTCAGACTACACGACGCAGGCATACAAGGAACAGCCCTGGACTGGATCCGATCATTCCTCACCGGAAGAAGCCAAAGGATCAGACTCCCACCCTTCCTCTCTGACCCCACGAAAATCACCTGCGGAGTCCCACAGGGTTCCTCACTGAGCCCCACCCTCTTCAACATATACATGGCCCCCCTCGCAGCCATCGTCCGACAACACGGCCTCAACATCGTATCCTACGCCGACGACACCCAGCTCATCCTCTCCTTCACCAAAGACCCCACCACTGCCAAACTCAACTTCCAGAAAGGAATGCAAGACGTCGCAGTCTGGATGACCAACAGCTGCCTGAAGCTCAACGCCGAGAAGACAGAAGTCCTCGTCCTCGGTACCACCCCTTCTGCATGGGACAGCACCTGATGGCCGACCGCCCTCGGAAGCCCACCTACCCCCTCAGACCACGCCAAGAACCTCGGCATCGTACTCGACTCATCACTCTCCATGAACCGACAGGTCAACGCCATCACCTCCAGCTGCTTCTACACCCTCCGCATCCTCCGCAAGACCTTCAAGTGGATCCCCCTGAGTCAAGGAAGACAGTCACCCACGCACTCATCACCAGCAGACTGGACTATGGAAACGCACTCTACGCCGGCATCAACAAGTCCCTACTCTGCAAACTCCAGACAGTACAGAACACTGCCGCCAGACTCGCCCTCGGCATCCCCCGACACAAACACATCAGCCAACACCTACGAAGTCTCCACTGGCTCCCCGTGGAGAAAAGAGTCACTTTCAAAATCCTCACTCACGCCTACAAATGCCTACACAACAACGGACCCAAATACCTCAACGACAGAATCAACTTCCACGTACCCAAAAGAAACCTCCGATCTTCCAACCTCGCACTGGCAGAAACCCCGCGCATCCACAGAGCCAGAGCAGGCGGAAGATCCTTCTCTCACATTGCAGCCAAGACCTGGAACGAGCTACCGGCAGACATCAGACACGCCCCCTCCCTGAACACCTTCAGGAAGACCCTCAAGACCTGGCTCTTCGGCTAAACAGATCTGCGGACCCCCCTCCCCCTCAACGCCTTGAGACCCTCATGGGTGAGTAGCGCGCTTACAATTCCCTGATTGATGCCAGCCATACCAGAAGAGTTCCGAGCCCATCAGAACAACAAGAGCAAACACTGACTGAACAGGCTGAAGCGTCAGGAGTTGTAAACTGTGAGATTGAAGAATCTAGAGTAATAGATTCTGAAAGACAACCATATGACGAACAGCCAAGTACAAGTCAGGAAGACTGGATACCAGTGATTGAAATAATTGATGATGTCATTGAAACCAGAAGAAGAACAGAACTGAAAAGACAGGAAAGTAGTCAGGAAAAGACAGGGGAAGAAGACCACACTCAGGTGGAAAATAAAAAAGACTTTCATGAGCCTGAGGAGGGAAAAATAGAAGAACACGTTCAGGCGGAAGAAGAAAAGTTTGAATTAAGACCTGAACAGGATCAGATAGAGTTAGAAGAACAGGTTCAGGCAGAAGAAGAAAGGTTTGAAGTAAGACCTGAACAGGGTCAGATAGAACTAGAAGAACAAGCTCAGGATGAAGAACAACAAAATACGGTAAGGCCTGAGCAGGTGGAAGTAGAAGAAGGTACAAGCACAGAAAACAGAGAAACAGAACAGATTGTGCCTAGAATAAATGAAATAAAAAGAACTTTACAAGGAGATAAAGAAGGTGAAAACGCAGTGCAAATCAAAAGAATCAAAAAGGGAGACAATTGGCCAACTGGAGTAAAGAAACTAAAATATCATTTGAGAAAATCTGAAAAGAGACCAGAACAAGTAAACAAAGTCACAAGTCAAACACAATCTAAACAAAATTTGGCAAAGATAACTCGAAGAAGTCCAAGATTGAGAAATTTAAACAGGAGATACAAGGCTCCTGAATGGACATACGTCATACTCGAGGAATTTTATCCCTAGATCTGACTGATGAAACAGAAGAAATTCATATTGTTCAGATTGATGAAAGCAAATTGAGACCTCCTTAAGAACGAAAAGGAAAGCCAAACTGACAAAGAAAAGATAAGAGAAAAGAAATTTTCTCAGGAGTAAAATGGCAGAAATTGAAGTTACCGGGAAACCAAAACGTGGATTAAAAAGAAAGTGTTTTAGATTTTGTTTTTGTAGTATTTTATTAGCAGCATTAGTATGGTTATTCCTAACAGTAGGAGTACCTTTGTTAATGAAAACAAGTGACAAGAATAATACAGATACTAATGTTAAGGTGGATAGAATAAAAGAAACTGAAATAGAAATAGGGGTAGAAGATGAAGCAAACTATCATAATGAATCAGACTATAATACGTCCTCTAATGTGTTTATTAAATTGTTATTTCAATATGTTAGCACTATGGAGATTAATAATTGCTACGTGTGTATGAAGTTACCCTCATCAGTATCAGAAGGGATGACCTATCACCATATACCTTTAACGTATGGTGTGTCGTGGTATTTTGTCAAGTTTATTTTATGCTACAGGGAGACTTCAATATTTTTATTCAGATATAGATGTGGTATTTTCTGAGTTACCTATTAGAAAGAATATGAATCCAGTGGCTAGTAGTAAAAATGCACAGTTTATGGGTGAATTTTTCATAACAATGAGTTCAATAGATTTAGTTCAGGCACATAAAGATAATCTAACATGTACATTAAGAAAAGAAGAAAAAGATTTTTGGGATTTAGTAGAAGAAAGGAGACAGGATTTAATTAAGAAGGCAACTGAACAGAAAACCCATGTACCTCCATGGGTTGGGAAGGAGGGAATCTATGCAAGTGGCAAGGTTAATGCTGCGATGTCCCTGGATTTTGTGAAAAGGGGAACATTCTGCCTCCATAGATTAAAGACAGATTATAACAATAACTACATTGGTTCCAGTGAATGTGAACACAACTTCCTAATTTTAGGAGGGTGGTGACTAAAAGGGGGAACTGATCCTGTGTTTCCAGGAGTGTATTATGTTTGTGGGAGCAATGCCTATTATAGGTTACCCGCAAGATGGTAAGGGAGCTGCTACTTTGGAATAGTTTTTCCAAAGATCTATCATGTAGTAAAAATCAGTGGAACCAATGGAAATTCTAATGGACTAACACGTAGAAGAAGAGCTAGTTTTTCTGAAATTGTAGGAGACATTTTTAGTGATACCCTCAGTTGGAGTCATTCTGAATTCACAGAAAATTTGTAAGTTATCAACCATAGTTGATCGTCTTTCTACAGACACTGCAGGAGGATTCTTAATGATTAACACAGAAATGGTTGCAATCAGGTCTATGGTTTTACATAAACGCCTTGCTCTTGATATATTGTTAGCAAAAGAAGGTGGAGTCTGTGGCATGTTGAAAATTCAACACTGCTGCACTTATATTCCGGACAAAAGCAGAGAAATTAAAGGATATATTGAAAACATTACAAGAATGCATAAAGACTTGTCCCAACTGGAGGTTGACAGTGTGTGGGGAAGACTAACAAAAAGTATAACATCAATAGGGAAATGGTTTGTTGGTTTTGGGAAGGGTTTTCTAGGTCAAATAATAATACCATTAGTTATGATAATAACAGTAGTGATGATAATAATGATTACATATAAGTGTTGTAGAAGAGGTAAGAAAGAGAAAGAACATTTTGAAAGAAAAGAAAAGGGACAGAAACGCAAAAGAAAATATGATGAAATACAGCTGGAAGAAATGAAAGGCAGATTATATAAGAAAATGAGAGATTTAGAAGGAAACAAGTTGATTGATGAAAAATTGAAAGGAGAAATAGCGAAAACTGAGAAGTGCTAAAGTTGGTATCTGGAATAGGATGGTTAATTTTGTGATGGCTTAAGATGCCATCAGAGAGGGGATTGATGGAGCAAGGACTCGTAAATGAGACTTGCTCGGAAGCAACTTTTCTGTTTTAACTCATTAACAAATTACTAACAACATGTTCGTAATTAATAATTCGCATTTAGAAAAAGACACGCGGGACAGTGAAGCTTGCTTATGTGTTTACTAACTGCAATAACATGAACGAAGGACTAAAATGCATTTTAACAAGGGATCTTTACTGCGCATGCGTCTACTACATCTACGTAGTATGACGTACTAATGCTTGGAGGGAAAATCTTGCGCCTGCGCAATAGACGATAAAATGGCCGCTTGAAAGCTCTCATGCATGGCACCTGCTTGGCTGAAATAGAAAAGAAGTTTTATACTAACTTAAATGCAGAAAGGTTAATAATAATTGGAGTGGGTTAGAGTAGAGGTTGGTGGTGTACAGTGAAACCATTTATTTTTGAAAATAACATTTCTTCTTTTGACTTTATTATTAGTGCGCATTTGGGCCTTCCAGATTTGTCTGAATTGAGCTGACTGACTTGACCCCACGCATGCGCACCAGAGAGAGAATAAATAAAGAAGAGTAAGATCTTGTCACGCGTCCAAGGCCAGCGAAGATGTGCCCTGGGAATATGAGGGTGAAGAGTTCATATGAAGGAGCTTTATTCATAACGTTGCAACATTTTGTATTAATAAAGTTTGGAGATGTATGGGAAAGGAAATGATTTAATAAAGTTTGAGGGGAGGGATTTGAAAACAATGGTTTAAAGAAATAAGTGAAATGTAAGCATGGTGTGACGATCATCTCCCCTTCACCTGTCCAATCAGAGTTAGTGTTTGGGAAAATTGAGACATTAATGGGTGGTACATGGTTATGGAAAGGTATAATTGAGGTAGTTTAGTTAGTTAGTTAGCGGAGACGAAGCAGAGCTCGGGATGCTGTCGGCGTTGGGGGTGGTGCTGATGCAGTGAGACGCTGTTGAAGAAATCGAATGCAGAACCATCTATTTAACTTAATTGGGTTAGAAAGAAGATCCCGGAAGAACCACGAGGAGGAAGAGAGTGTCAGAGAGCGGTGCAACGCAGTCGTCGGTATTTAGAGACGTGAAGTATCCTGTCCTGATGTCTTTGTCTCCTGATCTATCCCGGGGGACCCTTACCAGCCCTTTGGCCAGGGGGGTTGGTCTTCACACCATACTTGGTAAATATAAATATATCGTATTGATAGATGTTCTTCTCTCTCTGTCCTCTTCTTTCTGAGCATAGTTATTGTGTGGATCTGAATTGCTAATGTCTATTGAAATTTGATTGAATTGACACTCTTGCGAATGAGGGTGTTTGTACTGAAACGTTTGAGATGGTTCACACGCAATTAATTTAGATAAAGATTTAAAACTTCCAGAGTCTGTGATTATTTCATTTAATCAAGAAATGTTTAATAAGTTACGTTAATTATCACCATCGACTAGTTCCAACTAATGGTCCATTGACCAGAGGAAAGAACTAATTGATCAGTGAAAGGTTTAGTTAGGGAAAAGAAATAACTAGATCTTGAAGTATGAAAAGCATAAACTAAAAGTTCCAGCGGTCTACTTGCTGTTTAGTGGAAGTAGTTATATGGGCCCAAGTGAGTATATGGTAGTGGAGTATCTGCTGTTAGTACACCGCTGGATCAGCTGAGGATCTAATTTTCACCCAGCCTTGATGGACAGGTATAAAACATCCAAGGACAAAGTGATTCAGACCTCCGTGTTTGGCTCAGGGGTCTTTATATTGAAATTTCCTTGAAGGGTATTGGGCTGAATATAGCAGCCAGAATTTGGCAGGTCCATTTTATGCCATTGCCTTCTCATAACAGGATTGGCAGTGTGTAGTCCTAGCAGCTCTCAGGATGCTGATAGGTATGGCCACCATACAATGGTCTGACCATGTCACAGGAATAGGGATAGAAACTTGAAGGTTGGGAAGGTTCGAAAAACAAGATCTAGAAGATGTCCCGCAGTGTGTATCAAACTCACCACTAATTTAATCAGTTGCCTGGCTACTAGGTCATCAGTAAAATTATGAATGCAGTTGTCATTAGTCAGATCAAAATGTAAATTTAGGTTGCCAATGATATTAATACTAGATAGTTTGAGTGCCAACTGAGAAATATAGTCTATTACTGCTTCCTAAAATGTCTAAGTGGACCCGGGGTCTGTAGATCAGAAGACCCAAAAAGGTAAAATTCTTATTAAAGTGAATTTAAAACAATCGTGTATAGAACATGGGGCCAGGCTGCATCCAATAGTAGTATTGTGAATGATAGCAATACCCTCCTCTGCCTGCAGGGTCTGTCATATCTTTTAATGTAGTAGCCAGGAGGTAGAGCTAATGCTGACTCAGCGTATGTTGAATGGTTTAGCTAAGTTTCAGGGAGAAACAGTACATCTTGTAATTGATCTAATATAAAGTCAAAAATGTCGACATGATGACATACCAGCGAACGGCAATTGATACTGAACATATTACAGCTAGTAGTACATACATGTCCACCGGGGATCGGTAAACGGACCTGGCAACGGGTTTAGGAGAAAAACCACAGTGGTTGCGCTTGGCGTCTTCCTCCCCAAGGACTAGGGTATGGGAGCAGGCATTATGCAAAACCTGCCTACGCGATAACAGCTGAGAAGCCGAATAAGTTACCTTCTGTCCAACCGCAGTGGCAGAGTAACTTTACTACACGTAAGTACCTTTGTGAATCGGGCCCCTAAAGTGCAAACATCATCAAACATTTTGATCAAAAGGTACCCTTGAAATTGGCCTTGAGCTGGATCATCATGTTTTAAACAATTAAATATAGCATTCAGTAGTCTTTTGAATATTGCTCAAGAAAACTCTTTGTTCCATATTGACGACTCTCTAAGTTTCTAATACCCTCCAAACACCAGACCAAAGTTCCATAGGTTAAAATTCAGACTGGTCTACCAAAATAGGCAAGCTTAAAAGGCTTAGTTGAAGGACCTCAAAATGGCTATTAAGATGGTGGCGGCCTCTCACTATAGTCTTAGCTCTTGCTTTCACCTCAGCTAGATGAGTCTTCAATTCAAAACTACTGTTAAACCTGAGACCTAAGAATTTTTAACAATGAATTATCCCCAGTTGACTGCCGTTGGATCTGCCTCCTTCATGTTTCCTGATAACTGCCAAAGGCATGCATTTCCTTTTGACTACATTTTCTGTCATACAGTTGTCTGCATATGTTGATAGCAAGTCTAGGTTCCGCTGCAGCTTGGTCTGATGGTGTGCTAATAATACCATATCATCCGCATAATCCAGGGCTAGTGTGTGATAAGACTCAAATGGTGGAGAACATTTATAGAATATAGCAACATACCAATGACTCATAGGTAAAGTTAAATAATAGAGGGGCTAATACACCCCTATTCAATGCTCTAATTAAAGGGCATTTTAAATGTGCATTTCTTGCTATCCAGAGGCCAAACAGTTACCCAGGTGTTGGAGTATATTGATTGTACTGCCGCCAACAGAGAACGATGAATGGTTAAGGCTAAGTTGTTCTGCCATAACATTCTATCAATTATACCAAAAGCAGATTTAAAGCAAAAGTATAAGTTAGCAGTAGGGTCTTTTACTCAACAAAGCCCTACCCAATAAATTCACCTATCCAGCAGCCACATTGTGACCCAGTTGTTAGAGTACAGTGATTGTATTGAAGCTGATAAGGATGGTTGATTATTTAAGACATTTATTTTTTCCAGTATAACATTCCAAGAAAGTACAATATACCTAACCTAGGGGCTCATTTAGAGTTTGGCAGAATGTATTAGTACAATTACCATAGTGGAATACTTTACTCCTGCCATGGCAAGGGTACTCCAATTAGTGCATTTTCAATTTTCATTTTCTTCCTCCCAAAGCCAACCAATAGGGTTGGAAAGGTCCTTTTTATGTAGTCTTGTCCCTTTCTTATTGTTTTCTCTTCTCTTGATGCACTCTTTTTCTCTTATGGGTGGCGAGCTTCCAGACTGCAGACCATCGAACAAAATAACAGATGAACACAGGTAAGTGTGCAAATCAAATAAAAATGCCCTTTGGCTTCTCTTGTTCTAGTTTATGCTTTCTCTGTTTCTTCTAAGACTTTCCGGGTCCTGAAGATTTCTTAACTTCTTGTACTTCTGCAGTCCTTATTGTTTCTCTGGCTGCTCTTAGTTTCGAAGGACCAGAAGAGTCCTTTCTTATCTCCTGATATTGCTTGTTTGCCTTTCAGGTTTCCTTTCCCCAATTTTAAATCAGTATTAGTCGATTTGGGACTTTAAAGGACTATTTTAAAAAAATCAAAGGGGAACAGTAATCCCTGAGTGATATTTTTCCTCTGTGTGCACCCTTTACTTCTGTGTTGTGCTTCTTATACCTCCCTAAAACCCACCAAGCAAGCAACCAACTGGCTGGTCTGTACACTTCTCAGGTTGGCTTGGTTGCTCCCATCACCATCCGTTGTGATGGCATCATCTTGCTGGCTCTGGTACAGAGAACAGCTGTGATTTCCTCCTCGCCTTGTCAACATGCTCCATCCTACTTTCCCTCAGCGTCTTCTGCCTCTCCTCTTTCTGCATCATCTCCTTCCACTTCTGCTTCCTCTGACTCTCTTTCTTCTTTTGGTTTGAAACACTGTAAAACAAACAATGGCATAGCCAACAGGTCTTGCCTTTGGGACCTTATAAGTGTTTAGCTAGAGCTATTGGCATTGCTAATGTGTTGGCACTGCCTCAAGGAACCAAATGAATTATTAAAGCATTTATCATTAAAACTGATGTTTTGGATCAATATGTGAGTCCATAATGATTCTTTCTTTTCAAATAAGGTCCCTCGAAGCAGTACATGCCTGAATCATTTTTTTTTCTTTTTAATTCTTCCCAAATCCGTTCAGTACAGCAGACACCGGAGCATTCCTGGCTGAAGATATCTTTGGAGAATGGAGGCATCTAGTCAGTTCAGACCTGATCCGAGGGAACCTTTGGAGAATGTAAACTGCAGTGCGATTGGACAACAGCCAGGCTATGGAGACCTGTGATACCCTATCAAAATACAGTGAAATGTCGGCACCTCAGTCTAAAACCACATACTTTAATTTTAAAATTCTCCTAATTAGTTTTATGAATCTTACATTCAATGTTAGAATTCATAAACCTGCAGCATTGCGGTTGACGAAGTAACGGGGTTTCGAATGCCCCAATTCACTAATATTCAGCCGCAATTGCAAGTAAAAATAAGAAACAAAGTTGCTAAACACCCTGTCAAAGGTTTTCAGTTTAGGACAGCAGGTACCTGCTGGGCCTTGTTCTGAACACCGAGGCAACACCTGTTCAGAAGCTATTGGCAAATGAGGTGATGATGTCTGCACTGCATGGAGCGGGAGGTCACAGAGAAGGGGGGGTGGGTGGTGTGTGCGTAATGAAGGAGGGGGAGGAGGGTAATGGAGGAGAAGAGCAGGCACTAAAGAGGAAACAAAGCGTGGTGTAGGAGGAGAGAATGACTACAGATGGCAATGAAGGCGCAAGTAGGAAAAATTTTGCCATCACAACTTTTCAGAAACTCGCTTGCACACGAACCTGCACGAGGGAGGATATTTCTTTAATGTGTTGTAACAAGGGATTCACTGTGCTCTACATGAAACACGCCTACCGACGTCCATACTCGTTAGCCGTTGTGCTTTCCTTGATCTTTTGACATTTTTGTTTGAACCGAAGAGACCCTTCCTCTCAAATGCTCAACCCCCACAAACCACCATTGTACTGTTTACAAACGGTTTTTAAAAAATCGTAATAATTTACTTTAAGTTGGTTGCTGTAACAGGCATGAAAGTTTAACCAAAGCCGAAGGGACAACATGTACACCAAAAATAACTCTGGAATACCTTGAAAGCACTTGCTGTAACGAAATGCGGCAAAGGCACGAAAGTTTAACACAAGCCGAGGGACAAAATATAAACCATAAATAAAGCTGCAATACCTTAAGGATACATGTTTTAAGCATTTCTCCAATTAATAATCATCTGGCATGCACTGAAGCACAGTGGCTGTAAATCAGGTGCAGCGCTATGTAAAACAAAAAGCTCCAAGACAGGACATACGATAGCACAAGTGGAAGAGGACAAGTCCTGGGGGCGATCCACAGGAGTCAACAATTGAGAAAAAAGGTGGGACAAGCAGGAATCATCTTCCAATTAGAAGCAACGTATTTTAATGGACATTGACAACACTCAATCAGAAGCTGGAGGCGGGCTTTAAGGCCCCTGACTGAATACAGCATGTCAAGAGACCTGCCTAGGCTCAACCTAAAACCAGAGGTCTTTGTTTACTTTCAGTCTTCTCTGTTTTCTCCTGTCCTCTTTGTCCCTTTTCTGTTTTAACAGTCTCTTCTTCAGCAGGTCGTGTCCCTGTGGAGGCTGTTGTCTGGGAGTCAGGTAAGTCTGTTACACTTACTCCCTCACAGGGTCTTTAAACAGTTTTTACTTTTATTTACCACCAAATTTTGAGTGATGGTTTGTGAAAGTAATGGCCATGTGTCCACCCACTCTAAATCGGGTAGGCAGACACATGGCCAAATCTCCAACAAGCTACGCCGTTGGAGGGGCATGTAGGGGGCAGAGACAGAGAAGTTTCTGCTGTGTACATACTGAAGGTGTGCCTGTTTGTAAATAAGGTGGGGGGACCTTCAGTTTGGCGTAGCGGGGAAGGTACTCCGTTGCCTTTGCTACAGAGTACCGTCTCCGCCAGATTCTAGATCGGCCCCATAGTCAGTACTGTGCAGTTAAGGGTGGGTTGTGAAACAGTTAGTCTTCCAGTTCCTCTATCACCTTATCATAAGGGATGCTGCAGAACCTTTGTTGGTCAACAAGAGCCAATATTGCCTGGCTTCAAAAAATTGATATGTGTGACTAGCCTCTGCAAATTGTTTTCAGACAGGGATGGATTTCCTTGAACAGTATGAGTGTTTTTGAGCAAGTTAACTTGTTAGTGCTATTGACGATGGATATAAATTACATAAAGCAATCGTTCTTTAGTCGTTTTATGATAGTGAAGAATGTCACAAAATTTAGATCATTTCTGCTCATGAAGATTTGAACCAACAGAGCAGTACTTAGGAGTGATGAACATGAATCATTGGCAGGTATCGTTTAACACTTGCATCTATAGATTGTGATATTTTTAGTAGGGGATACGCTTCTGGCCTTTGTTATCCATTATTGAATTTAATGTGGTAGTAACACATTCCATCCCTCAAGATACTCATCAGTATTGGACTAGTAGTCATATTGGAATGAAATATTAGCAAAGTCACCATCCTAAAGCACTGTAGCATCAGGAGCCTCACATGTAATCCAGTCAAATGAATGTGTTCTTCAAACATGATATCTGACTTGACGTTTGGTGAAAACATGCAGAGACAATCATCTAGCCAGTTACTGAAATAAAACTCTGTGTATATATCAAGGAGTCGTAGCAGTTCTTGTGTAACTAATACATCTAATTTGTCAAGGAAGAGAATAACATTGATGGAGGTTATGATATCTAGGGCCTTTACATACCAGCAACATTATAGACTGCATTAACCAAATCACGGATATAGGGTAGTTCTCATGTTTTAGAATTTCAGATCAATGGTATTTGTAACATCACTTTCTCAAGGCACAAGGGCAAAGTCAAATATATATGCTTGGAAGACATCTGCATCAATATACGCAATTTATGCAGCTCACAGAAAGTTAATGTTCTTTTAGGCATTTAATAAACGTATTTAGAGTTTGTGTCATAAGCAGGGCTCGAGTCGGGGTACCACGCGGGTGGACGGCGTCCCCCCACTTATTTTACCGGGAGCTCGATAACTGGAGCAAATGGAGCCACACATTCACTCTTTGGCCTCTCTGGGGCGAGATCGGAGCTCATTCAGAACGCTGCTCACACGCTGGTTTCTCTGATGCAATCGTATCTAAGGGGTGAGCGAGGGGAGGCAATGAGTCTGATGGTGCAAGCCACCTTTTGTGACGTCACTTCCTGTCGTGACGTCAGCGTCACCCCACTTCTTTTTTTAGGACTTGTGCCCTGGTCATAAGATAAATTACAGCAGCATCTGCTCTCACAGCTGGGGTATTTCATCAATCCGACGTAAAATTCTCCTAGTTAAATAACCGTTTTTACAGGTCAGGGGAAGATTGATACACTGAACACTTTGTTAGGTTCCACTGCAAAGGTTACTATATTTATATGATCAAGTTTTATTTATTTACCTATTGTATCAGTAAACGGATATCAATATGTGTTTTAATACTCTGCACAAAGTAAAAGCCTGCTGCACAGGGCCTTTTGCTTCGTGGGCAGCTGGTCCACCTGTCCTCATTGTTCATTCATTTGAGCACAACTGCGGTTCTTTTAATTTCATTATTTTCTTAAGTTTGTGGGCACTTGCCAAGCAAAACAATTTGCAACGCTTGAGCGAGCTGCTTCTACTAAAGTGCATCACAGTGTCTCCATAAGTTTGTCTGTAGCCCTCAGTCCTCATTATAAGGTTCACAAATCAGCGATTTTTTTTCACATTTTGGAAGGGGGGGGGTTCTTATGGGGCTCCTACATACCGTAGGTGTTTGGAGTGTGTTCCCTGTGCATCCACATTGTCCACTGTGATTTTTAGGTCGAGCCTGGGCAGCGCATGCGCTGCGAGCCATGCTGTATCGAGTTCGGGATTGGAAGCCACGCCCACTATCCGCCCATATTTTTCATTGCCTTGTGTCCTTGTCCTTTGTAAATGCTGGCTTCTGATTTGTTAACAGCCTTGTTAGTCCCTCCTTAGTACCGCCTTGTCTTCATTTGAATCCTCCCATGAGGACTGGCCCTTTTACTTGGGTTGCGACCTGGCATGTTTATTTCTGTCTCTAAGCACTATTTTCTTAAAAGAGTTTCCGGTCCTGCAGGCACGATGTGCAGCACGCCATGCGCGCTTTCACTTTCAAAGGGGGCTCACCACACCACTTTTAGCTCAAATGAACTGTTCAGATCTACGTCTTAATGTCCACTCTGCCACCTTATAATGTATTGTTCTTTCATGTCACCTTAAAGATAATTACTATTTTATATATCACGCATAACGAGCCAAGACATCGACCCGATGAACGAGCGTATTTTTTTAAATAATTCTTTAATGTCATTAAATAATCATACATGTATCACCGTTTATGAGAAAGGCTTTTTTATTTTCATACAATGATTGTGTTTCACTCGCAGCCCCGTTGGGCTCCAGCATCCACAGGGACTCCTCTCAGCTCGGACTCCAGTGCATGCAGACAGCGCGACCTTTCATCCAGCACTGCCCAGAGATAGGCCTTTAACCCACTGCAGCTCATGCTGAGTGCGCCTGTCTCTCAGACACTGCAGGTTACACCAGCGCGCGATGGTCTGGACTCTGGAGTAACTTGAAACTTAGTGGAAAGATGGCGGAGGGCATGTTCCACCGAAGTTCAACAGCCCCATTCCCCACATGGCAGTGAAACCAAGCGTGCATCGTTGTACAGCTGCTAGCTGAAGGAGCGCGAGCGGCATTTTAAAAACAAGCATTTGCAATACAATAGGTCTCGCATTTGCAAGAGTTTGAGCTATTGGCATTGTAAATGACAATGCCTTTTATTTATGTGTTTGAAAACCTGCAAGCAGTGCGTAAACACACACTTTGTACTTATAGTCGTTGCTTAAGAGAAGCAAGGCTGGCAGTAAAAGAGGCGCAGTTACTGCCAGCCTTGCTTCTCTTAAGCAACGACTATAAGTACAAAGTGCCTGTTTACGGACTGCTTGCAGGTTTTCAAAACGCATAAATAAACGGCATTGTCATTTACAATGCCAATAGCTCAAATGCGAGCTCTATTGCATTGCAAATGCTTGTTTTACATGCCACTCAGATCCTATTTCCTGCCCCTTCATTGGAGGCTCGCAGCTGGTTTTCTGGCTGAGTAATGACATCCTCGGATATCTTTTCCAAATCGCTCATTTGCTGCTTTCCTAGAGCCTGGATTCAATAGTGGTCGCGCCGGGCACTGTCCTTGGGAAGAGCACCCTCCATGCTGGAGATCACAGTAAGCAACATCATTTCTGATTTTCGCTCATTTTCACTGCCTCTATTTACTCTCCCTAAACTCAGTTGATTGTCAGAAACCCCTGCATGTTTTAAGGCAGATTAGCAACGACAAATGAATGAGCGCCAAAAAGATAAAAAGTGTCTGTGATTGTTGAAGCTGTCTAAGACCAGTGCGCTGAAGAATCTCAGTTCGATGTGTGAGCTGCTTGTCCAGTCCGTGTTAATTCTTTGCAATTTGGTAGTACTACTCCTGGTTGTATAATGCAATTATCAGGACTACAGGGAGAGGAGGTGGCGTAACGGCCAGAGCTAACGACTTTGGAGCTGGAGAACCAGATTCGAGTCTCGGCGTCAGCTCAACATCCTGTGATTCTGGGCGAATCCCTTAATCCTGTTCCTGCCAAAAAATAAATGTGTCATTGTGTAATGTAACTGATGCTCATCTAAAGCGCTCCAATACCTTCGGGTCGAGTTTGCACTATATAAAACTGCCCAAAATAAAATAACACATAAAAGCAAATGAAAAACCAGGACTGGATGAATTATTCCCACTGGATCAGGGTAACACAGCCCCTGGTTGAGAGATATGCGGTAATGGAAAACGCTAGGATTTGCGGAGGTCGTGCTAAATGTGGTGGAGAATCTACCAGTGGATTTGCTTTCTCCTTGGCATAATATGTTTGACAATATTATAGGCGCATGTAGCTGTTCCCCAGTTATCAAAGCTTTTTCCGTTACCACCCAGGCTCTAGGTGTATCCAATGCCAAATGCCTTGCAACCCCCGACACCCTGAAGCCAACGATTGACAGCTGGACAGCCCTCACCACCGAAGACACACTGAAGACGATGAAGTCAATCCACTCCGGGGCCCCCACGGACCCCTGCCCCCAACACATCTTCACCAAAGCCGCCGACACCATCGCACCCATGCTTCGCCACACCATCAACTGCTCCCTCGTGAACGCCTCCTTCCCCTATGACTGGAAGCACGCCAAGATCAACCCCCTCCTGAAGAAACCCTCGGCAGACCCCACCGACCTCAAAAACTACAGACCCATCTCCTTGCTCCCGTTCCCAGCGAAAGTCATCGAGAAAGCCATCAACAGCCAACTCGCCAACTTCATCGAAGAGCACAACATCCTCGACTCCTCCCAATCCAGCTTCAGAAAAAACCACAGCACAGAAACTGCCCTCCTCGCCGCAACAGACGCCATCTGCTCCATCCTGGACAGAGGAGAGACAGTAGCCCTCATCCTCCTCGAACTCTCAGCGGCCTTCGACACAGTCTCTCACCGCACCCTAACACGCAGACTTCACGACGCAGGGATCCGGGACAAGGCCCTCGACTGGATCCGCTCATTCCTCTCCGGCAGAACACAGCGGGTCAGACTCCCTCCCTTCCTCTCGGACCCTACACCAACCACCTGCGGAGTCCCCCAGGGATCCTCCCTCAGCCTCACGCTGTTCAACGTCTACATGGCTCCGCTCGCCCCCATCGTCAGAACCCACAGACTCAACATTGTTTCATATGCAGACGACACCCAACTCATCCTCTCCCTATCCAACGAACCCAACGCAGCCAAACACAACTTTCAAGAAGGCATGGAAGCAGTCGCCAAATGGATGAAGAGCAGCTGTCTACAACTCAACAATGACAAAACAGAAGCACTCATCATGGGCCCACACCCCGATGCCTGGAACAACACCTGGTGGCCCCCCGCCCTCGGAAGCCCGCCCACCCCCACAGACCACGCACGCAACCTCGGAATCATCCTGGACTCCGAACTCAAAATGGACCGCCAGATCAACTCCGTCACATCCTCCTGCTTCCACACCCTCCGCCTCCTATGCAAGATCTTCAAATGGATTCCACTCGAACACAGAAAGACCGTCACTCACGCCCTCGTCACCAGCAGACTTGACTACGGCAATGCACTCTACGCCGGAATCAACAAAAACCTCACCCGCAAGCTACAAAACATCCAGAACGCCGCCGCAAGACTAATCCTCAACCTGCCACGACACTGCCACATCTCCCAGCACCTGCGCACACTCCACTCGCTCCCCATCGAGGCTAGAATCACCTTCAAGATTCTCACCCACGCACACAAAGCCCTCCACAACACCGGACCAGCATACCTGAACAGCCGACTCAAATTCCACGCACCCCAAAGGACCCTACGATGAGCCCAGCTCTCCCACGCCGTGGTCCCCCACACCAGGAAGTCCAGATCGGGAGGCTGCTCCTTCTCCTTCCTCGCGGCCAGAGCCTGGAACGCCCTCCCGCTCCACCTCAGACAGACGACATCACTCCCCATCTTCACGAGAGGCCTCAAAACATGGCTCTTCGATAGACCTCCTCCTTGATGGACTGGATCCTGCACCTCCCCTCCACCCCAGCGCCTTGATACCCTTACGGGTGAGTAGTCGCGCTTAACAAACCCATGATTGATTGATTGATTGCCTCAAATGACATTTTTTATGGCCAGGAGATGCTTAAGTATCGTTGTAGCAGTGAACAAACTGCATAATGCAACACAAATTTTAGGCGCGTTAAAAAGTTGCTAGCCCAAGATCACACAATTTGGTGTCCGAAAACCAAGGATAAGAACTGCTTACATCTTGCTCCCAAGTCAATCAATTAGCTACTAAACATCAGTTCTTCCCCTCAATTAAGGTTTCTACATGTTGTATGCGTGACTAGTGAGGAACATTTTGAGTTGCTGGTTTTAATGGTAAACGTGATGCCAGATGCACACAAGGGATCGGATAGTTCATAGCGCCGCGAGGCTGCAGATTGTGGAGGTGTGCTTTGCTGTATTATGGAAGTAGTGTACACGCTCTGACAGAGCACACGCTGCATGTTTGTGGTTGAACAGTGGCAGGCGCATGCCATGGCTTTGTACTCGCAGTCCAGTGGAGACAGTTCCCACAGCATTTACTGGGTCGTTTTGCGGCCTCAATAGTGAAATAGCGTTTGGCTCTGGGGAAAGCTAAACTGCCATCAATAAACTAGAGGACAGACCCATAAGCAGATGGAAGACCAAATGCACACGTAATAACGGTTCCGAACGGTCTAAGGCGCTGGATTTAGGCTCCAGTCTCTCTGGAGGCGTGGGTTCGAATCCCACCGCTACCAACTTATTTTTTTCTAAGAAATATCGTTACATTAAATAGTGGACTTACTTTACACTGAATACCTGAACTCACATTTCCTTTGAATGATTCCAGACTTTAAGCACATGTTGAAGCCTCAGCTCCCATCTGTGTAACTATCATATGAAGTGAAACAGAAACCTAACACTGTACAGTCGGTGACAACGTAGCCGCACAAGCAAGCTGAGCAGACGGCTTCCGGAAATATATGAAAGCGGCGCCGTGCTGAAAGAAATCACGGCGCTCATGCACATAAGTTAGACGCATGGCGGCCCGTGAAGCGGGCAACATGGTAATAAGAAATTAGTAATGAAAGCGTGCGCCATGCATATTAAACTTATGAGCTGGCGGCCTGAGAATCGTGCGCCACGGCAATTTTAAAAAACCAAAGTAGTCCCTATACGAAGCAGATACAGACCTACAGCATAACTACGCTGTAGTTGGTCCGTGCTGCTTCCCTTAAAACGGAAGTGATGTTTCGGAACGCCACCCAATAATGAGCCACGAAAGCAGAGCAACACCTGAATGAACCAATGCCAAGCGGCAGGTGGGATTACCCTCCATATTCTGTTTACTACAGGTCTTGCGACAGCGCATTCGCTGTCTAGGCTCGACCTAATGACATGCATTGTAACGTTTTGCTTTTCATTTCCAATTAGTCTCATAAAGGCATCAACCCCGGTTTAGAATGAGCTAACACAGTGCTGGCTGTTTATTAGCACAATCAACGTGTAGAGGCAGCTGAAACACAGAGATAAAACCATCCTTCTGCACATGTGGGTGAAATGTGTGTAAATTAACAAGCACGTAGGGGAAATACAGGCATGTTTATTTTCAAGAATATACATGCTAACGTGCATGTGCGTGCTAATGTGGTTAATCTGTTATCCTTTTGTGAAAAGTAAAATGATCTTCGAGTCATGTATGTTCTCTCCAATTCACATATGTGTATTGGAGAGTGGAGAACATACGTGCGTGTGTGTTGGCTGATAGAGGTATGTACTTATACATCTGTGTGCCGGGTTATTCAGGCATGTCTGTTACTATGTAAGTGTGTTTACTGGGAATACAGCAGTGTGTGCTGAAATAATAATATATGTCTGTGCGTGCGAGGCAATGAGGCATGAGTGCGGTGGAAGTGTATAGAGGAGTGGATGTGGCCTAGCGGCCAGAGCTACCGACTTGGGAGCTGGAGAACCAGGTTCGAGTCTTGGCGTTGGCTCAACATCCTGTGATTCTGGGCAAATCACTTTATTTCCCTGTGCCTACCTATCGGCATTGTAAATGACGATGCCTTTTATTTATGTTTTGGTTTTTAAAACATGAATAAAAAGCATTGTCATTTACAATGCCAGTAGCTTAAACACGTAAATGTGAAACCTATTGCATTGCAAATGCTTGTTGTTTAGTGACACATGGTTAGTGAACCGCTTTGCATCACGTAACGGTGACCATGACAAAAGTGGTCACATCAGAGTGGTTTGTAAAGAAATTGAGAATGGACAAGTGTCCACAGTTTGCAAACTGCAAAAAATGAAGCTGGAATTGACAGTTCTCTTGGCCATATAATTTTATTTTAAAATTAAAATTGGTTCACAATGCTTCTCTAACCCAACAGTCAAACAAAGATAAATGTAACTAAAAATTGTTTTAAAAGCAACTATTGAAATACCTAACAAACAAATTTACACCAAAAAGGAACTATAACTAGGAAAGCTCTGTTTTCCTTGCCAAATTTGGTGTATTGCCATTCCACAATCTCTGCTGTATTGGAGAATATAAATTCCAAAGACACTTAAAGTAAGAAATTCTACTTTGCATCGCCCCAAATAACATTGCGTTGAATTGGCCAATCTAAATTAAATTTGTCAAAAAGTCCTTGAGATGGATGCAGGTTGGTCTTCTAAGTGTAAGGGAGGAAGACAATGCATGTCATCCAATGCTGTCTCTGGGTTCTACATATGCCAGCAAAGCTGTGCAGCTTACCCGCAACCATCTCGATGGATCAGAAGAGAGAAATGACTTTAAACTTGGTCGCAGAAATTTGTGTGTGCGAGTTCAGGGAAAGCGCTGTAGCTTACCTTATCTTTCTTGAAATTGTATCTTTAGTCTGAAACTCTGATACAAAGTTATGTGGAGACAGTAACTGTGATAGCAATTGGTTGTATTTTCCAAATATGAGCTGCTAGGATTTGAAGTTACACTCTCAAGCAGAGGACGGGTGAAGCTTTATGAGTATGCATCTGACCATGTGCTGCTGTTAGGGCACAGTGCCTATAAAAAGCATGTTGTCCCCATCATTCCGCACTTGTGCAAAGAACATGGGAGAATTTATGGTATGGCAGGTACTTGGCAACAGTGCACATACATGATTTAGATCGGAAACCCTCATATAATCTGAGGTTTGAGAAATGGTTTGGAAGATTCTCAAAGAGAGACTTATGGTTGTGTTTTTGATAGCTTCAATAGTGCTCTTCTGAACACATCTAGAAATCAGCCTTTTCTATTCTTTGCTTGTCAGGATTGGCCAGTCCCTATAGGCTGATATCTCGGAGTCCTGTAATTCCTGTGACATGCTGACTGCGACAACCAAAGACTGTGTGGTGCAGTTGCACCAGACCCTCCCCTTCCTTCTTACCATTTTTTGGGATGAGTAAAGGGCATTAAGATCCTAATTGTAGGCTGCTCAGTTGCTTATCGTTGCTCATTTTAAACACCTGCCTCATCATAAAGATGCTACCTTCTCTCAGTCATGGGAGGATACAGCTTAGATTACACCCTCTTTATTGTGTACACGGTGAATGGTTTGTTTATGAGGTATTAAAGACAATGTGAGTCAAGACCATGCTGAGCAAGTTGGATTCTGCTTTTTTACAGGAGTTCTTGGTATATGGCCATGTCTGAACTGGGGTGGTGGAGTGAGCTAAAGAATGATGATGGATTAAACCCAGATCAGTTGACTGGGGGTGAGTGTTTGATTTGCTCTAACGCTCCGTCCATCATCCCCTTTGGTATCGCTTTGTTCGCCCTAAGTTGGCAGGGTATGCCCAGACGTGGGTCCCTTGCTCACTTTGCCACTGGATTCAAGATAGCCTGGCTGATGAGGGTTTTGAACCCGAAACCGGTCCCAGGATGCTTGTTTCCGGTCCAGGGAAGACATGGCTTGGCAGTTCGGGCTGGACTGTTCCCATGAGGCACAGGGTCAGACTGATTTGCATATGGCCATGTCTGAACTGGGGTGGTGGAGTGAGCTAAAGAATGATGATGGATTAAACCCAGATCAGTTGACTGGGGGTGAGTGTTTGATTTGCTCTAACGCTCCGTCCATCATCCCCTTTGGTATCGCTTTGTTCGCCCTAAGTTGGCAGGGTATGCCCAGACGTGGGTCCCTTCCTCACTTTGCCACTGGATTCAAGATAGCTTGGCTGATGAGGGTTTTGAACCCGAAACCGGTCCCAGGATGCTTGTTTCCGGTCCAGGGAAGACATGGCTTGGCAGTTCGGGCTGGACTGTTCCCATGAGGCACAGGGTCAGACTGATTTGCATATGGCCATGTCTGAACTGGGGTGGTGGAGTGAGCTAAAGAATGATGATGGATTAAACCCAGATCAGTTGACTGGGGGTGAGTGTTTGATTTGCTTTAACGCTCCGTCGATCATCCCCTTTGGTATCGCTTTGTTCGCCCTAAGTTGGCAGTGTATGCCCAGACGTGGGTCCCTTGCTCACTTTGCCACTGGATTCAAGATAGCCTGGCTGATGAGCGTTTTGAACCCGAAACCGGTACCAGGATGCTTGTTTCCGGTCCAGGAAAGACATGGCTTGGCAGTTCGGGCTGGACTGTTCCCATGAGGCACAAGGTCAGACTGATTTGCATATGGCCATGTCTGAACTGGGGTGGTGGAGTGAGCTAAAGAATGATGATGGATTAAACCCAGATCAGTTGACTGGGGGTGAGTGTTTGATTTGCTCTAACGCTCCGCCCATCATCCCCTTTGGTATCGCTTTGTTCGCCCTAAGTTGGCAGGGTATGCCCAGACGTGGGTCCCTTGCTCACTTTGCCACTGGATTCAAGATAGCCTGGCTGATGAGGGTTTTGAACCCGAAACCGGTCCCAGGATGCTTGTTTCCGGTCCAGGGAAGACATGGCTTGGCAGTTCGGGCTGGACTGTTCCCATGAGGCACAGGGTCAGACTGATTTGCATATGGCCATGTCTGAACTGGGGTGGTGGAGTGAGCTAAAGAATGATGATGGATTAAACCCAGATCAGTTGACTGGGGGTGAGTGTTTGATTTGCTCTAACGCTCCGTCCATCATCCCCTTTGGTATCGCTTTGTTCGCCCTAAGTTGGCAGGGTATGCCCAGACGTGGGTCCCTTGCTCACTTTGCCACTGGATTCAAGATAGCCTGGCTGATGAGTGTTTTGAACCCGAAACCGGTCCCAGGATGCTTGTTTCCGGTCCAGTGAAGACATGGCTTGGCAGTTCGGGCTGGACTGTTCCCATGAGGCACAAGGGTCAGACAGATTTGCATATGGCCATGTCTGAACTGGTGTGGTGGAGTGAGCTAAAGAATGATGATGGATTAAACCCAGATCAGTTGACTGGGGGTGAGTGTTTGATTTGCTCTAACGCTCCGTCCATCATCCCCTTTGGTATCGCTTTGTTCGCCTTAAGTTGGCAGGGTATGCCCAGACGTGGGTCCCTTGCTCACTTTGCCACTGGATTCAAGATAGCCTGGCTGGTGAGGGTTTTGATCCCGAAACCGGTCCCAGGATGCTTGTTTCCGGTCCAGGGAAGACATGGCTTGGCAGTTCGGGCTGGACTGTTCCCATGAGGCACAGGGTCAGACTGATTTGCATATGGCCATGTCTGAACTGGGTTGGTGGAGTGAGCTAAAGAATGATGATGGATTAAACCCAGATCAGTTGACTGGGGGTGAGTGTTTGATTTGCTCTAACGCTCCGTCCATCATCCCCTTTGGTATCGCTTTGTTCGCCCTAAGTTGGCAGGGTATGCCCAGACGTGGGTCCCTTCCTCACTTTGCCACTGGATTCAAGATAGCTTGGCTGATGAGGGTTTTGAACCCGAAACCGGTCCCAGGATGCTTGTTTCCGGTCCAGGGAAGACATGGCTTGGCAGTTCGGGCTGGACTGTTCCCATGAGGCACAGGGTCAGACTGATTTGCATATGGCCATGTCTGAACTGGGGTGGTGGAGTGAGCTAAAGAATGATGATGGATTAAACCCAGATCAGTTGACTGGGGGTGAGTGTTTGATTTGCTCTAACGCTCCGTCGATCATCCCCTTTGGTATCGCTTTGTTCGCCCTAAGTTGGCAGGGTATGCCCAGACGTGGGTCCCTTGCTCACTTTGCCACTGGATTCAAGATAGCCTGGCTGATGAGCGTTTTGAACCCGAAACCGGTCCCAGGATGCTTGTTTCCGGTCCAGGAAAGACATGGCTTGGCAGTTCGGGCTGGACTGTTCCCATGAGGCACAAGGTCAGACTAATTTGCATATGGCCATGTCTGAACTGGGGTGGTGGAGTGAGCTAAAGAATGATGATGGATTAAACCCAGATCAGTTGACTGGGGGTGAGTGTTTGATTTGCTCTAACGCTCCGCCCATCATCCCCTTTGGTATCGCTTTGTTCGCCCTAAGTTGGCAGGGTATGCCCAGACGTGGGTCCCTTGCTCACTTTGCCACTGGATTCAAGATAGCCTGGCTGATGAGGGTTTTGAACCCGAAACCGGTCCCAGGATGCTTGTTTCCGGTCCAGGGAAGACATGGCTTGGCAGTTCGGGCTGGACTGTTCCCATGAGGCACAGGGTCAGACTGATTTGCATATGGCCATGTCTGAACTGGGGTGGTGGAGTGAGCTAAAGAATGATGATGGATTAAACCCAGATCAGTTGACTGGGGGTGAGTGTTTGATTTGCTCTAACGCTCCGTCCATCATCCCCTTTGGTATCGCTTTGTTCGCCCTAAGTTGGCAGGGTATGCCCAGACGTGGGTCCCTTGCTCACTTTGCCACTGGATTCAATATAGCCTGGCTGATGAGTGTTTTGAACCCGAAACCGGTCCCAGGATGCTTGTTTCCGGTCCAGTGAAGACATGGCTTGGCAGTTCGGGCTGGACTGTTCCCATGAGGCACAGGGTCAGACAGATTTGCATATGGCCATGTCTGAACTGGTGTGGTGGAGTGAGCTAAAGAATGATGATGGATTAAACCCAGATCAGTTGACTGGGGGTGAGTGTTTGATTTGCTCTAACGCTCCGTCCATCATCCCCTTTGGTATCGCTTTGTTCGCCTTAAGTTGGCAGGGTATGCCCAGACGTGGGTCCCTTGCTCACTTTGCCACTGGATTCAAGATAGCCTGGCTGGTGAGGGTTTTGATCCCGAAACCGGTCCCAGGATGCTTGTTTCCGGTCCAGGGAAGACATGGCTTGGCAGTTCGGGCTGGACTGTTCCCATGAGGCACAGGGTCAGACTGATTTGCATATGGCCATGTCTGAACTGGGTTGGTGGAGTGAGCTAAAGAATGATGATGGATTAAACCCAGATCAGTTGACTGGGGGTGAGTGTTTGATTTGCTCTAACGCTCCGTCCATCATCCCCTTTGGTATCGCTTTGTTCGCCCTAAGTTGGCAGGGTATGCCCAGACGTGGGTCCCTTCCTCACTTTGCCACTGGATTCAAGATAGCTTGGCTGATGAGGGTTTTGAACCCGAAACCGGTCCCAGGATGCTTGTTTCCGGTCCAGGGAAGACATGGCTTGGCAGTTCGGGCTGGACTGTTCCCATGAGGCACAGGGTCAGACTGATTTGCATATGGCCATGTCTGAACTGGGGTGGTGGAGTGAGCTAAAGAATGATGATGGATTAAACCCAGATCAGTTGACTGGGGGTGAGTGTTTGATTTGCTCTAACGCTCCGTCGATCATCCCCTTTGGTATCGCTTTGTTCGCCCTAAGTTGGCAGGGTATGCCCAGACGTGGGTCCCTTGCTCACTTTGCCACTGGATTCAAGATAGCCTGGCTGATGAGCGTTTTGAACCCGAAACCGGTCTCAGGATGCTTGTTTCCGGTCCAGGAAAGACATGGCTTGGCAGTTCGGGCTGGACTGTTCCCATGAGGCACAAGGTCAGACTGATTTGCATATGGCCATGTCTGAACTGGGGTGGTGGAGTGAGCTAAAGAATGATGATGGATTAAACCCAGATCAGTTGACTGGGGGTGAGTTTTTAATTTGCTCTAACGCTCCGCCCATCATCCCCTTTGGTATCGCTTTGTTCGCCCTAAGTTGGCAGGGTATGCCCAGACGTGGGTCCCTTGCTCACTTTGCCACTGGATTCAAGATAGCCTGGCTGATGAGGGTTTTGAACCCGAAACCGGTCCCAGGATGCTTGTTTCCGGTCCAGGGAAGACATGGCTTGGCAGTTCGGGCTGGACTGTTCCCATGAGGCACAGGGTCAGACTGATTTGCATATGGCAATGTCTGAACTGGGGTGGTGGAGTGAGCTAAAGAATGATGATGGATTAAACCCAGATCAGTTGACTATGGGTGAGTGTTTGATTTGCTCTAACGCTCCGTCCATCATCCCCTTTGGTATCGCTTTGTTCGCCCTAAGTTGGCAGGGTATGCCCAGACGTGGGTCCCTTGCTCACTTTGCCACTGGATTCAAGATAGCCTGGCTGATGAGGGTTTTGAACACGAAACCGGTCCCAGGATGCTTGTTTCCGGTCCAGGGAAGACATGGCTTGGCAGTTCGGGCTGGACTGTTCCCATGAGGCACAGGGTTAGACTGATTTGCATATGGCCATGTCTGAACTGGGGTGGTGGAGTGAGCTAAAGAATGATGATGGATTAAACCCAGATCAGTTGACTGGGGGTAAGTGTTTGATTTGCTCTAACGCTCCGTCCATCATCCCCTTTGGTATCGCTTTGTTCGCCCTAAGTTGGCAGGGTATGCCCAGACGTGGGTCCCTTGCTCACTTTGCCACTGGATTCAAGATAGCCTGGCTGGTGAGGGTTTTGAACCCGAAACCGGTCCCAGGATGCTTGTTTCCGGTCCAGGGAAGACATGGCTTGGCAGTTCGGGCTGGACTGTTCCCATGAGGCACAGGGTCAGACTGATTTGCATATGGCCATGTCTGAACTGGGGTGGTGGAGTGAGCTAAAGAATGATGATGGATTAAACCCAGATCAGTTGACTGGGGGTGAGTGTTTGATTTGCTCTAACGCTCCGTCCATCATCCCCTTTGGTATCGCTTTGTTCGCCCTAAGTTGGCAGGGTATGCCCAGACGTGGGTCCCTTGCTCACTTTGCCACTGGATTCAAGATAGCCTGGCTGATGAGGGTTTTGAACCCGAAACCGGTCCCAGGATGCTTGTTTCCGGTCCAGGGAAGACATGGCTTGGCAGTTCGGGCTGGACTGTTCCCATGAGGCACAGGGTCAGACTGATTTGCATATGGCCATGTCTGAACTGGGGTGGTGGAGTGAGCTAAAGAATGATGATGGATTAAACCCAGATCAGTTGACTGGGGGTGAGTGTTTGATTTGCTCTAACGCTCCGTCCATCATCCCCTTTGGTATCGCTTTGTTCGCCCTAAGTTGGCAGGGTATGCCCAGACGTGGGTCCCTTGCTCACTTTGCCACTGGATTCAAGATAGCCTGGCTGATGAGGGTTTTGAACCTGAAACCGGTCCCAGGATGCTTGTTTCCGGTCCAGGGAAGACATGGCTTGGCAGTTCGGGCTGGACTGTTCCCATGAGGCACAGGGTCAGACTGATTTGCATATGGCCATGTCTGAACTGGGGTGGTGGAGTGAGCTAAAGAATGATGATGGATTAAACCCAGATCAGTTGACTGGGGGTGAGTGTTTGATTTGCTCTAACGCTCCGTCCTTCATCCCCTTTGGTATCGCTTTGTGTATTCGCAACGGGCATCGGGTGACCCCTGTGTGTCATATTGTGGTTGTGTATCCCCACAGCCTATCTGCAGCGCGAGGGAGAGGGGGGTTGTGGACTGTTCATGTCCCCCAGCAGGATGTTAAATATATGTTGCGCGCAGCAATGTGGGGGCTAGCGCCACGCTGCACAAGGAATAGTGACATTTGAAACATTGCATGTATCACAACAGTTCATCAGTTCGGCAGGTACTTGCGTGAGTTGTATTCGGCAATTCAGCAACGGGAAGTGTCATATGATGTCATCGGCTGTTTGTGGCGTAACTTCCGGCAGAGGGAACTCTTCAGGGTCCTCAAGTCTGTATGGCGTCGAGTTCCCTGTGTCTGAAGAGCTAGAGGGACTCAAACGGCAATCCGAGTTCGGCATTGTTGTACCCAACGCCGCGGCCACATGTAGTGCCGCTTGTCTTTCCGCCATCCTCTGTCCTGGGTCAGGAGCAGTGGTGTTCGCTGGGGTTGCTGAACGATGTCGATTGCGCCTGCCCCGGCGGCCTCGCCTCCTGTTAAGTCGGCTGTGCTCCTCTTCCGCAGGCGGTTTGGGCCCTGTCAGTGTTCCTGATTCCTCTAGCCAATCCCATACCTCAGCGGGTGAATCGAAGAAGCGCGCTGTTCCTTTTGCAACAACACGGAGCCTGGCAGGGAACAACAATGAATAAATCAGTCCGAGTTCCCGGAGTTGTTTTTTCACGGCTGTGTACGCGCTTCTGCAGCGCTGGACCTGCGCTGTGTAGTCTGGAAAGATCATGACTTGGCTGTTGTCGATCTTTATGACTGTCAGCTTGCGGGTTTCAAGGAGGATCGAGTCTCTATCTCTATAGTTGAGAACTTTAAAGAGAAATGGACGTGGGCGGGCTCCCGGTGGTGGTTTCTGTGCCGGGACACGGTGCGCTCTCTCAACCACAAAATGAGGGGACAGGGTGCCAGCGGGGAGCAAGTCTCGGATACAACGCTCCGCATATTCCTCCGGTTGTCTGCCCTCCACTCCCTCCGGAAGTCCCACTACGCGGATATTGTTGCAGCGCGAGCGTCCTTCCGCGTCTTCTACCTTGTCTTCCAGGTCATGCACACGGTCTATCAGGTCTTGGAGGGCTGTGGTGTGGCTATGCGTGACTGGTTTGAGCTTCGCAAGCGCTTGCTCTTGGAGACAGACCTTGTCTCCGAGTTTGTGATGATCCGCTTTCAGAAGGGTGAAGTCCGAGGTGACTTTGTCAATTTTGGATTCCAGCGAGGAGCGGGTCTCATCCAACGCCGATCCTATCCTTTCCACGGCTGCTAACACAGAGTCCAATTTTGCTGCTAACGTTGCTCGTGGCATTTCCGTGTCTGCGTCACCTCCCGCCGCCGTCGACTCTGTACTTCCAGTGCGCGCGCTGAGTTGCTGGGTGCTCGTACGCAATTGCCCCATTACTAGTTGCTGCGCCGTCAGCATTCGCCACTAGTTTGCATAGGCATTATCAGTGCAGGGTAGCAGCCTTTACTTGCGCAGCAGGCCCAGTAGCATGGAAGGGCTGCCCAATCGTTGACCAAAGGTGGGCAGTCCCTGGGGCGCACATGTGTGTTCCTCGCTCTCGCGTCCAATCTTCTGATTGCTGCCTCTATCTGGTGCAGGCGTAGTTGGGGCCTGCTCAAGTCTGCTCTCTTGATAGTGGGAGGGGAGGTCTCCTCAAAACCTGGCCTTTCCGCGCTCCAGCGACAGGGCTGCCGGTCCGTGGGCATACGCCGAAGCAGTTCTGGGCATTATACGATCGCTGGTGTTGCTGTGCAGGGAGGGGGCGTGTCCGCTAGGTGCACTTTGTCTGCGCCCTCTCCTCTGTAGCATGGGGCGCTCCGCACCCTCACGTTTGCAAGTGGACTGGCCAGCACACCTCTCACCTTCCTAGTCAGTGATTGGGTGGGTATTGTTCAGGTTTTCACGCCGTCTGCTTAAACGAGCTTCAAGTGTGTCGCACTGTCCTGCCAGGGCGGCTTCCATCTACCTCTGTCTCGGCCCACGTGGCCGTCCCCCACCACAGCTCAGCGTGCAGCAACGGCCGAGGCCCAACTCAGCAGCACCAGACCAAACAGGGGAGGAGGGATTTGCGGGTGTGCTGCACATCTTAATTCACTCACAGCTGCCTCTCATTGTGGCTCCTCCAAGCGATATCAGCGACGCTGGCGTGTTGCCTGGGGGTGATTGGGTCTGAGAAGGTGACTTGGGTGCCCGGCAGTGGCAGGCGTTCAATGTCCCGCGCCTCACAGGGGGACGTGCCCGGGCCAACAGCCTGTAGCTGTAGGCCCAGACCACATGGGCAGCACTCACCGTGCTCAGCAGGCTCCTGAAGGGTTAGGGCTCTGGTCGCTTCGCCGCATCAGCAGCATCCGGGCCGTAAAGGCAGGTGTCTCTGGCAGCGCATTAACAGCGGCGGCGAGCTTTGGGAGTAGGAAAATAATCAGGTCGCTCACCTTCCTGTATACGTGGCTCCGCAGCACAGTCCCTGCGTGTGCGGCGTTCTCCCGGGGGGACGCTAGGCCGTTAGTCCCTTCCCCGTCAACTGCAGTCGGCCTCAATCTCTCCGGTCACGGGATGAAGGGCCTTTCAGGCCACCGACTATTTCCCAGCGCCTTTGGCGGTCTCGCAGCCCCAGGCCTGCACCACGTGGGCCGCAATCTCAGGCCGCGGCGTCCCGCCGCTCGTGCACACTTTACCGACGAGTCCGCTCTGGGTCCGCAGTCTCCGCAGCCGCCCGCATCTACCGCTGGGGGAGACGCTCAGGCAACGGCCGCCAGCAAAATGTCCCCAGACGCAAGTCTGTCAGCGTACACACTGGCCGGGGGAGCCGAGCACTCTGTCTCTGTCCAGAGCGCTCCCTGGGGTGCTCAACGGCACGCCTCACAGCTCCGGGGCTTGCGGGATCGTGGTCACAGCTTTCTGGTCACGTCCGTGGGTAGTCGCCACACAGGTACTCTTGCGGCGGTTGAATGCACCCGGATGGCGGGGGATACCGGCAAATGTCAGGATAATTAGGGGTTATAGAGACGGAGCGCTAGCGAATTGCGTCCGCAATGTTTGGCTGGCTGGCCACGCCTCGTTGCCTTATAGCACCATTAATCCTAAAATACATGTGCATAATTTACTACAAGCATTTGGCTTAGAAAGCACCAATTCTTGATTTGTTAAACTTTAAAGTATTAGCCCAGCTTTTGCCCTTATAAGGCTCACATTAAATAAAAATCTGCTGACACTGAAGACAATTTTTTGTGATGTGTCAGTTTTCAATATTCTTCCTGCCTCTAGGCAAAATCTGGTATTCATATTTCGACAAATAGGTTTAATCCATTTGTTCCTGGGTTTGCCGTATGCCGGGCAGGAGAATAAAATGTGAATATCATTTTCCTTGGACACATTTTGACATAATTCACAGAATTCATTACTGTTTCCATCTTGATTTGTAGCCCATTTTGATGTATTCGTATTAATTTGTAACACACCATATCTGAACTTCATATACAAGGATTTAGCCAGTTGTGGGCGAACTTCATCTAAAAAGGACTAAACTTGCTACCTCTTTGAAAAGAAGGAACTTAGTTGTTAATGAACCATTATCCGAGCCATGTAGCACATTGTTTTGGATATAAGCCCAGAATGTGAATTTTAACAATTTCCTGGATATCAATGTCAGCTGTGTCGGAAATTCCCAAAAGTGGCGCAGGCCTAATTTTTCAAACCAAGAAGAAACATGCTTAAGCCATGGGATGCTCATGCTCTGGTCAATCTTTAAGATCTCCTCTAGACCTTCCTTATAGTGTGACAATTCTAAGGTTGACCAGAGGCGCACCCAAAATAGTAAGGGTCTTAATATTGCATGGTGGTCTGTATGTTTGACATTTAAATCCATAACAATGGGAATTAAGGGTGTTCGTACTGGTAAACTTAACAGTCTTCTAAAAAATTTATTTTCTCCTAATTCAAAGCTCTTTTTACAATTAGGCCCCCATATTTCAGCCCCATAAAGAGAAGCTGATTGAGCTCTATGTTTGAAGACCTCTAAGGCGGGGGACACCGCCTTCGAGATACTGCTTCCATGTTTCTTTATTATGGGTAGCGAGTTTTGGAGCAGAGTGATCTTATTTTTTTCCAGTTGCGGTTTCCAGGACAACTTTGTATCCAAGATTATACCTAGATAATTAAAATATTGTACATATTCTAGTTTTTGGTTATTAATTGCTAACTCCTTTTTAAAAGACTTATGTGGGTTTATTGCCATATATTTTGTTTTGCTGGCATTGATTTCAAGGCCCTTTTTGTTACAATAGGTATTAAAAGAATCCAATAAGCATTGTAGACCTTTGGGGGTTTGTGATATTAATATTGTGTCGTCAGCGAATAAGAGCGCTGGCACCAAATCCCCTCCCAACTTGGGCGAATCATGAGTGCACTCAAGCAAATATCTTGGGATATCATTAACATATAAAGAAAATAAGGTGGGCGATAGTACACACCCCTGGCGCATGCCCCTTTTTACCGGGATTACCTTTGTGAGTTCGCCCCTCGGACCCCATCTTACTTTGGCGAAATTGTCCTCGTGTAATCTTGTTATTTGCACGAGTATTTCGTCAGGCACTCCTTGGCATTTCAACGATTCCCAAAGTAAGTTCCGTGGTATGAGGTCGAAAGCGGCCCTTAGGTCTACAAAAGCAATGTACAAGTGGCCCTTTTTTAAATTGATGTATTTCCAGCATAGACATATAAATCTAAAAACCTGATCGATTGTGCTGATTTTAGATCTGAATCCCACCTGGAATTTTGAGAGCACATTGTTCTCTATAAGCCAATCGTTTAATCTCGTTAAAATATGCCTAGCAAAAATTTTTTGTAAAATGTCAATTAAACTTATTGGTCGGTAATTTGCGGGATCATAACGATTACCCTTCTTAAAAATCGCAATGATCTCTGCCCCTTTCCAAGATTCAGGGATGGGAGAGCCCGAAGCAATAGCATTGCATAAGCGGTTTATATATGGGCCCCAAACACTACTGTCATGCTTCAACAAATCTCCCGGAATTTTGTCGGGGCCGGGCGCTTTCCCTGACTTGACTGCATTAACTGCCATCAGTGTTTCTTCCAAACTAAAATGAAGATGGTTGATATTGGGGTTTAGTACAGGAGCTGCAATAGAAAATGTTTTTCCAGTTTGTGCTGCTGCATAAAGGTTGGAGAAATGGTCCTCCCAAGTTTTAGCATCGAGAAAGAGGTCCTTAGTATCCCTACCAGTCTTATTGCCCTTTGATATTAGTCGCCAAAAACCTACTTGATCTTTGGACTTAGCTGCACAAATTTGATCAGTCCAAATATTGTCGTCCCAGGTTTTTTTTTCATGAGCAAGGATTCGCTTATAATTGGTTCTTTTCTCCCTTGTGGCCATTATGTCATTTTTTTTTATTGCCAATATAAGGTCAGCTTTTGCTTCCCGACACTCTTTATTATACCATGGGTTATCTCCTATTTTTGAGTCACTCCCACTACGATCCTTAGTTATTCTACTTACAATCGGTGCTAAGGCTTCTAACAAGGCATAATGCGCGGCCAATATTGGAAACTCTACTGCAGGTAAATCATAAATCTATATGGAGAGACGATGTCTGCAAAGATGTTGTAAATCTGCATCATAGATTGGATGTTTCCTAATATATATGGCCACTTTAAGGCTCGACGATTATTGCTAACGAGAGTCTCATCAGTAGAGATATTAATATCTTCATTGCTCACAGTAATATCAATAAAAGAATCAGTTGCTAATGTCAAATGTAAGGGATGGTGATCACTATCAGTTCTGGAATCGATTATCAAATCAAATACATTTGGCCAGAACTCGATTGATACCAATATATAGTCTATGTTACTCTTGCAATTGCCTCTGCTAAAGGTAAAAGCGTTTGGTCTATCTGAAGGTAAGCGACCATTGCAAGCTCTAAGTCCCTGCCCCGTTATCAATTTCATAATTTGTGCGACAGCTATGGTGCATGGCACTGTCGGGCTACTTTCTAGAGCAGGGATATTATTTACTGTATCTTCCTCATCAAAGAGGTTCTCAAAACCCACCACTGGTTCGAATTTACAATTTAAATCGCCCCCTACAATTACCATTGCCCTGGGCTCTAATGAATTTAGAAAAGAATCAAGCTGTTCTATTACCATGGATTCTTTCGTAGCTGGACTTGGTCTATTATAGATGTTAATCAGGTATATTACTTTTTTATCCCGTGTTTTAATTTTCACACCAACCAAATCCTGGGATGGTATGTCCAACTGGGTTAGCTCGATTTTAAGAGTAATTCTTATCCATATAACGAGACCCCCTGATGGCCTACCTCTTGCTGATGGAATAGCATTGATACTGAAGGTCTTAAACCCAACCTTATGGGGGGTTTCTAATACCCACGTCTCTTGCAAAAGACAGATATCACTTTGTTCTATGTATTCCAGCCATTCAGTGTCCCTAAGATTCCTATTAAGTCCCGCAATATTCCAAGAAGTAAGTCGTATTTCTGACTCCTTCTTTACTCCTGTCTTTATTATGTTCAGCCTAGGCTGTTTAGTTGTTACATCGGAAAGAGGCTCTTCTACCCCTAGTTGTTCGTTTGGCTCAGATACGTTACGGCCATTTAACTCGCCCTGTGTCTCCTTTAGGTGCTGTATGGGTGAGAGGCATATCTGATCCTATTATTCAATAAAGGTGCCTCTCTATTGATCTCCTCAAATTCGTTGAGACCTTGATTTACAGTATTAAGAGTGTGAATCCATTTGCATTCCCTTAAACTCAGAGTGGAGAAAGAATCGCTACCTCTAGGGTTGCTGATTATTTAGGGCCCACCACCTAAGGCTGTCAGCCTAATGTTCCATGGTATGGAAGTGTTTCACCAGGGGGTCTCCCTGTACCCCACATCTTATCCTGCTACAGTGCTAGAGGACTCTGGCCTTCACCTTTTGGCATGTCTGTCCAACTTAGAATTTGTCACAAGGACATTTGATTATGTATACTACATCGGAACTGTTACTGTTACAGTTCGTGTGGTGTTTTAAAATAAATTTGTGATTGGCATAGGCGAAATCCTTTTTCTCAATGGTAAGCTCACAGGCCTTGCAATGCCCACATTTATAGTGCCCCAACAATGGTGGTAATCTCAGTTGTGATCTCAAGTAAGGGGCTAGTGGGGTTTTCAATAGACAGATATCCACTTAGTCTCTTACATTCCTTCCTCTCTTGAAAGCGTATAATGATTTCTCATCCGAGTCCTCTTCATCTGCTACCAAGTCCCAATATTTTTGATCACCTTTTTGATCTCGTTGCTTCTTGTGCAAATTGTGGTGACACAGACTAGTCTACTTTGGGTGGTGTCGGCGCTCTCACGTATCTACAGTAAGGTATCTGGGGAAAATTCCATGCTCTTTTTCTTGCTCTGTGTAATAAGCCCTTGGGATAGCCTCTCTCTTTCAGTCTATCAAAGAGTAGGTCAGTCTCCCTAAAGAAATCCACTCTGCAGAGACAAATTCTAGAGAGCCTGAGAAATTGTCGATAGGACAAATTATCCGGTAGGTTCCTCGGGTGGAGGCTGATAGCATACGAGGAGTGTATTGCGTTCACTAGATTTTCTGTAGAGTGCTTTGTAGTGTACAATTTTTTGTCTTCTACTTTAAGAGTCAGGTCTAGGAAACTAATCTCTTCCTTGCTATGTATGATGGTGAGCTTAATATCTGGGGACCACCCGTTGAGCCAAATGAAGAAGTCAGTAAGTCTTTCTTCGTTGTCAGTTCAAATCATCAATGCATCATCAATGAAGCCTTTCCACAATGTGATGCTGTCAAGAATGGAGTTGTTGAGGTTGTATATGTGAGCACTTTCATATTTGTCCATGAAGAGATTAACGAGATTCGGAGTGAATCCAGCCCCCACCTCTACTCCTTTAGTTTGAAAAAAGAACTAATTGTGGAATAAAAATAGTTCTTACTCATGGCAATACTCAGTAGCTCCACTATAAACTCTGTGGGGACCCATAATGGATTAGTCCTCTTGTCGAGGACCTCCCTTACATCCTCTAGTATCTGGTACTGTGGTATGCTGGTGTATTTGGACCAACATCCAAAGTTACCGAAAGTTGGCTAGTGCAATCAAATGGTTGATTTTCTATCATTTGGATAATGTACATAGTATCCCTCACATAGAATTTAGTTTCAAGTACCCATTGCTTAAGGAAACTATCAATGTATTTACAAAATGACTCACGTATAGAGACACTGCCCGATACTTTGGGTCTTCCAGATGGCTTTTCAATGTTTTTATGCACTTTCAGGAGAGTGTAAATCATGGATAATCTAGGGCTTTTCTTATGTAGAAACTCATATTCATGTTCGCTGAAGTATCCTTCTGACAGGCCTTCCTGTGTCAGTCGTGTGATTAGCTTAGTGACATCTTGCGTAGGGTCACTCTGTGCTTTGCAATAGCTCTCCTGTTCATTAAGTTGTGTATATATTTCTTTTGTATAGTCTTGTGTGTTCTGTATGACTATTGATCACCCTTTGTCCGCTGATTTTATAAAAATATCAGCATTTCTTTTTAAGGATTCTAAACTGTCATTCGGCCTTGCTGATATTGTGTTTGATGTACTCCCTATTCTTCAGGAGTTCCGTGACATCTCGGAGTACCACCTGTTCAAATGTCAATATCTTGTGCAACTTGAGATGGGCAGGGTGAAAATATGGATGGACATCTCAGGTCAGTAGCAGAGTTGGCCTTGGGCTGTGAAGGGTTAGGAATCTTAGTGTAGAAAGGTCTCAGACATATCTTTTTAAAAAGTTGCTGTAATTCAACCTTAATGTTGAAATTATTCAGTGGTGATGTGGGTACAAATGACAGGCCTTTAGCTCGAATATCCTGTTTACCTTTAGTAAGCATATAGTCTATAGTATAGAGTCACTTATAAGTCATTCTTTGTCAACAGCCTTGTTTGAGACTTTAATTCTCATACAACTGCATAACTTTGGTATATGAATTATGAATATACGGATTAACTGCAGACCTATGTGTGTTGTGTCAATCAATAACTGAGTTCTCTTAAAGAAGCGTATTGATATGAGCATTGACTCATATATATTGTGTCAATCATTTATTGATTTTTTCAAAGATATGTGATATTTATGTCACAGTTTCACACAAAAAAGCACTTCCCAACAGAACTCACTCTAGCTCTATAATATTATATACCCGGGGTCTGAGGGACACAAGGCAACCTTATTATAGTTAATGGTATAAAGGAGGTAGTGCAGGTGCATGTCTGTGAGGGTTTTTTCACCTTCATTTATTGTATTACCTACTGAGATATGTCAGAGAAGGAGACAATGGCATACAGTGAAGAGTACATCAATAAACTCATACAGGGTCAGGGTGATGTCTGTTTTTTAGGTTTAACAGCTGCACCCTTGGTAACCACCTTGAATGAAAAAATATTAAAACTTGTGAAACTTGAGAAAACATTTGTACGAACTAGGTTACATCGACACCTGTTAACTAAATGCTTATAATACAACATCACTCCTATAGGTTTCCAGGTGAGAAATGAACCTGCAATCTTTGTCGACGATCTTAGATTTCATGAGGGCTTCAGTTTCATCGCCAACAATTGCTTCATGCATTGAATGATGCTGGGAGTCAAAACGGCCCTGAAGTACATAAAGAAGCCGACAAAGGAAATAGCTGACCTTAAAAAATAAATCCTTGAGGATAGAGCATTAAACAATGCAAAAGAATCCCTTGAAAGGGTAGAAAAAATAATTGCAGAATTTAATGTCATCACCCAGTCCAGGAAACTAAACAAACTAATCAGGGACTGTTGGAACCGACAATGTCTGGTAGGCTGATGAGATGCCCCCAGCCAGGCAGAACTACAACTTCCATCAAGGGCAGGGGATTACATTCGCTTTATGACACGTGCCTACCCTTGGGTAGGTTGGCACTGAGCAGTCAGATCCACTACAAAGGCAATGTGTAAAGCAAAGTCACAGCAGCCACTCGCGATAAATGCACTGAGTGTCACAAAAGAGACTTCATACAGTAATATATTCAACACACATATTCAAACTTTACAACATGACCCTCATATACTTTTGGGCATAAAGTACAATCGGAAATATTACTAGCAGTACTAGGCTCACTCGTATTGTTACGATTTCACTAGTATGCACACTATGGACAATTCCTAATCTAACTCCCCCTCCTCCCCCCAGTTGAGAGAGATCACCTCTATGGGGTGCACGATATCAAGATTATGTACATACACAAAACATAGAACACTTTTTATCAGCACCGCGGGCCTAAGCCACGCGGGAGAAATCCAATGTCAAAAGCTATTGTGCTTTTGGCACCAATCAACGTATAATGCGGCACCACCGGCCAGTGTCATGAATCACAGATGGTCCGCACATGCTCCCTCCCACTCACACACACTCACTCCACACAATTATGCGGTGGAACAGGTATCAGCCAGTCCGTACAGCACGCTCTTACATACACATACGCACTCAGCACCCTAACGCGGTGCCACTGGTACTAAGCAGGTATGTGGTTCATCCTCTGCAGACTCCGTGGCCCAAGCCTCTCTCCACCCTCAAGTTCACCCCTATTGTCCTATACCCCGGGATGGAAGATAACCAGCCCCACCTCCCGGACACTGGGCCGCATGCAGCCGAGGTCACACTTGGGGCCTGATCTAGATCTTGGCGAACGAGTTACTCCGTCACAATAGTGATAGATATCCTGCAGGCAGAAATATAAATCCCATTATATCCTATGTTATTTATATTTTGGACAGCGGGATGGAGAAACCTGTCTGCCAAGATCTAAATCAGGCCCTTAGTCTGGGTCCAGGCGAAGCAGGTGGGAATATGTAACAGTTTTAATTAGGAGGTAGATGTAAACAAGGGCGAGGTTAGGAGCCACTCAGGAAGTTCACCTACAGGTCTCAAAACACAAAGGAGTCACGCAGTCTCTTGACCTGCTTCTGAATTGTCTCAGAAGCATTTCTTCAACCCAGTCAATATCTCTTGATACTACCTGGCAACAGGATGTCTTTGGGAGGAGCCAGATGTGGAGAGGGCAGTTGGACCGCTGCGATGAGGGTCAACAAGGGAACAACTGATGAATGTGGAGTAATACAAGGGAGACTCGAGGTAGGATGAGGTGCCCCGATCAGTATATGATGATCTGGGTCATGCCCAGGTGATCTGGGCACAATGGCTGGTACGCATAGGGATGAATCGCACCAGGCACTTCAGATTTCAAACACAATGAGTTGAAAATTGCACACCTCCCTGGTAAGGAGGCACAATGACCGATGCACGTCGTGCTGTGTTGCACCAGGCATATCTGGTCAAACACACAGTGAAGAGTTGCAATTCCGTACCTCTCTGGAAATGAGGCTCAATCTCCAGTGCACGATGATACATGTTGTACCAGACCAGTCCGGTCACACACAAACAAGCGCAAGTTCAGCAGAGCCACATGACGTAGAATGAGGGTCGCACCCTGTGAATCGGACACTGCATGCAATGATCATGCAGTCGGTGTGTTGCACGAGAGAAATGCGGCATGATCGATGAAACGGGCCACACGGGGTCCCGCAACCGGTGAATCAGCTCACCACCACCAGATGCTTATGAGTGTTGCGGCCTCTGCAGTACGGGAACCACACGCCTTTGATGCGGGCAAGATGTCTGGGGCTTCACACTAGGCAATCTGGTCTCCAGACATGTGTTAAGTCCACTCTCACACCACGCTACTAGTTTGGATTTAGCAGCTGAGGTGGGCACTTGAGAGGGCACCGCTTTCCAGATGTCACAGGTAGATTGTGTAGGTCCCTCGAGGGAGATCTTTGATTTCCCTGAGATCTCCGGGAGAACAGTAGGCCCACCATCGGGCCCTTGGAGAGCACACTTCAGGCCAGTCTCTATTTGGACAGTTATCCTCAATGTTCACAAAAGAGTCCTCTGACAATGTGCACCTCGTAGTCCGGAATCTCAGGTCCCACGTCCCCACAAGCGCATCTCCCCCTTTGCTGGAGGATGGCACCGGTAGGTATACTGTCGTGTGTCTTTGAAGTCAGGTGGTTTATGGGGTTTTCCCTTTGAACCACAGATGTCTCTTCTAAATTGTAGGCCTATCTGCCATGGGGCCTTGGAAATCAGATCTTCCTAATCTTTAGTGGGGCCATAATCTGGCCCCTAAAGGCTAGGTGCCACAACCTCTATCTTCAATCTATCCTATTCGGCCCTCAAATGGCAGAGGTCTGCCGTTCCCATGGAGTACCCATATTTTATGGCTGTCGCTTGGGTAATGCACAGATGTGTTCCCCCCAAACCCTGATGTCCACTGGAGCCAGACACCATGGTCCCCGAGACTCTTGGAGCATAGAAATGTCCATATTCTAAAAGTGGCATTTCTAGGCAAGTTATGCCAAAACCCCCTTTACCAATGCAAAGGATTTGGCACTGCAAATCCATTGATATGAAATATCATGAGGCTGCTCCACTGCAATCCACCATTGCAGTGCGAAGTATTGTCAACCACTTCCCAATATTAACTTATGGGCAGAGCAGGCCTCATAGGTAGTGAAAACACACATAGGTATTCCTCACTACCCGGGATCATGTGCGATATTGCGCACCACGATCTGTGATGGCAGAAGGGACACATAGTTCCCAGCACCAGAGGTTCCAGGGTGCCCCCCCGAGTCTGAACAGAAAACTGGACACAGGTTTAACTACGATGTGTGTCTGTGTGCACCCACTAACCTGCGTTGGCAGGCAGCACATGCAATCACGGGCACCATAAGTGCGGGTGCGCACTCACAGTGACCTACACTGGAAAGCTGCTCATGAGTTTACTCACAATAGATACCAGTGCGCACCCACCGGTCTGCAAAGACAGATCGGTCTGTGTTTCAGAACATTGAATCAGTGCCATTTTCCCACATGGATAGGAAGGGTGAGCGCACTTTCAGGTGACAAGGACAGGCCGGAAAAATGGGTTACCCAGGCCCATGCACCTTTGGTGCCAGTGCGCACACACCACCCTGCTCGGCCCAGGCGGACATGGGTGGACCCCCTCACAGGTACAGTTGCATCCATGGCTAGCACAATAGATGCAAGCTCTCAGAAGCAGGCCTGCACTGGCAGGCCTGACCTGGAGGCTAGAACAACCGGGTTGCTAGTATACGCTCATCAGCCCACGATGGCAAGCTGGGCATCTATCCACCGCACCATAGGTGCCAAGGCGCATCATCCAGCCCATGTCCCGGGACAGCACGTTAGCTCCTCTTTCTTTGACAGTGAAGATGTGCGGAAGGCCCTGAGGCCACTCCAGAGATTCAGTAACTCCCCAGGAGTATCCATGGGGAGAGCCGAACACTAAAGCAGGGGAAGCCTCACTGGGGGGTTCCTCACTACCCGGGTAAAGAACATCCATATGTGCCTGCTCGGCCTTCAGCCTACCACCCCCCCCCCGGTGCCTGTCAGGGCTTCTCTGCGGGGGTGCCCTCATGATATGTGATGACCCATTCTGAGTTGACCGAGGTGTAAGTGATGCCAACTTAGGCAGAGGCGCAAATGCGCCCCGCGGGCCTGCCATGGTAGACCCTGTATAGGGTTGACGGCTATCCAGTGGGTGGCACACTAAGTGCTATGTCCCACTACTTAGCCCATGCTGTACCCGCCCCGGATATGTGATATGCTTGTTTACATGGCACACGGATGTACAACACCAAATCCCCATTGTATCCGCACCCCCAGCCCAATGCGGGTGAGGCGGGAGCATGCACCTTCCCTCTACCATACAGGAGGAAGGTGCCCAGTTTCCTAAGGGTATGCAGAGAGTGTTGGCAAAGACTGGTGGGAAAAGCTAAAAGTTTTGGTGTAATTTCCCCTAAGGAAGCCATGGCCATCAAGGACATTAGTCTATGAACAGGAAATAACATATACCTATCTCACAGAGGAGTACTACAAGCAGGACAATCAGGGACGGTACACCAACAGAGGTAGGCAAACACCCAGATGCTTCACTATGTTTTCGGATTCCTCAGGAAAGTGGCTCAGAGAGCAACACAGAACAATCAATCACTAGTACAGGGGGGTAAACAGAGTCAAGGCCCTAGCTTTCAAGACCCCAATTCTGGTATTTTTTTAGGGGACGGAACATGGATGCCCCACAGAGGGAGGGGTTGAGACCAAGGTTGGGGCAGGAACAGAGGCGGGGGACAGGGGTTGGAACAGAGGGAAGAACAGAGGGAGGAATGGAGTCAGATTCTTCCCCCAGGAGAACCACGGGGAGATCCACACCCAGCGGCACGTCTACAGGCGGTGACCCCACTGACTGATTTGAAATACCCTATCATTAATCTTTCAGATTCTATGCTCACTAAAGGTGAACAGGATATTCTAGCAAAGGTCTGACATTTGTAACCACATCACCATTGAACAGTTTTAATATTAAGGCTGAATTACAATTACAGAAAGATATGTCTGAGACATTTCTAAACTAAGATTCCCAACCCTTCACAACCCAAGGCCAACTCTGCTACTGACCTGAGACCTCCATTCACATTTACACCTCCCACCCATCTCATGTCGCACAAGATTTTGGCTTTTAAAATGGTGGTACTCTGGGATGTCATGGAACTCATGAAGAACATGGAGTACATCAAATAAAATCTGCAATGACGAGCAACAGAGTTTAGAATCCTTAAAAAGAAATTCTGATATTGTTATAAAATCAGCAGACAAAGGGGGAGCATTAGTCACACAGAATAGACAAGACTGTACAAAAGAAATACAAACACAACTTAATGTACAGGAGAGCTATTGAAAAGTACAGAGGGATACTACACAAGATATCACTAAGCTAATCACACGACTGTTACAGGAAGGTCTGCCGGAAGGATACCTCAGCGAACATGAACAATTGTTTTTGAATAAGAAAAGCTCTAGATTATCCACGATTTACACTCTCCCGAATGTACATAAAAACCTTCAAATGCCATCTGGAAGTCCCATAGTATCGGTCTATTTGTCACTGCTATTGCCCCTACATGCCTTGGGCTGGCTCCCCATCTAGCCTTGGGGGAATCAGCAGGCATGCACATGTCGAGGTCCTGGATCTCTTTCTCCTTGTGTATCTTACTGGCTAACAACATGTGCATCCTTTTTGCAGCTTCCGCTAGGAGGTGGTGTGCGCGGCATGCCCATTGCCGGGCTATTTCACTTAGCTTGAGGAGGTTTTCGGTATACTCCAGGACCACACCCATGAAGGGGGTCCGCCTGGTGTGGGAGTGTATTGCTGGTTGGTGCCCTGTGTGAAGAACTCCTTGTGGGGGGGGGGTAGGCTATAGGCTCAGCAAACTGGATTGACATTTTTAGTGTGCTCATTAGGTCCCGACCCAAGATATTGGTCGGGGAAGATGGTTAGTACAACAATTGTTCCCTCACTCTTTTCCCTCCTATCTCCCGCTCGAGGGGTTCCGTGAAGGGGATCTCTGCCACGGTGTCAAGACCCTGTGTGTGGTTGCAGGGCTCTTTGATAGACTGCCCCCTCCCATAGGCACAACTTCATTGCCCCTGTGTCTAGTAGAAAGTGGTGAGTTGTCCTGTTTATCAGCATCGTGACCACGGGGTCCTCCTCAGGGCAGCCTGGGGTGAACAGCAGTGTGTGTGTGTCTTCGGGTGTCCTGTCCATTTCGGGCGTGACTATTCCTGTATCCTCACCTTTGCTGTTGGATCCTGGGTGCTGGTGTCCCCTTCCTCGCTATCACTAGTCATGTCACTATTTAGATCCATGATGAAGTTTCCGGCTGCTCGTGGAGTGTATGTTTTGTGGGATAAACACGGTGGACCAAGGGTCGAGCTTCAGGGAACTCTAGCACCGAACACTGATGAGGCTGGAATGGTCTGGGTTGCCGATCTGGCATGCTCCCTGCCCTAAATTTAGTAGTTCGCTGACCGGTGGGGAGCCCTTCGGCCCCCTCGACTGGCAGATTGGTGGAACCCAGAGCAGGAAGGGCAAGGATGGCAGACATTAGAGAGAGCCCCCGTGCCTGTGTGTGGTGGGGAGGTGCGGGCGCCTTGCTTGCAGGCTCTGGGGAAGAATTGTAGGTTGGGGCACCTCGAATATGGCCCAAAATTCTAACAGTGTCTCTCTTCTAGTATTCTTCTGCCCTACTTACTTGGTCTGAATGTGTGTCCTTGTGTGCTCTAATATGTTAGTGTTGAAGGTTCCCCCCTTTGGCAAGGGGAATGCATGCATCCTGGTGTGTGCGTGCCATTCATGGCAGAATTTATCAGCTTTTTATCCTGAGTGGAGAACCTAGTTTGCATGTGTTTTAACGGTGACTCCATGATGGGTTGGGAACTTTTTAGGAGGCTAGTACACTTTTAACTTCTCATGTTTTTTAGACAATCCTAAATTCAACTTTGATCGTGGGGAGAATATGGACAAGCGATTATGCCGGCAATAACTACTTCCCTATAAACTCAGCTTTAGGACAAAGGTGCATGAAACAAACTTTCACAATACATAAAACAACACATATGAAGGGTAATAACGTGTAAGAAAGTGCAGTGATTAGTTCAAAACATTGTGAATTGTACTTTTAGCAGAGGAATAGCAAATATGAAAAGTAGCAATTTCTTCATACGCACAAAGAAACGTTAACGAGACATAACATTCAACATAAAACACAGTTGGCAATAAGTTATCAGCACCACAACATCAAGAAAAAATGAATTAATTGAAAACCACAATGAAAGTAGAAGGGAAAAAAAGTGACAGGAAAAATGAATGACTTTGCCCAAAAAACCTTAGCCCGCTCCTAGTGCATGACACTTAATGACGAGGGGAGGCTCTGTGTGGTACACTGAACTAAGTGAGCCCAATAGTCTGTTCGATCTCAGGGGACAAAGATAGCAACAATTTTTGGGGAGAAGAAGGAGCAACTCGACAACTACAGGCCCTCCGTGGCCAAGCACAAGCTGCACCTTACTCTCCTAGGCTAAAATGGTTCCCTAACATCCGAATTGCAGTCTATGTCACACCCAGGGCTCATGCATACTAGCTGTGTCAACCCCAGTAGTCCAAGTGAATAACACCTCTCACTTCTTTCAGATATTACCATTGTTAAGAAACCAATAGCTCTAAGAAAACTCCTTTAGACTTAGAAATTAGGATAGAGATGCTGGCTCTTTATTACACCCAGAGCCTATGCATACCCTCTGTGCCTCGCCCAGCAGTCCCTGAATCACACCCAGAGACAAGCATACACTCTGTGCCTCTCCCAGTGGTCCAAGCAGTCCCTGTATCACACCCAGAGACAAGCGTACCCTTTGTGTCACGCCCAAGCATGACACACTCCAAGCAGCTAATGCAACTCTCACCTTTCCTATCGTGCTGACTATCAAAGAAAGGTGATCTCCTTCCTAGTTTGCCATAAGCCAAAAGCTGGGACTAAGCATCAGATGTAGTCTCTTACCACTGACAGCGGATTCAGGATGAACATCCGCCCCGCAGATTCAGCAGAACTTACAATCAATTGCGGCGTCTGCTCACCATTCTTGTGAATCCGTACGAGCGGGGTCCTGTTCCCTCAGCTGCAGTCGGGCTCGAAGAACCAATCTCTCCTATCTGACTCACCAAAATGTTGCTTGAATGTGAATTTACCTTGAAAAAATGAAAGACAAGATGCATTTGGCAAAACAGGAACAGTTGGTTTAATTAAACGCGGTGGCAGGGAGAGCAGGCAACCGAGTTGGGGTCTGAAGACTGTCTCAAAGTACATTGGCTTTTGCCATCATTTTATACATTTCACAAGGTGTAATAAAGCAATTTGTGTACTCTTTTTAGAACAGGAATCTGGGCCTAGTCATGGAGTCATAAATCTGGTCACTTGATGAGAAGTGCAGGTGGGTCTCGACCCTGCGTGGACACAATGCAGAGCTAGTGGGCACGTGTCCACATATCCGACATGGGGAGCATGTGATCACTGCGTGTAATGTGCATGCTGTCTTCTGATTGGCTGAGTGTTCCTAACTTAGTGTGGCATCTGACTTTATGGTGTTTTGGGAATGTGCACCCCTTCAGCCAAACGTGTTTTATTGGGGGCCAATCTCCTGAGACGATTGTGGTGTCGCTGCCTATCTGTGGGATCGTTCTGGGTTTTCCTGTTTGCGCATTTGTCTAAGGGTTATGTGTCACCCCATCTGTGATCTGTCAATCAGTTGCTTCAGGCCTAGGTCGCAGAGCCTGCCTGACCACGTACTTCTGACTCGGGGTTGAGAGGGGGGTCACACCGGGTGATTTTAACAACAGTGATGCAAATTTGTCCCAATGCATACATATATTGTGACTTGCATTGATATCGTATCTTCCAATATTAACATTATAAAGGTGCAGGTGCATGCCTGCAAGGGTTTTTTCACCTTCATTTATTGTATAACTGTAGGAAAGTGCTTCTTTTTGCATGGTTAGCCCCCACTTTTTGCGTGACGCATGATGTGATTTTGAACTGTGAGTGCACTGAGTCCCTGCTAACCAGGTTCCCAGGGCCAGATCTCTTTCCTCAAAACTGTACCACAATTGACACAATTTCAGTCACCCCTATAAGTCCCTAGTAAATGGTTCCCCTCGTATACCTATGGCATGAATATTGAAGAGGGTCCTCTTGGGCTTCAGCACTAATTGTGCCCCCCAGGGCCCCCTCACCAAGACAATGCACTCCACCACCATATAGGTAAGTAGCCTATTGGCTACTACCTGTCTCCCATTGTAACACCCCTAAATTCAGTATTTAGGTGGCTCCCCAAGACCTTGACTTGAGATTCCATGGACCTAAAGAAGATAAAGGAAGAAGATGTGCTGCTGATCCAGGAACTGAGCTCTGATGGAGAAGAAACCGGCGCCAAACCCTGGCGTCTGCGAAAGGGCTCAACAACTGTGGTCTGCCGTCCCTACCTGTGCAGCCTCCAAGAACCCCAGAGCCCTGCCAGATTTTGCCAGTTGCCTGGGACCTCCCTGTGTACTAGTGGTACTAGTCCCCGGCACACGGCCAGTGAAAGACCGCCACGAGGTGAAGACCAGCACAGATTATGCCGACGCGATTCATCTTGTCACCCAAAAGTTGCAGCAGCCAAGGCCTATTTGTCACCAGTCCGGTAACCAACCCCTTCAATACAGCCACCAGCCTGAGGGATTCTCACAGTGCCTGCGAGCAATGCTGGAAACAGCCCCACTCCTGTGAGCCTGTACCCACTTCCTGGTGGCTTCGACTGAGTGGAAGCAGCAAGTTGGGCATGACTGCTCCGACCGCGATGGACTGCCCTCACTGCACCTGTAGCTGAATGCTGCCGGTGATCAACCAATTCTGCATCCCAAGTCTTCTGGCACCTCCGATCCAGGTAACCCAGAACTGCTTGCTGTGCCCGAGACCTGGGACTTCCAAAACTCTGACTCCCCTGGAGTAGAACTTCCTCTGAACTCTGGGCGACAGTTGTCCCCCTAAACTCCATGGCGGAGTGGTGCTTCCATCGACTGCAATGGTAAATGTGTTGGCGGTACTCCACTATCTAACTCTATGCTTCCGTCCCTTTGACCGCAACGTCTCTGCCTGCCAGTACTGACCGCTGTTGCTTAAAAACTTGTAAGCATTTGTGTCTTAAACTGCATTTGGTTAAAAATTTGCATACAAAGCATTTGTTAACTGTTGAACAAAGTTCTTGGTTTCTAAAAATATATATAAAGATACAATTTTATTTTTTCTAATTAGTCTTGGATTTATTCTTGAGTGTGTCTCATTTATTGCCTCTGTGTGTGACAACAAATGCTTAGTGCTACCCTCTGATAAGCCTATCTGCTTGCCCACACTAACACAAAAAGAGCAATAGAATGATCTGCTTTTACCTCTGCACACCTATTGGGACCCACTGGACTCTGCTCAGTGTACTTCATTTTAGTGCACCATATAGAGAGCCAGCGTCCTACATTTGGTGGTTCAGCGGTGGGATAGTAGACTTTGAATTTGCTTGAACCACTCTGTCAATATTTGACCACATGAGTAAAACAAGAAATTGTCATTAGCTACTCAAATTTTTGATTGGTCTATTTTTCTAGATTTCTAAAATTAACTAAGAGGGCCTTGGTTAAGTCCCTTAAACAAACCATTTAGGAATTTTAAAATGTGTACTTTAATTAGGACAAAGTATTTTTGTGTGTATTTCTTTTTTTTTTTTATTCCTAAAAAGGTGCCAACTTTAGTAAAATAATGCCTGAAACCAGAAGCCAGATTCAGGAGCTCAACCTGACCCCGTACATGGACCTGAGGCATGCTCATCTGAGAGACCTTTGTAAGAGCTATGGAATCAAACCAGGTAAAACCCCTAAAAAGGAATATCTCAGAGAACTGATGCTCAGTTCGAGAGAGATCACCCAGAACTGGTAGACCGGTCTGAGGATGAAGACACTCTCTATGATAATGGTGTTGAGAATGGACTTGAGTCAGTCCCCTTAAAAACAGCTGAGAGTCCCTCAGACGAGGACCTCATGCTAGAAAGGCTGACCAGGAGACTGAACTTAGACGTTCAGCTCCTGGAAATAGAACGACAAGGAAAGAGATGGGCCTAGGACCTATCTCTGGTAGCAGCATACAAATAAATAGGGAGGGTGAAGGTTATGCCTCTAAACTCCCCAAAGGGATTCTCCCTAAATACACAGATGGTGATGACATCACCAAATGGTTAACTCCTTTCGAGAGAGCCTGCATAGGTAGAAAAGTAGCCAGCAGAAATTGGTCTCCTTTCTTGTGGGAACTATTCGCAGGGATAGACTCCTGACATTGCTTGCAAATGATGCTCAGTCTTACAACCTCATGAAGGGTACCCTAATTGAGGGCTTTGAGCTCACCACTGAGGATTATAGAATAAGATTCAGTGAGACTCGAAAAACCCAGAGTTAGTCCTGGGTGGAATTTGTTGACCTTTCAGTGAAAACACTAGGGGGTTGGTTAACAGGTAACAATGTGAATGACTTTGAAGGGCTTTACAATTTAATTATGAAGGAGCATCTTTTGAGTAATTGTTACAATGAGAAGTTACATCAGCATCTGGTAGACCTAGGTCCACTTTCTCCTCTAGAGTTGGGGAAGAAGGCAGACCACTGGGTTGAAACAAGGGTGACCAAAACTACCACTGAAGGGGGTGACCAAAAGAAAGAGAACAAAAAGACCTACCAAGGGAAAGATGGTGACCAAAAAGATCAAAACAAAAATAAGCCATTCTTCTGCCCCCCAAAGCCTGCTCAGGAAGGTGGGCCCCGAAACTCACCACAGCCCAAGGGTGGGTACCAGGGTAAAAACTGGAATGCCAAGAAGGATTGGTGTTTTGATTGCAAGGCAACTGGACACCAAACTGGAAACCCTAGCTGTAAAAACAAAAAGAAAGCCTCTAATCCACCTGCAGCAATTGCAAATGAGAGTATCCAGATGGGATCACTGGTGAGCCCTGACCAGGACAAGGTACTCACTGAGGCAACTCTAGTCTCAGAAGGAGGGGTGAATGTAGCGACCCTGGCTGTCTGGCCCAGTAACCTGGAGCATTACAGACAAGAGCCAAATATCAATGGGATTAGGGTGGAAGCCCTAAGGGACACTGGTGCCAACATCACAATGGTGGCTGAGTCACTGGTGTCCCCAGACCAATATCTCCTGGGACAGACCTATACAGTCCTCAACACTGATAATCAGGCTAAGGAACATCCAATGGCCTTGGTGACCTTAGATTGGGGATGGCTTAGTTGCCCCAAAAGGGTAGTGCTGTCTTCTGCTATCCCTGTACAGTATCTGCTTGGAAAAGATTTAGGTTACTCAGAATGGGCTGAGTAGAGAAGAAAACCCATGCAGCAATGCTGGGAATACCTGAATGGGTGTGTGTAAAACCAAGGGCAGAAAGCAAAACCCTTGGTGAAAAAGAAGTGTTGGAGCCTGAAAGGATGGACCAACCTACCAAGAGAAAAGGCAGGGGGACCAACCTCAAAACAGACACCAGACCAGGTCCCCTCTTCTCAGGGAGAAGATTTGTCAGCCCCATAGGGAACAGAGTCTCAGGAGCTTGGGCCATACAAGGCAGAGCCCTTAGGACCAAGGGGACCCTTTAGGGAAGATCTGTGCCAGGGACAAAAAACCTGTCTCACTCTTGAAAGCCTGAGATAGCAAGCTGCTGATCAGGAAAAGGGAAGTGTCAGTGGTTCCCACATGACCTATTGGGAGGAGGGACTCCTATACACTGAGGCCAGAAACCCTAAACCTGATACCACTAGGAGAGTGGTAGTGCCTCAGAAGTTTACAGAGTTTCTCCTAACATTAGCCCATGCCATTCCCCTAGCTGGGCACCTTGGACAAACCAAAACCTGGAATCAGTTAGTTAACCATTTATACTGGCCTGGAATGTCCCAGAAGGTGAAGGAGTTTTGCAACTCCTGTGCCACCTGTCAGGCTAGTGGCAAGACAAGTAGCCAGAAGTCCCCCTTAATTCCACTTCCAGTAGTTGGGGTATCTCAGGGAATACATTTATTCTGGTGGTAGTGGATCATGCCACCAGGTACCCTGAAGCCATTCCCCTAAGGACCACCACTGCACCTGCAGTCGCCAAGGCCCTCCTTGGTATTTTTACTAGGGTTGGCTTTCCTAAGGAGGTAGTATCAGACCGAGATACCAACTTCATGTCTGCATACTTGAAGCTGAGCGTGGGGTGACCTATAGGGTCACTACACTATATCACCCACAACCAAACGGGCTTGTAGAAAGATTTAACAACACCCTGAAAGGCATGATTGGTGGACTCCCTGAAAAACTCAGAAGGAGATGGGATGTGCTTTTTACTTACAGAGAGGTGCCACAAAAGGGAGTAGGGTTTTCCCTCTTTGAATGTTTGTTTGGACACCCTGTAAGTGGATCCCTCTGTCTTGTCAAGGAAGGATAGGAGAGGCCCCTCCTGGAACCAAAACAGGATTATGTACTTGCATTTGTTCCAGGACGGATGAGTACATGAAAAAAGCAAACAAAAACCTTGAGACCAGCCAAGAGCTCCAGAAGCTCCGGTATGACCAAAAGGCTGCCATGGTGGAGTTCCAACCAGGGTAGAAGTTGTGGGTTTTGAAGCCTGTGGCACCTAGGAGCCTCCAGGACAAATGGAGAGGGCTCTACCCAATCCTTGAGAGAAAAGTGGAGGTCACCTACTTAGTTGACCTTGGCACAAGTACAAACCCTAAGAGAGTGATACATGTAAATCGCCTGAAACCCTAAAATGACAGTGCTGATGTGTCCATGCTCATGGTCACTGATAAGGACCAGGAGGCAGAGAGTGAGCCACTCCCTGATCTCCTTTCTCACAACCCTAAAGATGGGTCAGTTGATGGAGTGGCACCCTCACTGCCCAACAGCAGACTGATTGCAGGTAAGTCATTAACCCGTTTGCTGAGCTCTTTTCTTTGACCCCTGGCCAGACTTACTGGTGTACACATGACGTGGACACTGGTGACAGCCTAACTGTCTTAAACAAAATATACAGGCATTCTGACCATGTCAAAGAAAGCATCAAAGCTGAGGTAAGCAAGATGCTAGAGTGGGGTGCCATCGAACCCTCAGAGAGCCCCTAGGCCAGCCCAGTTGTGTTAGTTCCCAAGCCTCATTCCCAGGGTGAAAAGATAGAAATGAGGTTTTGTGTGAAATATAGGGTCCTCAATGCAGTCACGAAAACAGATGCACACCCAATCCCAAGAGCTGGTGAGCTTATTGACAGTGTAGGAGCAGCCACATATCTGAGTACCTTTGATCTCACAACAGGGTACTGGCAGATAGGTCTGACCCCTGGAGTTAAAGAAAAATCTGAATTTTCCACTCCAGATGGGCATTTCCAGTTTACTGTGTGATGACCTTTGGTTTGAAGAATGCCCCTGCCATCTTTCAGAGGTTGCTGAACAAAGTCCTTGTTGGATTGGAGGCCTATAGTGCAGCCTATCTTGACGATAATGTTGTCTTTAGGTTCACCTGAGAGGATCACCTGATCCACCCCAAAAGGTTCTAGAGGCTCTGCAGAGAGCCAACCTCACTATCACTAACTAGATAGGGCAGGGTAAGGTTGTATAATGAGGCCACCTTGTAGGTGGAGGCCAAGTGCAGCCACTATAGCCCAAAATCCATACCATTCTAGATTGGGAAGCTCCAACCACCCACACCCAAGTCAGGGCATTCCTTGGCTTGACTGGGTATTACAGGAGGTTTGTGCAGGGATATGGTTCCATCGTGGCCCCCCTCAGAGAATTGACCTCTAAGAAAATGCCCAAAAAGGTAAATTAGACAGTGAGCTGTCAGAAGGCTTTTGACACCTCGATAGAAGCGATCTGCTCAGCACCCATTCTAAAAGGTCCAGATTACTCCAAGCAGTTCATAGTGCAGACTGATGCCTCTGAACATGGGATAGGAGCGGTCCTATCCCAGACCAATGATGATGGCTACAACCAACCTGTTGCTTTCATAAGCAGGAAGCTTCTCCCCAGAGAGCAGCATTGGAGTACCATAGAAAGGGAAGCCTTTGCTGTGGTTTGGTCCTTGAAGAAGTTGATACCATACTTGTTTAGCTCTCACTTCCGTGTCCAAACCAACCACAGACCTCTCTGATGGCTCATGCAAATGAAAGGAGAAAACCCCAAACTGTTAAGGTGGTCCATATCCTTACAAGGAATGGACTTTACAGTGGAACACTGACCTGTCACTGACCATGCCAACGCAAATGGCCTTTCCATGTTCTTCCACTTAGACGATGAAGACTCTCTAGAAAAAAAAGGGTAGTCTCATTCTCTTTTGTTTGGGGGTGGGTCATGTAGGAAAGGGCCTCTTTTTGCATGGTTATCCCCTACTTTTTGCCTGGCGCCTGATGTGATTTTGAATTGTAAGTGCACTGGGTCCCTGCTAACAAGGTTCCCAGTGCCAGATCTCTTTCCCCAAAACTGTACCATGACTGGCACAAACAAGTCTTCTGTATAAGTCCCTAGTAAATTGTACCCGTGGTACCTAGGGCATGGGTACTGAAGAGGGTCCTCCGGGGCTGCAGCACTGATTGTGTCACCTCAGGGCCCCCTCACGAAGACTATGCACTATCCACTGTAGGCTGTGTGTCTTGGTACAGGAAAATCCAAAGAGTTGACATGGCACACAGCTCTGAGTGCCATGCCTCGCATGCACTGCATAAAGTATAGGTAATCCACTCCTAATGCAGGGTTTCAGCCCTAAGGTAGGGTGCACTATATCCCATTTGTGGGCCTATCTACATGACCCTACAATGTTTAGCCTATTCTGTGATGTTGTAAGTGAACAGGGAAACCTTAGAGAGTACATGGGCTGGATACTCGTCAACCTGAGTTTCCTAGCTCCATGATGGCTTCACTGATTCCTAAGGTGTTTGTTACCAAACATCTTGTCTTAATAAATCCTCACTGATGCCAGTAGTGGATTTATTAATACATTCACTCAGGAGACCCTTTTAGAGTGTCCCCTGAAAACCTAATTAAACACTAGTGGGGTCCCAGGCCGGTTTTCTCCAGCCTGCCACCACCAGACATGTTTCTGACCTCATGGGGGGAGAGCATGTGCTCTCAGATGGCAGAAACAAACAATACCTGCTCCAGGACAGGATGGTCTTTCCTGGAGGGAAGCCTCAAAGGCAATGCTGCCTTTGAAATCCAACCCAGGAACCCCTAGATAGTGGGGAAGGACAAGCCCCCTTCCCTGCTCAACTTTTGGGAGGAAGAAAGGCAAGAAAATTAGTTGGATGAGGAAGAGGGCCTCCCCTCAGCCTACACCACCAATAGGGTGGGGCAGGCTGAGTGAACACCTCTCCTGAAATTTCACTATCTTGAGATGGTGAGGAAGCCTCCAATAAGGGCTAGAGTAGTGCCTCTTCCCACAGGAAGCAGTTACTAGAGGATGTAGACACCCTAGAGGTAAGTAGCCATTAGCTACTACCTGTCTCCTCTTGTAACACCTCTAAATTCAGTATTTAGGTGACTCCTCTAGACCTTGACTTGAGATTTCCTGGACCTAAAGAAGATAAAGGAAGACGACGTGCTGCTGATCCAGGAACTGAGCACTGCTGCAGAAGACGGCGCCAAACCCTGCCAACTGCGAAAGGACTGTGCCAGAGCCCTGAGACTTCCAAAACTCTGACTCCCATGAAGTAGAACTTTCCCTGAACTCTGGGAGACCGTTGTCCCCCAAACCTCTGTGGGGAAGTGGTGCTTTCATCAACCGCAACGGTAAATGTGTTGGTGGGACACCACTATCTAACCCTTTGCTTTCTTCCCGTTGACTGCAAAGGTCTCTGCCTGACGGTACTGACCGCTGTTGCTTAAAAACCTGTAAGCATTTGTGTCTTGAAATGCATTTTGTTATAAGTCGACATACAAAGCATTTATTAATTGTTGAACGAAGTTCTTGGTTTCTAAAAATATATATGAAGATACGATTTAATTTTTCCCAAATGGTCTTGGATTCAGTCTTGAGTGTGTGTCTCATTTATTGCTTCTGTGTGTGACAACAAACGCTTAGCACTACTCTCTGATAAGCCTAACCTCTCACCCAAAATACCACAAAAAGAGCATTAGAGTTATCTGCTTTTGTCTCTGCACGCATATTTGGGATCCACTGGACACTCTGCACAGTGTATTTCATTTTATTGCACTATATAGAGAGCCAGCGCCCTACAATTACCCACTGAGATATGTCAGAGATGGAGACACTGGCATACAGTGAAGAGTACATCAATAAGCTCATACAGGGTCAGGGTGATGTCTGTTTTTTAAGTTCAACAGCTGCACTCTTGGACACCACCTTGAATGAAAAATTATTCAAACTTGAGTAAAAATTGGTATGAACTAGGTTACATCGACACCTATTAAGCAACGCAGCCCACAAATACGCCATCCGCCACCATCATCAACTCATCAGGTCCGCCAAGAGGACCTCCTTCAAAGACCGCCTCGACAACAACGCACACAACAGCAAGGAGCTCTTCATCATCGTGAAGGAACTCTCCAACCCCAGCTCCAACACCAACGACATCCCGCCATCGCAAGCCCTGTGCGATTCCCTCGCCACCTTCTTCCACCGCAAGATCACCGACATCCACGACAGCTTCGACACCCGGCTGCCCCAACAGACCCCGACACACCAGACTCGCCGCACACTATCGACCACGACCCCTTGACAGCCTGGGCCAACGTGAACATCGATGACACCATCAAGACCATGAGCACAATCCACTCCGCTCCCCGTCAGACCCTTTCCCGCACTACATCTTCAACAAAGCCGGCAGCTCCATCGCACCCCACCTACGCAACGTCATCAACCTCTCCTTTGAGACCGCGACCTTCCCAGAGAGCTGGAAACACGCCGAGATCAACGCCCTACACAAAAAACCCAAGGCGGACCCGAGAGACCTCAAGAACTTCCGGCCCATCTCCCTGCTTCCGTTCCCAGCAAAGGTCATCGAGAAGATCGTCAACAGACAGCTAACCCGATACCTCGAAGAAAACAGCATCCTGGACCCATCCCAGTCAGGGTTCCGCAGCAACCACAGCACCGAGACTGCCTTCATCGCCGCCACCGAAGACATCAGCACCCTGCTGGACAACGGTGAGACCGCGGCCCTCATCCTCCTGGACGTCTCCGCCGCCTTCGACACTGTCTGCCAACGCACGCTACGCGCACGCCTCATCAACGCAGGGATTCGAGAGAAGGCCCTGGAATGGACCACCTCCTTCCTCTCCGGCAGAACACAGAGAGTCCGCCTCCCGCCATTCCGATCCGAAGCCTCCGAGATCATCTGCGGCGTACCCCAGGGATCATCCCTCAGCCCGACACTGTTCAACATCTACATGGCCCCACTCGGACGTATCGCCCAACAGCACGACCTCAACATAATCTCCTACGCCGACGACACTCAACTGATCCTCTCCCTCAACAAGGACCCCCTCACCGCCAAATCCAACCTCCACGAAGGAATGAAGGCTGTCGCCGATTGGATGAAGAGCAGCCGACTAAAGCTGAACACGGACAAGACGGAGGTCCTCATCCTCGGCTCCAACCCTTCAGCCTGGGACGACTCCTGGTGGCCCACGACACTGGGGGCACCCCCGACACCCACCGACCACGCACGCAACCTGGGAGTCATCCTCGACTCAACGCTCTCCATGACCAAGCAAGTCAACGCAGTCTCCTCCTCCTGCTTCAACACCCTCCGCATGCTCCGCAAGATCTACAGGTGGATCCCGACAGACACAAGAAGAACAGTCACCCATGCCCTCGTGAGTAGCTGACTCGACTATGGAAACGCCCTCTACGCGGGAGCCCCGACCAAGCTCATCAAACGACTGCAACGAATCCAAAACGCCTCTGCACGCCTGATCCTCGACGTTCCACGCCACAGCCACATCACCCCCCACCTGAGAAACCTGCACTGGCTCCCCGTCGACAGGAGAATCTCCTTCAAACTCCTCCTCCACGCACACAAGGCACTCCACAAGACCGGCCCAGCCTACCTCAACAGACGACTCTCCTTCTACGTCCCCAACTGCCAGCTCCGCTCCGCCGACCTCTCCCTGGCCACCGTCCCGCGCATCTGAAGAACTACCACCGGCGGCAGATCCTTCTCCCACCTCGCCACCAAGACCTGGAACACCCTTCCACTCAGCCTACGACAGACCCAAGACCTGCTGACCTTCAGGAGGCTACTCAAGACCTGGCTGTTCGACCAGTAGCGGCTCCCCCCCCCTTCCTTTTCTTCCCCAGCGCCTTGAGACCCTCGCGGGTAAGTAGTGCGCTCTACAAATTCTGTTGATTGATTGATTGATTAACTAAATATTTACAATCCAACATCATTCCTTTAGGTCTCCAGGTGAGAAACGAGCCTGCAATCTTTGTCGATGATCCTAGATTCCATGTGAGGGAATCAGTTAATCGCCAACAATTGCTCCAGGCATTGGATGGTGCTGAGGGTCGAAACGGCCCTCGAGTACATAAAGAAGCCGACAAAGGAAATAGCTGACCTTAAAAAAAATCCTTGAGGAGAGAGCCCTAAGCAATGCAAAAGAAGCTTTTGTAAGGTTAGAAAAAACAATTGCAGAATTTAATTCTATCCCCCACTCCAGGTAACTAGACAAACTAGTCAAGGACATTAGAGTCTATGACAGGAAGACAACATATCCCTATCTCTCAGATAAGTACTACAAGCAGGACAATCATGAAAGGTACACCAATAGAGGCAGGCAAACACCCAGACACTTCACTACGTTTTTGGATTCTTCAGGAGCAAGGGGTTCGGAAAGCGTCAGTGAACAACCAAGCGCTAGTACAGGGGGACAAACATACAATCAAGGCCCTAGCTATCAAGTCCCCAATCCTGGCATTAGGGGGCGGAACATGTATGCCCTACAGAGGGAGGGGTCGACACCTAGTATGGGGCAGAAATAGAGGTGGGAAAAGGGGTTGGAACAGAGGGAGGAACAGAGGGAGGAGAGGAGCCAGATTCTACCCCCAGGACAATCACAGGGAGATCCATACCCGGAGGCAGGTCTACAGATGGTAACCCCACGAACTGATTTGAAAAACCCTATCATTATTCTTTCAGACTGTCTGCTCACTTAAGGTGAACAGGATATTCTAGCTAAAGGCCTGTCATTTGAACCCACTTACCACCACCAAATAGTTTGAACATTAAGATTGAATTCCAGCAATATTATAGAAAGGTACATCTGAGACATCTCTACACTAAGAGTCCTTGCCATACACAACCCAAGACCAACTCTGCTACTGACCTGAGACCTCCAACCACTTTTACACCATCACCGATCTCATGTCACACAAGATATTGGTGTTTGAACAGGTGGTACGCAGGGATGTCATGGACCTCATGAAGAACAGGGAGTACATCAAATACAATATCAGCAAGGATGAGCAAAAGAAAGGCTGATATTGTATAACATCAGAGGACAGGGAGGGAGAAATAGTTATACAGAACATACAAGATTATACAAAAGAAATGCAAACACAGCTTAATGTACAGGAGAGCTATTGCAAAGTACAGAGGGATCCTACACATGATGCCACTAAGCTAATCACATGACTGACACAGGAAGGCCTTTCTGAAGGATACTTCAGCGAACTTGAATACAAGTTTTTGAATAAGAAAAGCCCTAGATTGCCCATCATTTACACTCTCCTGAAGGTGCATAAAAACCTTGAAAACCCATCTGGAAGACTCATAGTATCATGCTGTGGCTCTATCATTACTTGAGCCACTTTGCAAATACATTGATATTTTCCTTAAGCCATGGGTACTTGAAACTAAATCCTATGTGAGGGATACTATGGACATTATCCAAATGATAGAAAATCAATCATTTGATTCCACTAGCCAACTTTTGGTAATTTGGGATGTGGCTTCCTTTTACACCAGCATACCACAGAACTAGGCACTACAGGCTGTACGGTGAGGTCCTCAACAAGAGTACTGGTCCTGTATGGGTCCCCACAGAGTTTATAGTGGAGCTACTGAGTATTGCCATGAGTAAGAACTATATTGTATTCCGCAATGAGCTCTTTTCAGACTAAAGGAGTAGCGATGGGGACTGGATTTGGCTAATCTCTTCATGAACAAATATTAGAGTGTCCACATATAAACCTCAACAACCCCTTTCTTGATAACATCACAATTGATGTATTGATGAATTGGACTGGCAATGAAGAAAGGCTTACTGACTTCTTCATTTTGCTCAACGGGATGTCCTCAGATATTAAGTTCACCATCACACATAGCAAGGGGAACAGATTTGTTTTCTAGACCTGACTCTTAAAGTAGAAGACAAGAAATGGAACACGACACTCTACACGAATGCAATGCACTGCTTAGATACAGCAGCCTCCACCCAAGGATCCTACGGGATAATTTGCACTGCAGGAAATTTCTCAGGCTCCATAGAAATTGCTCGCGCAGATTGGATTCCATTAGGGAGACTGGCCTACTAATTGATAAACTGAGAGACAGAGGCTATCCCAAGGGTTTATTACGCAGAGTAAGAAAAAGAGCCTGGTATTGCTCCCAGGATACCTTACTGGAGATATGTGAGAGGGCAGACACCACCCAAAGTAGACTAGTCTGTGCCACCACATTTTTCACAAGAAGCAATGAGATCAAAAAGGTGATCAATAAATATTGGGACTTGGTAGCAGATGAAGTGGACTTGGATAAGAAACCACTAAATGCTTTCAAGAGAGGAAGGAATTTATGAGACTATGTGGTTAGTTCCCTATTGAAAACCCCACGAGCCCCTGACTTGAGATCACAACCGAGCCTACCACCATTGTTGGGACACCATAAATGTGAGCATTACAAGGCCTATGAGCTCACCAATGAGACAAACAATTTTACCTATGCCAATCACAAATATATATTTTAACACCACACAATCTAGAACAGCTCCGATGTAGTATACATAATAAAATGTCCTTGTGAGAAATTCTAAGTTCGACAGACAGGCCAAAAGGTGAGGGCCAGAGTCCTCCAGCACCGTAGCAGGATATGATGAGGGGTCCAGGGAGCCCTGTTGGTGGAACTCTTCCTTACTATGGAACATCAGGCTGACAGCCTTTGGTGGTGGGTCCTAGAGAAAATAATCTGCAACCCTAGAGGTGGCGAATCTTTGTCCACTCTGACTTTAAGGGAACACAAATGGATACATAATCTTGATACTGTAAACCAAGGGCTGTTTTGTTCTCATTGCAGTCTTATATGTACATGTTGTAATTGTAATTGTAACTCCGTTCCTATTTCCCCTCCTTCACCTTATTTACTCACACTACGCACCCCTGAACCTCCACCCAGATGCCAGCCTTTTCACAACTCAATGGTACCTCAATGTAACAATAATCCACATGATAACACCATTCATATTCCACTAGACAAAGCCCCCCGGCTGTTCCAAGCCATATTGAAGCACTTCTCCATTTGGTTTCAACCATAGGGTTACAGTACGGCCTTGTGCTATTATTTTCATGTGTTTTTAGACTCATGCGTACACCATGTCATTTTGGTATTTTTGGCCTAAACAGTTCCTGCCCAAATATCTAAAATAAAATAATTATCCCCTAGGCAGCTAACTACGTCATTAGAGAAGCAACATTCTAACATTTTTCATTTTTCCATCGCATGGCAAAACATTTGGATACGCTGTATCCTTTTTCATCAATACCAAGCCCACCGGTATTGGTGCTGAAGCCACATTGAAGCACTTCTCCCTTTGGCCTCACCTGAGTGGTCACAGAATGGCCTCATGTTATTTTCATTATTTTCACATTTCTAGACACATGCATGCGCCCTGTGATTTTCGCACTTTTGGCCTAAATGTTTCCTGCTCATATATATTATTCCTTAACCAGCCAACTAGGTCGTGAGACAAGCGATATTCTAACATTTTTCATGTGGCCGCCGTACGGCCACACATTTGGATACTTTGTATCCTTGTCCCTCCAGACACTTGTTCTGTGATGAGGTGTATTTGTAAACCTCTTACTTTAAACATGCTCAAAGTCTGCTGCAATCGTGGTTATTCATATTCTACTCTTGCTTTCCCTGTGCGAACCTGTGACGGCTTGGCAACACATCTGGATACATTGTTATCCTTTACTTTTTGAAGACGCGTGACGGTTTTTTTTTCCTAACAGGAGTGTGACAATTCTGGCATGCTGGCTGATGGCGGGGACCCCGGGGCCACTGGAAATGCACATACTAGTGTTTTGGTAGTGCGTGACCCAGTTGTTCCTGTACCTCCGGCATTTGATTGGCTGGATTCGGGGGGTGGCCGATACGTGGCACTGAAGGAAGGCTGATGGAGACGGAGGAAGATGTGGCGAATGTTGAAGGGTCTGAAGGCGCTGGAGGACAGGTGGAAGTAGTGACGACAGCAGGCACAGCATCCGAGGTCGGAGGATTGGCAAAGTTGGAGGCGTGTCCAGAGAATGGAAGGCCGGAGGATGGAGAGAGGGCTGATTCCATTGATTGGGCCAAGAGCACCCGAGGGAAGACATGCTGGACGAGGCAGCCATGACTCCGGTTCGGGGTCACAGCTTCAGGCAAGTGTGGCAAACAAGCGTGCGTATCCTGGGACTGTTCCTTGCGATGTATGTGTATCTGGGTACGTGGGATATCTTGCGTTCACTGATGTGTTACTGACACCTGTTGAGGAACACTGTGGCTTGGAACATGTTCACTGGTGTGTTTTTGACACCTGTTGAGGAACACTGCGGCCTGGCATGCGTTCACTGCTGGGCAATAAGACTGGCTGATCTGTCCTTATACCCAATCAGGTGATTATCCAGAAGGTGTCACGTTATTTTATTTGCTACACTGAGGTGTTTAACTGGTGAAGGGTGCAAAGAGCTAAAGCTGGAAAGCTAATGGCCTTGTACTTATGTTTTCCCAAGGGTGCTGGACAGAAAGAAGAGAGCTGGGAGTAAACCATAAAGGAGAACCCGGTATTTTTGTAAAGCGCAAACTAATCACCCCTCAGGGTCTCAAGGCGCTGGGGGCCATCAGGGAGATTAAGTGAGCTATTGCACAGAGTCACATGATGCTGAGCTGATCTGCCTCTGGCCCTGAGAATCGAAACGTGAGTCCGCGCTCCGGAGTCAGCCACCCTGGCCTCTGCGTCACACCTCTCCCCAGGTGAGAAGAACTACAGACCCAGAACCTGCGTGGAGTGTTTTCTTTTGCTGCCTTGTATTTGGTTGACTTGTTACCATCTGGAGGAATAAAATAGAGTGCTAAAGTGAATTGAGTTGGCCTAGAATCTCTTATCATGTAACAAGGAGATTTTGAATGCTCCTTTGTGAATGCGGCTGATGGAACTATACTGCTAAACCGCAAGGGGCCACCTTGGCAATACTTCCCTGACATGCACAGCGTGCATGCTCACGTAGCTGCTATGTCCCAATCTTCTCCGTTATCTGTTGTGTCTTCCCTGCCGCATTCTCCCTTGAATCGCGGAGGGGAGAATGCATGCACGCAGAGACTAATCTCTAATTCGGTGAGCACACAGTGATTTATATCCCTTTTGATATGCCAGAATACTGTTTTGAGAGTACTTATTTATATATTTATATCTTTTTTATTTACACGGAAAATCCTTTTGGGATCTTGTTTGAGCTTTGCACTCACCGCAGCCAGCTCATTATTAAGGAATAATGGCAGCTGCAACTTGAGGTGAGCAGCTCAATTGTATATCTGTATAACTTTTTTATAGAGTGATTTGTACACTACTGTTTTTATAACAATGTGGTTTCCATTGTATCTTTGTATAGGGAATCTCTGCGGGACCCTTTTGGAATTTTGCACTTAATGCAACCCCTTTTTCAACTAAGTACCAGCGATGCTAATTCAAGCATTCTTGGATAGGTAAGAGTGCTTCTATGTAGCTCTCCTTTTCCAATTTTGTGTGACTTATACATTACCCAGTTTTTACTGAATACATTACTTATGTCTCTCATGCAGAATTGTGGATACCCTCGATCCCAACTAAATACCAGCGACACTAATTCAAACATTCTTGGATAGGTAAGAGTGCGTCTATGTAGCGCTTCTTTTTCCTTTTTTGTGTGACTTATACAGTACCCAGATTTTACAGAATACTGTGCACATGTCTCTCATGGAGGTCTGTGGACATGCTCAATACCTTTTCCGTACTCTATTCCATCCAGGAGGGGTCGACTTCGATCTGAATGTCTATTATTAGGTCGCTCACTCTTTATCCAGGTGGGTTAATTTTTCCTTTCTCTTGTGATAACCCTACACAGTAATACATAACACACAGTCTGCCTCTGATCATATCCTCTATTATGCAGGCTGTTCACACACTTATAGTACTGAGGAAGACCCGTTGTGATGGTTTTACAGAAACACATACTGGCAGGGTCAAAACACCAACAATATTAACAGTCAAAGGATCCGTATTGTCGGCCAACTAGCTTGAAATCCTCGCTACTAAAACAATAGGCTTTCTGTTGAGCTGAACTGATTGGAAAAATTGACATTTCGTCATAACCTTTTTATTTTGCACTATGTTAATGTCATTTGTTGATTCTTGTTGTGAGATTCACTTGATCATGTTGCGTCACTTTATCCGACAGGCCTTCCTGTGTCAGTCGAGTGATTAGTTTAGTGGCATCTTGCGTAGGATCACTCTGTGCTTTGCAATAGCTCTCCTGTACATTAAGTTGTGTTTATATTTCTTTTGTATAGTCTTGTGTGTTCTGTATGACTATTGATCACCCTTTGTCTGCTGATTTTATAACAATATCAGCATTTCTTTTTAAGGATTCTAAACTGTCACTCGTTCTTGCTGATATTGTATTTGATGTACTCCCTGTTCTTCATGAGTTCTGTGACATCCAGGAGTACCACCTGTTCAAATACAAATATCTTGTGCAACATGAGATTGGCGGGGATGAAAATATGGATGGACGACTCAGGTCAGTAGCAGAGTTGGCCTTGGGTTGTGTAGGGTTAGGAATGTTATAGGCACATGCATCAACAATCCATTTTGCGATTTCCTAATTGCGAATTCTTGCGATTCGCAATTAGAAAATCACAAAATGGAATGCATGAAAGTTTGTTTAACACTTTCTGCGATTCCTAGGGTATCGTAAATGACCTACCTCATGAATACTAATGAGGTAGGTCGCAATTTGCGACCCCTAGGAATCGCAAAAATCACAGGTATGGTGATCTGCTGGGGTCAGCAGACCACCATGTCCGTGACTGCTTTTAAATAAAGCAATCTTTTTTTTTGTAAAGCAGCCCGTTTTCCTTAAAGGAAAACGAGATGCTTTACAAAAAGAAAAATTAAAAGTTTTCTTTTCATTTTTTAAGAGCAGGCCCTGGTCTGTGGGACCACTGCCTGCTCTTAAAAATGGTTTTACAAACATTCACAAAGTAGAAGGGGTCCCTTGGGGACCCCTTCCCATTTGCGAATGTCTTACCACCTACTTGAAGTGGTGGTAATATGTGAATGTTTTGCAACCGCATTCACGGTCACAAAACATTCATGCATACTGTTAGGATTCGCTATTTGGAAGGGACGCCCTAAACACGCCCCTTCCAAATAACGAATCGCAAACCCATTTTGCGATTCGGTAACAGGTTACCGAATCGCAAAATTGGGTTTGATGCATCGCAAAAGCATTTTTTGCGATCGCAAACGGGCCAATTCTGCGAATCGGCCCGTTTGCGAGGAGAAAAATGCTTGATGCATCTGGCCCTAAGTGCAGAAAGGTGATCTAGCGCGAGGCCAATGCCTAATCAGGGATCAATACTCAATAATATCACAGAACAATGGCCCATACACATTCACCCAAATCCCTGATGCGCTGGGGTCAATTTTTATAAAAGTTCAATTCTCTTCCTCCTAAAATTCATATATGGCATTGCCAAAATACTTATCTAAATTATACATCAACTTTCCTTCTACTTGGTCGATGAACCAATTAGTTGAATAGTTGATGGTAATGATACTCCTTATCTGACTAATCATTCGATCAACTAAATAAACACAGACTCTCGTTGAAGTTAATAAAGTTTATCTCAAATTAAATGATAAAATACTCAATGCATACGGTTACAAGTGCAAACAATGAACTCACAAAGGGAGAGAAAACATCAGCAATTCAGATAGAGACAAACTCATCAATCAAATAATGACATTGTGCATGAAGGAGTGGATAGATGAAGAGACAAAAGTTTCAAGGACAAAATACATTTGCAGATAATTTGTGCAAGAACGAGTCAGAATAATACAAACCCGACGGATCTGTTGAAAACCACCCCTCTGGCCAAAGTGATGGTGGGGGTCCCCTGAAATAGAGTCAGGGGACAAAGATTACAGGGACAGGAACAGGACAGGACAGGAACAGCTAGGCCTCTCTGCAAACCGACGGACAGCGACGCATCTCCCCTCTCTCTCAGCCTAACCTAACCACACCCCTAAAGGCACCACAGTTATACCCTAAAACCTAAATGTCCATCCCACATCACTTGCAACATTTAACATAACTAAACAGTTGATTGGTGGACTTTGGGGGTGGTATGTCACAACATGGTGACTTCATTCAGACGCTAAACATATTCATTGTTTTATGCCCATTCCCATGAACTCATAATTGTTCCGTTCACACGATTTAATCCATGTTACAATTGTATATAATTTTAAGCAATGTCCACGGAAAGAGTCTTTCTGTCCCACGGTCTGTCACATCCCTTGGCAGACGATCATCTCATTGGCCTTCAACCCTTTCACTTCTTCTGCTGTGCTCAGCGCTTCAGCGTGCCTTTGTCAGTTCAATTTCACTCATTTATCCTGCCCCTCCTTTATCCAGTCAAGTTAAGGAAAATGGCATCTCATCCAGCTCACTATAGCAAATGGAAAATGAACATTCATTAATTATATGATAATGTAGTTTTCACTGTTTACCACTCACCTTTGCACTATTCCCTGTTAGCGTTTTTCCTAGCATAGCTTTATGCCAAAACGATATTATTTATAATTTCAAAGCAAGCTGCAACATGCAAACTACGAAATGCACATGTGGCCTAGTCATGCATTGTTTCTCGTTTCTTTCAAAGCATAATGTATATACGGTTTTAGTTCTTTCATGCGTTATCTTACTTTAGTGCATGCATGCGCAAAGCAGTTTTCCCTTGTGTTCATGTAAGGTGTGTCGTGTAGTTCCTATAGTACCCCTGCAGGACCTGCGCGTTTGGATAACATAAACTGTGGGTTTAGTGTTAGACTGGCTCTGTGCACCCCCACCACGTATGTTAGCCTGATTTGCATTAGCTAGCTCACAGTGCCACTAGAATCTCCTCTTATCGGGGAGAGATTAGTTTTCTGGCAACCTTAGATCATGACAACCCTGATCCCTCAGAATCGTGGAAACAATGTACTACTTTTCGCTCAGTCACTCGTGCTTACTTATTCGGTTTGTCTCAGAGAGTTACACAGAATAAACAGTCTGGGCGTTTCAATAAGTATTTATTGAACAGTTGTTATTCTGGTGTAAAATATATGTGCTGCAGCAACCAGCAAACAATAGCAGAGATATATTATCAGCAGTACGATAAAAGTGAAAGGGTAGTATAGTTCTACCATATTGCAATAATAATGGTTACATACATGAATATATGAAATGCATTATAAAAGTGCGCGTACTCCTACGATGCCTAACTAGATGTACCTAAGTGTACCTAGCATGTGTGTAGGTCTAAAAGCCTAAGAGCCAAGAATCCTTATAGGATTTAGTCGAACCCCATTACCTGAGTAGAGAGAGTGTGGGACCCCTTCCTGGTCTCGAGTTGGACACCCCGCAAGGGCAGTGTTAGACCGCTGTCAGCTGGAGCGACTGCATGCAGGAGCCTCAGCGTCTCTGGTCAGTGTGTCAGCATGGAAGTCTCGGTTCCCTTTATCTTACCGAGGCAAGATGTGGTGTATTTATACCCTAAAGTGTCTCGTCCCTCAGTATGGTTTTTATTGGTCTTTGTTAGACATGAGGAAGACGTCAGGGGTGAACTTTGTATATACATATTATGCAGGAGATGTAGCTGGTGAATGCTCATGCATAATTTATGAGTACGTTGTAGGCCTGTGTTCGGGAAAAACCCTGCAGTGTTCTAACCACAGACTAGATAACGTTCAACCCTCAGAGTTCGTTGTGTACTGTAGGGAACTAATGTATGTGAAAGATCCTGCCTATATTAGGGCATAGGAGATCATGACCATAATAGGGCATATACGATTATGACCATAATAGGGCATATACGATTATGACCATAATAGGGCGTATACGATTATGACCATATACGGCATATATGAACGCGTCTATATTAGGGCCTCTATACGAAACATAACACCCACTCCACTATCGAATTGGATGACAATGACCATACTTAAAATCTGGACAATTTAAAATTCTTTCTTAAAAACAGCTAAAAACATGGTTTTAAAAGAATGTTTAAAATTGTTTAAAAATGTTACAAAACAGCTATTCTTTAGTTGCCACTTGAAAAAGTCAATTCTGTCTCATTTATAAAAGTTGAATTACTACAAGCAGAAGAAAGCCACTCTTTCTGAAGTGGAAATGTCAATTTAAGGAAAGTTCCAAATTTAGTTCGTTTATTTATGAAACGAAGTGGAGAAGCCGAATTCTTTCCCAGGACGCGATGAGCCAATTCAAGATTAAGTGTCCTGGCTTGGAGATACAGCATTATCGGTGTTAGCTACTGCAGACGACAAATCCAACGCCTCACAGAGAACGTCAATCGCACATAGATGGAATTCAGTACTGCCAACAGTCGGTGCTGCGGCAGCTAGTGCGGAAGTTGTTACCTGAGTGCCTGTGGAGGAGTCACCTAACCCAGCAGGAGCAAACGGCACCTGTGGATTCTCAAGGAATGCGTTCATCAGAATTGGAAGACGCTGGGGACAACGCAGAGCATGGGCCTTTAGGGGGTCCAGCATAGCATCCATGTCCGGAGGCGTATCTGATGGAAACGTTAGACAGAGATCCAACATGCATTCTTCTCCGCAAAACAGGCAACGAAGAACAGGTAAGATGCAGTCCACCCAGACTGGTCTAAACGATAGAAACCAAGAGGCGTTCAGTTCTCTTAGGCAAGGTATACCCAGAAGCTGCACCATGCATTCACGGTATTTCCGCTCCCTGAGTATGTCCGCCATTTCCTCGGAAATTGGGCCGTCCATTGCGTAGCAGTAAGATTACAATCAGGACTCCTGCAATTAGGAACAGGATAAGCGGGAGACCTCCAAAGATGCTTCCTAATACGGAGTGTATAAAATTTGGGATTACTCCGAGGACTGTCTGAAAGGTGCTTAATAGTCCTGACCCTATGGTCTTAAATAGGTGTGCAATACCGCTCGTATCAGACATGTTAAAGATACGACCCACCATTTCTGCGAAATGAAAGGGGCAGTTCGTACGTATAAGTGTCTGTATCTCAGTCGAGGTCCTTGCAACTTGAAGTTCAAAGGTTTCTTGAGCGGAGGTTAAGGGCACGGGTAGCTGTAAAAGCATGGCTTTCAGTCTGCTCAAAGTATCAAATTGTATAAAGGAAACATTCAACGAAGGCCATAACGGCGCCTCCCTGACTGTGTTCAGTGGCGGAAACAATACTTGCATGCAGCCAGTAACCCTGGAGTTAACAGTGACCAGATAGGCGACGCCCGGAAGCATCCCACAGCAACCTTGATCGTTTAGCATCAAGTAACTCCCATTCGAGAGCAGCTGGAAAACCGGCGTGATCATGGCCGCTGGGGTCCCTGACATGTGACACGATAAGTTTGCTACCGAACCACTACATGCTCCGTGCAGAGAAATCCTGACACATGAGAGAACCACTTAAAGCGTTCTTGCAGTTTGTACCACTCAGACACACTTCTCCATCCCCATTCCGGCATCGATATCTATATGGTAACTCCCAAGTTTCCTTAATGTATCCCTTACCCATTTTTTTTTATTTGCCTGCCTGCCTCTGCTCAAGGCAATATTGAAACTGAAACGTAGTGACCGGCAGAGTGATTTGGCCATGAATTAGCCATTCAGTTGATGGTAATTCGGCTACAGTGAATGGTTACCTTTCCAGTTTCTCAATACGCAGCATTGTATATTTGGCTCCCCTTTGTGCCATTTCTGTCTGTTTATCAGTTAGATTGTATCCTGAAAACAGAGACGTGGTGTTTATAAAACGCCAGGGCACATAGCCTGCACGCAAAGATTGCAGCGTCCAGCTTAACATCATAATAGAACGTAATTGGGATTGCCCGTGTTGTAACAAGGCCAGATCTTGTTCTAATATGTCGATTGCCGAAGACACAATGTTGCCTAAGGAGTAAATCCTGGAGGTCAAAGTTGTTAACCCATTATCCACTACAGCTAATGCCTTCTCTAGGTTAATACGGTCTATTTCCTGTATTCTTTCTGCGGCCTTCTGTTGGGATATTTTCCAGTTTTCATTATAATAGGCATAAATGCCAGCATATATGAAACGTTTCTGACGTGTTTTCCTTGGGCCTGACAAGAAATCCCTAAGGTCTACATCAGGTGTGAGTAAGGTCAAATGATGTTTTACTTCTGTGAGTGTTGAGGTCTCTAGCCAATCAAGGCACAACTTCCCAACACTATAGGATGTCAATACCCCTGGGTGTTGTCTCTGTACATAGCGTGTATCTGACCTACTGATACTAAACCCCTCGGTTATACCTAGGAATCTCTGTTGACATGTGTTCGTGTCAATGGGCCAAATCAGCCATTCTGTCCAAGTGGGATCTGACCTGTTGTACTGGAGAATGTCATCTAATCCTACCCCATGTGTAGTTGAATTCTGCCCCCACCCATCTGTGACGGTGCTGGAAACCCAGGTGTGTTCATTTCCTTGTTCTTGGCTAGTCCAAGACAGGATGTCTGTTGCACAGTGTCATTTAGAAATATCATCTGCTGTGGAATGAGGCATGCTCTAAAAAGCGCTTCTGTTCCCTGGACCTGCTAGTCCCTAGAACCCCAGATTGATTTTAAATCTATAGTGTCCTTCCATAGGTCGAAACCCTGTGTAGACAACTGGGCCATAAAGGAAGCAGAGTAAATCTGTTTGGTGTTAGTCAACATAATTTTCTGTGCTGATGTTGTTGCCACTTTGTAATAAAATGACTTCGGGTCAGATGTATTAAACCCTGAAAAGTATGTGAATTTCTGTGCAAAAGTTTGCGAACTACCTTTTGGAGGTGTTGGGCAGTGTTCCCACTGGTGGTATTCAAATACATTTCTAGGTGTTATGGATTTGTGCAAGAAATGATGACCATAATGTTGGTAACAGTGCAATGTATCATAGTCTGAAGTACCTTCTAACATTTCATTGTTCGGAAATGCTGCAGTTTTTTCTAAATCAGACATCATATTATGTACAGTTTCAGTGTACCAATCTACAGACAATGTACTAGAGGTAATGATATCACTTAAAGAAATTTTAAATACATGTTTAAGCTTTAAAAGTTCAGTTGGACCGAATATATCGAAATCAATCTTGTCCCATACTATACCGTCCGGAGTAGGAACTGCTGTGATGTTCACTGAAGACAAGTCTCTTGGTTCACGATGTAAAGACTGGTGTGGCTTTAAAATCAAATTGACTCTTTAGGCTGTGGAGCTCTGCTGGAGATATAGTCCATTAATAAGCATACTAAAAGTTATTGTTCAACCTAGCCAGGAAAGAAAAAATAGAATCCCAGTGATGTACCATAGTTCTATCCAAGATGACACCAGGTAAGTCTTTCTAAAAAAGTTCAAAAAGTGAATGAGTTTCTGTTTGTGTGATTTTTTGTCTGGCGTCGTTTCCGGCTCGCTTGGATCCAGTTAAAACGTATCAAAGTTCATGAAATAGCCAGAAGCAGTTCGATCAGTTGTTGGAATTGCATCGGGATTTGTTGAAATCGGATTTTGCTCTTGACGAGGCATGTTGACGTAGACGTCTGTAGTCGGTCTGATTGCAACTTGGCTGTAAAGTTGATTTTCTTCTTGCTGAAGTGGAACGAGTTCCATAGCATTGTTGCTTAGTCCTTCATTCCGTACAGGTGGCTCTTCAAACGTGATGAGTCTTTCTGTTTGAACATCTTGGATTGTTTCACAAGGAGGGCATCTGCTACTGTGGAGTCCACGAGGCCTACTGTTTAGTATCGGCCACATAGTGTGGTTTGATTAAGTCGATTGAGACAAATCTTTTCTCCTTTTTCCCGGCAATAGGCGGAAGAAGTACAGTTCTTGTGCCTTGGATTGCTAGGACCGGTACAGCTGTTCTGTAGGATGGTCCGAATTCTTTCTTGTCTGCAATATTCTCTCTGACCAGATCCCCAACTTTTGGGATCCAGACAGGTCTTGCCGTTACTGCCTTGACTTCCTCAGTGGCGGTCTGTTTTAAGTGGACGTTGTTTTGTTGTGTCCTGGATTCATTTAGATCCTGTAAAACAGCCAAACGATCATGGATATCAAATGGTTTTTCATCTGCCACTGTGCCTCCATAATCAAGATCAGGTACCCACATTCTTGTCCCAAATAGGACCTCGTATGGAGTGACACCCCCTAGAGAGCTTCTTGGCTGGTTGTTTATTGCTCTTTGGACCCCATAAAGGTGACTGACCCAACTACCGCCCTTGCCTAATACCCTAGCTGTTAAAGATTGCTTTAAGTCACGGTTTTTCCTCTCCACAACCGAATTTCCCTCAGGATGGTACGGAGAGGAGTACAGCAATGCTACGCCCATTCCTTCCATGGTCTCTTTGTAAGCCAGAGAGCTAAACGCCGGGCCACGGTCAGAATGTAACGTGCCAACTGCGTATGTGCCGATAAAGACTCGCAAATCTTTTATAACAGTTCGAGCGTCAGCCGAGCGCTGAGGCCAAACCCATAAGAATCTAGAGCAGGAATCCACTGCAACCATGATATATTTCTTGGCCCCATCAGATTGTAGGGGTCCGCAGTGGTCCAAGTACACACATGCGAGAGGTTTGTCTGATTTTAGTAATGGTGTCTGTGCTGGGCGTGTTACGGTGGAGCCTTTCATCTGCTGGCAGATGTCGCACTTTAAGACATAGTCTTTGGTCTGCTTTGTTAACCCTGGACACCAGTAGCGCTGTTTCAGCAAAGAAATAGTCGCTGTAACGCCTGTATGCGCAGAACCCAAACCCTCGTGTGCTGCTAGAATTAAGCCTTGACTACGATCCATATTCGGTATTACCCTATCCCCCACTCCAGGAATCTGAGCATATGGAATGTTTTGTGCATCTAACTTGTAGGAGTATTTGAGTGGAAATTTTTTAGGTACTGCTGTGCTGCCTTTGCGTGAAGCATTGACAGCTACCAAAATCTCACCGTCTATTCTCATTTTTGAACGAGTGATTGCAGCTACGGCGGCTGTGCGTACAGCCCCCTTCGCGGCTTCATCAGCCAATGAATTCCCTTCAACGTGAACGCCATCACGCTGATGACTCAGTGTATGTATCACGTGAGCCCTTGGTAGTTCGTTTCTCAACTCCACTACCTGTTCCCATAGCATTTTATGCTTAATTGTGCCACCTTTTGCATCTTTAAACCTGTTTTGTTCCCAATGATGTAAATATTCATTGTACGACTGTACACAGTAAAAGGAATCACACACAATTAGTGTGGGGAATTCGTGTTCCATATTTACCAGTGCCAGTATTAGTGCTTTTAATTCTGCCAACTGAGCCGTGCAGTCTCCTAGAGATTGCGTTTTAGTGCAACTTGGATGGAACTTTCCATCGCGCATGCGACCTTTAACGATTGCACACGCCGCGCTGTAAGCTTGCTTACTCCCTATGGCCGGTTGAGCAGATCCGTCAGTGTAAATAATATATTCATACTGATCTAGAGGCAAAATCTCATTTGGTAGAGGATATTCTTGTTCATATTGCAGAAATGCTTGTGTTTTTAAACTTGGATCAAATCTGTATTCAACATCTGTTGCAGTAAGAGAATTAGCCCATTGTATCCATCTGGGATGTAAGGCTTTCGCATTTGGAATGCTTGCCTTTGTAACAGCCTCTAAGGCTGGTACTGCGGTCGCGACTATTATGCGCTTTCCCTGAGCCAGAGCTCTTTCTCTTGCTACCGCGGTCTGCACAGCTGTCAGGATTTTTTCTGTTGAAGTGAAACGCATCTCTGCGTTTGTGTACAGGTGTGATTTGTATGTGATTAGTACCGTTTCGCCTTCATTGAAAGTTAAATAAGTGTACCCGCATTGACCCGCTATTACTCGGATCACTAAGTTGCGTACGTTTACGCATGTCTGTAAATGTTTTGAAGCTATCATGTCTTCCTGTAGTGAACGTAGGATATTTGTATGTTCCTGTGTCCATTGTCTGACTGAAAAATCAGGTTTTATTAAGTCGTAGAAAGGTTTTACTCTTTCTGCGTAATCCAAAATGTATGTTCGACCAAAATTTAGGAATCACAGAAACTCGATTGTAAATTCTTTAATGATTTTGGAGGTCGGAGCAGCGCACACTTTTCTAAAAAGTTAGCTGCTAGGCTTTTTCCTTCACTTGACAGCTCATACCCTAAAAATAGGACATTGAGATGGGCAATTTTTGATTTTTGAAATTAAATATATAGCCCTCAGAGGCGAATCCCATAATAATGGTGCTCACCCTGGTCAAGTGCCTCGGTAAGTCATCGTCCATCAGATAAATATCATCTACATAGGACAGTGCTTCTTCATCCAAATTTTGGAGTAACTCTGTTACCCTTGCTGAAAACAACCCCGGGCTATTCCTATACCCTTGGGGCAAACGACAAAATTGCCGTTGGGACCCTAGCGCTGAGAATGCGGTCAAATACCTGCTTTCAGGCGCTATATTTTGGCAGAAAAATCCATTTGAGATATCAAGTGTTGTTTTGTATTTTTGTCGCACAATGTTATTCATTAATGCGGCACTGTGTGCATTTTGAACTGCAAATGTCTTTGTGCAAGTGTTTAAATGTCTGTAATCTAAAACTAGACGATATGTGTTGTCGGGTTTTGATACGGGGAACAAAGGATTGTTCATTGGTGAGGTGTAATTTTCTATCACCCCCTGGTATTCAAGTTGATCTAGGATCTCCCTGACTTGATTTTTAGCTTCCTGCTTTATAGGGTATTGCCTTTGAGCATTTGGGGAAACTTTTAACGGGATCACGTGGTGGGTTGAATCCTCATCCCAACCAGCATGATTTTTGTACAATGCTGGAGCTAGGGCAACCGCCCACTCCTGCACATACGCATGTTTTAAATGTATGGGAACGAGGTCGGAAAATGCTGGAAAAATTACCTTTTCTCCCTTAGGGCGCTCCATGACGAATGCTGGCGGCCAATCTTGCTCTGCTAATAGGATGTCATATCCAGATGACAAATTTTTCCAAAATAGACATTTAACTTTCCTGGGCTTGTCCCCGTCCATCCGGAGTGTTATCTCATGTAACTTATGTGGGACACTTACCCGAGTATCAGGTGTTTCCACCGTGATATACTCACTCAACTCCGCTGTCACCAGAAATTCCTTCAGGTTCTGGCGAGCTATTATTACTTCTGCCGCACTGTCTAGCATCGTCAGAGCCCATTCCCCGTTCAGAAGCTGCGTCCTCAGAATTCTGGGCATGTCTGATCTTGAGACCTGCTACCTTCTTCTTTTTGAACTGAGGTTTTTGTTTTTGTTTATCTTCTTTTTTAGGTGCGTAGTCCGCAGCGCGTTGCGTGTCTCTGGACTTTGTACGCTCCTCTGACCGTCCTTCCCACTCGGAGTTTTTTGATGAACCCTGAAAGGAAAGAGTGGAACGTGTATCAGTATCCTGATACCTGTCAGGTTTTTTAATATTATCCCTATTCCTGAGGTTATACCTCCTTTCAGAGGGCTCCTGTTGAGGAGACCTACCTCTGGATTGAGATCTGCTGTCTTTAGACTTTTGTTGTTTTTTATTTTCCCACTTCTTTTTAGAAGAAGTAGGTGTCTGCTTTGAAGTGTCCTTCTCAGGACTGCCCACCAGTTGTGGTTTTAATGCTTTCCCACCTAGACTGTCTCTGCCTAGTTCTGCATATGCAGTTTCAATTATTTTGGGTAGTTCGTGTGGTTGATCTACTGGACTAAACTCCCTTAGGCGGTGGCGGATCGCCACTGAAGCTGCTTCCCCTTTAATGTTAGCTAGTATTATGGCTGATACCTGTTCGTAGTTACCTAGTAACTTCATCCCTAAGTTAAGGGCAGGCTCTGCTCTGTACTCATTTTGTATCTGTCTCAATACGTCAGGTACTACTGCTAATGACGGGATTCCATGTGTTCTGGTATATATGGCAGCAAAGACTGTACCCCAAGAGGTGCAGTCCTCTACTTGTGGTGTGATCCCCATGGGCAAGCAGATTGTTAGTATTCTGTGTTTATCACAGGTGGTAGTATTCGGGAATACCGCCTCAAGCTGAGTTATTTTCTGAGCTATCCAGAATGGTATTTGTTTGCATTTTGCCCATTACCGCGTGTAATGTTTGAGGAGTAATTTTATTTCCTGTACCCTGAGCTGGAGTACTATTTGCTGCACCTGGTGCAGGTTGGATTGTCAAAGTCCTCATGACAAATTGTGTCAGGTTTCTGTAGATTTTAATTAAATCTCTGTGTTGTATGAGTAATTCTGGCCTGTGGCATTGTGCCAATGTCAGGATGCAGTGTGTAATCCGCTAGTATTGGCCATGTGGCTCCTTCTCCTCCGAGTGGGCCTAACCTTACTCTTTCTCGTATGTGGGGTTGGGCGCCATTAAACCAGTAATAATGTTCCTGGTAAGTGAGTGGAATCTCTATGTCCTCAAACGGACCATATTCCCGTGGTGCATTTCCTTCTATATAGTAGTGAAATGTCTTTGTTATTGCATTTGCTGCTGGGAGTGTAACCCATGAATAGAATACCTCTGTTTTGTTTGATTCGTGTGCCTCAATCACGAAAACTACAATGCCACCCTTTGCTTGTAAACCATTTTCTAATAGTCTTAGGGTGACTGTCATTCTGAATTTTGGTGCAATCTGTATTGCATCCTCAGGATCGTTGTCCTCGCCTGACGGGGGCAGTGGCATTCGTGTTGGATCTAAGACCGGGGTAGTCATTGTGTATAGAACACAGACTAATGTTTAAAAGAAACTATGATAAGGATTTAGGCTCAATTTTTAGGAACACTATGTCCTTTCAAGCTTGAATAACCAACAGCCAATAAATAGTATTTTAGTACTACTCAGCTGCGGCGGATTTTGTGCCCACCCACTCCAGACGTCTCTGGGGTTTTGTGAGTAGGTTCTCTGAGAAAAGCACGACTGAACTACTCAGATTCTACTGTTAAATAAGTACCCAACCAACTTTGGTGGCGCCATGTCGTGTAGTTCCTATAGTACCCCTGCAGGACCTGCACGTTTGGATAACATAAACTGTGGGTTTGGTGTTAGACTGGCTCTGTGCACCCCCACCGTGTATGTTAGCCTGATTTGCATTAGCTAGCTCACAGTGCCACTAGAATCTCCTCTTATCGGGGAGAGATTAGTTTTCTGGCAACCTTAGATCATGACAACCCTGATCCCTCAGAATCGTGGAAACAATGTACTCCTTTTCGCTCAGTCACTCGTGCTTACTTATTCGGTTTGTCTCAGAGAGTTACACAGAATAAACAGTCTGGGCGTTTCAATAAGTATTTATTGAACAGTTGTTATTCTGGTGTAAAATATATGTGCTGCAGCAACCAGCAAACAATAGCAGAGATATATTATCAGCAGTACGATAAAAGTGAAAGGGTAGTATAGTTCTACCATATTGCAATAATAATGGTTACATACATGAATATATGAAATGCATTATAAAAGTGCGCGTACTCCTACGATGCCTAACTAGATGTACCTAAGTGTACCTAGCATGTGTAGGTCTAAAAGCCTAAGAGCCAAGAATCCTTCTAGGATTTAGTCGAACCCCATTACCTGAGTAGAGAGAGTGTGGGACCCCGTCCTGGTCTCGAGTTAGACACCCCGCAAGGGCAGTGTTAGACCGCTGTCAGCTGGAGCGACTGCATGCAGGAGCCTCAGCGTCTCTGGTCAGTGTGTCAGCATAGAAGTCTCGGTTCCCTCTACTCTATCTTACCGAGGCAAGATGTGGTGTATTTATACCCTAAAGTGTCTCGTCCCTCAGTATGGTTTGTATTGGTCTTTGTTAGACATGAGGAAGACGTCAGCGGTGAACTTTGTACATACATATTATGCGGGAGATGTAGCTGGTGAATGCTCATGCATAATTTATGAGTACATTGTAGGCCTGTGTTCGGGGAAAACCCTGCAGTGATCTAACCACAGACTAGATAACGTTCAACCCTCAGAGTTCGTTGTGTACTGTAGGGAACTAATGTAGGTGAAAGATCCTGCCTATATTAGGGCATAGGAGATCATGACCATAATAGGGCATATACGATTATGACCATAATAGGGCATATACGATTATGACCATAATAGGGCATATACGATTATGACCCTATACGGCATATATGAACGCGTCTATATTTGGGCCTCTATACGAAACGTTACAGGTGCACGTTAATTTTCCATTACTACTTACTGTTAGTACGTATTATGGGGGTATTCATTCGAGCAGGTTTCTTTTTGCGAAATCCTGCTCCATCAAACCCCCCTTTGATGGCTTTCTGGAGCCATCATAAAATTACCTAGCATACCGAGTGCCATCTTCATTTATCTAGAACTCAGTATTCTTCTCTCTTTTTATGGCACTTTCGTCTAAATCTTTCATCAAATCATAATATTCTCCTTTCATTTCTTCTAGTTCTATCTCTTCTCTTTTCCTTTTTCTTGCTCTCCTTTGATTCCCTGTTTCTGTCGTTGCCCTTTTTCCAATCTTACACTTACAACATTTATATGTTGTTATTATCACTAAGACCACTATGGCTACTGAAATAAGTGGCATTATTATTTTTCCTAATAAACTACTTCCAAAAGTAGTAAACCATTTACCTACAGAGGAGAAACTCTTACCAAGTCTCTCCCAAACACCGTAAACCTCCAGTTGGGTCAAATCTTCATGTAATTTCGTAATATTCTTTATATATCCATCAATTCCTTTACTTTTGTCAGGGATATAAGTACAGCAGTGTTGGATTTTCAACATACCACAGACTCCACCCTCTTTTGCTAATTAGATATCAAGGGCAAGTCGATTTTGCAAAACCATTGATCTGATTGCAACCATTTCTGTGTCAATCATTAAGAAACCACCAGCAGTATCTGTTGATAAACGATCAACCACTGTGGATAACTTCCGAATTTTGTGCGAATTTAGAACGACTCCAACTGAGGGTATTAGTGCACCAAAAATATCACCTACTATTTCTGAGAAACTTGCTCTCTTGTTACGTGTTAGTTCGTGATTTATTTCCTTTAGTCTGTTGCTGTTTCGGTCCATGTGATAGACCTTTGGAAAGACAATAGCAAAATAACAACTACCATACCAATGTGCAGGCAATCTATAGTAGGCTTTTTTACCACACACATAATAGACTCCTGGAAAGACAGGATCAGTTCCTCCCTTCAGTCCCCAACCTCCAGTAATTTGAAAGGTATGCTCACATTCACTAGTACCGATGAAATAATTATTATAGTTAGTTTTCATTCTAAGCAAACATATTTTTCCCTTCTGATGCCAGTCCAGGGACATTGCAGCATATGCCTCGCCTTTCTCATAATTTCCTTCCCTGAAAGCCCATGGTGGAACTTGCGACTTCTGTTCAGCAGCTTTTCTCTGGAAACTTTCCCTTCTACTTTCTACCATTTCTATGAATACTTTTTCTTCAACCTGCAAACTACATGTTAAGTTGTTTTTATAGGCATGTTCTATATCTAAAGCCTTAGTAATATGGAAGAACTCTCCCATATATCGTGCATTTTTACTACTCAAAACCTTATTTAGTTCCTTAATAACAGCTATTTCTGAAAAACTAAATCTATATTAGAATAGTGATATTCGAGCTTCGCCGTCAGGTAAAACAAACTTGTTAAGACACTGCAAGACACACCATATGTTAAAGGAAGATGATGATATGTCACCCCCTCTGAGACAGACAAAGGTAATTGCATGCACACATAACAATCACTCACATTCATCGTATCAATGTATCAATGTATTCATATAACAATTTAGTAAACACATTTAACGAGAAATCACTAATTGATTTATCATGATGGAGAATGCTTCCATCCAATTGTTCTATGTTAGGATTAGGTGTTCTTTTAGTAACATCATTCACTCTTTCACTTGTCACATCATTAGTATTATTTCCATTATTAGTTACCATTAGGATAGGTACAAGGACAGTTAGTAATATCCATATGAATGTTAATAGCAAGACACTACATAAGCAAGCTTTAATACATCTACATTTTAGACTAGATTTTGGATGTTCAGTCACCTTTTCTTTAGCCATTTTGTATTCTACCAAAAATATATATAAAACTTTTATCTAAATCTATAAACACTAAACTTTACTAAAAATTTTAAAAAACATTCTTGGAAAAATAGTGTAATCCTACACTTCAGACTTTCTTCTGTACCCTTTTCTTTTCTTTTTCTTTTCTTTAGGTCTTCAGAATTCTTTTACTTCTTCTTCCAGCTGACAATGTTGCACCTTAGTTTTTGTCACAGTTCTTTTAAGGTGGTCTCAATTTGCTTTCATCAACATGTTCAGTGTCAGAATTGTCTTTTTCTTCACTTGGATCTGAGCTTTCAATTTCTTCCAAGATTACATAAATCCATTCTGGTGCTGTATATTTTCTACTTGGAATTCTTACTCTTCTTGTTTTTCGTACTAATTCTTCTCCTGACTCTTCTTGTTCTGTCTGACTTGAGACCTCATTACTTTGCTCTGGTCTTTCCTTTGACTTTCTCCTCACAAGAGTGTATTTCAGTCTTTTCACTCCACCTGGCCAATTATCACCTTTTCTTGGTTTGAACTACTTTTTCACCTTCTGTATCTGGTTCACAGGTTCTCTTATTTGGCCTTCCTTCTATCTGTCTTTCATTCTGTTTTTCAGCAACTTCTGTTTCGACAGTAATTTCACTGACTCCTTGCTCAACAGTGAACTCACTTCCTTCTAGTTCAGCAGTGAACTCACTTCCTTCTGGTTCAGCAGTGAACTCACTTTTTCCTGGTTCAACAGCAGTTTCACCTTCCTCTGGTTCAACAGCAGTCTCACGAGACCCAGTAGCTGGTGCCCACTTTACTTGACTTGTGCTTGGCTGTTCGTCATCAGTTTGTTCTTCAGAGTCTGTTACTCTAGATTCTACAGCTTCACACACTTCAACCTCTGGTCTTTGACTTTGATTTACCAGTTGCTGCTCTTTTTGTCTTTCAAGTGGACTTGGGACTCGTCTGGTGTGGCTTGCGTGAATCCAGTTTGGTAGACCATCACACTTCACTGCCGTCGTCGTCACCAGAATTATTTGGTAAGGACTGCTCCACCTGGGTTCTAAACACGATTTCCTCACTTGTTTCTTGATGAGAACCCACTCACCAGGACTCAGATCATGAGCTTGATTCGGCTGTGTTGTTGTGGCATCTTCTCCAACCTGGCGAGACATGGAACGCACCAGATCAGCCAATCCTCTCCAATAATCAAGCACTAGTTCAACAGATATATTCATCAGTTTGTTTGCTGGTATGTATGCTTGTCTCATTGCTCTTCCCATTAGGATTTCAAGTGGACTCAAACCCGTCTTTTTGTCAGGAATGCTTCTAAGACTCATCAGTACAAGGGGTAAAGCATCAGGCCATTTCAGTGTTGTGGATGCACACACCTTTCCTAACCTAGATTTTATTGTGCCGTTTAACTGCTCAACCACTCCAGATGCTTCGGGTCGGTAGGCACAATGCAGCTTCTGTTCAATCTGTAATGCTGCACAAATCATCCGAATTATCTCATTATTAAAATGTGTTCCTCTATCTGTCTCTAAAGTGACTGGAAATCCGTACCTAGGAATCAGTTCTCTTAAAAGTAATTTGGCAACAGTTAAGCTGTCATTCCTTCTTGTCGGATAGGCTTCCACCCAACGAGAGAAAAAACAGACAACAACCAACACATATTTCAGCCCATTACATGGGGGTAGCTCAATGAAGTCCAATTGGAGACGGGTAAATGGTCCTCCTGCTCTTCCAATCCGTCCCCAACTAACAACTGTCTTTCTGCCTGGATTTTGCTTCTGACAAATGATGCACCTCTGGCAAAGGCTCTCTGCAATGACCATGAACCTTGGGTTATACCATGACTGCTTGAAGAGTCTGATCATTGCATCTCTTCCAACATGTGCAATTTCATGATATACCCTGGCCATATGGGAAAGTAAAGAATCTGGCAAGACTGGTCTTTCGTCAAAATAGACCCACACTTCGTCTTCTGCTCGCTTTCTACAACCTGTATTTCTCCAAATTTCCTTTTCCTCATCACTTGCCTCTTTCTGCATCTGCCTCACTTCGTCCCAAGTTTCATATGTGGTTGTAAACATAAGATGGCATTCGGTATTTCCCCTTTCAATTGCTCTGTTTAAAGCCATTAAATTTCGTGCACAGAAACGCGCTATTTGGTCGGCGTATCTGTTGTCCTTTGTCACATAATCATCTCCTGATTTATGTGCGGCACATTTGACCACTGCAATTCTTTTGGGCAATTGCAAAGCATCCAATAATTCTTTTACAGTTTTGCTGTTACGGATAAGGGAACCGGAAGAAGTCAGAAATCCCCTTTGCATCCATAGCTGTCCAAAATCATGGACAACCCCAAACCCATATTGGCTATCCGTGAATATGGTCACCCTCAGACTTTTGGCAATTTTGCACGCTCTAATTAGAGCTATCAATTCAGCAATTTGAGCAGCGTTTACCCCTTTTAGACAGGATGCTTCTAGAACTCCTGCTATGGTGCAAATAGCATAGGCAGTGCATAATTCACCTTTTTCATTTCTTAGGCATGACCCATCCACAAATATCTCACAGTCTGGTTCTTCCAAAGGAACATCCTCTATATCAAACCTAGGTTTGGTGCACAGTTCTGTCACATCCAAACAATCATGATCGGCTTCTTCTCTCACTTCCTCACAACGAGAATTTGGCAGTAGAGTTGCCGGGTTTACAGTTGTGCACCTCACCACTGTTACATTTTCAGCACCCAGAATCACTCTCTCATACTTAGTCATCCGACTAGAGGTCATATATTGAGTCCGGGTTCGAGTTAAAAGGATCTCAACAGAATGTGGCACATACACTTTGACTGGATATCCCATCACAATCGCTTCACTTTGTTCCAGACTCACACAAGTGGCGGCTACTGCTTTCAAACAGCCTGGTAACGCTGCAGCCACTGAATCCAAAGTAGCAGAAAAATATGCTACTGGGCGTCGTGCCATTCCATGTTTCTGAGTTAGGACTGAAAGTGCATACCCATCTCTTTCGCAACAGTACAATGCAAAATTCTTTGCATAATCTGGCATTCCCAATGCAGGTGCTCGACAAAGACTGTTTCGCAGCTTAGTAAAAGCTTCCATACTTTCATCATCCAGCACAATCGGATCTTTTACATCTTTTCGTGTCAACCTCTGTAGAGGTTTTGCAATCAGTGAGAAACCACTGATCCATTGCCTACAGTATCCAACCATTCCCAAAAACATTTGTACTTCTTTCTGAGTGGTAGGTGGGCTCATCTGTTTAATCACACTAATTCTTTCTGGTGTTACTTTTCTGACTCCCTTTTCTATTTTGTGTCCTAGGTACTGGACCTCTTGTTTACAAAATTGTGTAATTTTGCTGTTGACACTTTGTGTCTTCCTTCTGCCAAATGGTTCAGTAAGGCAATGGTGACCCTCACAGGTGAGTAGCGCGCTTACAATTCCCTGATTGATTGATTGATTGATTGAATGGTATCTGTCACACATGCCTCTCGGGTTTTTGATGCCATAAGTAGGTCATCAATGTACTGAACCAAGACTGAATTTCCTGGCATGACCAAGGTCTCCAGACACCTTTTCAGAATCTGATTAAAGATTCAAGGACTCTCGGTATACCCTTGAGGAACTCAGCACCATGCCAAGACACGGTATCCGAACCGGAACGCAAAAAGATATTGGCTCTCCGGATGCAAGGGAATCGAGAAAAATGCTTGGCACAGATCAATCACTGTGTACCATTCTGAATCGCATGGAATTTGGTAAAGGATTACTGCTGGATTTGGTACTACTGGACAGCAAGGTACCACAATCTTATTAATCTTCCTTAAATCCTGTACTACTCTATATTTTCCGCTTGGCTTTTTAATTCGTATAATGGGCGAATTACAAGGACTACTCAATATTTCTTTCAAAATTCCCTGTTCAATCATTTGATCAATCACAGGAGTGACTCCCGCAATTACTTCTGGACTCATTTTGTACTGAGGAGTGTTTGGATACACAGCACCCTCTTTCACCGTAACCTGAATCAGGTCTACATTTGTCATTAGGCCAATCTCTTTCCCCGTAAAGTCCCGTACATCTGACCTCACGGTACTCCTTAGTTCTTCAGGCAAATTTCTTCTGTGTGAAGTGAAAACAACTCGTCCACTTCTGTCCCTTGCTTTGCTAACATCATCTTGAATTCAACATCTTCATCAGGTGTCTGAAACGCAATACCATCTGGCGTACAGTAGATGGTACAGTTCATCTTGCATAACAAATCTCTACCTAAGAGATTTACTGGACTCAAGTCACATACCACAAACCGATGCATGTCTCTGAAGTTTCCAATATGAAGTTCTATTGGATTTGTGACTGGGGTTCTAATATGCTTATTTGAGACTCCTACAACTTGGATAGTTTCTCCAGAGAGGGGTAGGTTTGGAATTTCTGCTGCTCTCATAGTAGAACGGGTAGCACCAGTGTCCACCAGGAATGTAATATCATTACCTTCCACCTCTCCTTCCACAAATGGACCTGACTGATCTACCGCCAAAGATGCACCAAGTATGCACTCTTCCTCCCCCCTCAGGCACCGTCATTGAGATGAGTCTGAATCATTCTCATTGCACTGCAACCAATATTGCGGAGCCATTTGCACACTTTGATTCTTACCAATCTGGTCACCTCCGTGAAATCCAGTGTTCACACCGTACCTCTGCACCTGAGCATTCACATTATTTGGCATTGGAGCTTGTGGCACCTGTAACTGGGGAGTAACTACCTGCTGCTGCTGCTGGTTCACAACCACCTCATTCTGCATCTGTGGATTTAAATTTTGATTTACCCCATTATTCTTTTGAGCAGATCTACACTCATTCTTCCAATGTCCAATCTTTCAGCATGCATGACAAGGAAATTTCTTCCTAGCCTCTTCTTTACTCATTTTACCTCTACCTTTACCTCCATTGGGTACCTGACCAATTTGATTCTGACCATTCATCTGATAACCTGTCTGGGAATTATTATTTACTTCTTGTTGCTCTGCTACCTTCACTTGTGCCCACATCATTTTCTCCTTTAGTTTCTTGTGTCTTGAATCAATGTCATCACTACAATACTTCGCATACCTCAAAATTTCATCAATTGTTTTACTCTGCCAACAAATCAAATGTTGCTGAATCATATTACTAATCTCCGGTTTCAACCCAAACACAAAACGATACCCAAAATGTCCCATAGCTTTGTCTCCAATATTCTCAAATCCGCTGTACTGTTTAAATACTTGTAACAACCTTTCATAGTAGGCAAGCACTGACTCTTTCAGTTATTGGGTCGTTCTGTCTATATTAACCCAATCTGTATCCTTAGGGGAAATTTTTCCTTTTAAGAAAGTGATTACTTGATTATATTTTTTCATCACCTCTTCGGATGGTGCACCTGTTTTCGGATCGCTAGGATATTCTTCTTTTGGCCAATCGACAGTGGTCTTACATTCTGTCCACAAGTCTGCTGGAACAACAATCTCAAACAACCCATCCAAATCCTTTAACAGAACCTTAGACCTTCACAAACCTTTCTACCTGTTTGTACCATTCAACGGGTTTCTCTCTTAATCTCGGGAAATCATTCGTAAAAGATAATATATCCTGCCTTGACCAAGGAACATTAACATATCCACCACCTGGTACTTCTCTGATCGGACATGCCCTTTCAACCTGTTCTGTTTCCTTTAACTGGAACATAGACACTCCTTTACTAGCTGCTTCTTCCTTCTTTTTCACCCATCTATTTTTCCATCGATCTACATCTCCCCATTTCTTCAAAATATTCATCAACTCTTTTATCTGTAACCTTTTTCCAGACGCATTCAGACTCTCCAGATCCTTTTCAGTAAATGCCAATCTGTACGATTTCTGCAACACCTTTGACTTCTCTATGTCTATTCCATATTCACTAGCAGCTTTGGGTATTTTCTCATGAAGATTCCTTGCTCTCCAAGTAATGCTTTTACACAAAAACAATAATTCATCATCTCAGTAAGTCCCTAATCTGTCTGGACTTATTGTACCAATAATCATCTCTTCCTAATCTACTTTCAATTGACTCACATTTATACTCTGCGGTTGAGGTTCTTTCTTTTCCATTCCCTTTATCCAATCATTCAATTCTTCTGATGAAGGACCTGCTGAACTCCCTGTCATTGGAGTGACATTTGTCCCTATTCTCCTTGGATTTATTGGTATACCTCTTCTAGGGGTTTCTGTTATCATTTCACAAACCGGAAGATCTAACAATGTAATATTTGTGTCAGCCTGTCTATTCTCATTGACTACTGTCTCCATTCCACTCCTGACATTACTCCTTGGAACTGCTAATGTATGTACTTTAGGTATATTCTGGTTTTCTCCAAACAAAGGAACTACAAGACCTATTGTAACCGGTACCGTCAATGCTTCTGCATTTAGACTCAACTGATATATTTTCTGAATCTGCTCTACATCTGCCTTATTTAGCATATCAAATTCTTTTTCTCGCATTATTCTAGCCATGTCCCAATCTGTGGGATTAATGGATTTCCCATAAAGGGTGCATTCAGAGTCACCTCAACTGAATTTTCTTGATATGGCGGGGGTCTTTTGGTCATAATATCCTCTAATAACTCGTCATCTGAATCGTTTACACCACCTCTTACACTTGAAGTTTCTATGTTTTTCTTTTTCTCTTTACATTTACCTCCTGTCTGTTCGTCAGCAACTAAAACTGGGTACAAACCCTCGGTTACCACAGCTCTCCTCCATCGTTTCATTGTATCCTCTCTTCTCTCAAAAGGGTACCTAGTCATTAAATTTCTGTATCTCCTACCCCCTCAATATTTCTCTCTTTCCATTACTTCTACTTCCCATTCCTCTAACGCTTCATACTGTGTAGGTCTGGGATTTGGCTCTAATAAATTCATACGATTTCTCAAATTCTGTAAAATCCTCATGTTAAATGAACCATGCTGTGGAAAGGCTATAACGCCATCATCCTTTGTTTGTATACTCCACCCAATTCTCTAACCATGTACACGTATGATTTCCTCGCTCTAACATCATATAAGAAGCCGGCGTTCCTGGAGGGAGAATAAGAATTCCCTCTCTAGTCACAATTGGTTTATCCCTTTTGAAGAAATTCTTTATTTTCTCAAGCAACTTCATTTTCCTGACTCTTTACACTAGGGTATTTCAACAAAACAAACAAGGAAACCTTTCCGTAATTCTACTTATTCTATTTGTCAGTTCTCGTCCTATACCAGTGTGACTCACACCAACCATCCAATCAGAACACCACTACGTAAGCAAAATCTCAACCAATACTAGCGCGGCTCACACCAACCAACCAATCACAGCTCCCTACGTATCTGCTATCTCGACCAATGTCAGCGCGGCTTTTTCTGATGTCAGTATTACTCCTTCTACTGACCCTCCCTTTACAAAATAATACGGCAAGATATTTCTAAATACTTTTAATCAAAAAATTTGATTAGTAACACAAAACAATGCTACCTTGTCTGTTTCACTCAATAAAGAGATAGTTTTCACTTTTTCCAAAAAAGGTTTTCTTCACTACGAGTCCTAATAATGTCCAGCGCTATTTTACTCTTCAAACAAGCTCTGGGTGGACCTATTACTCCTCTAGGGATAAGGCCAAAGTTTCGCAAGAGGACTTTTTGGTGTGAAAAGAGGTCTAGGTACTCCCCTGAGGATAAGGCTAGAGATTCTGAAGTGGACCCTTCGCTATTTCAGACACTCTACTCACATACGAAATTTCCCTAAATATAACACCTTCAGCCCTCCGTAGCTTCGGTATTATTACAACAGACAAAGTACTTCTGCAGTGTGATTTTTTTACCACACTCTTCTTCTGCCTATTTCAAGCTAATTCCATTCCCGGGATTCCTCAGGTATCTCCGTACCTGTACTTCTAGACAACATAAAACAGGACACTAACTTTTTCGAGTTAAAACATATAATCAATAATCATTACCAAACTAATAAATAATGAAATCATCCTCTGCTACCAAGAAACTGATCCAGCGCGAGGCCAATGCCTAATCAGGGATCAATACTCAATAATATCACAGAACAATGGCCCATACACATTCACCCAAATCCCTGATGCGCTGGGGTCAATTTTTATAAAAGTTCAATTCTCTTCCTCCTAAAATTCATATATGGCATTTCCAAAATACTTATCTAAATTATACATCAACTTTCCTTCTACTTGGTCGATGAACCAATTAGTTGAATAGTTGATGGTAATGATACTCCTTATCTGACTAATCATTCGATCAACTAAATAAACACAGACTCTCGTTGAAGTTAATAAAGTTTATCTCAAATTAAATGATAAAATGCTCAATGCATACAGTTACAAGTGCTGTTGTAGGGATTCTGCACATACACAGAGCTATGCACAGGATAATAGGACCTCGGAATATAGTGGTGAGCCGACCATACACCTTAGCACCTAACACCCCAATCCGACTAGCTTTAGCGTCTCATTAGCAACAATGTTACCAACGATTAGACAACCCAGAACACGGTATCTCTCTCTCAGGACTCGCAGGAGCAAGAACACCCTTTCATAACTCACTCATACCTGTCCACAACGTGCATAAGAAGAGACACTGTATAGTTTAAAATGTTTATTTACACTACCGTGCTCTAAGATACAGTACACGTGCCAGTACTATCAGCATAATGCATAAGGATAATATAAGCAGCATAGTTACAACTCCATAGAATACAAACGGGGAAAGCATTTCATAAAGCAGTGGATATATGGCTAAAAGACAATACCACCCTCCCCGTACTAGTTGCTAGTTTATTATAAAAACAGAAGACCTCTGGGCTTTGTCGAGCGAACCCCCATACCTCAATATCTAGATGTAAGGTTTACATCATCAGACAAGCACAGCTCTTCTCTCTGGAAAGGTTTGTATCCAAGTGTGTGTAACCGTGAAAATCACAATATTAAAAGCACACGAATTTCTCCAGGGCAGCTGTACATAGTGTTATGTCTAAGTGCGAGGGACTGGCCAAATCAGCAGGAACAAGGGATGTTGTTTTTCGACCTTGTACATGGTGTGCAGACATAGCCCAAAAGGGAACAGGAGAAAAGGTGAATGATAAAAATGCAGACAGTGCTAAAATAGCCAGGCAGAAGCAGAGGCTGGAAAACAACAGCACAAAGTAACGTGCGCAAAAAGGCCTCATGTCAGCCAGGCCCAAGTCAACGTAGCAAGGCAGAGCAGGAGGCCACAAACCACACGACAGTGCAAACAATGAACTCACAAAGGGAGAGAAAACATCAGCAATTCAGATAGAGACAAACTCATTGTTAGACCTGGTACCATTGGCGTGGGTCTACCTTCCATTTTTTTTGCTATGCCTCCTCTGTTGTTGAAATGTTTTTGCTGGTTTAGATGCTTTTGGCACTTTGCCACTGCTAATCAGTGCCAAAGTGCAAGTGCTCCCTATGATAAAATGATGTATGGATTAGTGACTCCATGATTGGCTTATTTGACTTACTGTCAGACCCTAGTATAGTGCACCGCGTGTGTCCAGGGCTTGTAAATCAAATGCTGCTTGTGGGCTTGCAAAAGACACACAATTGATGGACGGAATGCAGAACAAATCAAAACATTCACCCCCAGTCAAGATGTAGTAGTGAGCCTCAGCAAGGCCTACCAGTGCTTAGGAGTTCTCCCTTCTCTGCACAGAGTCCTCAGACACTTAGGAAGAAGTTGGCAATAGAAACTGGAATAGAAAAGACAGAGTTTATTAAACCTCATGAGGTGGAGCTAACATTCGCACATCACCCTTCAGTAATGCATGAAGTAGCACACTGAATGGAAGGATCCTGGTCCTTTTATACCCACACAGGGGCTCAAATGAAGGCGGTACTAACACAAATGCTGGTTTTAGGCACATATAAGGTCATACAGAGAATGCACAGTCGACAAGTGGGTGGAGCTAACAGTTTCTACTTTTAGTAGACACATCCTGACATTTATAAACTCGGAACAGCTGCAAGCTCAACTGAGCATGTGCAAAGCAAGAGGAACTAAATATAACTTGTCTCTAGGCAGATTTCAAGAGCAGTTAACAGGAAGGTAGGACAGAGCACATGGCGAGCACATGGTAGCACATGGCAGCCAAAATGGCTGCCAGAAATACAAAATGGATTCCACAAAGCGGACAATTTAGCCTCTAAATACAGGCTGTCTTCAGCTAATGCTTAACTTAAATGCTGCCAAATTACAACAAAGAGATCTGGGTTAAATACATCATTCTTTTGCTCACCATGCCACCCCAGTTTAGACCTGGCCATATGCAAATCAGTCTTGACCCTGTGCCTCATGGGAACAGTCCAGACCGAACTGCCAAGCCAGGTCCTCCCTGGACCGGAAACAAGCATCCTAGGACCGGTTTTGGGGTTTCACCCCTCTTCAGCCAGGATAGCTTGATTCCAGTGGCACAGTGAGCCCGGGACCCACGTCTGGGCATACCCGGCGCACTTAGGGCGAGGAAGCAAAAGACACACAATTGATGGACGGAATGCAGAACAAATCAAAACATTCACCCCCAGTCAAGAGATCTGGGTTAAATCCATCATTCTTTTGCTCACCATGCCACCCCAGTTTAGACCTGGCCATATGCAAATCAGTCTTGACCCTGTGCCTCATGGGAACAATCCAGCCCGAACTGCCAAGCCAGGTCCTCCCTGGACCGGAAACAAGCATTCTAGGACCGGTTTCGGGGTTTCACCCTCTTCAGCCAGGATAGCTTGATTCCAGTGGCACAGTGAGCCCGGGACCCACGTCTGGGCATACCCGGCGCACTTAGGGCGAGGAAGCAAAAGACACACAATTGATGGACGGAATGCAGAACAAATCAAAACATTCACCCCCAGTCAAGAGATCTGGGTTAAATCCATCATTCTTTTGCTCACCATGCCACCCCAGCTTAGACCTGGCCATATGCAAATCAGTCTTGACCCTGTGCCTCATGGGAACAGTCCAGCCCGAACTGCCAAGCCAGGTCCTCCCTGGACCAGAAACAAGCATCCTAGGACCGGCTTCGGGGTTTCACCCTCTTCAGCCAGGATAGCTTGATTCCAGTGGCACAGTGAGCCCGGGACCCACGTCTGGGCATACCCGGCGCACTTAGGGCGAGGAAGCAAAGACACACAATTGATGGACGGAATGCAGAACAAATCAAAACATTCACCCCAGTCAAGAGATCTGGGTTAAATCCATCATTCTTTGCTCACCATGCCACCCCAGTTTAGACCTGGCCATATGCAAATCAGTCTTGACCCTGTGCCTCATGGGAACAGTCCAGCCCGAACTGCCAAGCCAGGTCCTCCCTGGACCGGAAACAAGCATCCTAGGACCGGTTTCGGGGTTTCACCCTCTTCAGCCAGGATAGCTTGATTCCAGTGGCACAGTGAGCCCAGGACCCACGTCTGGGCATACCCGGCGCACTTAGGGCGAGAAAGCAAAAGACACACAATTGATGGACGGAATGCAGAACAAATCAAAACATTCACCCCAGTCAAGAGATCTGGGTTAAATCCATCATTCTTTTGCTCACCATGCCACCCCAGTTTAGACCTGGCCATATGCAAATCAGTCTTGACCCTGTGCCTCATGGGAACAGTCCAGCCCGAACTGCCAAGCCAGGTCCTCCCTGGACCGGAAACAAGCATCCTAGGACCGGTTTCGGGGTTTCACCCTCTTCAGCCAGGATAGCTTGATTCCAGTGGCACAGTGAGCCCGGGACCCACGTCTGGGCATACCCGGCGCACTTAGGCGAGAAAGCAAAGACACACAATTGATGGACGGAATGCAGAACAAATCAAAACATTCACCCCAGTCAAGAGATCTGGGTTAAATCCATCATTCTTTTGCTCACCATGCCACCCCAGTTTAGACCTGGCCATATGCAAATCAGTCTTGACCCTGTGCCTCATGGGAACAGTCCAGCCCGAACTGCCAAGCCAGGTCCTCCCTGGATCGGAAACAAGCATCCTAGGACCAGCTTCGGGGTTTCACCCTCTTCAGCCAGGATAGCTTGATTCCAGTGGCACAGTGAGCCCGGGACCCACGTCTGGGCATACCCGGCGCACTTAGGGCGAGGAAGCAAAGACACACAATTGATGGACGGAATGCAGAACAAATCAAAACATTCACCCCCAGTCAAGAGATCTGGGTTAAATCCATCATTCTTTTGCTCACCATGCCACCCCAGTTTAGACCTGGCCATATGCAAATCAGTCTTGACCCTGTGCCTCATGGGAACAGTCCAGACCGAACTGCAAAGCCAGGTCCTCCCTGGACCGAAAACAAGCGTCCTAGGACCGGTTTCGGGGTTTCACCCCTCTTCAGCCAGGATAGCTTGATTCCAGTGGCACAGTGAGCCCGGGACCCACGTCTGGGCATACCCGGCGCACTTAGGATGCTTGTTTCCAGTCCAGGGAGGACCTGGCTTGGCAGTTCGGGCTGGACTGTTCCCATGAGGCACAGGGTCAAGACTGATTTGCATATGGCTGGGTTCAAACTGGAATGGCATGGTGAGCAAAAACGATGGATTTAGGCCCAGATCTCTGTACTGGGGTGAATGTATGACATTGTTCTGCATTCTGTCCATCAACTGTTGTTTTTGCATTTGTCACCCCGAGTGGGACGGGTATGCCCAGACGTGGGTCCCGTGCTCTCCATGCCACTGGAATCAAGCTATCCTGGCTGAAGAGGGTGAAACCCAGAAACCGGTCCTAGGATGCTTGTTTCCAGTCCAGGGAGGACCTGGCTTGGCAGTCAGGGCTGGACTGTTCCCATAAGGCACAGGGTCAAGACTGATTTGCATATGGCTGGGTTCAAACTGGAATGGCATGGTGAGCAAAAAAACGATGGACTTAGGCCCAGATCTCTGTACTGGGGTGAATGTATGACATTGTTCTGCATTCTGTCCATCAACTGTTGTTTTTGCATTTGTCACCCCGAGTGGGACGGGTCTGCCCAGACGTGGGTCCCGTGCTCTCCATGCCACTGGAATCAAGCTATCCTGGCTGAAGAGGGTGAAACCCCGACACCGGTCCTAGGATGCTTGTTTCCAGTCCAGGGAGGACCTGGCTTGGCAGTTTGGGCTGTACTGTTCCCATGAGGCACAGGGTCAAGACTGATTTGCTTATGGCTGTGTTCAAACTGGAATGGCATGGTGAGCAAAAAAACGATGGATTTAGGCCCAGATCTCTGTACTGGGGTGAATGTATGACATTGTTCTGCATTCTGTCCATCAACTGTTGTTTTTGCATTTGTGACCCCGAGTGGCACGGGTATGCCCAGACGTGGGTCCCGTGCTCTCCATGCCACTGGAATCAAGCTATCCTGGCTGAAGAGGGGTGAAACCCGAAACCGGTCCTAGGATGCTTGTTTCCAGTCCAGGGAGGACCTGGCTTGGCAGTTCGGGCTGGACTGTTCCCATGAGGCACAGAGTCAAGACTGATTTGCATATGGCTGGGTTCAAACTGGAATGGCATGGTGAGCAAAAAAATGATGGATTTAGGCCCAGATCTCTGTACTGGGGTGAATGTATGACATTGTTCTGCATTCTGTCCATCAACTGTTGTTTTTGCATTTGTCACCCGAGTGGGACGGGTATGCCCTGACGTGGGACCCGTGCTCTCCATGCCACTGGAATCAAGCTATCCTGGCTGAAGAGGGTGAAACCCCGAAACCGGTCCTAGGATGCTTGTTTCCAGTCCAGGGAGGACCTGGCTTGGCAGTTCGGGCTGGACTGTTCCCATGAGGCACAGGGTCAAGACTGATTTGCATATGGCTGGGTTCAAACTGGAATGGCATGGTGAGCAAAAAACGATGGATTTAGGCCCAGATCTCTGTACTGGGGTGAATGTATGACATTGTTCTGCATTCTGTCCATCAACTGTTGTTTTTGCATTTGTCACCCCGAGTGGGACGGGTATGCCCAGACGTGGGTCCCATGCTCTCCATGCCACTGGAATCAAGCTATCCTGGCTGAAGAGGGGTGAAACCCCGAAACCGGTCCTAGGATGCTTGTTTCCAGTCCAGGGAGGACCTGGCTTGGCAGTTCGGGCTGGACTGTTCCCATGAGGCACAGGGTCAAGACTGATTTGCATATGGCTGGGTTCAAACTGGAATGGCATGGTGAGCAAAAAACGATGGATTTAGGCCCAGATCTCTGTACTGGGGTAAATGTATGACATTGTTCTGCATTCTGTCCATCAACTGTTGTTTTTGCATTTGTCACCCCGAGTGGGACGGGTATGCCCAGACGTGGGTCCCGTGCTCTCCATGCCACTGGAATCAAGCTATCCTGGCTGAAGAGGGGTGAAACCCCGAAACCGGTCCTAGGATGCTTGTTTCCAGTCCAGGGAGGACCTGGCTTGGCAGTCAGGGCTGGACTGTTCCCATAAGGCACAGGGTCAAGACTGATTTGCATATGGCTGGGTTCAAACTGGAATGGCATGGTGAGCAAAAAAACGATGGACTTAGGCCCAGATCTCTGTACTGGGGTGAATGTATGACATTGTTCTGCATTCTGTCCATCAACTGTTGTTTTTGCATTTGTCACCCCGAGTGGGACGGGGTATGCCCAGACGTGGGTCCCGTGCTCTCCATGCCACTGGAATCAAGCTATCCTGGCTGAAGAGGGGTGAAACCCCGAAACCGGTCCTAGGATGCTTGTTTCCAGTCCAGGGAGGACCTGGCTTGGCAGTTTGGGCTGTACTGTTCCCATGAGGCACAGGGTCAAGACTGATTTGCTTATGGCTGGGTTCAAACTGGAATGGCATGGTGAGCAAAAAACGATGGATTTAGGCCCAGATCTCTGTACTGGGGTGAATGTATGACATTGTTCTGCATTCTGTCCATCAACTGTTGTTTTTGCATTTGTGACCCCGAGTGGCACGGTTATGCCCAGACGTGGGTCCCGTGCTCTCCATGCCACTGGAATCAAGCTATCCTGGCTGAAGAGGGGTGAAACCCCGAAACCGGTCCTAGGATGCTTGTTTCCAGTCCAGGGAGGACCTGGCTTGGCAGTTCGGGCTGGACTGTTGCCATGAGGCACAGAGTCAAGACTGATTTGCATATGGCTGGGTTCAAACTGGAATGGCATGGTGAGCAAAAAATGATGGATTTAGGCCCAGATCTCTGTACTGGGGTGAATGTATTACATTGTTCTGCATTCTGTCCATCAACTGTTGTTTTTGCATTTGTCACCCCGAGTGGGACGGGTATGCCCAGACATGGGACCCGTGCTCTCCATGCCACTGGAATCAAGCTATCCTGGCTGAAGAGGGGTGAAACCCCGAAACCGGTCCTAGGATGCATGTTTCCAGTCCAGGGAGGACCTGGCTTGGCAGTTCGGGATGGACTGTTCCCATGAGGCACAGGGTCAAGACTGATTTGCATATGGCTGGGTTCAAACTGGAATGGCATGGTGAGCAAAAAACGATGGATTTAGGCCCAGATCTCTGTACTGGGGTGAATGTATGACATTGTTCTGCATTCTGTCCATCAACTGTTGTTTTTGCATTTGTCACCCCGAGTGGGACGGGTATGCCCAAACGTGGGTCCCATGCTCTCCATGCCACTGGAATCAAGCTATCCTGGCTGAAGAGGGGTGAAACCCCGAAACCGGTCCTAGGATGCGTGTTTCCAGTCCAGGGAGGACCTGGCTTGGCAGTTCGGGCTGGACTGTTCCCATGAGGCACAGGGTCAAGACTGATTTGCATATGGCTGGGTTCAAACTGGAATGGCATGGTGAGCAAAAAACGATGGATTTAGGCCCAGATCTCTGTACTGGGGTAAATGTATGACATTGTTCTGCATTCTGTCCATCAACTGTTGTTTTTGCATTTGTCACCCCGAGTGGGACGGGTATGCCCAGACGTGGGTCCCGTGCTCTCCATGCCACTGGAATCAAGCTATCCTGGCTGAAGAGGGTGAAACCCGAAACCGGTCCTAGGATGCTTGTTTCCAGTCCAGGGAGGACTTGGCTTGGCAGTTCGGGCTGGACTGTTCCCATGAGGCACATGGTCAAGACTGATTTGCAAATGGCTGGGTTCAAACTGGAATGGCATGGTGAGCAAAAACGATGGATTTAGGCCCAGATCTCTGTACTGGGGTGAATGTATGACATTGTTCTGCATTCTGTCCATCAACTGTTGTTTTTGCATTTGTCACCCCGAGTGGGACGGGTATGCCCAGACGTGGGTCCCGTGCTCTCCATGCCACTGGAATCAAGCTATCCTGGCTGAAGAGGGGTGAAACCCCGAAACCGGTCCTAGGATGCTTGTTTCCAGTCCAGGGAGGACCTGGCTTGGCAGTTTGGGCTGTACTGTTCCCATGAGGCACAGGGTCAAGACTGATTTGCTTATGGCTGGGTTCAAACTGGAATGGCATGGTGAGCAAAAAACGATGGATTTAGGCCCAGATCTCTGTACTGGGGTGAATGTATGACATTGTTCTGCATTCTGTCCATCAACTGTTGTTTTTGCATTTGTGACCCCGAGTGGCACGGTTATGCCCAGACGTGGGTCCCGTGCTCTCCATGCCACTGGAATCAAGCTATCCTGGCTGAAGAGGGGTGAAACCCCGAAACCGGTCCTAGGATGCTTGTTTCCAGTCCAGGGAGGACCTGGCTTGGCAGTTCGGGCTGGACTGTTGCCATGAGGCACAGAGTCAAGACTGATTTGCATATGGCTGGGTTCAAACTGGAATGGCATGGTGAGCAAAAAATGATGGATTTAGGCCCAGATCTCTGTACTGGGGTGAATGTATTACATTGTTCTGCATTCTGTCCATCAACTGTTGTTTTGCATTTGTCACCCCGAGTGGGACGGGTATGCCCAGACATGGGACCCGTGCTCTCCATGCCACTGGAATCAAGCTATCCTGGCTGAAGAGGGGTGAAACCCCGAAACCGGTCCTAGGATGCATGTTTCCAGTCCAGGGAGGACCTGGCTTGGCAGTTCGGGATGGACTGTTCCCATGAGGCACAGGGTCAAGAATGATTTGCATATGGCTGGGTTCAAACTGGAATGGCATGGTGAGCAAAAAAACGATGGATTTAGGCCCAGATCTCTGTACTGGGGTGAATGTATGACATTGTTCTGCATTCTGTCCATCAACTGTTGTTTTTGCATTTGTCACCCGAGTGGGACGGGTATGCCCAGACGTGGGTCCCGTGCTCTCCATGCCACTGGAATCAAGCTATCCTGGCTGAAGAGGGGTGAAACCCCGAAACCGGTCCTAGGATGCTTGTTTCCAGTCCAGGGAGGACCTGGCTTGGCAGTTCGGGCTGGACTGTTCCCATGAGGCACAGGGTCAAGACTGATTTGCATATGGCTGGGTTCAAACTGGAATGGCATGGTGAGCAAAAACGATGGATTTAGGCCCAGATCTCTGTACTGGGGTAAATGTATGACATTGTTCTGCATTCTGTCCATCAACTGTTGTTTTTGCTGGTGGGCTTGCAGCACTGGTTGTGCCACCCACCGGAGCAGCTTGGAAAGCGTGTCTCAGGCCTGCCATTGCAGAGCCTTTGTGCAGTCTGGTACTGCCATGTCAACTTGGTAAGTGCACCCACTTACCAGTCCCCAAACCTTCCCTTTTCTGCAGGTTAGTCACCCCTAAGGTAGGTCTGCGGGCAGGGTGCATTGTATGTAAGAGGTAGGACATGCCCTGGTGTGTGTGGCATGTCCTGATAGTGAATTACAGCCAATTTCGTTTTTCACTATTGCAAGGCTACCTGTCCCCGTATGCCAGAATGGGCAGTTTGATTATAACATCTTATAATCCTAACTGACCCAGAGAACATGGTAGAAAAACGAATTTAGTATGCCTGAACTCAGAATGATAAGATACATCTTTTAGTGAAGTTGGTTTTAACATTCTGTGTTTGAAAATACCACCTTTAGAAAGTAGGTATTTTCTTGCCTAACCATCCAGCCTGCCTCTGCTAGCTTGTGTATTGTATGTCTGGGTTTGTGAGTGACAGGGGCTGGGGGACTCCAGGAGACAGGGTGAGTCAGCACTAGGCTGAATAGACCTAGATCTGCATGAGGAGTGGTGGGAGGAGTAGCACCTGGGCCTGAATAGGGCTGTGCCTGCCTTCCACAATGCTGGCTCCACCTCATGTGGTGTGTCTGATGACCCTGGCCCACACTGACAAAGGAAGAAGTTGTGCACTGGCAGAATGCACCCAGAACTGGTTTGGACTAGGTACAGGACCCTCTGCCTTCAGAGAACAAAGGATTTGCTAGTATAAATATTGGGGCCCAGACCCCAAGACTTTAGATCACTTCTGGGAATCAAGACGAACCTTTGCTGAGGAGAAGAACCGGGAAGCTGAAGGAGGAGACTACCCCTATGCTGCGTGTTGTTGGGGTTGGCCTGCAGTGGTTACTTTATTGCCAAAGAAAGGAGAAAAGGACATAGTGTGCTTTCATCATCTTTAAGAAGATCTCCAAGGGCTTGAACATTGAGCTTGCCTCCTGCCTGAAGTCTCAGGGATACAAGACTTCACCCCCAGCTCCCCTCCTGAATTCCCTTGCTGGGAATTGAAGTGCCTACTGCTGTTGGGCCTTCTGAGAGACTTCGTGTCGCTGGGAGCTGGAAGCGCGACTCAACGTAGAGGAAGCGTGTCGTCGCCGCAGCAGTGTTGTCGCAGCGCAGAGTAAGCGTGCCGCCGCTGCGGCTGTCGCATCACCGAAGCGCCCCGCATCACCGGAGAAGCGTGCCGCCGCAGCAGTTGTCGTCGCATCGCAGAGTAAGCGTGCCGCCGCTGCGGCTGTCGCATCACCGAAGCGCCCCGCATCACCGGAGAAGCGTGCCGCCGCAGCAGTTGTCGTCGCATCGCAGAGTAAGCGTGCAGCCGCTGTCGCCATCGCATCACCGAAGCGCCTCGCATCACCGGAGAAGCGTGCCGCTGTCACAGAGGACGCCGGCACATCACCGGAGAAGCGTGTCGCAGGGCCTGTCGCGGCTCAGAAGATCGCTGAGTCGCCGCACGGCCATCGGGCATGCACACATCCCGTCTACGTTGTCGCACCACAAGCAAGACGCCATTTTATCGCATCGCACCAGATCGTCATCGCATCGAAGCGCCATCTCGACGCATCGTAACCGGGCCGCAGTAAGAAACCGACGCATCCTCCTTTCTGCGTGTAAGGAATCGAAGCATCACCTTCCCTGCGACCCTTTTGTTTGTTTCGCGTTACGCATCCAAAGGTACATTGAGAGTAAAGTGTCGCATTTATCATCTTTATTGAACTGAGCTAATTTCTACCATTTGACAGTCATATTTTTTGTATTGTATTGTGGATTTTTGTCATTTGGGTCTTGTGTTAAGTCTATATAAAAATACTTATTTTTATACTACAACCTGTGTGGTGTCCATATGTACTGTTGTCACTGGGTTACTGTATGTGTTCACAAATGCTTTACACACTGCCTCTGAGATAACCCTGCCTGCTCGTGCCAAGCTACCAAGGGGGTGAGCAAGGGTTATTTTAGTAGTGTATCCCCCTTACCCTGACTAGAAGCAAGGGTCCATATTTGGACAAAGGTACCTACCTCTGCCAACTAGAGACCCCCAGTTCTAACACTCATCAATCAAATAATGACATTGTGCATGAAGGAGTGAATAGATGAAGAGACAAAAGTTTCAGGGACAAAATACATTTGCAGATAATTTGTGCAAGAACGAGTCAGAAGAATACAAACCCGATGGCTCTGTAGAAAACCACCCCTCTGGCCAAAGTGATGGTGGGGGTCCCCTGAAATAGAGTCAGGGGACAAAGATTACAGGTACAGGAACGGGACAGGACAGGAACAGCTAGGCCTCTCTGCAAACCGACGGACAGCGACGCATCTCCCCTCTTTCTCAGCCTAACCTAACCACACCCCTAAAGGCACCCCAGTTATACCCTAAAACCTACATGTCCGTCCCACATCAGTTGTAACATTTAAAGTAACTAAACAATTGATTGGTGGACTTTGGGGGTGGTATGTCACACCATGGTGACTTCATTCAGACTCTAAACATATTCATTGTTTTATGCCCATTCCCATGAACTCATAATTGTTCCGTTCACACGATTTAATCCATGTTACAATTGTATATAATTTTAAGCAATGTCCACGGAAAGAATCTTTCTGTCCCACGGTCTGTCACATCCCTTGGCAGACGATCATCACATTGGCCTTCAACCCTTTCACTTCTTCTGCTGTGCTCAGCGCTTCAGCGTGCCTTTGTCAGTTCAGTTTCACTCATTTATCCTGCCCCTCCTTTATCCAGTCAAGTTAAGGAAAATGGCGTCTCATCCAGATCACTATACCAAATAGAAAAGGAACATTCATTAATTATATGATAATGTAGTTTACCACCTACCTTTGCACTATTCCCTGTTAGCGTTTTTCCTAGCATAGCTTTATGCCAAAACAATATTATTTATAACTTCAAAGCAAGCTGCAACATGCAAACTACGAAATGCACATGTGGCCTAGTCATGCATTGTTTATCGTTTCTTTCAAAGCATAATGTAAATACGGTTTTAGTTCTTTCATGCGTTATCTTACGTTAGTGCATGCATGCGCAAAGCAGTTTTCCCTTGTGTTCATGTAAGGTGCCCGTTAATTTTCTATTACTACTTACTGTTAGTACGTATTATGGGGGTATTCATTCGAGCAGGTTTCTTTTTGCGAAATCCTGCTCCATCAAAGGTCTCAGACATATCTTTCTAAAATGTTGCTGTAATTCAACCTTAATGTTCAAATTATTCGGTGGTGATGCGGGTACAAATGACAGGCCTTTAGCTAGAATATCCTGTTTACCTTTCGTGAGCATATAGTCTATAATATAGAGTCACTTATAAGTCATTCTTTGTACAACAGCCTTGTATGAGACTTAAATTCTCATACCACTGCATAACTTTGGTATAGGAATTATGAATATACTAATTATCCGCAGACCTATGTGTGTTGTGTCAGTCATTAATTGAGTTCTCTTAAAGAAGTTTATTGTTATAAGCATTGACATATATATTGTAAAATCATTCTTTGAGTTTTTCAAAGGTAATTGATATTAATGTCATAGCATCACAAAGAAATTGCACTTCCAGACAGGACTCACTGTAGCTCTATAATATTGTATACCTAGGTTCTGAGGGGCACAGGGCAACCCCATTATATACTTAATGGTAACTTTCAAAAAGTAGCATTTTCAGAAGTAAAATTTAAAATCCGACTTCACCATAAGTTAGGATTTTACATTGCTATTCCACAGACACCACACATGAACTGGTTACCTAGTCCCATTTAGAAATGACACTTCTAAAATGTAATACAGTAACTTTAATGTTAACCTACTGGACAGGTAGTCCTTGCAGTAGTGATAAACGAAGTTTGAGAGCTTTTTACTATCATGATATGTAAAACTTAAAAATACATGTCCTACTTTTTAAATATATTAAAAGGGAATGTTTGGGCCTGGCAAAGGCTATACTTTGCCAGGACAACATGGCAGTTTAAAACTGCAATCACACAGGCTGCAATGGCAGGCTTGCGACATGCTTAAAGAGCTACTTAAGTGGGTGGCACAATCAGTGCTGCAGGCCCACTAGTAGAATTTAATTTACAGGCCCTGGGCACAGGTAGTGCCACTTTACTAGGGACTTACAAGTAAATTATATATGCCAATTGGGTTTATATCCAATTCAACATGTTTTAAGGAGAGAGCACAAGCACTTTAGCATTGATTAGCAGTGGTAATGTGTGCAGAGTCCTAAAACCAGCAAACACAAAGTCAGCAAAAACAGGAGATCTGAAGGCACTCCAAGGATGCTATGTCTAACAGTGATAAACATTTCACGTGCGTTCTGTTGTCAAGATGTTTAATTGGTCAGAATGTGCACATAAAAAAAAAAATAGAGTACAGCATTTTAGAAGTATATAATTGACACATATAAAGCTACAGATACTTGATTATAGCATGAAGGAGGAGATAGGCAGAGTCAATCAAAATACTAAAGGGTAATAAACAGAATAGAAACGGCAAGTATTTTTCATCACAATAGAATCAAAGAGAATTATATTTTGGGTGGCTCGGTTAATACAGTTAAAATAGAAAATATTTTTTCAAGGAAAGAGTAGTGCAAATGTGGAACAATCAGTGAGCAAAGGCAGCGGGCACTGAAAGAGCTACTTAATATTAAAAAGCCTGTGACAGATGAAGGGTTCCACTGCACACAGACCCCACCCACTCCTTCCTACTTCCACAGGAAAGGTGCTGACAATCCACCTCTCCAAAGAAGATTACACCCAACAGTGGAAGAATCTCCAGGAGACCCACCCTCAGCACATGAAGAGAACCCTTCTTTGCCTTCCTGTTTCATCCAGGGCTTTGGTTACAACTGTCAAAATATTCTGGTTTCGGGCACAAACTACCATTAGTATCTGAAACAGAAGTACAAATCAAGAACAGACTATCCAAGTGTTGTAAATTGAGTTACTGGTTGAGGGAGGAGAAACCCTACTCAAGAACCACAATTCTTGTCAGGGTGAAACACAACCAACCCCCAAGTTAACCTATGCTTAACCCTTTGGTAGCTTGGCACAAAGCAGTCAGGCTTAACTTAGAGGCAATGTGTAAAGTATTTATTAGGCACTTCAAACACAAATAAAGTGAAAACACAACACAAGAACAATTTGAGACCAAAATGACAAAAATCCAATCTGTAGAAACCGAGATATGCAATTTTAAAGATTTAGGTGAAAATAGTGCCTAAAAGCACAAAGCACCAACTGTGGTTATCTGGTCACGTTGGACCAGGGCAAAGTCACAAGTTCAGGCCGAATGTGATGGAGTGCAGGCTGGATACAGGGATCCAGTTAGGCCCGTTGAAGAAAGTACCTTAAATCCTGGTTTGCGGAGCATTGAGATACCCTGTGTTGTAGATCCATTGCGCTTTGGCGGTTCCGAAGAAACTGAGGTGCTGAGATGTGGAGTACTACGTTGTCGTCAAGGATGCAGTCGACAAGGGGCTTGCAATGCGAAGTCCAGCATCGAGGATGTGTCACGTAGCGGTGGTTCAGAAGAAGCTGTGTGGCTGCAACGCAAAGTCCTGTATCGTCATTGAAGATGCCATGGATTAAAGGCTTGCGATGCGAATGCCTGTGTCAAGTATGCGTCGTGCAGCAGTGGTTACGAGCAGACTGTGGGCTGTGACGCATAGTCTGGCATCGGGATGAGTTGCGCTGGGGAAGTTCTGTTGTGGCTCCAAGGAGGTACGCAGCATTGCATCTGTTTTGCGTGCAGGACCACAGCTGGGCTGGCAGAGTACGTACAGGCCTACTTCCAAGGGATCAGGACTGGGATGCATCAGTTAAGGGGTGTGACACACAGCAGACACAGTCCAGGTTCAAGGAGGTTGGAGAGTTTTCTGTCCCTGAGGCTCTTATCAGGACACCAGCCAACTAGCCCGTTGAGTCACTCTAGTGGTCCTGGGTTAAAGATACAGGTCCAGTCTTTTCACTTGGGTAACCGGGCAGCAGGGAAGCAGAGTGGTAGTTATTCTTGCTGAGCAACACAGCTGTCTTTCTGAGTCTTCCACAGGTCCAGGACTTAACGGAGGATTTGGGTCTGGTGGTCCAATATTTATATTTTCCAAGAAAGGGGACTGAGGGGCTTTTGTTCGAGGTCCAGTATTAATGCCCTGTCAGATCCTAAAAACTAGTGGAATACTGTTCCTCATACGGTGGTGCCTAGTCAATGTAAGTCAGAGAACCAACCACTATCATAGAAAATGATAGTGGAGTTGGAACCTACTCAAGAGGAAGGATTCAGAGGGGATCCCGCTTTTTCGGAACTAGGGTCCTCACACACCCAGCAAGCTAGGTGTCATGCTTCATCATCTGGACCTGCTCCTCGTTGGGTCGGCGCTGCAATACCCAACGGGCACCCACGAAGGGGCTCTTTGTCGGAGGTCTTTTGTTCCTTGCCGTTTGATGAAGTGGGGGTGTGTGGCCCGTGTTGGTGTAGATAAAGTGAAGTGAGTGAGTTAGAAAAGGTTGGATGATCCAGATAACACTTTTATTCAAGCTGGTTATCCACCTCAGTAAAAGCATAAAGAGTGGCAGTTTACCTGACGTGAAAGTTCAGTTGAAACTATGCTCATCTCTTGGGGTCAACATGTTTCTTGCCTAGTGGTATTCTTACCACTAGGCAAGAAGGGTCAAAAAAGGCTAGTGTCAAACCTTTTGTGAGCATGCCCAGGCATAGCCTTTGTGATGTGCAAGTGTGGGAGGTAGCAGCTCATCCCCCTCATCAAGTTAGAGATGGCCCATCTGAAAACACTCCCTTTGTTTTACTGACTGGGAGCAATACACAAAGACCAACTGCCAGCTATAGTTAGTCATATGACCCAGAATACTGGTGCAGACACCAAATGGTTGGGAAAAGGAAATGGCAACTTTCTGAAAGCCAACTTTCCATTAAAGAGGTTATTAATTATGATTCTTTAGACACCAAACTTGATATTCCTACCTTCTCCCAACTGAAACTTATCACTTATTAAATGTAATAAGTTAACCCAATGTTATCCTGTGGGATAGGCAAGCCTTGCAGATGAAAAATGAATTTAAGGGTTTTTACTACCAGGGCATGTAAAAGTTAAGGGTACATGTCCAACTTTTTAGATATCTCACCCTGCACTGTGGGCTGTTTAGGGGCCAACCTAGGGGTGACATATGTATTAGAAGGGAAGGTTTAGACCTGTCAAAAGATTTATTTTGCCATGTTGGAATGGAAGTTTAAAACTGCACATACGGTCTTTAATTGCAGGCCTGAGACATGTTTAGATGCTACTTAAGTTGGTGGCACAATAAGTGCTGCAGACCCACTAGTAGACTTTATTTTAAAGGCCCTGGGTACATGTAGTACCTCTTTACTAGGGACATCCAAGTAAATGAAATTTGCCAATTGGGTGTAAGCCAATTTTACCAGGTTTAGAGAGAACACACACACTTTGGCACTGATTAGCAGTAGGAAAGTGCACAGAGTCCTAAGGCCAGCAAAAACTAGATCAGCAAAAATGGAGGAGTAAGGCAAAATGGTGGGGGGGAAGACCACCCTAAGGCTGTCAGTTCTAACACACAGGATGTGGAAATGTGCCCTCTAGACTTTCACAAGGAAAAATTCAGCATAAATCAGGGTGAGGGGCACCTTGTACAAGATGCTCTTTTGCACAGAATGGGTGAATTTGTGTGCAATATGTACATGATTCTCTATTCACAGGAGTCAACTTCAGATTTGGGAGCAAATTGCACACTTGATAATTACTGCACCCCACACCAATGGTAATTTAAAGGTGTGCTATGTGCACCCACGTTATTGCTTGAGTTGTATTCGGACTCAAACATTTTATTGTGATTTAACACATTCAGAGCATTTTTGCTAGGTTCGTGCTATAAATATATACCTACATACTTCAAAGGAAAGGACCATTAAGACACTTAGATTGTGGTCTGTGCCTCTGCCATCAATCATCCTCTTTACTTGAAACCACACAATATGCATCAATAATTCTAGTGACTATTTTGAGTATGTGATAACCTTTCAATGTAGCACTTCTCCTACACTACTCCTGAGCAGATAAGTTGCAGCATACTATTACAAAAATCTGTCTTTTTTATTAAAGCATAAGGACAGTTTATATGTTTTCTTAAATCTGACCAACAGTTTTCCTTTCCTATTTAGAGAAATGTTTCATCTTTAAAGCATCCTGCTAACTATGTAATGAGTCCTGCATGCATTTCTGAACTATACATCAAACAGAGTGAAAATATTATCTTAATGTTACAGCTCTTTAAGTTCGGCAAAAGCCTTTAAAACAAAATTTATAACATGCAGAAGCGTTGTCACAAGTTTCCAAGAACAGATTTACGCCCTTATGTATCAAAGCATTTCCCCATAGACACAAAATGAGTAAAAACCCTTTAATACACCAGACCCTTCACTACTTAAAACAATGCACAGGATGTCTCACAATCTAATGAGAGAGTGAACCTGGGGCTTTCCTTTCACAGGTAAAAATGAACAGCTGTCCATGATAGTGTGCTGTTGTCCTAAGAATTTTGAAGTGCTGCTGCTTCTGCAGTATGTCAAAGCAGTTATAAAATCATGTTATGTCTTTTACAACAGCTAAGTCATAGACACCGGTGACAGCTAGTAAAGACATGATTTAGGAATGTTAGTGTATACCCACCTGTAAAGTGTAAAGTCGCGGGCCCTAGGCCCACATACTTAATAAATGACTACACGGACACAGAATGTATGGTTACTAAACTGAGCATACACAAAGAGATGATGGATGGAACACCGAAACATTTCAAACACTCACCACCAGTTACTATTAGATCTGGGATAAATCCCTCATCGTTCTTTAGCTCACTTCGCCACCCCAATTCAGACCCAGCCATATGCAAATCAGTCTTGACCCTGTTCCTCATGGGAACAGCCCAGCCTGAACTGCCAAGCCAGGTCTTCCCTGTACCGGAAAAAAAGCATCCTGGGACCGGTTTCGGGGTAACACCCCTCATCAGCCAGACTAGCTTGAATCCAGTGGCAAAGTGAGCAAGGGACCCACGTCTGGGCATACCCAGCCAACTTAGGGCAAACAAAGCAAACACAAAGAGAAGATGGATGGAGCGCTGAAACTTTTCAGTCACTCACCCCCAGTCACTATTAGATCTGGGTTGAATCCATCATCATTTTCTATCTCACTTCGCCAGCCCATTTCAGACCCAGCCATATGCAAATCAGTCTTGACCCTGTTCCTCATTGGAACAGCCCATCCTGAACTGCCAAGCCAGGTCTTCCCTGGACCGGAAATAATCTTCCTGGGACCGGTTTCGGGGTAACACCCATCATCAGCCAGGCTAGCTTGAATTCAGTGGCACAGTAAGCAAGGGACCCACGTCTGGGCATACTCTTGGCCATACTCTTGGCACTTACGCACTGGTGGTGCGTAGGTGCCTACGTCGAGGCACCTGCAAAACCGTTGAGGTGCTGCTGCCTAGTCGCTCGCACAAACTTCAGGGTAGATGGGTCTAGGTCAAGAAGTGCTCTCTCTACCAGGATTCAGATGCAGGCCAGGTGAGCAGGTAGTCACTGGTGCTCCTTGTCAGTTGGTGTGTCACAGGTGTAGGACTCCAGTCCAATCGTTCGATACTCCAGGGGTGGTAGTGACTGACACACTTGACATGGGCTGGCATAATGAGGATGCCAATTGCATGGTGAACCTGAACTACAGGTGGTGACGACTTGCCCGAATGGTTGCGTGTCTTCTTTCGTGAGTCACCGACCACCAGGAGTGATGGTGGCCAGGTGTTTCCATTTCCTTTGGGAAGGCATCTGCATTCTTGTGCCAAGATGGGTTTTTTTTGGGTTGCTGAGCCTCCGGTGGCTGTGTCTGGATAGACACACTGAGAAGTGTGAGGCAGAGACTCTGTTCACGAATGCTTGTGGCTTACTCTTGGGTCTCCCACTGTGCAGTCGCCATGTCGTTCTCGTGTCACCTTGTTAGCTTGCTGCTTGTGTGTCTGGATGCGCTCCCTCAGCAGCTTGAGTCTTCTTGAGCATTCCTTTTAGGCCTGGCCTCTCATGACTTTCCCTCTCAGCATTCAATGGTCTCTGGACCATGCAGGCGAGACTTCTGGTCCCTTGAGTCTCTACTCCCGGGTACAGTGGCATGCACCTTCTCCGGAGTCGGCCAACAGAGCCGCAGGGTGGTTGACTGCTTGCGTAGTCCGGCCACCAGCCTCAGGTGTTGGGCTTCGGCTTAATGATGATTAGGGCAGTCGCTGATATGGTTCTCCTCTTCCTCTTGTGAGCTGGATAGCATCCAGCCAAGTGTCTGGGGTTCCCTCTTCAGGGACCTTCTTGAAGTTCCTACTCCGGGTGTATCCTCTTCAGGGAATTTCTTCTGCATGCAGTAAGGAGCTGTGGTGGTGGCAGCTTGCCACTAAGGGTGTGCGGCTCTCCTCTTGCCTGTTTTGGGCCACTGGCGACTTCACCTTAAGGCAACATGGGGGAGGACACTCTGTACAGTCTTTGGCCTGCTGCGTGGCAGTGCTGGTGCAGTGGAGATGTAGAGGTTCTCACTCCTGCATCCTTCGGGCCACACTATGCCTTTCCCCTCCTCTTGTCTCTGTGAAGCACAGGTGGCACTGGGCATGTGGGTGGGGCTGAAAGCAGGCACCTCCTCATTTGTCTTGTTTTGGGGAGCAGTGCCAGTCTTCTTTACCATGGCATCAGCAGCAGCATTTCTTTTGCTGGCATCTGGCTGGCAACCAGGCACTTACTGTGAGTGACATTGTCTCTTGGAGGGTGCTCTCGGCTAGCTCTCTGTATGCCTGCTTCATCTCACTTGGGGTGGTGACCACTTGCCACCATAGGGCCTGTGATGCTCTCCTTTCCCCCTTCAGGTAAAGATTCAGTCTGTTTCTCTTCTCTTGCCATGGCAGCTGCAGTGGGGGCTGTTCACTACTAGGGGCATGCAATGTCCCTTGGTCAGTCTCAGCTATGGTCTCCCCTGCAGCACAAGAGATGAAGAGCTGTGCCGGTAACTACCCCCTCTGGTGAGGCTGTGCAGGTACTTTATTGGGCATTAGGCTCCCTTGTGTCAGTTGTTCTGGGTGGAGGCGTGAGCTGGGAGCCTCCTGCCTGGGCTTCCCTCAAAGATTCAGTTTGCAGCTTGGGGGTGAGGCTACGGGGCTCTTCATGCTATTTCGAATTAAGGTGCTTGTTTACTTTTCTGTGCAGAGGCGGGGCTGTCTTATTCATGTAGATGCAGAGTGTTGTGCATTGAATTACTGCTAGGTGGCGCTGTAGCTGCGTTTATATGTGCCACAGCAGGGTTACAGTGGGCCATGTATTCCTTTATGGTGGAGGGCGAAGTCACGGGGCCCTTCAGGCTATTCATGGATGCCGTGCGCCATTGCCATTTACATGAATGTTATTATTTACGTTATTGCAACGTCAAGGTCGCATCACGGAGTAATCAGTGCGGTGTACAAAGAAACCACTAGGTTAATGAGAGGGGGTGACAGGATACTCAAATTAAGACAGAATGAAGCTAACTGGATCATCAAATTGAGGGCGGTGGAACTGGGCCTCAACATTGATAAAGAATTACATGTCTTCCATTAATTCCAGGAGAATTGATAGTCTCCCAAACCTCGGATCCGGATAAAAACGCGCGTTGCGCGGATGCAGGCGCCTTGAGGGGTTCACTCTGCCAGAATCTGGCCGCGTTAACTCCTGCTTATTTTGCTGCTTATTTTGCTATTTGCACAGCTTGTCCTGCCTTTTTAACCGCATTTTTATCGTTGTGCTTTTTAATGTATTGATTGACTGATTGAATTTGATGCTGTTCGGGAAGGGGCTGGGGTCTGTACTTCCGGGTTTCCTCATATTGCCACATTGAGCTGCCATCTTGGGATAGGGCGCGCTCTAGTCTCCCAGACCTCGGATCCGGATAAAAATGCACGCTGCACGGACGCGCAGCGGACGCGCGCATCGGGCGTGCCTAAGGCAAGCCCGTCTGCGCCCGTCAGCGTCTCGGTGGCGGCCAAGGCCAGTCATGCTGCCCGGTTGGGTTCCGATACATCGCATAAGCTTCTCTATACCAGGGACGCTTTACTGACACTTCGCCCACCGCCCTGCCCCCATCAAGTGTTTGGTGAGTTTCTCCCACTAAATGTGTTGCATTGTGGCATCTGCAGCTTCCGGTGTAATTTAGGATGTTTCAATGTAAGCGCTTTTAATACCTTCCCAGGAAAGCACACGAGGGCACTATCAATATCGGCTGCCCTGATTAATGTCCGCTCCCTTAGGAAGTACCATGTGGATGTGTTCGATCTTTTGTGCGACAGACCAGTGGATTTTTTGTTTATGACAGAAACCTGGCTAGACGCCACAGCAGACCCTGTTGTTTCTTTGGTCACCCCCCCGGGCTATAAAATCGCCAGAGCAGATAGACCAGAAGGAAGAGGGGGGGGGGGATAGCGATTCTCTATAAAGATAAATGGGACTTTCGCAGTGGGGATGCTGTTTCCTGGGGACACTGCGAATCTCTTGATTTTAGCATACGGTTCTCAGCCCATGTGTCCTTTGGGGGTACGCTAATTTACAGGCCCCCGGGACCTACAGGACCCTTTCTTCAATCTTTTAGTGAGGAGATCGTCCCGCTGGCTCTCCGCTATTCTAAGTATATGGTGCTAGGAGATCTTAATATCCATCTTGACCAGGCAGAGGCTAGGGACACTATTGACCTCCTGGATTCCCTTCAATTGGCTCAATTATCCCAGTGGGTATCTGGCCCCACCCATCAAGCAGGTCACACCTTGGACACCATCTGCTCCAACTTTGCGATGGAGGTGGAAGCCCCTTATCCGGTCCACTGGTCCGATCACCATCTAATTTACTTTTCTTGGGTTATCGACCACATAGACTCCCAGGCCAGTTGCCATAGTAGACCAGCCTTTTCTAAAATTGACTCTACTGCCTTCTCCCACACCCTGATTACTTCCAGGCCGACCCTTTTGACCAACTCCGAGAATAATCCAACAGATCTTGAAGCTAACCTTGCTGGCTTCACCAACTGGCTGTCGATGGCAGTCACTCGACTAGCGCCATCACGCCCTTCTAGGTTTGCAAGGGAGTCTCCTTCTAAACCCTGGTTCACGCCGGCTTTGAAAGACCTCAAACACGAGTGCAAAGTGTTGGAACGAAGGTGGCATCGCAACAATTTCAGTATTGATGATAAACATCAGCTTAGGCAAAAACAAAAAATGTACTATGAAGCGATAATGCAGGCAAAAAACTTTATTATGCCGCCGGCATTGATGCGGCAGACAATAATGCTAAGGAAATCTTTGCCATTGTCCAGACCTTCATGTCTCCTACCGCCCAAGTTAATACCTCCCCTGCCACCGATGCTTGGTGTAATCAACTAGCTTGTTTCTTTCACGATAAGATTCGTGATATACAAGCGTCATTTCCAACTAGCGCTGATCTAGTAAAGGAAGTTCCATCAGGGTCATCTACGCATTCCTTGCAGGCTTTCAACCAGGTGGGTCTTGGTGACTCTCTTAAAATTCTTAAAGGTCTGAAATCAGGTTCACCTACTGACCCCTGTTCCGCTAGGCTATTGGCCTCGGTCGCGGACTCAATTAACACGGAAGTTAATGGGATTATCAACTGATCGCTTCAGTCGGCCTATGTGCCGGCTGCCTGGAAACAGGCCAAGATTCTCCCACTCTTAAAAAAGCCCTCCTTAGACCCACTTGTTCCAGGGAACTATCGTCCTATCTCCCTCTTGCCTGCCTTAGCCAAAGTCTGCGAAAAGGTTGTTACAAAGCAACTCAATGATTTTGTAGAAAGTGCTGAACTCCTACACCCGGCCCAGTCAGGGTTTAGAGCCGCCCATAGTACGGAGTCCGCTTTGATTGAAATTTCTGAGGCAATTCGGGAGTGTTTGGATGCCGGAGGTAAGGCAGCCCTGATCCTCCTGGACCTGTCGGCAGCGTTCGACACGGTCCCTCACTCAGGACTTCTTAAACGTCTTGCTGAGATCGGGTCTCTGGCTCAGCCTGGTCCTGGGTGAGTTCTTTTTTGGAGGGTCGTACCCAGCAGGTCTGGCTGCCTCCGTCTGCATCTAAGCCTTTAACAGTTACTACAGGGGTCCCTCAAGGATCATCCCTTAGCCCCCTGCTATTTAATGTGTACGTGACTCCTTTGATATATTTAGCAGAAAAATGGGTGGCTAAAATTATAGCTTACGCGGACGATACGCAGCTGCTGTTCACTTGGGAGAGGAATGCCAGCTCGGTGTCGGCGGCTAAGTTTTGTTTGTCTTCCATTTTTAAATGGCTTGCTTCCGCCCAGCTTAAGTGCAATGAGGAGAAGTCAGAGATTCTCCTTTTTGGAAAATATTCCCCGCTGTTTAGGGAGTCTCTCTGGCCCTCTGACTCTTCCTTGCCTGTCTCGACTGGGAAGCCAGCGAAGAACTTAGGGGTTTGGTTCGAGGAGAATCTCTCCTTTAATACACAAATTAAGAAACTTGCTGGCACGTGCTTTCCCCTCCTAAAAACCCTTAGAAAATTTCTCCAGCTGCTCCCTAGGGCCACAAAAGAGACTGTAGTACGGGCCCTTATTTTATCATGGCTGGACTACGCAAATGGTCTATATGCAGGCATATCGGGCCTCTTACTGAATAGGCTTCAGGTGGTCCAAAATGCCGCAGCTAGACTTTTGCTGGACCTGCCGATTAGAAGCAGCGTGGGGAACCACTTGCATGGGCTACACTGGCTGCCAGTGACGGCAAGGATAAAGTTTAAAATACTAACAATTACTCACCGGGCTCTTCACGATCAGGGACCGTCTTACCTAAAAAAACGGTTTTCCTTCTATGAGCCTAAGAGACAGCTGCGCTCCTCTTCTCAACTTCTGGCTTCTGTTCCTCACTTTAAATGCCAGAGGCTGGGCGGCAGCTCGCTCGCAAGGAAAGCAGCATTGGCTTGGAATACTCTTCCTTTTGGTCTACGGAATATCAAGGACCATCTGGCTTTCAGGAAATTATTAAAAACCTACCTTTTTGCCTGAACATTACTGTAATACCCCTCTCTAGGCTCCGCGCCGGGACACTCTCGAGTATCTGTGCGCGCTATAAAATAAAATAACATAACATAACATGTGCAGTGATGTATTTACTCTTATTGTGTGTGTATAAACTCATGTATATGCAAACAGACAATAATATGAAATAGCAGATGGGAGTGTATCATGTAACATACATGATAGATGTATTTGCTTATGAATGTTAAAATATATGGATTTGACTTTATAAGATCTGTCAACAGGATAAGCCTAAACATGAGGGGATACCGCGAGATTTCCAATGTGTATAGCCATATCTGTACTGTACAACATGGCTTTTTAGGGCTACTGTATGACTCTTTTTTCTGCTTTCTCTTTCATTATCGTGCACAGGGTGTACTCTAATAAGGAGTCTTTATAGACTTACTTCGTCACAACCATCATTGGCTCCTAAAAGCAGGCAGACTGATCAGCTACACATATTTCCCTTAGACACATAATGTATGTTTTTGGCACCTGGACGCACAAACTAACTAATCGTTTGCATGTTCTTGTACCACATACAGAGTAGGCACATTTGAATTTTTTTATCATGCCACTGGGTGACTTAAAATTGACAGATTCGATTGACTATTTTCTATCTGCTGTGGTGATATACAAAGAATGTCTGAGTCATCTTGTTGGGACCGAAATTTATTTCTGTTCCCAATGTACTCCACTCCTTCCTGTAGATGCATTAGGGTATATATTGAATAGGACTTTGGTTTTACATGGGTTTGTGGCAGCCACATTTAAGTGTGTGGACCATCATCGTGAGATCCCCTCATTTGTGTTAATGCCCAGTGGTTACTTCCGTATATTTAAATGGGACTCTAATGACTCTAATGACTCCATTCTACTCTTCGTGGACACCGCGTTACGGGTAAGAATCCACTACGTGGTTTTCTTAAATGCTGGGCACTATTCCCTCTTCTTTGCCTGTTACATATTGGCTCTTGATGCTAATATCGGAGACTCTTCCTCTATATTTATTATATTAAGTGTATGAGTAATATACTGACTTTTTTCATTACCCTTCCCCTTTTCATTTTGATTGGCAGACCCGCTCCATGACAGTGGGTCTCGGTTTGATATTGGTAATATGGCATTATGTAACAATCTGACTTGCTTCTTTTGGCTTTATTAGCCGATCTTCATCGTGACCCTAATGTCGAGAGAGTTATGTCACGTTGTAGATGGATTCTCTTGAGTCAGCTACATCTTAGCCTATTGCCTACATGAACTTAGTCAAGTACTATATGCGTGGCCTAAGTTTCCCATTCTCTGTTTTACGTTTAGCGAGTTTATCAGGGTTACGCCCTAACTTCCCCAGGAGATTAGAAGACTACACACGCTGGGGGTAAGTGCCCCTCATTTCGGTTGCCATCTGGGCCCTTGTTTCCCCACTTTCTCTTATGGGAGGTGTGGTGAAGATTATTCACACTCTTCCATGGTCAACATGATGTCTGATGGACCAAAACAACATCTTATTGTTTTTCAGACTCTACCTATGAGTCAGTCCATTACTGGGACGACCTCATTCTGACTTTCTTTCGAACGTGACTTCAAAAATACTTTGAACTTCTTTTGAACTGAGGTATTTTAACTAGTCACCATTTTATGTTTCGTGGCGTCTCTTCTATCTGGGCACCTTACAGTAATCAACCAGCATGGTCTCTCCCTTTTGATGGCTATGTGTGGCACAACACCATTCTGACAGCTTTCATTCATGTTTGACAGTGGGTGCTATATTTGTCTGGGAACACAAAACAACTTCAAATTGCTATATGGACAACTGTTCCTTCACGTTCATGCTGTCTTGAAGATACACGATTTACAAGACACCACCTTGTTCAGAAATAGGGGGCAAGTGGTGGTGGGGATATCGCAATACCTTTGAGGAAAATAATCACAGTATGGGTAACATCCACTTATGTAAATCTTGCAGCCTTTAAAAAGTCCAGGTGGACGAAACACGTGTTGGTTGTTTTGGATTGGACAAACATTGTTGGCTATTTTGGATTGGACAAACATTGTTGGTTGTTTTGGATTGGACAATCACTGTTCAAAACTCCAATCTTCAGAAGTAAAAACAGTGCGGAAGAACTCGACTCCTGTGGATTGGATCTGATCATTTTTTCAGAACTTTATTAAGAATGGACTAAATGTTAGTGACTGGATTGTGTGTGCTGAAGTGCACTTTTTCTTTTTGGATATAGCCCTGCACTTTGGCAACAAGGTGCGGCTAATTTGTACCTAACGTGGCTCGGTGCGCAGCACGACAGCACCACTGCATGCTTGAATATTGAACACTGTGTTATATCATCTTATCCATAACTTTGTGATAGATGTGCAGCCATTAGGCCATATCTTCTAATCACATGGGGGAGGAAGAAGCTCGGATCCATTCAGCTTCCATTTAGTTATCAAGTAATCAGGGGGGAATGGATCACTTGTCATGTTTTTACCAGGGTCTGGGGTTCTTGCCGTCTTAAAAAACCCTCATTCACGTATTACTCGTAATAGCGGTATATCTTTGTTGTCCGCTTTTATTTCTTACGTGAAAAGCATCATCATTGGGTCTTATCTGTGCTTTCCTCCACCTGGAGGGAGACCAACTGGTTATTCGCAGTAGTGATCAGGAATGGTGATCAGGAATAGTGAGGGTGAAGGTGGAGTGAACTTAAAATTGCCTCCTTGCCACTGGTTCGGATTTATTTAGTCAGGGGTGGTGCAAGATTAAAAAGGAATGCAGTGTGAGAATAGAAAGGCTACTGATCTATAGCACCTGTGTCAGAAAGTGGGTGGTCGAACGGTCGACATGTTTCAGCCCTATAGGTGCCCGGTCGGGTCGGAGGGCTTTTGTTCAGGACCGGATGGGCAACTCACTTTTGCGTGTCTTGCTTAGTTAAGTAGTTGCACTTACCCATTCTTCTTGGGGCGTCAAGTAGTGCGCTGTATTGTTATGGGTCAGTTGTGCCCATAACTCTTAATTTTGGGGCTCGGTGGCTCCCTCGGAAGACGTGCGGAGCAGGTGCACTTCTACGGTGAGAAGTCTTCCTTGCTGCTCAAATGATCTCCGTAACCGGTGCACGTCAGACGGAGATCATTTGAGCAGCAAGGAAGACATCTCACCGTAGAAGTGCACCTGCTCCGCATGTCTTCCGAGGGAGCCACCGAGCCCCAAAATTAAGAGTTATAGGCACAACTGACCCATAACAATACAGCGCACTACTTGATGCCCCAAGAAGAATGGGTAAGTGCAACTACTTAACTAAGCAAGACACGCAAAAGTGACTTGCCCATCCGGTCCTGAAGAAAGCCCTCCGACCCGACCGGGCACCTATAGGGCTGAAACATGTCGACCGTTCGACCACCCACTTTCTGATACAGGTGCTATAGACCAGTAGCCTTTCTATTCATGCACCGCATTCCTTTTTAATCTTGCCCCACCCCTGACTAAATAAATCCGAACCAGTGGCAAGGAGGCAATTTTAAGTTCACTCCACCTTCACCCTCACTATTCCTGATCACCATTCCTGATCACTACTGCGAATAACCAGTTGGTCTCCCTCCAGGTGGAGGAAAGCACAGATAAGACCCAATGATGATGCTTTTCACGTAAGAAATAAAAGCGGACAACAAAGATATACCGCTATTACGAGTAATACGTGAATGAGGGTTTTTTAAGACGGCAAGAACCCCAGACCCTGGTAAAAACAGGACAAGTGATCCATTCCCCCCTGATTACTTGCCATTAGGCCATAGTCACCAATTCCTTAAACCACTAGGTGGCGCTGCAGCCACATGCTCCACCAATCCTCGGCTTTCACAGGCCGGTTGTACCAGCACCTGTGTGGTGGCCATTGCTGCATTTGTAGGATGGGCGAACTGAACACCTTGCCTCACAGGCCTATTCTCTGCCACCGGAACCGAACGCAGCCGCTTACACATGCAGGCAGGCCCTTGACACCAACAGGCCTGACAGCATGGCTTCTCCCAGGTGGAGCAGGTGGCAGCCGAAGTTATAACTTACCTCCATGCAGCACGTGGTATTTACAGGCTAGCAAAGTAGAGGCAAGGTTGTGAATGTGACAGGCTTTATTCCAGTGGGCGGTGAGACGGCTTCTATTATTTCGTAATGTCTGCTCTGTTAGCGCCTTAGGAGGAATGGGGGCTAGAGGACCACCTTTTACACAGGGCCGGTAGTGTTTCCTAGTGCCACACGACTTGCAGGCACACTGCCCCCTCCTCCAACCTAACCGATGGGAAAGGTTCATCAGGCTGCACCACTGGCTCCAGTATACGCCAGGTGGGCACCTTGTCACTGGCCAGGCTGCTCTTCTTGCGGTGCTCCCCACTGGCTCACTGCAGCTTTACTGATAGCCCTCTCTCACCTTGAGGGGCCAGGGTGTAGCACTGCTTGAGCTCCTCTGTGCTAGGCCTGGGCGGTGAATTGTGCTCCGCTCGCGGAGTTTGCGGAGTTTCCCGCAGTCCACGTTACGCGGAGCTCGCGGAGTTCTGAAAAACTCCGCTTTGCGGAGCGGAGTTTTTTTACTCGCTCGCGTTCACCAACGTCAAGTTGGCAAGCGCGAGCGAGGAAAATCCACCTCCCGGCGAGATTTTTCCTCGTTCGCGATCGCCAACATCAAGTTGTCGAGGGCGAGCGTGGAAAATAAACCTCCCGGCGAGATTTTTCAACGCGGGGGTCAGGTTTCTCATTGCGAGTGGTCACGTATGCTCGCGACCGCTCGCGTTGAGAAACTGCCCGTTCGCGTTGAGAAAGCTGCCGCTCGAGTAAAAATCTACTCGAGCGGCAGAAAAGGTAAGCTTGCGCTGTGCATGGTGCTGTTCGCAATGATTGCACAGTGCGGACAAGCATCCAGCACTGTGCAATCACCGCAAACTGCATTTTTCTATCGCAATCCGCCGCTCGCGGAGCTCCGCGTAGTGCGGCGGAGTTTTTTTTGCACTTTGCGTGGCTTCGCGTAGTGCAACTCTGCGAACTCTGCCCAGGGTTAATCTGTGCTGCCTGCCTCACGAAGATGGGCGACAGCATGTGTAGTGAGGTGTTGGAAGGTCACAGTCTCGGTGCGGCAGAACAGCTTATATTTCTCGCCCTAGCCCCGGGCACCACGTGCAGGGCTCTTGCATGTGGTGCAGTTTACTGTGCTACCCCTTTCCGGTGCATCGGTGGCATTGCATGGACAGGTGCGGCATGGGTATCGCTCAGAAACTGTGTGGATGTGCCCCTTTTCCTTGCGGGGCACTGTCTCTGACTCCCGGCAGCAGGTGTATGCAGCAGGATGCCTCTCTTAGGGCCACGGCACCAAGGGCACTGACTGTGCTCAGCAGATAGGTGTCGACATGGCTGACCTGCTGTGGATACTCTGGCTGCTGCACAGGGACGTGCAGTGTTTTGTGCCGCTGCTTAGGATGAGGTTGCCAAACCTGCCCTCGGAGTCCACTCTCCCCGCTGAATCCTCATCGTCTGCACCGCTTCTCTCCCTCATTCATGGCAAGGAAGGGTTCACCCTCAACTTGGGGTGATGTGCGCCCTTTCCCGGGCAGGCTGCAGTGACAATGCAGATCCTAATGTCCCCCTCAATCATGGAGACCTGCAAGGTGGCACAGCATGGGTAAGACCCCCTCATCGCCAATGTAAAGTCGTGGGCCTTAGACCCACATACATAATAATTGAGTACACAGACACAGAATGTATTGTTACTAAACTGGCCAAAAGCATGTGCACTTGGCCCCTTTTATTAACAGCCCAACGTCACTCGTGATGCCTGAGGTGGATAGGTGTGGGGGGGGGTGTGTGGCCAGCCCTCAAAGGAGTGGCTGGTGAAACTAGTGTCTGCTGAGACACTAGAACGTGTCCAGCAGGACACTACATAAAGGTTGAGATGGGAGAAGCATTATTAAAGTGTATACTATAAATCTGCAGTTCAGTAACTCACAAGCATAACACGAACACACGAAGAAATGCTGAATAACAGCTACTCAAAAGTAAAAAAATCATGAGTTTGATTTACAAAATTGTCACTATGAATGTTTTGAAGGATTTTTTACTAGTTTAGGTTGACATTTACATTAAAAACAGTATCATTTATTTGACGCAAACTTGTTGCATATAAATGTGGTTTGTCTGATAAAATGAAATAAAAATCAACATACAGGTAAACAGTATTAAACAGAGAATAGCAAAATAGCATATTCTACTAAAATTTTAGAATTGAATCTGTTTAGCATCTTTGGCACTGCAAGGATGTGCCTTTCTGTGGTGTACTGTTTCCATTTTCCGGTCAGCTGTAGACAGCTTTAAAGACCTCATGTCCACACAGCACACCACACATAACACACAGAAAATAATTTTGGGTCTGTTTTCTTCCGCTATTTGCTTGTTTGGGTCAGCCCCTGCAGGCACTGCTCGATAGTCTGTCCTTCACGTTTTCAATCATCCTATCCGCATTTCATGCATATTCACATTGTTTGTCATTACATTGTAGATTGACGGCAGGGTACAGACAGTGACCTTCTATGACAGGCTAGGTACATTAAGAAATCATTTGGCCTGTGTTGCTTTCCCAAGATTATGTCTCGAACCCAGGGGGAGTTTTTCCTTTAGCAACTTTTTTATGTACATGGGATGAGCACCGCCACACAATTAGACCAACCAATCCACCCTTTAGAGCCCTGCACTGCCTTCAAGCCAAGTCAATCCTTTATTAGTATTCTTGGGGCAAAGCCACAACAGTAGCAATTTCGTAGCCCAGCTCTGTGTGCTAATCACCGCCCAGGGAGTGACACATCAAAAGACTAAGGGCCTAATTACGATGTAAGGCGAACTTAACTCTCCTTCTGTCGGCGGTCCCGACCGACCAATTAGGATGCGACCGTACACTGTTTGGTCGCACTCCTATTCTTTACAATGGGAGCATGCATTCCGACCAGAAAGCATGCTTTAATTGTAAAACGGCGAGGTGCAGTTCATCCCTGCACCCCTTGGCATGCACCTCAAGGTGCCTGCCAAGGGGTGCAGGGATCAACAGGGGGGCACCATAGGTGCCCCCATGGCCTCCATCCGGAGGCCTTGCACCCATGGGGGCCCTGCTGGGGGCCCCCAAAGTCAACTTCCGACAGCCATTCTGTGTCAGAAAGGCCGGCACAGAAAGGTTGTCAGATTCCAACATCGTAATCCCTCGGGCGGAAAGAGCCGCCCTTGGGATTACTGAACTTATACCGACTGGCAAACGGGCTCTCTGAGCCCTTCAGAAGCCAGTCAAAATGACCAGTCGGATTCCTTCCGACCTACACCATCCTAATGGGTTGGTCGGAAAGGAATCCGACCGGCTGAATACGATGCGGTAGGAACGGCTCTGACTGACGGTCGGAGCCGTTTTCTAACGCATCGTAATTAGCCTCTATAATGTGAGGACGGAAGGCCAGTGCCATATGCATTCCTTGCTGGAACATTACACGTCGCTGCAACATTACACCTCACCCAGCCTCCCAAAGGAAGGTACATTTAAAATTCTCAGATCATCAGTTAAAATGGAATGCATTTAAATGTAATATTAACTTATTTTTATGTTAATTTAATATTTAATTGGATATTAATGATGTAATTACTTCATATTTTTAAAAGTTGTTTCATTTTTTAAGTGTTTTATTTGATGTGTATTTTATTTTTTATATATTTGTTATGCATGTACCTTTGAATAATGTATTTTTTGGGAGAATAGAGTTGGAAGATATTAAAGTTATATTAATTTGTATTTTATTGTTTTTTCATTGAATGGATTAATTGATAAATGATTATGTATATTTTACTGCTGTGCTTTCATGTTTATTATAGTGTTTTATTTAAATTAATAATTCATTCAATTCTGTTTTTGCAATTATATAAGTGGAATGATTTTTGTTATATTTTATTTATTATTTTAGTATTAATTTCAATTAAAACATTTGGTATTTATCTTGAAAGGTAATTTTTTGTAGTTAGGCAAGAGGTTGTTATTTTAAGAAATTTTATTTTGTTCATTTTAAAATTATTATTTTATATTTAAATTTTTTCACATTTTTTCTAAATAATATAGTATATATTTTTTCAATGTGCTATAACTTATTCATTGTTTTATTAATCTTATTTATTGAAATATTTTTAGTAAAGGATTAGGATTTGTATTCTTAAACCTAACTCCTCCACAGTCCAACTCTTTCCCATCTGCTGCTTAGACTGGAGAGGGAATAGTAAATCTAACCCCTCCAAAGTCCAACGTTTTCCTTACTGTTGCTTAGACTGGAGTGGGAATAGTACATTTAGTCCCTCTGAAGTCCAATGTTTTGCCTACTGTTGCTTACACTGGGTGGGAATAGTAAATCTAACCCCTCTGGAGCCCAAAGCTTTCTCTACTGTTGCTTACACTACAGTAAGAATAGTAATTGTTTCCCTCCGGAGTCCAATGCTTTCCCTTCTGTTGCTTATGCTGGAGTAAGAATAGTAAACATAACACCTTCAAAATCCAGCGTTTTCTCTACTGTTGCTTAGCCTGGAAAGGGAATAGAAAAGCTAACCCCTCCGAAGTCCAATGTTTTCCTTACTGTTGCTTAGACTGGAGTGGGAATAGTAAATTTAATCCCTCTGAAGTCCAATGCTTTGCCTACTGTTGCTTACACTGGGTGCGAATAGCAAATCTAACCCCTCTGGATACCAATGCTTTCTCTACCGTTGCTTACACTGCAGTGGGAATAGTAATTGTATTCCCTACGAAATCCAATACTTTTCCTACTGTTACTTAGAGTTGATTTTTTTTATATTTGTAATATTGTTGTTTACTTTCTTATGTTTTTAATATTTGGGTTTGGAAATGTTTATATTATTTTTAGAGAATTTATTTTATTTTTTTATATTTACTTAATTTTTTTAATTTATACATAGATATAGATTTTGTCCTTGATTTGTTTCTGATATTATTTTTTACAACTTGTAAAATTATTAAAATATTATTCATTTAGGTTAAAAATGTTTTTATTGATAAATTTAGTGTGCAGTATAAATAAATAAAACTAATGTTAATACATTTATTTTAATTATGTTAAATATTTCTGCTGGTTGTATTTTACTGTTAATATTAAAAATGGAAATATTTTTAAAATTGATTATTGTTGAGAAAGATTTCAATAATATATATAAATATATATAGTGTTAATATTTATATATATATATATATATATGTATATACTTAAAAATATATATACATATAATTTAAAGAAATAATTACAATTATTAAATAAACATTACATTACTTTTAAAGATATTTTTGACACAATATTTGTGTTACTTGATATTAAAGTTCACATTGTTGCGTCAGTGAACTACTTTGACAAATACATATGACATTTTGCAAACATTTATCATGTTGCAAATAAATCTGTGTCTGCATGTTATTCCCATCTCAAGGAATGAATACTCATGACAGAAGGATTTATGTGTGGTTATACCGGCCAAAAATGTTATTTTTGACCACACAGTGTCCCCGAACCTATATCTGGTCACCTTGTAATCAAGGTCGTAGGGCCTGATTACAACATTGGCAGTCATGTGCCAGCTTTTTGCCGGCACAGCACCGCCAAAGCAGTGCATGGTCCACCCGCCAGATTATGAGTTCAACTCGTGTCTGGCAGGCTTGTCTTTTGCCGTTCCCACGGCAGTGCCCTGAAAACAGGTGCTGAAATGGGAGCACATAAGCAGTTCCAGAACGGAATAGACTGTGAAGTCCATGCTCTGCTGGAACTTAGTGTGCATGCAAACAGGGAGCACATGTTCTGCCCCCCTGAATGCTTACCCATGGTGGCGGAGCCCTGTAGGGTCCCCACTGTTTCCCTACCACCAGCCTTTTCATGGCGGGCTCACCGCCATGAAAATGCTGGCTGTGGGGAAACTCGTAATATGCTCGATGGACGGTGGCGGTCCCGCCTTTTATACTGTATACCCCTGACCACTGCGCCACCGCCAGGGAACGTTGGTTCCCTGGCACAGCCGGCACAACTGACGCAGTGGTGGCGGTCTGAATGGCCACCTCGTAATACGGTGGCTGCAGGACCACCACCGCTCTGCCACCGCTGGGCCACCGTGAGTCTGGCGGTCAAAGACCGCCAGACTCATAATTTGGCCCTTAGTCTTCTATTTTTATGGCATTTCTCATGCAGATCCATTAAAAAGGGAGCAAAGCTAAAGGTGGGGCAAAAAAGTTCCCATGTGCTAATAAATTTGGTGCAGTTTAATGCATTTGTAAGAAATGTGGCAAGCTTCTAGAAAGTTAAGACCAGTGCAAGGATCCCAGATTTCATGCACATTCAATAAGGTGGGCAAGATGGTAGGCAAATTAAAAATCATTGATTTGCTAGTAGATTTCTCTTTCAAGCTAATCCGTCAAATGGGGCACCGCTAAAAGGGAGGTAGGGTAAAAAACATGTTAATTTGCTAATATTTTGGGCGCTGTTAGGATGTTTTGTGAATATGCTTAAATTCTGCAAGCTGTTAGGAAAGTAAGCTCAGTGCTGTTTCTCATGAAAAATGGGTATGATGAAAAAAATAATTTCACATCACCTCTTTAACCACCTAACTGCGGTGGACTAACTTTCCTCAAGAAACCCTCAGCCGACCCAATGACAATGGCAAGCTATAGGCTCCTTCCTCCCCTACCATACTCTTCAAAAGTCCTGCAAAAATAGATCAACTCAGGCCTTATCCACTACCTTGAGACCAATCTTCTCCTCAACCATTTGCAATCATGCTGCAGAACCAACCACAGAACCTGGACTGTGCTCATCACTGCCACTGCCTCATTACCGACAAGGGAGACACAGCAGCCCTTGTCCTACAGAACTTCTCAGCAGCCTTCAACAGTTTCCCATCTCATTCCCATCCAGAGACTCCACAAAGCTGGAATCCGTGGGCCCACCTTTCAATGGATCTGCTCCTTCATCACCAGTCATTTTCTTTCAGCCTCACCACCTTTCAGTACGACGCCACCAAGCTGATTTGTGGAGTGCCTCAGGGCTCATCTCTAGGCTCACCCTCCTTTACTTCTACATAGCCCTATTCACCACAATTGTCTGATCACACACTCTTAACATTTTATCTTAATATTTTATAAAATGATACACAACTGATCCTCTCAGAAGACATGCCTACTGCACAACCCAACTTCATTAGGTGCATGTCTTATGTAGCAGACTGGATGAAAGAGGGGTGCCTCTAGCTCAACATTGACAAAACTGAAGTGGTACTGTTCAGTAAACACACCTCTCCATTGTTCCCAGCCTAGTGGCCCAATGACTTAGTTCCAGCTCCCAACCCCACCAATGCTGTAAGGAACCTGGGTATCATAATCAACAGCCAAATTTCCATGGCCAACCAAGCCAACACAGTAGCAGCAATGTGTTTCCACACCATCTATATGCTCAGAAACACATTCAAATGGCTCTCGTTGGACACCCATAGGATGGTAACCCAAGCCCTCATCACCAGCACACTTGACTACAACAATGCTCTTAAAATAGACATCTCCACCAAGCTCACCTGTAGACTGCAAATAGTTCAAAACTGGGCAACCAGACTCACAACCGACCTACCTCCTTGAGCCCACATCTCCAAGCATCTCAGAGACCTACACTGGCTCCCATCCAGAAATGCACCACCTTCAAACTCACCTCTACCTACAAGGCACTGCACAGTGTAGGCACTGCCTACATCAATGACCACATTTGCTTCCACACACCAACCAGACACCTTAAATTGGGTGGACTTCACCTCACCCACATCCATCGCAGTCTGCATGCCACAATGTGTGGGCACACTTTCCCCCACATCTCCCCCAAAACCTGGAATGAACTCCCCACTTCAGAGCAGACCGCTCCCTCCTAAAATTTAGAACACTGAAAACCTGGCTTCTCAACTTAACTCCACTCATGCAACTCAGATAGCTCCCTCTACTGGATGGATACCACCTGGGTGATGAGCATGCCTTAGAAGTCCCAATAACATAGCAGAACATAATATTCATGGTTATCTTAATACCGCTACAATGTGGTGGAGGGGAACAGTTCATTAACCATGCTGCAGAGGAAAATCTTTTGGTGTTTACACCAGAAAGAATTTCTTATTAGGAAACAAAGTCGGGACGTTTGGGAAGCTTCCCTTGTGTCCTGAATTTATTTCTTTTTTTTCAATTGGGGGACGGGCAGTGCGCACAGCTCACTGACGTCGCACAATTGAAAGTGAAAGCTTTCAATGACATTAGGTGCCAACTGTTTTCAATTTGATCGGTGCTCAGGGGCATAACTTTGACCCCCGAAAACAGATCAGTGTGGAAGAGCTACTGCTAGAAAGTGGGCAATTACATTTTTTCTAGAAGTACCTCTCTCTAGTGGATCCCTGCTAGGGGTTCGCCATAGGAGAGTGATCATCAAGGAGTGATCCACCCACTGGACTCCAGTGAGGGGGTGGAGCAGCCACCCGGGCATGGGAAAGTGCTCCCTCCAATTTAAAAAAGAAACAGTATTTCTGCCCCACTTGGGGATGCAATTGGGGGTCTACCACCAATCGCCCCAAAAACCCACTAGATACCAGAGAAATAAAAAGAAAAAAGAAAGAAGGGATGGTGGCAATTCACCCTGACACCGGGCCTTGTCTCCATATCACAATGACCGCAAAAGTCTTTCTGCCCTCCTACTGGGCAGACTGTGGGGTTTACACCCAGTCAGCCCCCCGAGGGAGAAGAAAGCCAACTAGATACCAGGATTGTATATTATATGTGTGCCCCATGCATTGGGCCATGCCCCCACCCCATAATGAGCCCAACAGTATTTCTGTCTTTCCTTGGGGGCAGATTGTAGAGGTGTATGCGCAATTTGCCCCTGGGGGCAGAAAGTCAACTAGAGTCAAGGATATTATTTAAAAAAGGGAGTGAGGGCAACCCTGTTTAGGCACCGGGCTGTGACCCCACCCCATAACAGGCCCAACAGTCTTTGGGAGGGTACAGTTACCAGGAACTCCCTTGTGCTTGCTCTTATGTATTTCTCCTTCTCTAAGACCTTTGCAACTCACTCTAGGCACCATTTGTCAGAACAGCCCCTAATCTCCTTCTCAAAACTGTGACTAACTTGCATTCCCTGCCGCCCCTTGCATCACTTCCTTCTCCTACCCATATCCCACTGCCAATCTGCTCCTTGTGTGCAGAAAATCCATTGTATTCCAGGGATATTTAAAACAAAAATGGGGTGGAGGCCATTCTACTTTCACATCCAGCCTCACTTCCACCCCTAAAGTCATGAAAAGTGTGGGAATGCTGAGTAGTAGGAATTTTGTGGCTCCCTGGAGATTCCAGATCTTTTCTCACCTGAAGTGTGAGGAAAATGCATTCCGTTGTTCTATTTCCTCTAAAAATCGGTACAGCCTTTGAAATATGTAGATACCCATTAAATGGCACAGAATCATGTAAAGCATACATTGCATAAACATATGCGCTTTAAAAAAATAATCAGACTGTAGCCCACTCTGTCTACACACACTAGCTATAGAATGTGGCTGAGCCCCTACTACGCACATCCTTCACCAGGTGGATATGTTTTTACAGACAGTCCACTACCTCCATACACCAACGCCACCATTAGGTGTCACACAGACTTCACCCTGTGCAAAACTCTTCAAGGAAAGCACCTTCCATCTAGAAAGCCAAGGCACGTTAGGTGATCAAAGTTCTACTATGTACAGTCCCCGCCCGCATTGCTCTTCACAGAGACCCAATCCCTTTGGGCATCCAAGCCTCATTAGGTGACAAATCACCTACTAAACATAGCCTTCACTATGTGCACAGATCTTCACAGAGAGCTCACTCTCTAAAGACACCCAGGCCCCATTAGTTAGGTAAGTACCTACTACACATAGCTTCTATCATAACTCTTAATGGAGAGGCCAATACCTCCAAACACCCAAACCCTATTAGGTTGCAAAGCCCTTATTATCCGTAGCTGTGGCCCAGTGTTCAGCATTTCACAGAGAGCTCACTAATTATTTGCAGGTTGTTTTCTGACAAAGGGGCCGATTCCGATCTCGGTCGGAGGCGCACCCAACACCATTCGGTCGGGAAAAAAGCCATGCGAAAGCCTGTTTCCCGACCGATCCGTACAGCACACCGAACGAGCAAGTACGATGCGCACAACAGCAAAGAATCCGGCCGAGCCGTACTCACCCAAACCAGGTCCTGTTCTCCGACTGAGGCGAATCCGGAAACGCCGAATCGAGTCGCACGGAAGGAAAAATGCAGCCCCGTCCGGCCGGACAAGTACGATTCGCTTTCCGTACGCGCCGAACCCGTCGCTACGCACGGCACGTCAAAGCATCCGGGAGAGGCGCACATAAGCTCCGATTCGCGCCACAACACGATCCACGGCTCCGAGACGAACACGGCAGCGACGAGGACGACGCGAAGCGACGAGGACGAGGCGAAGCGACGAGGCGAAGCGACGAGGACGACGCGAAGCAACGAGAAGGACGAACGACACGAACCAACCATGAATCCCTTCGTCCCGATCATACCAATATTCTACATTTACTACCGGAACAGGCACGGACGCGTACGGCGCAGAAGGTAAGCCAGACACCAACCACAAAACACATACAACACGTACACGACACATCACACACACACACAGGGATGCAGAATATACTTGCAACAGCAGCACCATAGGGGCGGGATGCCCACCACCAATGCCACATATGCACACAGGGGCCTGAATGCGCACCACCACCCCTACCCAGGGGTGGCATGATGCCTACCACTACTACCACCCTCACCCAGGGGGGCAGGATGCCCACCACTACTACCACCCTCACCCAGGGGGCAGGATGCCCACCACTACTACCACCCTTAGCCAGGGGGGGCTGGATGCCTACCACCACTACCACCCTTACCCAGGGGGGGCAGGATGCCCACCACTACTACCACCCTCACCCAGGGGGGGCAGGATGCCTACCACTACTACCACCCTTAGCCAGGGGGGGCTGGATGCCTACCACCACTACCACCCTTACCCAGGGGGGGCAGGATGCCCACCACTACTGCCACCCTCACCCAGGGGGGGCAGGATGCCTACCACTACTACCACCCTTAGCCAGGGGGGCAGGATGCCCACCACTACTACCACCCTCACCCAGGGGGGCAGGATGCCTACCACTACTACCACCCTCACCCAGGGGGGCAGGATGCCTACCACTACTACCACCCTCACCCAGGGGGCAGGATGCCTACCACTACTACCACCCTTAGCCAGGGGGCTGGATGCCTACCACCACTACCACCCTTACCCAGGGGGGCAGGATGCCCACCACTACTACCACCCTCACCCAGGGGGGGCAGGATGCCTACCACTATTACCACCCTTAGCCAGGGGGGGCTGGATGCCTACCACCACTACCACCCTTACCCAGGGGGGGCAGGATGCCCACCACTACTACCACCCTCACCCAGGGGGGGCAGGATGCCTACCACTACTACCACCCTCACCCAGGGGGGGCAGGATGCCTACCACTACTACCACCCTCACCCAGGGGGGGCAGGATGCCCACCACTACTACCACCCTCACCCAGGGGGGGCAGGATGCCTACCACTACTACCACCAACACTCATAGGATGGACAATGCATGACACAACCAGCACACCACAACCTAGGGAATGCAAGAAGAAGACATCCCCCCAACACCATGACAAGCGTGTGTAGACTGTGTCAAATGCCTACAACACCGAACATGACTTTGAACATACAATGTGACCCCCTAGCACATGTGCCACACATATATGTGTGTGGCACCCACAATGCAAGCAGGCCATGACCATTGTGGCAATGGGGTCCAAACCCCCATCATCACAGTGACCAAAAGGCAAGTGTGGGGTCCATAGCTGCAGCACATCTTGAACATTGTGGCAATGGGGTCCAAACCCCCATCATCACAGTGACCAAAATGTAAGTGTGGGGTCCATAGCTGAAGCACATTTTGAACATTGTGGCAATGGGGTCCAAACCCCCATCATCACAGTGACCAAAATGTAAGTGTGGGGTCCATAGCTGAAGCACATTTCGAACATTGTGGCAATGGGGTCCAAACCCCCATCATCACAGTGACCAAAAGGTAAGTGTGGAGTCCATAGCTGAAGCACATTTCGAACATTGTGGCAATGGGGTCCAAACCCCCATCATCACAGTGACCAAAATGTAAGTGTGGGGTCCATAGCTGAAGCACATTTTGAACATTGTGGCAATGGGGTCCAAACCCCCATCATCACAGTGACCAAAATGTAAGTGTGGGGTCCATAGCTGAAGCACATTTCGAACATTGTGGCAATGGGGTCCAAACCCCCATCATCACAGTGACCAAAATGTAAGTGTGGGGTCCATAGCTGAAGCACATTTCGAACATTGTGGCAATGGGGTCCAAACCCCCATCATCACAGTGACCAAAAGGCAAGTGTGGGGTCCATAGCTGCAGCACATCTTGAACATTGTGGCAATGGGGTCCAAACCCCCATCATCACAGTGACCAAAAGGCAAGTGTGGGGTCCATAGCTGCAGCACATCTTGAACATTGTGGCAATGGGGTCCAAACCCCCATCATCACAGTGACCAAAAGGCAAGTGTTGACAAAGTAAGAGGTGCAACTGCCAAACTGCATGGATGATTCCTGGTCACAGAACAACAAACACATCAGTGGCAAAGTAGTGTATGTGTCCCATTGCAACATAAATTGGGGGAGCCAAATCCTGCAGTGCAAATAAGACATAACTTTGGCCATGTGCAGACAAACAACACCCATGGGGGCTGACACCGTCAACAATCATCAATGACACAATGACAGAAGTGACCATCCGAATGCAGACCCACATATTTGCACCAATGGGCACACACATGCAGATACCCTGTGGAGACTGCAGATGTGAGGCGAACAGATACCATACCATGGCAGCAATGGGACACACAATCAACAATTAGCAACAAATGAGGGCTCCCGTCCCATCAGCCTGGTCATGGAAGTGCCAACGGAATCATCAGCACAGATCCAACACACTTGTATAGCAATGTTGCACTGACAACACAGATGAGTCCTTCCCCATTGATGCCCAAACCTGCATGTTCACTGGAGATGGCCACACGGTCAGGGAAGTAGACGAATAGAACAATGGCAGGCACAACAGATGTGCAGGGGTGGAAGCCACAGATGTGAAGTTGCCAATCTAAGTAGGAAATCTCATTGCCAAATACTGAACACATGACACCCTCAGATGCTGCTATGGATACATGGATACACCACAGGATAGGACACATAACCCCTGGACCACATGGGTTCCTGCACAGTAACACTTCATTATCATGAGACCAAATATCACCATCACTGCAGCAAGGGCATTGTTAGCATCATCAACATCATGTACATCAGAAGCAAAAGCACTAGAGAACAGAAAGTTGCTTTATTCAGCATATGTGGCATTAAAAGTAGAAGTCCGGTAGAACATAAACAAAGGCCAATGGCCAGTCCATCAACAAAGTCACAAGTGGGTGACAGTGGCAGATGCCACCCTACACATGCCTGCACAAAACCAGGGACAATCCACTAGGAGGGGCAACCGGGGGGTAGGCCAGGCACCGCAGGGACAGGATCAGGGCTCACCAGGAGGAAGCAGGGAAGGGGTGGTGGGTGCTGGAGAGCCACTGACAACTGCAGTGGAGGTGTCTGACATGGTGTGTGCCGGCACAACTGGGGGCATGGCTCAGATGTTGTGGGTGCCGGCACGACTGCAGTGGACCCTGCAGATGGAGTGGACAGGTCCGCCACTGCAGTGCCCAAGTCAGACAGGGTGGTAGTGGACTCCACTGCAGTGCCTACCACCAGGGGAGGAGAATGGGGAACAGGCAAGGTGGGCTGGACAGAGGGGGAGGACACCCTCACCACATCAGTGGCACAGACAAGCGCAGCGGGGGGTGGTGCCGGGAGAGCAAGTGGCAGGGGGAGAAGGCCGGAGCCTCTTGGGGATGGTATATCTGTGGGTGGGGGAACCTGGGGCAGGGTGTGGCAGGGGCACCTGTGGAGTGGGGGCCTGAGGGATGGAGGAAGGTGACCTGGTGCTTGAGCTGCAGGGCGGCGGCGGGGTCTTGCTCTTACCACTCCGGGGGACTTGCGGGTGGGGGCCTCAGTCTGTCTGCACCTGGGGGAGGGTGTCCGGGGGCGAGGGGCACTCTGCTCCGTGTGGGGGCTTGCTCTTCCCCCTGGATGCTGGGGCAGCTGGATCGGAGGGGAAGAGGCCGAGGTCACTGAGGAAGAGGCGCTGGGTCTTTGGGGTTGCAGGTGAGGCAAGGGAGGGTGCTTTGGAGGGAGAGGCAACTGAGGACTGCGCAGTGCCCGTGGATGCGTGTGTGTGTACCAGGGCCCCATCCCCTGTGAGTCTGGTTTCAGTCCCCTGACTGTGCGTGCGTGTGCGTTTAGTTTGTGGCGTGTGTGTCTGTGTGCTGGATGTGTGTGTGCTTGTGTGCTGGTGTGTGCCTGTGCCGGTATGTGTGTGCTTGGGACGGGCAAGGTGCTGGGGAGTGTGGATGGAGCAGAGGCAGGAGGGGTGAGGGACTGTCTGAGGAGGGACACTGCTGCCGTCAGGGAGGAGTCCATGGACCTGTTGCCCCTCTGTAGGTCAGACATGCCCGATGAGATGCCCTCCATGAACGACACCAGCTGAGTCAACAGTGCGGTGTGCACATGGAGGACACTCAGCATGGCTGTCTGCCCTACATGGAGCTGGCGAAGGAGGTACACAGACTCCTCACTCAGGGCAGCAGGGGACACAGGGGCAGGGGGTGCGGTGCCTGGGCCAAAGGAGACACGCTCCCGAACATGGGAGCCTCCACGGACCTTGGAAATGGGAGCCGATGGGAGGGCGGTGGTGGTGCTGGTGGTGGCGGGGACAGCAACACTAGCTGGGGTGTGGTGGCTGCTGACACCCGCCTCCACAAGGGAGTCATCCTCCGAGTTGCTCTGGTCCTCAGCTGAGGTGGATGGTGCTGAGGATTCCTCGGTGTGGCTCCCCTCGCCCTCCGTGCCACTGGGTCCCTCCGACCACTCCTCGGCTGCTGACCCAGTCTGGCTCTCTGGCTCCTCCTGGTCCGTGGAGCTGTCCCCTTCCGTGGATGTATCTGCAAACAATGGGGAAACAGACAGACATCAGTCACCTGCACAAAACGCACACACCACTGTGAGCACAGCACATCACAGAGCAAGCCCTGGCACCATTAGTTGTACATTGCTAAAAGTGCCCTAACTGAACAGGAGAAGCCAATTGTCAGTCTGATGCCAAGCATGGCACTCACATCCCACATGGCCTTGCACCCATCTGTCTGGTGTCTGTTGGATTGCAACACCCCAGTGTGGACACATGCACCAAGTACACAGTAGTTGGACAGTGCAGAGGACACGGTGTGGACACATCACAGCTCTTGCCACTGAGTCAGGACAGGTTTCCGGATGAAAGGGATGCCCAGAGTCAAATAGGAAATGCATGTGATGCATACCAGCGACAGACACCATGATGCACCCATGTCCTGATAGCCAGCGCCACTATGGTGTGCATGTAGCACATGTCACTCCCCTGCAGGACCACAAATAAGTTGACACATGCCATGGCAGAGGCATGACTGTTAAGTCATACATCACTGTCTCAGTGATGTATGACTTGGCAGCCAGACAACAACACTATGCACTGTGTCACAATAGTAGGTCATGGGGAATGCAAGTCCTGGAGCTGCACAAGTGCACATGTACATCCCCCACACAACACATCATCTCAACCCTCATCTGTCCAGGTCACACCTATTGGACATATGGGAGACCTGTGACACTACCCTCTGAACCTGAGCCCCTCACAATTTGCTGTGAATGGGGAACAGCTGCCTGAACATCACATTCGCATACCCCAGTCTGCACGGGCAGCTGATCAAACACCTATGTGACACACAAGTATCGTCTCCTATGGTCACATCTCCAGGGGCATGCTGAGCCCCTACCAAGAAACACCCCAGCAGTCCTGGCAACTAATCCACAGCACACTGACACAGAGGCAGACACCGGAGGGGTCAAATCACTGTGCACAATGTGTCAGCTGATACACGGGAGTGGGAGTACAGAGTGCATTGCATGGCCTGGAGTAGGCATGACTGTCCTGCTCCACATGAATGAGGGATGTGCCCTGGACAGTGGATAGCTGGCTATGTATGTGTGACACACGTAATCTGCACACTCCTGGGGCACAAACATTGTTCCCACCCGCTGCATGGGCGTGTGCCACATACCCCAGGCACATGTGGTGGCTCAGCTCAGCAAGTGGACCGCATATCAAAGCAACACGCAGATCACATGTCCAAACCCAGGCGTTGTGTGAACAATGGACCCACCCATGATGCCCACAACAGAGTTAGGGAAACAGATGCTGTCCCCCACCTTTAGTGAAGCAAACTGCAAGGACACAGTCCCAAGTGACACAATTCCCTGACTGTAAGGACCACACCTGGGTATCAGATGAGCAGTGGGCAGTGCACAATAGAGGGACATGGCTCCTGGACAACATGACTGCTGCACTGTGGCAGTTGAACCAGGCCAGAGGAGGGCACAAAGCATGTAATACAGAGTTCACAGTGCAGTCTTTGACTCACCCCTCCTTGCTGCTGTCTGGCCTTCAGCTGCCCATCCAGGTCTGGAAAGACCACCGCCAGGATCTGGAGCATGTGGGGGGTCAGGGTCCGTGTTCCGCCCCTCCTGCGAGGAGGCGACAGCTTCAGCTGGACCCGTGCAATCCTCCGGGTCCAGCCCCGAAGGTCCTGCCACCTCTTCTGGCAGTTGCGGATCCGGCGCTTGTAGACCCCCACGGACCGGACAGCCCGGACGATGTCCTTCCAGATTTCCTGCTTCCGATGGGCATTAACCTGTGAGGATGACAAAGTGAAAAGGCCATTACCACACATGCAACATATCCGTGGATGACACAGTTGTATATACATGTCTCAATCACAGGGGCACATTATGTACACAGGCAGTGCAAAGCTGACCATGGACAGTTTGCCAGACGTCACTACATGGTATCATTGCATGGGAAGTAAAACCATGTTCAAATGCACTGTCACTGCACCATACCTGTCCAGTGCAAGTCACTACACACTATGGGGGGTGACAACTACTCAGTGAGCCTGCTAGCCAGTGGCGTGCAGACTCTCAGCCTTGCTAGTCAGACAAAATGCACATTCAGAAAGGCAGTGCACAGAACACTCACCTGCTCCCCTGGTGTCCCATACAGCTTGCTGTACTGTGGAAGTAGGCTGTCCAGCAGGGCCTGGTTCTCTTCAAGGCTGAAGGCTGGGGCTCTCTCCACAGTACGTGCCATTGCAGGGTCCAGAGGGGCAGAGACAGCAGCAGTGCAGTGGCAGATGTCGTCTTGGAGCATGTAGTGCAGGCAAGTGGGCTCTCAGGGGAACAGCCAGCAATATATATGTGCTGGAGAGGCAGATACTGTCCCTTGTGTCCAAAGTGATAGGTCCAAGTCGTTTGCATCTTCTGAATCTGGCCAATCCATGGAATAGCAGCACCAAAACACGCCCACAGCATCCTTCAAATCTTCAACTTCATGACATACATGATTTTGCAACATTGTTGTGGGTGACCAACTGATTTTCCAGCAACCGACTCGTTCGAAATTCGAAAACGCGTCCGTTGCCAGGCAAGCCCATTGTCAATGGGTGCGCACCGATCGGTCCATTGCGGTACAACGCGCACAGGGGTACAACGCGTACCCGCACACATTGAAAGCAATGGGCCGGCCGGAGGCACCGATCGGTCCATTGCTGTTCAACGCGCACAGGGGGACAACGCGTGCACCGCACACATTGAAAGCAATGGGCCGGCCGGAGGCACCGATCGGTCCATTGCTGTTCAACGCGCACAGGGGTACAACGCGTACCCGCACACATTGAAAGCAATGGGCCGGCCGGAGGCACCGATCGGTCCATTGCAGTTCAACGCGCACAGGGGTACAACGCGTACCCGCACACATTGAAAGCAATGGGCCGGCCGGAGGCACCGATCGGTCCATTGCTGTTCAACGCGCACAGGGGTACAACGCGTACCCGCACACATTGAAAGCAATGGGCCGGCCGGAGGCACCGATCGGTCCATTGCAGTTCAACGCACACAGGGGTACAATGCGTACCCGCACACATTGAAAGCAATGGGCCGGCCGGAGGCACCGATCGGTCCATTGCAGTTCAACGCGCACAGGGGTACAACGCGTACCCGCACACATTGAAAGCAATGGGCCGGCCGGAGGCACCGATCGGTCCATTGCTGTTCAACGCGCACAGGGGTACAACGCGTACCCGCACACATTGAAAGCAATGGGCCGGCCGGAGGCACCGATCGGTCCATTGCAGTTCAACGCGCACAGGGGTACAACGCGTACCCGCACACATTGAAAGCAATGGGCCGGCCGGAGGCACCGATCGGTCCATTGCAGTTCAACGCGCACAGGGGTACAACGCGTACCCGCACACATTGAAAGCAATGGGCCGGCCGGAGGCACCGATCGGTCCATTGCTGTTCAACGCATCACTGTACATGTGACTGGCATATGTCAGCATGCCTGTCTCAGATGGACATATGCCAGCCACAGATAGCTCCCAGGGAGTGAGGGGCACACCTACATCATGACAGCCTGTCCAAACTTTATCATAAGGCATGTAAGGCTGCATTTCCTATTGTGTGTATGTTGGTGTACATGTTGTCCTGTGGGTGTCACCTGTGGGCAGCCACCCCCAGGCTGTGCACGTGTTCATGGGGACAGGATCCTGGGTGTTACGTGTACGTGACCACTGTGATGTGCAACTGTTCATATCTGTGCATGTGCCATGGTCACATTTCACAGTGGTGTATGTGTATGTCATGTCACATACCCCGTGAGTCCCATGTGGGACGGTATGTTTGAGCCAGGGTGTCCCAGTGGCACAATAGTGATGCTCCTCCACAGTCTTTGTGCATGTGGTGTTTACAATGTCTCTGATTTCATGTGCACAATGGGAGACAGTCTCCACATCCACGTTGTGTGTGCATGGACTCTGATGTTGTGCCTGTGTGTCACAGACGTCCATGTCTGTCCTGCCGTGGCAAGTGGGGCCACTACCTGTGGGGGTCATGGTTGTTTTGCTGTGGTGTATACATGATACTCCATGTAATGCCAGTGTCCATGTGGCATTACAGGGTCCCTGGGAATGTACCTGTCGTTGAGCTGTGGTGCCTGGGGCACATCTGTCCTCACATGTCCCTGTGGGGGTTATTGTGACACGGCAGCAGGAGATGGGAACTGTGACACGGCCTCATGATATCCAATGGGCCAACCTGGGACTAATTGATGCCACCTGTTGGACCGTGTTGACAGATGTTGGCCATGTATGTACCATACATGTCCTTACGGTACTGCACACTTCATGTAGTTGTGCCTCATAATGATGTATGTTGGGAACTTGAGTGTGTTCAATGCCGCATATGTGGGGTGACTGACAATCTTGCTTACTTCTCCTCTGCACTGCAGGGCTCCTGCTGTCCATCGGCCATTCCCAGACCTGGCAACGATGGTGGAACGGGACAGCATCCGACGGTACCGCTTCACCAGGCAGCTGATTGAGGATTTGGCAGTGCAGTTGTCCCCACATTTGCAGCCTGGCCGGCCGTATCCTACAGCGCTGACCCCCAAGGTGAAGGTGATGGCAGCCCTACACTTCTTTGCCACTGGTACCTTCCAACATACTGTGGCGACTGCTGGTGGGATGTCACAGACCATGTTCAGCCGTGTGCTCCGCGATGTTTTGGTGGCAATGTTGCTCTTCCTGAACCGGTACATCTATTTCCCTAGACTGCGACGACTCACTGACGTGAAGAGTGACTTTTATGCCCTGGGGAGGATGCCGCATGTAATTGGCTCCATTGATGGGACACATGTGGCTTTGGTACCACCACAGGCCCAGGAGCAGGCCTACAGGAACCGCAAGCACTACCACTCGGTCAATGCACTGGTGGTGTGTCTTGCAGACATGACCATCACACACGTGTGTGCCCGTTTCCCTGGTTCAGCACACAATGCCTTTGTGATGAGGAGTAGTCGCATCCCCAGGATGATGGCACAGATGCAGAACCAGCGTGCCTGGCTTGTCGGTGTGTACTTACTTTGTGCCATTGTGTGTGATCTGATCTGTAGTATTCCGCCCACTTTTCCAAGTCAGCTAATGTGTACTTGTCTGTCCGTAGGTGACTCGGGATACCCCAACATGCCGTGGTTGCTGACACCCCTCAGGAACCCTGTGACACCTGCCCAGATGCGCTACAATGAGGCACATGGTCGGACCAGGAGAGTGATTGAGCGGACCTTTGGTCTCCTGAAGAGCCGCTTCCGCTGCCTGGACAAGACCGGAGGGTCCCTCCCATATGCCCCTGCGAAAGTGTGCAAGATTATCATCGTCTGCTGCATGCTCCACAACCTGGCAGTGCGGAAGGAGTTGCCTCTCATCCAGGATGACAATGACCAACATCCGCCACCTGTGGAGGATCCTGGCCTGGACCACGATGCCAGTGACGATGATGATGATGATGGTGATGGTGATGTCCGCACACAGCTCATCACCAACTTCTTTAGCTGAATGTGAGTATCCTGAGGTGTCATGTCAATGATGTGAGTTGGCATGATGTGTGGGTGGTGCTCTGGTGCTGTGGGAGTGTGTCCATGGGCCACTTGACTGGATGTGTGTTGCGATGTGTGGTGACAGGTGGGCTGTACTCCCCAACAGTGTTGACATGCTAACTTGGTTCTGGGTGGGTATCTTGTAACATGTATTGTGCATGTGTTTTACTGTTCTGTCCTGTACTCCATTGCTTTTGACTGTGTGTCATTTCTGTCCTTCACAGGGTACTTTCAGATTCGTTTGGTCAACTGTGTCCACCGACGACGTGATTGCACATCCAGGCTGGTAGCTGTTGTGTCCCTACAGGTGATGTGCGCCACACCCATGGACTTCCTTCCGTCTACAGTTGTTGACTGTGTGCCCGCTGCCAGGTGGGGTTACCTTGCATCTGTAGTGGTTACGGCATGTTGCAACTGTGTAATAAACCTGTGCTTCACTTTGTGATGTGCGTTGTCTGTGGTCACACATTTGACTGCCATTTGCTTACTGCACCTGTGGGCTACTTGACTACAACTGGGAATGGGTGTGGTGTCTGTGCATTGCACCGTCTTCCCTGGCAACATCAGTGTAGGCAATGAGTCAGATGGCCTAGGTGTGTATGTGTCGTGTAGCCCTGGTGGTGTGTCTCCCTCATGTGTGTCACGTTTCCTGTACTCACATGCCTGTGTTGTCCTTGCTGTTGCAGTTCGCATACACAGTGTAATTTTGCAGTTCATCATCCCCATAACAGCACCCACGTTGGAATCACGACAGAGGCAAGTATGGTGTATTAGTGTGTTTATTGTGATACATTTGTGTTAATAGTGCATAGGATGGGTTGTGCTGTACATGAATCTTGCAATCCCAAGTTCCTAGGTGAATTGAAAGTCCGGGTAGACAGGATCCCCAGTATCGGGGCCACAGTTGTCTGACACATTGGTCCAACTTGTACTCCCCATGCAATGTGTGGGAGTAGTGTTGCCGTCAACAGGGTGAACAGTCTGTGCACAAAGGCGAACATCCAGAACAGGTTCAGGCTTCCTGGGAGTTGCGCTTGGCCATCGGCCTCTCACTTTTCCCTCCTCGGACGACCCCTCTTCTTGGGGGGGGGCCTCAAGTGCAGGCTGCTGCGGTGCAGGGGACTCTCCGCCAGAGTCCTCCTCCCTCCCTGTGGCAGTTGCAGTTTGTTCGGCACCAGATGTTGTTGGCACACAGGGAGGTGTGGACTGGTTGCTGTTCATCTGGCGGAGGCATTGTAAAATGTCCCTGTGCACCGCCGTCATCTCATGCAGTGCATCCCACTTGGACTCCACGCGGGACATGTGTGAGTCCACACGGGACATGTGTGACTCCACGTGGGACATGTGGGAGTCCAAGCGGGCATGATGGGCAGCCTGCTGCTGTTTAATGTCTCTGAGGAGCCCCACTACCTGGCTGAGCTCTCCGGTGCTGGACTGGTACGCATCAGCTATGCGTACCAGTTGTGGGTCATCATGCACACCAGCAACGTCTGCAAGCAGCGACCTCTGTCTCCCACCCCTCCCACCACCCCTGCTGACATGTGCAGTGTGTGCAGTGGCACTCACAGATAACCCTGGTCCACCTTGGGGGTTGGTGGTGGTGGTGGTGGTGGTGTCCATGGCCCCAGGTTGGTCCAGGGTCACTGTGCTGGTGTTGCTCCTTATTCTGTCCATGTCAGCAGGGATGGTATTCGTGGTGACAGTCGTTGGAGGGGTGGGTGCAGGGGGTGCAGCTGGTGGTCCTGCTGGTGCTGCAGCTGGTGGTCCTGCTGGTGCTGCATGTTGACTTGCACCGGATGTGCCAGGTTGTTCTTCATCGTCCGAGGAGGACAGAGGCTGTACGACGCCAGTGAGCTCGGCATCCTCTTGAGCCTGGGACTGGGACTCCTCAGCGTCTGCTGCTGTGTCCCCATCATCACCTGTTTTTGGGAGACACAAACAATGTATGTCATGTTTCTGCAGGCATCAATGGTTGACACACATGACAGTTGTGACTGTGCCTCTGGGTGCGGGCCTGTACATTGCATTGTCCTGAGTCGTCACAGTCAGGGGTTGATATTGGTGTGGCACATTGTCCTGCATTATTTGGGCATTTCTATGTATTTTCTGGGGTGTGAACATGGTCTGCATTGGTTGTGTTTGGTTGGCAGCCGGACCTCCTTCCCACCCACCCAGCCAGTCAGTTATCCCACCATGGAACGTGCTTGCGTTGCAGGGAGTGTAAGTTGTCTCTCAGGATGTCAGTCAGTGGTGTCCTGCTGTTTGTTGGTGCACAGTTGGCAGCAGGGCCTTGTGCTCCCCACAGCAGTAGCCAATGTCAGCCATCTTGTGAGTCCTTCTCCACTCCCTGTGATGTGAGCATGGTTCAGGGTGGTGTTGATGGGACAGTTGTGGGGGTGACCAATATCAGTGACTACGACTCCCATCATGCTATTGCCTCCACCCCCTTCCCAGCATGCCCATGCTTCCTTCCTTTTGACTCTGCTTCCCTGTGGGGTGGGCTGGCTGTGCTGACAGGATGGCTGGGAGTGTTGTCCTGGCAGTTGTTTGGCTAAGAGTCCCAAGAGTGTCCCTGTGCTTCACACAACATAACCCAGGGTGGTGGTTCTTTGTGGGATCTTGTGTTAGGATGGAGGGCATTGCATTCTACCAGGTGGGTACTGTGGAGTTTGTGTTGGGGGGTGTGAGGGGAGGTGATTGTGACTATAGTCAGTGCTGCAAGTCCCCCTTCCCACCCAGCCAGCCAGCCAGATATCCCACCATGGAACGTGCTTGCATTGCAGGGAGTGTAAGTTGTCTCTCAGGATGTCAGTCAGTGGTGTCCTGCAGTTTGTTGGTGCACATTTGCCAGCAGGGCCTTGTGCTCCCCACAGCAGTAGCCAGTGTCAGCCATCTTGTGAGTCCTTCTCCACTCCCTGTGATGTGCGCATGGTTCATGGTGGTGTTGATGGGACAGTTGTGGGGGGCAATATGTGTGACTGCAACTCCCATGATGCTATTGGCTACACTGACTTGGCCAGCATACACAGAATTCCTTCCTTTGAGTGTTCTTCACTGTGTGTTGGTGTTGTTGTGGTGGCTACATGTCTGGATGTGTTTGTTAGTTCTATTTGTGCCACTGCCTAGCTGTAGTTGTAGTTGTTTGTACATGTGATGGCACAGTTGGATGTGACTTTTTTGATGGCATGTGTTGTGTTTATCTGACTGACATACACATTTTGGGATGATTCTGTTCTGGTTGCTGTGTAATTGCTATGAGTGCATGGTTTGACTCTCCCCTTGACAGTGATGTGTGTGTGTTTTGTGGCAGTATATTGTGTACATTTGTTGTATACTCACCAGGCTCTGGGATGTCCTCTAGTCCACATACGCTCACTGGCGGAAGGATGGCCCGCACCTTCTCCTCCCAGGGCCTGAGGTATATTGGCTTGGCAGGAGGGCCACTGCCGGTGTGTTGGCTGTTGATGTAGTCTTTCTTCAGCATGTCCCGTACCCTCCTGCGCACGTCATACCACCTGTTCTGGATGTCCGTCTTTGTGCGCCGACATGGTGATTGTGCGTTCACCCTGTTGATGATCCTCTCCCACATCTTGGTTTTCTGCGACATGGGGGTCTGTTGGACCAGTGTGCCAAACAGCTGTGGCTCCACCCTGAGGATCTCGTCTACCATGACTTCCAATTCACTATCTAGGAACTTGGGATTCTTCTTGGGGGGCATGGTGATGGGTGGTGATGGTGGGTGATGTGTGTGTTGGTGTGCAGGTGAGGGTGTGTGAGTGTGTGTTTTGCTGGGTGTATGTGAGGTAGGTATTTGTTGGTGTGCTGATGGTGTGTGGCTTGTGTGAGGGATGAGCTGTGGGTGTGTGGTTGCTTTCTCTTGGGTGCTGGCAGTGGAATGGCATTTGCAAAGGCTCATGGTAGTGATTTGTGTCCTTTATATAGGTGGAGTTGTGGGTGTGTCTTTGTTCTCTGTCCCCACCCCCCAGTATTTATTGGCTTGGTAATTGCTTGTTTGGCCTTTTTTTGGGTGATTTTTCCTTTGTGCTGTTTGTGTATGTTGGAAACGTTCTTGTGACCGAGTCGGACCCTGCATTGGTCTCGTACGGTGTTCTCCGTTTCGTTCACGCTGTGTTTGTGCAGTTTTCTATGCTGCGTACGCGTCGGTCGCGGTGTATTGTGTTGCTTCGGCTCGGTTTTGTATGCGTGTCGGTCGTACGGCTTGGCCTCCGTCCGACTCGCTCGTGGTTTTCGCGCCTTGCATCGTACTTTGCGGTTTGGAGTTCGCGTGTACGTTTCGGGTCGGATTTGTTCCGGGTGCGTGTCGGTCGGTTGGATTCGCGTGTTTTTCCGGCCGGATTGCTGCTTTCCGTGCGGCTCGGTCGGTCGACTTTGTTTCGGTACGTGTCGGTCGGATTTTTCGCGCCTTGCATCGTACTTGGCGTGTTCGTGCGCCACGGGTACGTGTCGGTCGGTATTTTTTCCGGATCCGAGTCGGTCGGTGCTTTTTCCGGCCCGAATCGGAATCGACCCCAAAGTGTCTTGCCCTCAGGACGGTGATGGAAATGGAATAATCCTTCATGGATGCTGGACATCCACTTGGATATGAGACTATGGCTGAAGAACTACCATGACCATAATGCTATGGGACATTAACTCACTTGAGGTCAATAAAATGATTATGCTAATCAATTGGTGGTGTGCAGCTGTTCTGTGGTTAATTCTGTGTTTGGCAGGCTATGACCAAGGACTTTAATATATATATATATTTACTGAAAAAACCACAGGTTTCAGGGACGTTATAGTTAGGCTGACATTTCACTTGTACAAAACCAGAGAAATTCAGCTGGTATAGTTAGCTGAGCTAACTATACCTCGTGCCCCCGCAATGCACTGCTGATGACATCACATATTACATCACTCATGACATGGTCAGTTACATCACTCATGACATCACTGATGACATCTCAAATGACATCACTGATGACATCACTGTTGACATCATCCAGTGACTGTGAGTGTTTCTAAAAAGTTTAAGAATGTTATATATATATATATATATATATATATACGCCAAAGTATATTGAAGAATGAGTGGGTGTATGAGTCTCTGAATGGATGATTTTGTGGGTGCGTGACTGACTGTATAAGTGAGTGATTAATCATGTCTTAATGAATGCATGGGAATTACTAATCTGTGTGAATGTCTGTATCAGTCTGTCAGTTGGTGTGTAAGTGGCTGAATGGGTTAGTTAGTAGCTACATGAGTGTCTATATGGGTTAATGATTGCTTGTCTGAGTACCTGTATGGGTGCCTGAGTGTCTGTGTGGGTGGGTGGGGGGGGTGTGACTCCCTGCATGGACGTGTGAGTGGGTGATTCACTGGGTGTATGGGTTCATGAGTGGCTCTGCCAGGGACTGTATGGGTGAGTGAGTGTGCGTATGGCTGTGTTGATGAGTGAATGGATGTCTCAGTGGTATATGTGTGAGTAACTACAAATAGCAAAGGCAGTATATGTGAGTGTTGGAGTATATAAGTGACTATATGTGATAGTGAGTGATTGTGAGAGTGGCTGCATGCATGAGTGTGTGCTTGTTTCAGTGATTGTAGAAGAGAGTATGTGTTAGTATCTATATGAAAAAGTGAGGTGGTGTGTGTATAACTGTATAGGTGAGTAACTGGCAGTGTGATTGATTCTTTGGGTGACTGACTAGGTGTGTGAGTAACTGTATAAGTGAGTTGCGGTGTGCGAGTCTGTATGGGTGTATGGGTGCATATATCAGTGGCTGTATTGATGAGTGACTGCGTGTATAAGTGACTGTATAGGTGAGTGACTGGATGTGTGTGTAGACCTATGAATCAGTGAGTGGGTATGTACTAACTGGTATTGGTGTGTCTATGGTTTTGAGAAGGGTAGTCTGTATTTTAGAGTGGGTGTATGAAAGGTTATATTAGGGTGTGAGGAGGTGCATCAGATATTAAGTGGATGATGTCATCAGTGATGTCATCAGTGATGTAATTTGAGATGTCATCAGTGGTGTCATCAGTGAGGTCACTGACCATGTCATGAGTGATGTAATAGGTGATGTCATCAGCAGTGCATTGCGGGGGCGCAAGTTATAGTTAGCTCAGCTAACTAAAACAGCTGAATTTCTCTGGTTTTGTACGAGTGAAATGTCAACCTAACTATAACGTCCATGAAACCTGTGGTTTTTTCAGTGAACATCTAAGGTTTTTTAAATGCGGATTCCTAACTATAACATCCCTGAAACCTGTGGTTTTTCCAGTGAATATCTAAGTTTTTTTAAATGCTAATTCCTAACTATAACATCCCTGAAACCTGTGGTTTTTTCAGTGAATTTCTAAGGTTTTCTAAATGCTAATCCCTAACTATAACGTCCCTGAAACCTGTGGTTTTTTCAGTGAATGTCTAAGGTTTTTTAAATGTTAATTTCTAACTATGCCTACATAGGTAGAACTTGTACAGAAAGAGGAAGAAAGGCGCAGAAAGACGCAAGAGAAGTGCAGATAGAGGGACGAGAGGTGCAAAAAGAGGAAGAAAGGTGCAGAAAGAAGCAAGAAAAATGCAGAAAGAAGCAACAGAAGTCCAGAAAGAGGAAGAAAGGTGGAGAAACAAGCAAGAAAGTGCAGAAAGAAGCAACAGAGGTGGAGAAAGAGGACTACTTTGGCTGTACCTTTCTACAGACTCATACAAAGTAGCCTAATCAATAACCCTTCTCCCAAGATGTCTTAAACCTCACTTTTCTCTTGAAGGTTTACTATTCATCGACTGCTCAGAATGTTAGGCGTACCATATGTAAAACAGCAATCCTAACCATATCACTGTTGTAGGTCTCATCAAGTTTGTGAAGGTATGTGTTAGAAATGGGGGTCTCTAGTTGGCAAGGGCTTGCACTTTTGTCCAAGTAGGGACCCTTCTTCCTAGTCAGGATAAGGGAGTTACACTCCTAAAATAACCCCTGCTCACCCCCTTGGTAGCTTGGCACGAGCAGTCAGGCTTATCTTAGAGGCAGTGTGTAAAGCATTTGCACATAACCAACAGTAATACAGTGTAAGCACTACAAACGGACACCACACCAGTTTAGAAAAATATCCATATTTTTATATACTTAAAACAAGACCAATACGATAAAAATCTACAGTACAGTACTTTGAAAATCTTCAGTTATCACAGTGTCCTTAAAAATAGTTCCTTGATGTCGATAGCTCCGTCCGGGGCTATCACGGCGTCGTGAACAAACAAATGCAAACAGTTCTGGCTGACCGCGGCGTCGCGGGTCAGCTACGGTGTCGGGAAGAACCGCAAACAGTACCTTTCAGAAATGCAGGGCGTCGATGACCTCGCGGTGAGCTTCCGAAAACACGGCGTCCGCAGGCATCAGTTCCGGAGGTCGGTGCAGGCGTCGTCGGGGCCCTCGAAGTCACATGCGTTGCAGATCGATCTCCTCTCTGTTGAAGTCAGGAGCGCTGGCGTCGGCAGGCATCGGGTGCTGCGGTGCGAAGTGCAGTGGTGCGGCGTGCGGTGCCCTCAGGTCGCGGTGCGAGCAGCGGCTCGGTGGCGGCGTCAGATGGCGTCGTCGGTAAGACCAGGGTCACGGTGTGAGGTGAAGGCGGTGCTCGTCACGGTGCTGGCAGGTCACAGTGCAGCAGCGGCGTCGTCGTTGCTGAAGCGCTGTCATCGGCTGACGAACTGGAGTCGATGGCACCGGCGTCGGTAGGCCAAGGCTGCGGTGCGGGATGAGGGCGGTGCGTCGTGTAACTGTACGAGCGGTGCCCTCGAACCACGGTGCAAGCAGGGGCGTTGAGTCCGGCGTGGAGCGGCGTCGTCGGGGATACCACGGCGTCGTCGTGAAGCGAGGCGGTGCGGAGTGCGGTGCCCACAGGTCGCGGTGCGAGCAGCGGCTCGGTGGCGGCGTCAGCAGGCATTGTTGGTGAGACCAGGGTCGCGGTGCAGCGTTGCAGCGGTGCCCTCTGCGGTGCCGTCAGGACACGGAGTCGGCAGCGGCGTCGTAGACGGCGTCGGGCTTGAAGTCTTTGCTGTTCCTGAGACTTCTTGAACAGGGGGCAAGCTCTACCTCAAGCCCTTAAAGAAACTGACAAAGTAGATTGCAGAAAGTTCAGTCCAGTCCTTTCACTGCCCAAGACAGAAGCAGCCACTGCAGGCCAACACAGCAAAGCACACAGCAAAGTGGTAGTTCCTCCTCACAGCTTCTCCAGCTCTTCTTCTTGGCAGTCTTCTTGATCCAAAAGAGTTCTAAAGTTCTGGGATTGGGGTCCCCCTTTTTATCCTCAATTTCTCTTTGTTCTCTGAAGGCAGAGAGGCCTTTGCTCTAGTCCAAACCAGTTCTGGTCAGTCCTGGAGCACTTTGTTGACAAGATTCCTTCTTTCCTTTTGCAGTGTAGGCCAGGGACATCAGACACACCACAGGAGGTGGAGCCAGCATTGTGGAGGGAAGGCACAGCCCTATTCAGGTCCCAGGTGCAACTCCTCCCACCCATCTACATGTAGATCTTGCTATTCAGCCCTGTGCTGACTCACCCTGTCTCCTGGAATCCCCCAGCCCCTATCACTCACACTCCAGACAAGGAATACACAACCTAGCAGAGGCAGGCTTGGATGGTTAGACAAGAAAATACCTACTTTCTAAAAGTGGTATTTTCAAACACAGAATGTTAAAACCAACTTCACTAAAAGATGCATTTTATCATTCTGAGTTCGGGCATACTAAACTCGAATTTCTACCATGTTCCCTGGGTCAGTTAGGATCATAGGATGTAATAATCAAAACTGCCCATTCTGGCCTATGGGGAACAGGTAGCCTTGCAATAGTGAAAAACGAAGTAGGCTGTATTTCACTATCAGGACATGCCACACACACCAGGGCATGTCCTACCTTTCGCATATAATGCACCCTGCCCACAGGGGTACCTTGGGCCTACCTTAGGGGTGACTAACATGTAGAAAAGGGAAGGTTTAGGGACTGGCAAGTGGGTGCACTTGCCTAGTCGACATGGCAGCCCCAGGCTGCGCACAGGCCCTGCAATGGCAGGCCAGAGTTACACTTTACGGGCTGTTTGCGTGGGTGGCACAATCCAGTGCTGCAGCCCACCAACAGCATTTGATCTATAGGCCCTGGCACTCGCAGTGCACTTTACTAGGGACTGACACACAGATCAAATAGGCCAATCATGGAAACACCAATCCATAACACATTTTATACAGGAGCACTTGCACTTTCCCACTGGACAGCAGTGAGGAAAGTGCGCAGAATCATTACACCAGCAAAAACAGAGTCAAAACCAGGAGGTTAGAAAGCAAAAAGTCAGGGGAAACACGCCAAAAGATGCCAAGTCTAACACATGTCCCCTGCAGCTGAAAGTAGGGAGAACTACCCAACCTCCCGGGAGTTCTCTTCACTAAGGCGGAAGAACCTGGACAGACCATCTGCGTTGGCGTGTTCTGTGCCAGGGCGGTGTTCCACCGTAAAGTCCATTACCTGTAGGGAGATGGACCACCTCAGCAGTTTTGGATTCTCACCCCTCATTTGCATCAACCATCTGAGGGGCCTGTGGTCTGTCTGAACCCAGAAGTGAGTCCCAAACGGGTATGGTCTCAGCTTCTTCAGTGCCCAGACCACAGCAAAAGCTTCCCTTTCTATGGCACTCCACCTCTGTTCCCTGGGGAGTAGTCTCCTGCTAAGGAAGACTACAGGCTGATCCAGGCCCTCTTCGTTCAGTTGTGAGAGCACCGCTCCCACACCATGCTCTGAAGCGTCAGTCTACACGACAAATTCTTTGGAGAAGTCAGGTGCCTTGAGCACGGGCGCATGGCTGCCTTCAGGGCATCAAAAGCTTTCTGGCAGGACTCAGTCCAGATCACCTTCCTGGGCTGCTTCTTCGAAGTCAGCTCTGTTAAGGGGCCAACGATGGTGCCATAGCCCTTAACAAATCTCCTATAGTAGCCGGTGAGACCTAAGAAGGCTCTCACCTCTGTCTGGGTCTTGGGGGGCTCCCAAGCCAGAATGGTGTCACTCTTGGGTTGTAGGGGCGCCACCTGGCCACTTCCTACCTGGTGTCCCAAGTACACCACAGAACCCTGCCCGATCTGGCACTTACTGGCCTTGATCGTGAGGCCTGCACCTTGCAGAGCCCTCAACACTTTCTCAAGGTGCTGTAAATGTTCTTCCCAGCTGGACCTGAACACAGCAATGTCATCCAGGTAGGCGGCACTGAAATCCTCCAGTCCAGCCAACACCTGATTGACCAACCTCTGAAAGGTGGCAGGGGCATTCTTCAACCCAAAGGGCACCACCCGAAATTGGTAATGACCTTCTGGGGTTGAGAACGCTGACCTCTCCTTGGCCCCATCGGTTAAGGCAATCTGCTAGTACCCAGACGTTAAATCAAACGTGCTGAGGAACCGGGCAGCTCCCAACCAATCAATGAGCTCATCAGCTCTGGGGATGGGGTGCGCGTCAGTCCTGGTGACGGCATTGAGCCCACGGTAGTCCACACAAAACCGGAGTTCTGGAGTGGCACCGGGTGCAGCAGCCTTTGGGACCAAGACCACTGGGCTGGCCCAAGGACTGTTGGAGGGCTCAATCACCCCTAACACCAACATCTTAGAGACCTCCTCCTTGATGCTGGCCCTGACCCGGTCAGTCAACCTGTAAATCTTGTGCTTTACAGGAGGGCTGTCACCAGTGTCCACGTCATGGGTACACCAGTGAGCAACACCGGGGGTCAGAGAGAACAGTGGGGCGAACTGTCCCAACAACTGGCGACAGTCCCCCTGCTGCTCTGGAGTCAGTGTAGGGGAGAGGATCACACCCTCCACTGACCCATCATGCTCCTTGGTAGACAGGAGGTCAGGGAGAGGCTCACTCTCCTCTTCCACCCCATCATCTGTCACCAAGATCATACTCACTTCGGACCTCTCGAAGTGGGGCTTGAGGCGGTTCACGTGAAGGACCCTCAAAGGGTTCCTTGGAGTCTGCAAATCCACCAGGTAGGTGACGTTACTTTTGCGCACCACCACCTCATATGGCCCAGTCCACTTATCCTGCAAGGCACAAGGTTCCACTGGGGCCATGACCCACACTTTTTGCCCAGGTTGAACTTCGACCAGAGTGGTATTCTGATCATACCACCTCTTCATTTCTTCCTGGCTTGCTTCTAGGTTCGCCTGAGCGAGTTTCCTGAAGCGGGCAGTTTGGTTTCTAAAGGCCAGCATGTAACTAAACACATCCTGGGGAGTTTTCCTGGGAGCTGCCTCCCAGCCTTCCTTTACCAAACTCAGAGGTCCTCTGACAGGGTGGCCATACAGGAGCTCAAAGGGGCTGTACCCAAGAGACTTCTGAGGCACCTCCCTGTATGCGAAGAGCAGGCATGGCAAGAGGACGTCCCACTTACGCCTCATGGGTTCTGTTAGACCCTTGATCATGCCTTTCAAGGTCTGGTTGAATCTCTCCACCAGACCGTTTCCTTGTGGGTGGTAAGGAGTGGTGAACTTGTAGGTTACACCACACTCCTTCCACAGGGATGTCATATACTTGGATATGAAATTCGTCCCCCTGTTAGAAACCACCTCTCTGGGGAAGCCCACACGGGAAAAGATCCCCATTAACGCCCGGCCCACCACTGGCGCCGTCGTTGTCCTGAGAGGGATTGCCTCCGGGTACCGGGTGGCATGGTCCACCAAGACCAGGATGTACCTGTTGCCCATGGCTGTCTTGGGATCCAGTGGCCCCACAATATCCATCCCTACCCTTTCAAAGGGTGTTCCAACAACAGGAAAAGGTTGGAGAGGAGCTTTGACCTTCCTCCCACTCTTACCACTTGCCTGGCAAGTTTGGCAAGACCTACAGTGTGCATCTGACTGCCTTCGCATTTGGGGCCAAAAGAAGTGGGTGACAAGCCTGTCAAAGGTCTTGTCCTGCCCCAAATGTCCTGCCAAAGGCACGTCATGAGCCAGACCCAGTAGGAAGGTCCTGAAGCGCTGGGGTACCACCAGCACACGGGCTGACCCAGGCTCAGCAACCTTAGGCTCACTGTATAGGAGACCATTCTCCCAGTAGATCAGATGTGACCTGGACTGATTACCAGCTGCCTGGTCTGCAGCCTGCTGCTGCAGACCCTCCAGAGTAGGGCACTCGTTCTGCTCCCTGCAGAACTCCTCCCTGGTGGGACCCCCTTCTTGCTGCCAATGGGTCAGCTCAGAGATGTCTCCCAGTTCGGCTACCTGCTCCCCTGTAGGCACCGGGGCGTCCCCCTCGAGGTCCGCCTCCTCCCGGTCTGTGGGAACTTCAGGGGCCAGTTTCCCACGCCCCCTGCCCGTCCTCTTGGCAGGGACTTGGGCCATTGTTCCAGGCTCCAAGTCCTCTTGATCACCCTTTCTGGCTGCCATTGACCGAGTAGACACGCATGCCCACTCTGGCAACCCAAGCATCTCCAAGTGAGACCTGAGCTCAACATCCTTCCATAAGGACTGCTCCAGGTCGTTACCTAGCAGACAATCTACGGGCATGGTAGGGCTCACAACCACCCTCAAGGGACCTGAGACCCCCCCATTCAAAGGGAACCTGCGCCACCATACACTGGAGTTTAGAGTTGTCTACAGCAACTACTTGGTGGAATGCCCCTGGGACTACCTGCTTCTCAGAGACCAGGTGACACCGGACTGAGGTCACACTGGCTCCAGTATCTCTGAGAGCCTCTACCCTTCTCCCATTAATGGTCACCCAGGTGCTATATTTCTTTGTGTTAGGGGGCACCTGGTTTCCTGGGACCATCTCACTGTCCCCTAGTGAGACGAGGGTCATTTCTGTGGGATCCCCACCCTCCTGTGGGCACCCCTCATCCCCAAGCGCTACACTCACCAACACTTTGGACTGTCCACCGGTGGGTGGCTGTGTCCCCTTTGGGCACTTGGGGTCCCCCTTCAAGTGACCCACTTGGTCACATGCATAACACTTGTGGGGGCCGGTCTCAACAGGCTTTCCTGTAGAGACCCCTTTCTTCTTATCACCTGGGGGATGGGAACCTTTACCCTGGGTACTAGTTTGGGGCCCTTTAGAGAACTCCTGTGCTTTACCCTTGTCCCCCCCACTTTTCTGCTGGGGACCCTGCCCACCTTTGGCTGAGTCTCCCCAAACGCTTTCTTGTGGACCTTGGTACTCACCCAGCGGTCCGCCTCCAAAGCAAGCTTCCTGGGGTCAGTTAGCTTACTATCAACTAGGTGCTGGTGCAGATCTGCAAAACATAGACTAGACAAGTGCTCCCATGCAATCAAATTGTAGAGCCCCTGAAAATCTGTTACATTACTGCCCTTCACCCAACCATCCAGCGACCTACAGAACATATCCACACATTCCAACCAAGTGTTGGCCTCAGACTTTTTACTGGACCTAAACTGATCCCTGTACTTCTCAGGAGTGAGCCCATACCTAGTGAGGAGAGCGTCTTTCATATCAGCATAGGTGAGGTCCTGCCCCTTACCCAAAGCTATCAAGGTATCCCTAGCTTCTTCTGGAAAGAGAGGCCACAACCCTGCCCCACAGTTCCTTTCAGGGACCCCATTCATATGAATAGACGACTCGTACCCTTGAAACCACCTTTGTATGTCATCACCCTTTTTGTACTCTTTACCTACATTCTTGGGGATGTGTACAATCCTGTCTGTGTGTGCTGAAGCGTTGCTGCCACCATCTGAGCCGGTTCTACTCTTTAGCTCCAGCTCCTTGATAATTCTCTCATGATCTAACATCATCTTCCTTTCCTCCATGGCTATTCTCTTGTCTTCCCTCTCACTTTCTATTCTGAGTTTCTCCAATTCAAACCTCCTTGCTTCCCACCTATCCTCCAGCTCCTCTGGGGACAAGCTACTGCTGCCTGGCCTGGAGGGCTCCCCTCCTCCCAAAAGCACATCCACCCTAGGAACAGGCTCCTCCACCTCTCCACTGAGATCACCAGATTACTCACTGGCATGTCTGGCTGCTACCCAGGCCCTCAGCGCCTTTTGTAGCTCATCCTTCCTGGTGAGGCCTCTGACCTGGACTTTCAGGTTCTTGCAGATCGATTTTAACACCTTGACATTGTAGGCTTCCAATCGATCCTCCTCAAAGGCAATTTCTACTGATGCAATTGATGATACTATAGATTCAGGCATGTTGAAGTAGCAAGTTCAAACTGGCAAGATCAAAAATAGGCCAAAAAGAAAAAGAACCTGTATGTGGTACGTAATGGTCTGCGATATGGTAGTAGTGCACACCAATCACTGTAAGTCAAGTGCAAACAGAAGTCCTATCCTCACCGCTGACAACCAATGTTAGAAATGGGGGTCTCTAGTTGGCAAGGGCTTGCACCTTTCTCCAAGTAGGGACCCTTCTTCCTAGTCAGGATAAGGGAGTTACACTCCTAAAATAACCCCTGCTCACCCCCTTGGTAGCTTGGCACGAGCAGTCAGGCTTATCTTAGAGGCAGTGTGTAAAGCATTTGCACATAACCAACAGTAATACAGTGTAAGCACTACAAACGGACACCACACCAGTTTAGAAAAATATCCAATATTTTTATATACTTAAAACAAGACCAATACGATAAAAATCTACAGTACAGTACTTTAAAAATCTTCAGTTATCACAGTGTCCTTAAAAACAGTTCCTTGATGTCGATAGCTCCGTCCGGGGCTATCACGGCGACGTGAACAAACAAATCCAAACAGTTCTGGCTGACCGCGGCGTCAAGGGTCAGCTACGGTGTCGGGAAGACCCGCAAACAGTACCTTTCAGAAATGCAGGGCGTCGATGACCTCGCGGTGAGCTTCCGAAAACACGGAGTCCGCAGGCGTCGGTTCCGGAGGTCGGTGCAAGCGTCGTCGGGGCCCTCGAAGTCACACGCGTTGCAGATCGATCTCCTCTCTGTTGAAGTCAGAAGCGCTGGCGTCGGCAGGCGTCAGGTGCTGCGGTGCGAAGTGCAGCGGTGCGGCGTGCGGTGCCCTCAGGTCGCGGTGCGAGCAGCGGCTCGGTGGTGGCGTCAGATGGCGTTGTCGGGGAGACCAGGGTCGCGGTGTGAGGTGAAGGCGGTGCTCGTCACGGTGCTGGCAGGTCACGGTGCAGCAGCGGCATCATCGTTGCTGAAACGCTGTCGTCGGCTGACGAACTGGAGTCGATGGCAACAGCGTCGGTAGGCCAAGGCTGCGGTGCGGGATGAGGGCGGTGCGTCGTGTAACTGTACGAGCGGTGCCCTCGAACCACGGTGCAAGCAGCGGCGTCGAGTCTGGCGTGGAGCGGCGTCGTCGGGGATACCACGGCGTCATCGTGAAGCGAGGCGGTGCGGAGTGCGGTGCCCACAGGTCACAGTGCGAGCAGCAGCTCGGTGGCTGCGTCAGCAGGCATCGTCGGTGAGACCAGGGTCACGGTGCGGCATTGAGGCGGTGCCCTCTGCGGTGCAGTCAGGACACGGAGTCGGCAGCGGCGTCATAGACGGCGTCGGGCTTGAAGTCTTTGCTGTTCCTGAGACTTCTTGAACAGGGGGCAAGCTCTACCTCAAGCCCTTGGAGAAACTCACAAAGTAGATTGCAGAAAGTTCAGTCCAGTCCTTTCACTGCCCAAGACAGAAGCAGCCACTGCAGGCCAACACAGCAAAGCACACAGCAAAGTGGTAGTTCCTCCTCACAGCTTCTCCAGCTCTTCTTCTTGGCAGTCTTCTTGATCCAAAAGAGTTCTAAAGTTCTGGGGTTGGGGTCCCCCTTTTTATCCTCAATTTCTCTTTGTTCTCTGAAGGCAGAGAGGCCTTTGCCTAGTCCAAACCAGTTCTGGTCAGTCCTGGAGCACTTTGTTGACAAGATTCCTTTTTTCCTTTTGCAGTGTAGACCAGGGACATCAGACACACCACAGGAGGTGGAGCCAGCATTGTGGAAGGAAGGCACAGCCCTATTCAGGTCCCAGGTGCAACTCCTCCCACCCATCTACATGTAGATCTTGCTATTCAGCCCTGTGCTGACTCACCCTGTCTCATGGAATCCCCCAGCCCCTGTCATTCACACTCCAGACAAGGAATACACAACCTAGCAGAGGCGGGCTTGGATGGTTAGACAAGAAAATACCTACTTTCTAAAAGTGGTATTTTCAAACACAGAATGTTAAAACCAACTTCACTAAAAGATGCATTTTATCATTCTGAGTTCAGGCATACTAAACTCGAATTTCTACCATGTTCCCTGGGTCAGTTAGGATCATAGGATGTAATAATCAAAACTGCCCATTCTGGCCTATGGGGAACAGGTAGCCTTGCAATAGTGAAAAACGAAGTAGGCTGTATTTCACTATCAGGACATGCCACACACACCAGGGCATGTCCTACCTTTCACATACAATGCACCCTGCCCACAGGGGTACCTTGGGCCTACCTTAGGGGTGACTAACGTGTAGAAAAGGGAAGGTTTAGGGACTGGCAAGTGGGTGCACTTGCCAAGTCGACATGGCAGCCCCAGGCTGCGCACAGGCTCTGCAATGGCAGGCCAGAGTTACACTTTACAGGCTGTTTGCGTGGGTGGCACAATCCAGTGCTGCAGCCCACCAACAGCATTTGATCTATAGGCCCTGGCACTCGCAGTGTACTTTACTAGGGACTGACACATAGATCAAATAGGCCAATCATGGAAACACCAATCCATAACACATTTTATACAGGAGCACTTGCACTTTCCCACTGTACAGCAGTGAGGAAAGTGCGCAGAATCATTACACCAGCAAAAACAGAGTCAAAACCAGGAGGTCAGAAAGCAAAAAGTCAGGGGAAACACGCCAAAAGATGCCAAGTCTAACAGTATGCATGCATGTGTCTGTGCTTTTACCTAGTGACATGTTGCAAAAAAATAAACATACAAATACTTGAATACCTGTGTTTCAAACAGCATACTCTGTAAATGTGTGTACAAAAAGGTGTATGTATTTCTTTCTGCTCATAATACAGGGCACATGGGTATTCAAAAGTATATTTGAGGGGCTCTATAACACCTATATACAAAAGACATGTCTGCCTGTGCAACTGAATGACAGAGCAGAACTGAGAAAATGTGACTACCTATAGGAGAAGCTACCCGCTTTTTAAGCTACCATCTTCAGATGCATAACAAATGTGAGAATACTTGTACAAGTAGACATATACCTCAGTCACAAGAGCACGCAGACCTTTAAACTTGAGACAGTGCACTTCCCGTTTGAATACAGAAAGAGGCGAGAGAAGTACAGAAAGAAGCAAGAGAAGTGCAGAAAAAACAAGAGAGGTGCAGAAAGAGTAAGAAATGTGCCGAAAGGCAGGAGAAGTGCAGAAAGAGGCAAGAGAAGTGCAGAAAGAGGCAAGAGAAATGGAGAAAGAGGCAAGAGAGGAGCAGAAAGAGGCAAGAGAGGTCTAGAAAGAAGCAGGAGAAGTGCAGAAAGAGGCAAGTGAGGTGCAGAAAGAGGCAAGAGAGGTGCAGAAAGAAGCAAGATAACTGCAGAAAGAGGCAAGAGATGTGCAGAAAGAGGGAAGAGGGGTGCAGAAAGAAGCAAGAGTAGTGCAGAAAGAAGCAACAGAGGTGTAGAAAGAGGTAAGAGAGGTACAGAAAGAGGCAAGAGGTGCAGAAAAAGGGAAGAAGGGTGCAGAAAGAAGCAAGAGAGGTGCAGAAAGAAGCAAGAGAAGTGCAGAAGGAAGCAGGAGAGGTGCAGAAAGAAGCAAGAGGGGTGCAGAAAGAGGCAAGAGTGGTGCAGAAGAGGGAAGACGAGTGCAGAAAGAGGCAACAGGGGTGTAGGAAGAAGCAAGAGAAGTGCAGAAAGAAGCAAGAGAGGTGCAGAAAGAGGCAAGAGAGGTGCAGAAAGAATCAACAGGGTACAGAAGAGGCTAGAGGGGTGCAGAAAGAGTCAAGAAAAGTGCAGAAAGAAGCAACAGAGGTGCAGAAGGGGGCAAGAGAACTGCAGAAAGAGACGAGAGTTGCAGAAACAGGTAAAAGAGGTGCAGAAAGAGGGAACAGGGGTGCAGACAGAGGCAAAAGAGGTGCAGAATGAAGGAAGAGGGGTACAGAAAGAGGCTAGAGGGATGCAGAAATTTGCAAGAAAGGTGCAGAAAGAAGCAAGAGCAGTGCAGAAAGAACCAACAGAGGTAAAGAGGCAAGAGAGGTGTAGAAACAGGCAAGAGAGGTGCAGAAAGAGGGAAGAGGGGTGCAGAAAGAGGCAAGATGGGTACAGAAAGAAGCAAGAGAGGTACAGAAAGAAGGAAGAGAAGTGCATAAAGAAGCAACAGGGTGCAGAAAGAGGCTAGAGGGGTGTAGAAAGAGAGAAGAGAAATGCAGAAAGAGGCTACTGAGGGCAGAAGGAGACAAGAGAACTGCAGAAAAAGGCAAGATAGTTGCAGAAACAGGCAAAGGTAGTACAGAAAGAGGGAACAGGGGTGCGCACAGAGGCAAGAGAGGCGCAGAAAGAGGGAAGAGGGATACAGAAAGAGGCAAGAGGGATGCAAGAATTTGCAAGAAAGGTGCAGAAAGAAGCAAGAGCAGTGTAGAAAGAACCAACAGAGGTGCAGAAAGAGGCAAGAGGGGTGCAGAAAGAGGCAAGAGAAGTGCAGAAAGAAGCAAAAAAGGTGCAGAAAGAGGCAAGGGATCTGCAGAAAAAGGCAAGAGAGGTACAGAAAGAGGCAGGAGAGTTTCACAAAGAGGCAAGAGGGGTGCAGAAAGAGGCAAGAGGAGTGCAGAAAGAAGCAACAGAGGTGCAGAAAGAGGCATGAGAGGTGAAGAAGCAGGCAGGAAAGGTGCAGAAAGAGGGAAGAGGGGTGCAGAAAGAGGCAAGAGAGGTGCAGAAAGACTGAAGAAGGGTGCAGAAAGAGGCAAGAAGGGTGCAGAAAGAAGCAAGTGAGGTGCAAAAAGAGGCAACAGAGGTGCAGAAAGAGGCAACAGAGGTGCAGATGCAGGCAAGAGAAGTGCAGAAAGAGGCAAGAGAACTGCAGAAAGAGGCAAGAATGGTGCAGAAAGAAGCAAAAGAAGTGCAGAAAGAAGCAACAGAGGTGCTGAAAGAGGCTAGAGGGGTGCTGAAAGAGGCAAGAGAAGTGCAGAAAGAAGCAACAGAGATGCAGAAAGAGGCAAGAGAGGTGCAGAAACAGGCAGGAGAGGTGCAGAAACAGGCCAGAAAGGTGCAGAAAGAGGGAACAGGGGTGCAGGAAGAGGCACAAGAGGACCAGAAAGAGGGAATAGGGGTGCTGAAAGAGGCAAGAGGGGTGCAGAAAGAAGCAAGTGAGGTGCAGAAAGAGGCAACAGAGGTGCAGAAAGAGGCAACAGAGGTGCAGAAAGAGGCAAGAGAAGTGCAGAAAGAGGCAAGAGAATTGCTGAAAGAAGCAACAGAGGTATAGAAAGAAGCAAGAGAAGTGCAGAAAGAGGCACGTGAGGTGCAAACAAAGGCAAGAGAAGTGCAGAAAGAGGCAAGAGAACTGCAGAAAGAGGCAAGGGGGATGCAGAAAGAACCAACAGAGGTGCAGAAAGAGGCAAGAGCGGTGCAGAAAGATGAAAGAGAAGTGCAGAAAGAAGCAAAATAGGTACAGAAAGAGGCAAGAGAAATGCAGAAAAAGGCAAGAGAGGTGCAGAAAGAGGCAGGAGAGGTGCACAAAGAGGCAAGAGGGGTGCAGAAAGAGGCAAGAGAAGTGCAGGAAAAGACAGAAAGGTGGAGAAAGAAGCAAGAGAAATGCAGAAAGAGGCAAGAGAGGCGAGGAAAGAAGCAACAGTGGTTTGTGCACCATTAGTAGCAATTTAACAACCACATTTAGCAATAAGTAATAGGTGACCATTCCAGGTTTGCAAAGGGCCTTCCACCACGCTATAATACTTGTCTCTGCATTTTTGGTAACGTTTGAGCTGGAAACAAGGTTTTTTTGTTCAAATCTGCAGATTATGCAGCAGATGATGGATTATGTGGCAAATGCGGAAAATGTATAATTATGCAAAAATCGGTGCAGCCGAACAGTCGCATAATTCCAGTGGCCCTGCTCAGACCTCCAACTAGGTCCAGAAGTCCTCCTCAGTGGTTCCTTCTTTTTTTTTGTCTCATTGAGTTTATAGTTTAGCTTCTATGGAAACAAGGAAGACTAAACCTGAGGTTACCACTCCGCAACACAGACTACCATACCACATAATTACTCTCCATAACACATAATCCCACTCTACATAATTCCTATACACTAAATACCACATACTTTCTATCCACATAATTCCACTACACACAATGTAAATCCACTTCACTTCAAAAAACATTAGTAAAAAACTTTTAAATTTACAAAGCCAATAGCTCTAACTCTCGCAAATGCGAGACCTATTACATTGCAAATGCTTCTTTAATTAGTAGTCCCATTTGCAGAGTGGTGGAGGAAGCGGGCTGGGCCTCCGACCAGCGCTCAGGAATTCCGCTGCGTAGGACTTACAGGAGGTACCAGGAGGGCTTCTTGGCCCCCCAAAGTCCCTCAGGAGTAAAGTGGACTTCATCCCCCAACCAGTAGTGTGCCAGGAGGCACGTTTGCAGAGTGGTGGAGAAAGGGGCGTGGCCTCCGCAGACCTCTTAGGAATCCCACTGTATGGGACTTACTGGAGGTAACAGAAGGGGTACTTGGCCCCCAAGGACATCCTTGGGGCCAACTACCCCTCCTATTACCTACAGTAAGTCCCACACAGCAAGATTGCTAAGTTCTCATAGCAGGCCACGCCCCTTTGTCCACCACTCTGCAAACGCGCTCCCTTATGCACTCTTGGATGGGTATTGAAGTCCCCTTCGCTGCTGGGGGTTCTTAGGGGCCAACTAGCCTACCTGTTACGTCCAGTAAGCCCCACACAGTGGGATTTGCTGAGAGGTAGACAGGCCATGCCCCCTTTCTACACCACTCTGCAAACACGCTTCCTGGCGCGCTGCTGCTTGGGGGATGAAGTCCACTTTAGTCCTGAGGTCCTCAGGACACAAGGGGCTCTCATCGCCCCACCACCAGTGTGCCAAGAGGCGTGTTTGCAGAGTGGTGTAGAAGGGGCGTGGCCTGCGACCACCTTTCAGCAATCCCACTGTGTGGGGCTTACTGGAGGTAACAGGTTGCCTAGTTTGCCCCTAAGGACCCTTAGAATCGAAGGGGACTTAATCCCCCTACCCAGAGAGCACCAGGAGGCGCATTTGCAGAGTTGTGCAAGGAGGGGGCGGGGCCTCCGGCGAGTTGCCGGTTACTTTATTTTTATGATTTTAAGAAGAGGGGCTGTGTGGCCCCCTTCCCTTGAGCCTTTTGGGCCCCGGAGACCCCATCCCCCAGGGCCTGAGCCATTTAAAAAAAAAATGAAAAGGGAGGGGGCCTCCATCCCCCGGGGCTAGGACTTTCTTTTTTTTTTTCAAAGGGGAGAGGGGCCATGCGGCCCCCCCTCCCCAGGCCGAATTCACCCCAGGGACCCCATCCCCCAGGGCTTGGCCATTCCTTTTCTTTTTTTAAAAGGGAGGGGGCCAAGCGGCCCCCTCCCGGGCCATTTTCGGCCCCGGGGACCGCATCCCCCGGGTCCCGGCCATTCCATTAAAAAATAAATAAATAAATAAATAAAGGAAGGGGGGCCGTGTGGCCCCCCTCCTGGGCCATTTTTGGCCCTGGGGACTCCATCCCCCGGGGTCTGGCTTCACGTGGGGACCGCGGGGGAGCCCCAATGCCCCCGCGGTCCCTGCCGGCTCCCCGTCTCCTGCGGGAGCCGGCATTGCTTTTGGGCAGAGGGAGCTGCTGACATGCAGCTCCCTTTACCCAAAAGCAATACTGCTTCGCTTCATGAATGCGAGAGCAGTTTTTCTGCTCTCGCTTCCATGAAGCGAAGCAGAATTTTGTAATGGCAGGGCGGGAGCAGTGCTCCCGCCCTGCCATAGCAAACTGAAATGTCCCGGGGGTGGGCACCCCGTGACATTGCTGGAGCTGGCCCTGGGGGGGTGGAGGTTTCCAGGGCCATGAAGGGCTTTTGGAGGGGGGCTGCGCGACCCCCCTTCCAGAATTTGCACAGCCCCGGGGAGGTGGTTGTCCCTGGGGCAGTGTGGGGGGCAGGCAAGAGCCCCCCCCATGCCTTTTTTGTTAGAAAAAAGCCTTGGGGAGGTGGCGGTCCCTGGGGCTGCGGGGGCCCCCGCAACATAATTAAGGATTGTCCCCGGGACCTGGCCCACCCGGGGGCTTAATAGAAACGAAGCGCGGGAGACCACGCTTTATTTATTTCTTTAATTTTCAGGAGGATTTGCGCACCCTACGCAAATCCCACCAAAAGATTTTTTTGAAATGCTTTTTTTTGGCACTCGGGTCCTTGTGCGACCCCTTGAGCAGGCCTAGGGGGTCAGGGTGTTTCTACCCTTCTTGATTTTAATACTTCTTTATCTTTTTTCTTGTGGCTCGGTTCAAGCGAGTCACAAGATGGCTGCCAACACTTCCTGGTTTGAAGTGCTGGTAGCCAATGAGAGTCAAGCTCGTGATCGGGAGGGTTCGCGGATCCACCGCGGTCACCAGATATCCATTTTTTTTATTTAGGAATTTCTCAGGAACTACTGGACGGAGTTACACCATTTAAAGCAAAGAGTGCACTCTGGACCAAGAGCTACCTTTCTGCCAATTTTGGTGTAATTCCGTTCAGCAGTTCGGGCTGTAGCTGCGACAAAAGTTTCCTATGGAAATTAACATGGAGAAAACGCATTTTGGGAACCCCTTTTTTCTCGGCCCCGCTTGACAAATCACCCCAAAACCTTCAAGACAGGAGCTGACCGGAGCACCCCACTAGTTTTGAAAATTTCGCGAAGATTTGTCAACCGGCTCCAAAGATATTGGCAAAAGAAAAGACGCTTTTTGAATAGAAACAAGGTCCTAACTATAACTACCTACTGGCGACCGCCAACAGTATCTTACATGCAAAAAGTTATCACCCACAGAACCTCAAATGGAGCATCCCCCATGAGGAATTACTATGAGCAAGACATAACTGTAGCACAGATCCCATGTATGAAGAGGAAAAGAGCAGGATGTTTCACAAGTTCCGAGCTAGAGGTTATCCGGCGAAGGTTCTGAGAGCAGCTAGTCTGAAGGCATCACAAGTTACACGGGACACACTACTTACTAAAAGGAAAAGGAAGGATGAAGGTCATGATTCAGTCAGACTCATCACAACATACAACATTGAGAGCTAGGCCATCAGAAAGGTTGTCGCCCATCACTGGCATCTAGTTAAAAGTGATTCTGTAATAGGCAAGAAGATTAGCAGATTTCCCCGCATCACATACCGTAAACCTAAATATTTATGTGATATTCTGGTGCAAAGCCACACAAGCATACAGAACAGAAGAGAGGGATGGCTACAAGACCAAAAGGGTTTTTACATGTGTGGGAGATGCAAGGTCAGTAGAAAAAGTTGTAACATCAAAACATTTGACACAGGCAAACAGAGACAGATTAACAAATTCATGACTTGTGGGAGCGATTTCTGCATTTATGTCCTCACATATCCGTGTGGCCTGAGATAGGTTGGTAGCAGAATTGGCCCGGTAAAAAAGAGAATCCTAGAACACTATAGGGCCATAAAGAATTTGATGTTTCTTACCTTGTCGCAAGACATTGGGCCAAAATGAACCAACAAAATTCTGAAATTTAAGGAGGTGGCAACATGGAGAGACAACTACGGCAGAAAGAATCTGAATATATCGTTCTGCTTGGTAGCAAGTTACCTGGAGGACTGAATGAGAGTGAGGAGCTTCACATACACATATACACATATGGTACTTTACTGAAGTTCTTTGTCTCTCTGTTTCAGCTTTCTGTTCAGTCTCTGTACTAGAAAAGCTTTCTCCTCTCTACTCTCTCTTTGTCTTGCCTTCTAATTCTATTCTCTTGATTTCTTCACTCCGAACTATTCAATACTTTTTGCAGTCTTCTGTTCTCTTCATGATAAACTCGAGAAAACCTTACTTTTATAGATGTAGTGTCTGTTATCACTTAGATTACAGTGGCTGTGGGGCATAGCCAAGCAACATGGCCGACAGGACATGAGCCTCTCGAGCTCCTGGTCCGTCCACCCGTATATCCTGTTAAAATCCTGTAGTAAGTAGCTTTAACTGCGGAAAAACATTAGGATCGATCTGTGTTGATCCACTGAATTGATTGAGCAGAGCGGCGAAGAGTTGCAGCAGCCGTAACACCCTGAGTGGCGAGTGCTTGGAGGCCGCTGCTCGGGCCTGCAGGTGGAGGTGGCCTGAGGAGGAGCCTGATCGCGGCTCCTTTAGCACCGGAGCAGAGCTTAACTGGCGACCGGCGGTGCCACTTGCCTGCGCCTCTCGCCTGCCTGCGGCCATTAGGCTTGTGGGGCCCTGACGACCCAGCGGATCCCCGAGGAAGCCATTGGGGATCTATCGGGGATGGACTGGCGGCCCTGGCCTGGGCTTGAGCAATAGATCAGCCGCGGCCGATCCTACCTACGGTTTTCCCTTGTGGCTGAGGCCCATAAGGCAGAGCTGAAGCGCGGGTGTCCCCTCTTCCTCCTCGTGCCCAGCTGCAGGAAGCTGCACCGAGCGCACCTTCTGCAGTACAACAGAGTGGAGTGGGCCTGTTCGCCGCGCATGGCAAAATGCGATGCAGCCGCGGCCGAGAACGGTGAGCCGGTGCGGCTGGGCGCTGCCAGCGCTCCTACTGATGCAGCGGGAGGGCTTCAGCGCCACGACCAAGCTGGCTTACTGTCCTGCGGCGCTCCTCCCTAACATATTTTGCCTGCCTGTGTCCAATTTTGGACGCGGTCTGAGGACTGGACTGGTGCCTCTGACCTGGACCTGAGTGGTGCTCCCTTCGGCGGGGGTCTGAGGGCCGAACTGGTGCATATATAGCACTCCGGTGGATACCCTTTCTCTTCTCACTGCCCTCTGTGGGAAGCGGTGGTGAATGGACCCTCATGGCCTCGCATGGTGGAGGGGGCCTGATCCACTGCTTTTAGTGCGACCAGCGGCGGCCATAGCCTGGAACAGGGGGCGGAGGCGGTCCTGCCGCAGCAGCGTAAAGATCAAGGAGGCCCACTGGCACATGGAGGTACTGAAAAACGCTGCAACTGGCATTGTGCATGATGCCTGCAGCTCGGGCCCAAGCATGGTAGGGGCCAAGAATGGCACAGGGTTGTGAATTCCCCCCCCGCACTGATCATTAAGAGCAAGAACTAGTGGGGGGACTGAGGCTTGTTGCACTTTTGCCCCTTTCCTCCTGCGGCGGCCTGTGGGGACTATCCAATATACCAGCGGAGCGGGCCGGTCCGCCGTATCGCCAAGTGACATTGAAGCTGTGGCTCAGTTCTGCGGGTGAGCGTGGTCTGGGACGCACTTTGAAGGTGGAACCCCCGCAGGGATATGAGAACATTGAACTAAGTGATCAGCACCAAGGCGGGGAGGTGCGCCCACTCTAAAGGTGAGACAGCAAAGAAAGGGCTCCATCTGCATCTATAAGATTGGGGTTGGGCCTTCTAGTTGTGGCCACTGCAGTGAGTAGGGTGTGGCCACCGAGAAGACACACAACACTGATTGAACACTGGGAGAGGCGCATATCCCTTGGTTGGTTGGGGCAGTAACTCATCCCCTGAGAGGAAAAAAGCAGGAATCGGGAGGGGAAAGTCCGTAACCCACAAGAGCAGAACTAATGGCAGCCATCCAGGGCTCCAGGAAGGCACTGGAGGACTGCATAGACACTGTCTCAATTGATGCTAACCTACTACGAGCGGACCTCCGGAAAGTGGCCGAAAAAGTCACGAGTGCCAAAGCGGACATAGTGGAGTTGAAAGGGGATGTGGTAATGCTCAAACAACAAGTGGCGCAGATGGCCATGGCCACGAGAGCCCTGGAGAGCCGTGCTGAAGATGCAGAGGGTAGGGCAAGGCGCAGTAACATACGTGTGCTGGGCATATTGGAAAAAGCAGAGCAGGGAGCTGCTGAGCAATTTCTAGAACATTGGATCCGTACCCAACTATGACCCAAGGGACTGTCGGACATGTTTGTGGTAGAGAGGGATCATAGGGCCCTGGTCCCGCTTCCGCCCCCAGGGGCGCAACCTCGAGCAATCATAGCCAAAATCCTTAACTACCAGGACAGAGATTGCATCCTGCGGGCAGCCCGGGAACAACAGAATCTCCAGTTTGAAAGCAATAAGGTTGCTGTGTACTCGGAATATACTGAACAAATCCAGGATCTTTGAAAATCCTACCTAGGGGTAAAGCGCAAACTACGAGAACTGAATCTGCAGTATATGCTTTTGTATCCTGCCAAACTGAAGGTGATAACAGGGGGCAAGGTGCACTTCTTTGACTCCCTGGAGGTCGTTTGGGAGTGGCTGGAAATCTGGGGAGATTGGGTGCCACCCAGCGAGCCGCGGGGTGGAAGAGAAGATGGGGAACAAGACCAGTCAAGGGCCATGGGCAGCAGAAGAGTCGAGAGGACTCATGGAACATGGCTGAGTCAACGCAGCGGAGGATCACGGTGGGTGAGGACAGTTCATTACAGCTGGACGCCCCTGAAGATGAAGACCTGGCAAATAATTTGGAGGGAGCCACTCCAGCTGGGTTGGAGGCGGAGGCACCAGTGTTGGGCAAGACAATAGACATTGTGCTCGAGACGCTGATGGATGAGACCCCCGAGGAGGAGTAGGACTAGCTGACCAGTAAAAGTCCTGGTAATGAGATTGTGGCCCAAACACTGCATAGATGAACTGTAAAACCAAATAAAGTTCTCGTTGCTGTACTGAGAAATCAACTAGATGCTCGCCCAGAGAGATGGGGTGGTCATTGGGGTGCTTACAGGAGAGACTAGACATAGCTAAAAAAGTCGCGAAATTGAAATCAGAAATAAGGGAGGGGTTCTAACACTGCAATTGCAATACGACTGTCGATAAGTAAAGGGTGGAAGGACCGGGGACAAAAAACCTACTTGTTGCCCCTCTTGGGCTTATTGGGATGCTGTGCACGTCCTGTCATGAGCGAAGGGTGGGCAGTATCGTCTGTGATGTTAGCCGAGTATTGTCCGTGGGAGGGGGGGAGGGGTAGTTTAGGTTCTGGTTTATGGATCAATGTAAGTTGTGTTGCAAAAAAGGGCGGGTTGTCGTACGAGAGCAGTAATACCATTGGCACTGTCAGGCTAAAAACACAAATAATTGAATATGGCATGGGAGGTAAAGTTCCTTATGTGGAATGTAAGAGGGTTGGGTACCTGCACCAAACGACAGAGTTCTTTTGTTTCTTAAAAGGCACATGGTAACATTTGCATGCTTGCAGGAGACACTTTTGGATGACATGGGGGCGACAAGGTTAGCTAACAAGTGGAGGGGTCAGGTGTTCCATTCCTCGTGCTCCACCTATGCTAGGGGTACGCTGATCAGGGTGGCTCCTGACACCCCATTTATGCTTTAGTACATGGAAGCTGATGTCGGGGGCCGCTACATGCTCGTAAGGGGAAAGCTTGACGGCAAAGATATAACTAAATTGAATACTTATGCCCCACATACAGATGAGCCTGCTTTTTTGCTTGACATTGCAGGATCTGATCACTGCGGATCCAGACACTCCACTTATATGGTTGGGTGACATCATTTGTGTCCTAGGCCCTGACTTAGATAGACATCCGCCCAGAAGGGGTACCAAACTGCGAATGACCAAACAGCTGCAGAAGGTGATGCTTGACCTGGGTTTAAGGGATGTCTGGTGAACCCATCACCCGACACAAAAGTTGTACACGTGTTTCATTCCCACACATGGCACACAAAGTAGGTTAGACAGGATCTTAGCAACGGAAACTCTAGCCCTTTTAGCATCAGAAATAACCCATTTAGCACAAATTTTATCGGATCATGCACTAGTGAGCTGCACTGTACAATGGGCTGTTGGGGAGCAGGGTCCTCGCTATTGGCGGCTACCATTGGATCTCTTGGAAGATCAGGTTGGTAGAGAGTCACTCTTGATTGCATTGACAGACTACATGTCCCTCAATTAGAATGCCACAGATAATAGAGATAATGAGTGGGACGCTATGAAGGCGGTGATTCGGGGGGCAGGAATGGGACTTACGTATGGTGTATGGAGGCAATTGCAACACGAGCTGCGGGACAGGGAGGACACATTAGCAGACCTTCAGTTGGGTATGCAGGGCCAGGGAGACACTCAGGAGCGAGAGCGTACATTGCAAGAGCAGGTTGCAGATACATGGGACAGGCTGGACAAATACACACTCACCAGGTATCGACAAAGAATGCATGTAGAAGGAGATAAGTACGGCCGGCTGTTAGCATGGATACTGCGTAAGGAGCAGGCACCCCCATTGATCACCTGTATATGTAACCAGTCGGGAGCATTGGTATACTCCCGAGCTGGTATAGTGGAACAATTTCAGCGGCACCTACAGCAGGTGTAAACAGCAGACCCGTCAGTCAGAGCTGAGTCATATGTACCATTTCTGGAGGGCCTCCAATTGAGGAGTCTTACCGAGGAAGCCCGGTTAGAGATGGAAGCGCAGATAACTGAACAAGAGATAATGGAGGCGATAGCAGACATACCTAAAGCCAAGGCTCCGGAGGGAGATGGGCTACCAATAGAATATTATCAGGCATACTCGGCAAACCTAGCAAAACTACTGCTACAGACATTAACTGAATCCTTTGAGAAAGGGATACTACCCCCAACAATGCGTGAGGGTGAAGATTGTATGCTCCCTAAACCGGGTGGAGGCACTCAGGACCCTTCGGCGTATCGGCCGCTTACAATGATAAACACTGACATAAAACTTTTATGCAAGGTGCTGGCCAAAAGGCTGAGCCCACATATGGGGTATTTGGTCCACGAGGATCAGTGTGGATTCATCCCCTGCCGTAGCACGTCTATGAACATTCGGTGCTTAGCACACGTAATGCACGAGACTCAGGCAGTCACCGAAGAGATGGCACTGGTATCCATTGTTCTCGAAAAAGCATCCGAGACCGTGGACTGGGGGTACCTGCTGGAGGTGCTGAGACTATCGGGGTTTGGACCACACTATTGTAAGTGGGTCAGAATACTGTATACGGAACCAAGTGTCAGGGTCCAACTGGGTCGGACTAGATCTGCGCAGTGGTTACTGGGGTGAGGCACGTGGCAGGGATGCCCCCTGTCCCCAATGCTTTTTGCTCTGGCCATAGAGCCCATGGCGGTGTGGGCCAGACGAGATCTTAACCGTTGGGGGATACGAACAGGGAATAGTACTCACCTCACTATATGCGGATGATGCACTGTTTTATGTCGCATCCCCTCGTAAGGCGATTCCGAACCTCCTGCAGTTGTTGGATCAATTTACAATATATTCGGCCTTGCGTCTTAACAGGCAAACATCTCTGGTGTTACCGCTAGCAGGGCTGAAGGTTCACAGCACAGAGGTTTTGCCCAGACTGGGGTTGAGATGGGAGATGGACCAAATCCGGTATCTGGGAATACAGGTAGCACATTGGGATACACAAGTGATCCAATTGAACATGACGAAGGTACTCGAGTCCCTGAAGCTTACAGTAGCATTATGGAACATGCTGCCTCTCTCCTTAATGGGCAAAATAGCCATAGCCAAAATTGTGGTGCTGCCTCGATGTTTATACGCCCTGCAAAACTCGTAGTGCAGTATCCCCATGACGGTATTCAGACAACTGAGATCAATCTTGATATCCCTTTTTTGGGTGGGGAAACGTAGCAGAGTAGCGCTGCAGGTCTTTACCAAGCGCTAAGAAGAGGGGGGGCTGGAGGCACCCAAGTTGGACCTCTATTACTATACAGCACACCTTCAACATGTGGCGCCTTGGTTAGATGAGAATGACAATTGGGAGAAGCGCCTACTCAGTGGTCAAGTGCAGCCAGAGAACCTGCCCATTATATTGATGGAGGGGGCAGGTGCACGTGCAGATCTACCGTACATCATCAAACAAACAGCATTTATATGGCAAAAATTTGTGGAACGGGTGCTCAGGCACGCGCCGTTGTACCGTGAATTGAACATTTGGCAATTGGCACCAGTGCGAACAATGGTAGAGAATATGTCCTTCCAGGCTTGGAGGGAGGGCGGATGTGAGGTCCTGGCAGATTTATACATAAACGACACCTTCGTCACATTCAAACAGGCGCGGGAAGGATTTGAACTGGGACAGGGACAGTATCTTCAATACGCGGGGCTGGTGGAATTGGTCAGTGTTACATGGCCCACATATCCTAACATGCCACAGACGACTGAGACACTGGACATATTGCTTAATTGCATTAGTGGGCACAGGCTGGTATCACTGCTATATAAAGCTATGAAGGCAGATTCGGGATCCCTGGCCTCTAGGGCATGGAATGCATGGAACGAGGATTTACAGCCCCTGTTGTCAGAAAAAAGCTGGGTCAGGGCATGCACATTAACACGTAAAGTATCCTGCAATGCGTGCCTTAAATTGTTGCATTACAATTTTTTGCAGCAGGTGTACTGGACCCCTGTGAGGCTGCACCACATAGATCCGACTCATTTCCAAGAATGCCCTAGAAGTAACAGGACCCAGGCGGGATTTGTGCACCTGGCGTGGGAGTGTCCAGAGGTTCAGCAGTATTGGAAAAGTGTAGTAGCGAGGGTGCGTGGGGGGGGGGGTGTATACCAGTGGAGGCTAAACCAGAGCACTGCTTCCTGGGGCTGATCCCAAAGCCCAAGAAACGGAAAATGGAATATAATTTGCTACAATTAACCCTGGTACTGGCCAAACAGAGGGTAGCCATATTGTGGTTGAGCGCAAGAACCCCAACGTTGGAGAGTTGGATAAGGGATGTAGGGGAATGGTCTCTTGCAGAAGAATTGCACATGAAAACCTGTAGAAAGGATGAGAAACTAGCCGAGGACATAGCACTCTGGAGAGAATTATGCAGGGAGCTTCTAAACCCAATGGGAAATTGAAATGGTCAGAATGTTACCTCAGATAGAAGCAGCTAAATATAAAGTTGAGATTTGTGTGATGCAGTCAATATGTATGATATTACTCTTATAATGTGTCACAGATAATCATGTGCTCACAGTGTGTCATTGAATTCTGCCACTAAATGGAAACAACTGGATGGGGATCTGTTGAAGGCTGCGCACAACTGACCTGTTATTATTTGGAAAATTATTAAATAAAGTTATTTAAAAAAGATTACAATGGCTGTATGTCATCACCCCAAGCCTTTCCCTCAAGCTCAAAATGGATATATTGATATTGTTCTGCCTTGTATTTTGTCTTTTTATATTATGTTTGTTTTCACTGAAATCAACTTGCTCTCACAAAGGGCTGGTGGGTACCAAGGGTTATTGCATAGTCTAGAGAGGAGATTTAGTGAATAGGTAAAACCTCTTTTGAATTGGAAATTGAATATGCCATATCATCCATACTACTCTCATATTGCCAATTTTCGGTGCAATTCTCTTTGGTGACAGCATTAGAGAATTGCAATAAGAGGGATTTACTAAAATACATTTTTTCTTGTGCAGAGTATTGATCTATAGAGCTTTAATCTGTTTCCTTCTTGTAAAACACTTAAGAGTATTCAGCCACTTGGCAATAATGTCACCTGATTCTGCATCTCAACGCAATGAGCATTCATTTCCATATTGGATGCCTGAACTTCCGCAATTTTTGCTGTGTAAATTTGACATTCGCTTTTTTATGCAGATTTTAATTCTCAAAAATTGAATTGCACAAATGATGTATTGGCGTAAAATTGTGTTCTGCTTATATTTATTCTCTCTTGAAAGACAACAAAGTATGTTTTGTATGTCTCACAAACTTGTAAAATTATTTTTATGGGTGATTGGGCACAATGCAGAAACAAGGCCATGACAAGGACTTGTTTAGATTGAAATTCGTTGCTGAATAAATTGTATCTTTAATTGAAGCGCTGAGTGCGGACTCTCCTTGTCTCTGTGAATCTGTGAATATATATGTATAGATATATATATATATATATATGCCATAGGAAAAGCATGTATTGTATTGCTAATAACTTTGGCCACGTTTAACAAATCTCTACAAGACATTCCAAAATGTTGCTGCTCTTTGACTAGTTTGTAAATGGAAAGTTTCGGAATGATCCGGCAAGCAGGGGCCAAGACAAAAGGGGGCACAAAAGCTCAAAATCCCCATGCATTTTCCATACACTTCTTTAGGCAGGGCTACAGCAAAAACAGTTAAACGGAATCACACCACATTTGGCGGCAAGCTAGATCTTGAACCACAGATTCTGCTTTATGTGTTTTGGTGCAAATCCGTTCAGTAGGTTTTGAGACTTTGAGGTTAAAAAATATTTGTGTATTTGGAAAGTTGGGTTCGAGGGACTCTAACAAAAGTCCATCAAATCCAATTAAAAAAAATAGAGCACTCTGATTGGCCCAGGAAGCTTATTTTCCCTTGGGCCATCTTGCTACTGTTGGAGTCAGACTCCTGCGGGAGTAAGCACACTGATTGACTGCCAGCAACATGAGAAAAATAATGCTGGCAGCCTTTACAGGACTCTGGATCTTAGTCCCCTGTCCTGAAGTTATCAGGATCTTAGTCCCCTGTCCCGAAGTTATAAAAAATATATATAAGGGCGCAGGGTAGGGATACCCTGCCCCCCTGGGCTTCATGAGGGGACCAAGAAGGAGCCCCTCGGGGGGCAAAATTGAAAAAATTGGCACATTTTGCCATGATCCCGCGGGACTCCTGTGGGATAAAAAAAAACACAAAACACAGTATGGCAGAAACATCCTAAAGTATGGCTGATGGTTGCGGCCACGGTTGCAAAAAGGAATATAGCAAGGGCCTGGGGGCAGAACATCCCCGCAGGTAATAGTTTGGAAAACTGATCTAGACTGGTGTTGGGCGGCGGGAAAAAGTGGTATTCCAAAGCCGGGGTTGCCCGCGAAAATGGGACAAGATATGGGGACAATGGTTGGCATACAGGGGAATGTAGGGCTCAGATGCTAGGAAGTAGGTGGATGGGTTATGGGTAGTGCGGTCTGCCTCGACTAGAATAGGGTCATAGCCGATGTCAATAATATGACGATTGTATATCCATACTTGTGTTCTGGGCAATACTGTCAAGGTGGGATCTCCTGTATTACATGATTTGCAATGCTACGGTGAGTTCACCTTTCAGATGTTGGGTTCATGTTCAATAAAAAGAATTAAAAAAACAAAACAAAAAAACAAATCACAAAAAGGCAGTCGGGACACATTCTTTAATTAAGGGGAGGGGCATGTAGCCCCCCCCAGTGGGCAATTTTCAGCCCCTGGGGACACCATCCCCAGGGCCCATTTTATTTAGTAAGGGAAGGGGGCAGCAGGACCATCCTCTCTGAGTCATTTGCAAGCACAGGGACCCTATCCCCCAGGACCTAAAGCATTTGTTTAGAGCAGGGGCCACGCAAATCCCCCGAGGCATATTTGTCCATGGCGACCCCGTTTCCCAGGGCCCATTTTAAATAATTGGGGCAGGCGACTCGCGGCCCCCCTCCCAAGCCACATTTGGACCAGGGAGGCGGGACATGTAGCCCCTCTCCCTGAGCCTGTAAAAGGCCAAAGGGACCACATCCTCCAGGGCTGCTACTTTTTAAAAACAAGCATTTGCAATGTAATATGTCTCACATTTACGCAAGTTTGAGCTATTGGCATTGTAAATGACAACGCCTTTTATTTATGTTTTGGTTTTTAATTTGGAGATGCAAGATTAGTCACACTTTCTGAGACCACAGAAAGTGTTTGGCAGGCTCAAAAAAACAAAGAATGAAAAAGCAGTGCGTTATCTTGCAGATCATGGTGAAAAGAAAGTCTCTCATCTCACTGAACTCAAGTTTCTCGCTTCACAAGGACCAGTCTACGGAACTTAATGTTCTAGTGCAGGAGAAAGGCTACAGCCAAGAGCTAAAGATAATGTACAGAAGGACAAATCTGATCAAAATGGGCCTTCATTGTAATGACATTCTTAAGATATATTCACTACAACAGTTATAAATGAAGCCAGTTCAAGTACTTTGCTGCACACACATATCACACTGTTTCAGAATACAAACTGAAGACACATCCAACTACAAATCGACTTCTTAGTGATTTTGAAATTTGAGCATATGCACGGACACCTTGGATGAGCACTAAAAGCCTACCGAACCTGCTGGCATCTAAACCAATCACACAGGCCAAATAACTTCAGACTTCAACGTTCCACATTGCTTTAATTTACAAAATTACTAATTAAATATTGTCAAGCCAGCATTTCACCACGTGCAGTTGTGTATTAAACGACAGCTCAAGACGAAAGTAAAATCTCGGAAAGGGAGCATATGGTGTGAAAGGTAGGCTTACCCCTCAGAGCAGGCAGCAGGGACCTGTCTCTTTTGTCTTCGCATTTGTTACATTCGCTGAAGTACAAGAGCAAAAATACATCCATAAGCACCCTTACCAGAGACGTGGCCAGAACCACTTTGCAGTACACAATCTCCTCATGTCTTTCCCAGATCTGGAGGGTGCACTTCCGCGGGTACTATCGAAGCAAATCCACACCACACGTGAAAACTGCAGCATCTGAGTGAAACCATTCCATGGCATGCACTGGAGAAGCCTTCAGTGTCATGAACTTTGGAGGCTCATGTAAGGATGCTTGTCTGCTGCGCACGCGCTGACGGAACAGCATTCCTCACAGCTTCTGCAACCCCGCAGGCCACCTAGACACACTGTCAGCCTGCAGCATCTCTGTATTTCACAGGTGCAGAAAAAATTACCAAACTGCTTGCCGGCTGCTATATTACGTCTCACAAAGCAGTCTTTGTCGAATATTGGTATCGCCCTTTGAAGACTTTCCCCACTGGGTATTTCCTCTTTCCTTCCCACAATGTCTTGCCTAAATTATGATATTCATATGCGTGCAGCCTGGAGAAATGCACCATGCAACTACCTTCAAGAGCTGAGCACTGCAAGCAGAGCTCGCACTATAAGCTGTTCCTGAAACCAGATTGTAAGGCTGCTCCTAATTGGTTGTTGAAAGCAGGCAATGGATCAGATTTTATGCTGCCTCTTGATTGGACGGTACAATTTAGCCTTGCATTGATTTTACTGTTTGTATTTTGTCTCTGTATACAAAGTGTACAACCATCTAGCGAATGCAGGTAAAACCGCAGGCTAACAAACTGAAGAATCACAACAAAAGTATCCTGAAAAGCTGTTTTTACTGGCGAGGGAGCGGGCTTTACAAGCGGCTCTGGCGCGAAGAGATTTCTCCTGAGAAAATGCGAGACCTATGGTTTGCCAACCATAGGCCCAGGCTGCTTGAAAAGTGAAAGCGCGCGTGGCGCGCTGAGTGTAAGCAAAGCATGTTGTGGCACCAGAGAGAAACAGGATATGTTAAAAACAAAATCGCGCATGGCGCAGTGAATGTAAGCAAAGCACGTCAAGCTTGCAGGAAGAGAAACCAAATGAAGAAAATAGTGCTTACAAGACTAAATAACACGTACTGTATAACAACCAAAGTAAAAAAGTCAGTAGCCATGGGAGGTTACAAATGAAGAAAAGGTGGTACTAAGGAGGAACTAACAAACCGATTACTTAATCAGAAGCCTGCATTTACGAAGGACAAACACAGAAGCCAATGACAAATATGGGGCGAGAGGGGGCAGGGCTTCTCTTCCATACTCTACTACAGCAGATCGCCAGGGCAGCGCATGCGCGCTGGCTCAGGCTCAACCGAAAAAGGAGGGGAGCCGTATGGCCCCCCTCCCTGAGACTTCTATGGCCCCGGGAACCCATACCACAGAGCTGGCTTAGATACTATGTCCTGGGTAGTCCACCCCCCGGACATAGTAGTTTCCCTGCCCACACCGTTGCATTCAGGGAAACTTGTGTTTGCTCTTGCCTGACGGGAGCATTTTTAAAACTCCTGCATAATGGGAGTAAACACCAAGTCTTCTTCCAGCAGGCAGGAGCTTTAAAAATGCTTCCACCGGCTGGGAGCAAACTTGAGATCTGTTTCCCTGCCCATAAATAATATACCTGTCCCTGGGGGATTGGGTCCCCGGGGCCATAATAGGCTCAGGGATGGGGGCCCCTCCCCTTTAAATTACAATCAGCCCTAGGGGATGGGGTCCTCAGGACCTGATGAGGCTTGTGGATTGGGCCCAAGTGGCCCCCTCCCCTTTAAATATACTTGGTTTTTTTCAGTGAATTGCTATGTTTTTTTAAACTTTATTTCCTAACTATAACGTCCCTGTAACCTTTGGGTTTTTTTTTAAGTGAAATATATATATATATGTGTATATGTGTATGAGTGTGTATATAGATTATTGTAGACTGTGTGTATGTGTAAATATATATAGAGGCAGAGGTCGGGGCGCATGGGAACCAGCACTACAGGCTCCAGAAAGGCACACTAATGGATCTTGAGACGGTTAACAAGACTATTATCAATCTATCCAAAAGACCTTTGAGTGATATTGAGAAACAAACTCTTTGTTTCGGCCTGTCTTTCTGCCCTTCCTCTTCCTTTCACTACACTGACACGAGAATAGATCTTTACAAATATATTCATAAACTTAAACTCAAAAAATGGCACAGATTATGGTCAGTGGGCCAGGACAGGTCTACGGCATCTGGGACACAGGGCAATGAGATAGATCTTGATATTGGAGACATGGATACTCTAGTTACACTTTTGCAATTACAACAAGAGTCCAACCATACGGACAAAAACATCACTGAGACATCGGTATTAGATGTGTTAGGCATCACCCATGATGCAGCAGCAAGTACTAGTTTCAAACCACGATCCACTTTCTTTCCCACTCTTCCACATGACAGTATAGATACTTTTCATGATGTTGTCACCAAATCTCTTATTGAATATCGCTGCAAGTCACACCATAGGAACAGAGCACCTGACAATCTTACCTTTGCACAAAGACAGGCACTTGTTTCCCTAGCTGAGGACAAGGAGGTTGTGATACGTCCAGAAGACAAAGGTGGCAATGTGGTTCTGTTGGACAGAGAGATGTACATCACCGAGGCTATGAGGCAACTCAATGATACCAGATTCTATACGCCAATCTCAAGGCAGTAGCATCACCAGGATTTGGGACAAATTGGTAGAATGGAGGGACAAGGAAATTTTGGAGTGGGAGGAATTTTGTTTTCTCAAAAAAGACCATCCAAAACTCCCGGTCTTATATCTATTGCCCAAGATACACAAAGATCCCCTTGTCCCTCCTGGGCGCCCCATAGTGTCATCAAGAGGCAGTGTCTTGGAACATGTGTCCAAATATGTTGACCATTTCCTGAGGAACCACGTGGCCAGGCTTACCTCGTACATTAGGGACACCAAGGATTTTTTGTGTAAACCACAGGACATCGGATGGGAGGACGAGTTCCTTCTTATTACTCTTGATGTCAACTCCCTTTACACGATTATAGACCATAAACAAGGACTAGATGCATGTCGACATTTTTTATGCAAAACACAGGTCAGATTCAGAGACCATACGATGATGATTTTGGACATGATAGAAGTCTGTCTCAGTAATAACATCTTTCTCTTCAACGGTGCCATCTACAGACAAACCACTGGTACTGCTATGGGTTCGTGCTTTACTCCCAGCTTTGCCAATCTCTTCATGGGTAGGTGGGGGGAGGAGGAGGTATTTTGTAGTTCCGAGTTTGCTCAGGACGTGGAGCGGGTCATGGTGTGGCTGAGGTAAATTGACGACCTGTTTATCGTCTGGAGGGGCTCGGAAACCTTGGCCACAGATTTCATCAGGAAACTCAACGCCAACAACCGTAACATACTTCTGACCAGTAAGATCAGTAGCACCACAGTAGAGTATCTGGACGTCAGGATAGAGATCAGGCATAATAGAATACACACTGTACTCTTCCGCAAGAACACGGCTTGCAACAGCCTACTCCATGCCCTCAGTGACCACCCAGAGACCCTCAAATGGAGCATCCCGTATGGATAGCTACTGAGGGCCAAACGTAACTGCAACACGGAGGAAGCTTATCAACATGAACGTAAGATCATGTTAGACAGATTCAGGGAGAGAGGTTACCCAATCTGGGTTCTCAAAAAGGCCAGTAACAGAGCCAGTGACATTAGCAGACAGGAGACTCTATCTGACAAAGTCAACACAGGGACAGAACACACAGAGGACAGTACCAGGAACATCCTGACATACAATGGAGATGCCAGTGATGTCAAGAAGATCCTGGTAAAGAACTGGAATATACTTAAGAGTGACAGTGTCATTGGCAACAATATCGATGACAGACCACGCATCACTTACAGAAGAGGACGTAGCCCCACAGCGACATTACTGAAACACCAGGGAGTAACACACACAATCTCCAAGGCTTTTTTCCTTGTGGCCACTGTAAAGCGTGCCAGAACAGCATGATGCGCAAGGAGGCAACACGGGGGACAACCAGTAGGATCATTTCTCAATTCCTCACTTGCAGTACCACCTTTGTGATTTACATCATTGAATGCCCGTGTGGATTGTGGTACATAGGGATCACTACCTTGATGGTCAAAAAGAGGATATTGGAGCACATGAGGGCTATTACCAACAGGGACCCTCGGTATCCGGTACCCCGACATTTTCAGGACAGGCACTTCTGACTCATCTCAGCTTTCTTATTGTGCGATTGAACATATTACGCACAATCACAGAGGAGGAGATAGAGTTCTTAAGCTCAGGAAGAAGGAGTCTAAATACATAATTGACTTCCAAACCAAGATCCCAAGGAGTTTGAATCAGGATGAGGAATTAGCCATTCACCTCAAAGAAGAATAGATCTTTCACCACTTTCTCTACTCTTCCTTCATATGTAGTAGAAACCAATCTTCATGTTGAATATTATTACCTGTTTCATTCTCATTTTTAGACACTGATATTGTTCTGTTTTGTTTTGTGTTTCTTGTTTACAGGAGGAAAGGAAGGGACCCATCACCACGACACTCACCAGCACGGGTTCCCTACCCTTTTCTTCGCCGTCACTGTGGGATATCATCACAGATAAGTTGTACCATGTATGATGGAATGAATGTATGAGGATCTCTGAGCACTTTGCCACAACCTAGTCTGACCACGCCAGGGCATTTGCCCAACACGTACAGTTTTGCTACACTGTGTATTTAGACCATTAGGGACTGAGGCACTGAAAGGTCCATGACCAAGTTACATGGCTATGTACAGGCACTATGCCTTCACCTACAATGGTTTGCCACAGTAACGCTAAAATGATGTCCGGACACTGACACTATGTCTTCACTGCCGTATGTTCCCTATTAACCCTGCCACAGTACCACAGGTATTACCAATTGTGGTGTTACACTTGTACAATTGGCGGCAATGGAACGTTAGATCACCAATGCAGGGTCTAGTGGAGTGTACTTTTCTGCATTATCTGTTGTGTGTTATCGTGTTTCATGACTAGTTTTTACACCACTCCAATATGGCCGACATGTTTTGATCCTCTCTTGTCCTTTGTTTATCATGCATTCTTAAGGACACCCTAGTGGTGGTTAAAGCACATATGACCAAGGCTGTTGGGCAACCCAAACGTTATGTGATTAAACAGTTTCCTGCAAACATTTGGTGCTGTGTATGCTGTATCCTGAGACTGGCTTACTGAACTGTGGACATATTTATCCCTTTGGCATCCTTTCCTTCCCCTGCGGTGTGGGCCTTGCTCATCTTATCTGTGCTTATTAATTAGACAGAGACGTTCATTTGGCTGCAAACAATTGCCGCATTTAGATAATGAGGCCGCTTGTTTTCTCTCTAAAATTGCTAACTGATAAATGAGTGGGAGCCGGTGTGTGTCTGGCACACCCAGCAAGAGCGCCCCGCCCCCGTTGGCCATCTGTGCTATATTTGTCTCCTGCCCACCTTGCTTTTTGGCCTGCTCGACACACCAGAGTCATCACATGGAAAGCACCAGACAAAAATACTTTGTTAAAAAATGTGTTCGTTAGAAATCACAATTTCTAATGCTTAACATTTACGCAGTATGCGTCTTAGCAAATGTATTACCAGCTATATTAAAATATATGGTTCGACTAGAATTTATATTTTTTGAATGAGTTTGCAATTGATGTAAAAATAATTGCAGCCTATTTTATTTATGGTTTTGCGATTTCGGCTATGGGAAAAAAGTTCAATCACCGCCCTTCAGGGTCTGATGAAATGAAGCTGCTGGCAGTGGAGACGGGGTGCGGTTTAGCGCCGAAGTTACTAACCTTGGGACTCTGACTTGGCGTTTACTCTTAGCTTCAGCACTTGAGTAAAGGTTGTGTGATTCTGGACACACCGCTCTGTCTCACAGTGTGAGGTATTGTAAGTAGGTGCATTGTGATATTACATGCAATGTAGAGTCCAATTGAACTCACCCTAGCGCGTCTTAATGCGCAACCATCTGCCCCCAAAAAACGTTACAAATAAATACATATTTACATAGCATATCTGTTAATATACAATTGTCTGCGACGTCGCCTAATTTACCACGTAAATAACACTCTCGAAGGCACATGCCTCGGTTAACATTTCTGGAAATTATATGCATTTTGGGCACCATATATCTGTGGAAATTTGCACACTGCTCCGTAGGTAGCCCCTGCGAGTGCCCTGTCCGGTCTGCGGGGCATAGAGGGACCTCGTAGGTCACTTCTCATGGTGCTATCATTTAAACGGTTGCACGTTTGAAGAAACCCTTGGGCGGGGTTATAAAGAATCATGACTGCCTACAGCTGTTCACGCACATATAGAAACAATATCCGCGCGTGAACCACTCTGCCAAGATGCATCTTTCTACCCAACACGGTCACTTTTGTCTATGATTCCGGGTAATTTCTGCTCAGCAGTGTTATGACGAATCTAAATGAAAATCAATTAAATGCTAGCAGGTGCTGTTATACTAGGTAAACAGTGTGAGACGTTCGCACGTGTGTACTTCTTACTAACAAACATTTTTTTTTTTCAATTACCAAGTACAAATATGCACAGCCCCGGTTTTTTCTGACCAAAATAAAAGCTTGCTCGGAAGGGAGGTTAGGTTTTGGTAATAGAGGCTTTACTGTTTCAGTCAGGAAGAGCAGTACAAATGTGGGGCCAGTTAATGTGTTTGAGCAATATTATGCTAAAGGCACATTGCTTAGGGTGACCAGATCCTGCGACCCAAAAACCGGGACATTTCGCAAACATAGAGGAAGGACTACAAAGTTACAACAATAAAGTGTCAAAGAATGACAGCCCTCATCCTCACAGAAACACAGAAGAGGTACTAGGAAAATAAATAAAATGTAATTTTTAAAACCAGCATCATACCTGTTAATTAAATTGCTTACTCATAACAGCTGCTTACTAGACCTGCTTTGGAACATCTAAAAAAGTGTCTCTTACTGTTTTCAGTATACCCTCTCAAAAAACCGGGACATGAGCCAATCTTACTGAAATCTGCCAGGACACCTGTTAAAAAACCGGGATGGTCTGGGCAAATCCGGGATGCCTGGTCACCCTAACATAGCTACACGTGCTTACTTGGGGAGTCAAGTGGTGGAAGGGATCAAATGGACAGCTCAGCAGAATACATGTTCGATTTCGTTTCACTCCAGAGGCAGGGAGCACAGGGAGGAGGAAAGACGCCCGTGTGTGAATCCTGGGATATGCAACACGTAATTTGGGTACATACGAGAAGTAAATCTCTACCTCCAAGTGAACATTTGTAAAGCAAAACCTATAGACGTACTGTCTTAAACACACTGCCATAAAGCGCAAGCTCCACCCTCCCAGGTTTCAGAGCGCTCTACAGTGCATATTTCACAACATAAAGTGAACCGTATGTTGTCGGCAGTGGCTCCAGCAACACTGATTTTTGTTCTGTTCACACCGCAGCACTAATGTTTCAGTTACACTTAGCCGCAATGACGTCATGTAGGATTCCTCGTGTGCTAAATGTTTGCTTTTCTGTGCTGCTCACTAGGAATGCCAGGTTGTGAGTGTGGGCACTTTTCCAGTGAACATATATTTTTGCTCATTCAATTAGACATGCAGGACCAGACTGCCCTATAGGGCAGTCCAGCACTGCCCGACACTTAATCTATAAGCCCGGGAGAAGTGGTAGTCCCTGGGACATAAAAATGGGGGCCTCGTGCGCCTCCCTCCTTTAAAAAAAAAAAAATGTGTGTACATGCCTCCAGGACCTGGCCCACCCGGGGGCGTTAGTATAAACAAGCACGGGAGACCAAGCTAGTTTTTTTTTTCTTTTTTGCCGCAAATGTGCCACAATTTTGCAGCTAATTTATTTTTATAGTGCTTTTTGCCCTGGCGGGGTCCTTCTGGGACCCCAACACCAAGGCTTGGGGGTCAGGGTATTCCTATCCTGGTCCCTTTTTCTTTTGTTTGTGTCTTTTTGGTGCTCGGCTGAGTCCCAAGATGGCTGCCAACACTTCCTGTTTGAAGTGTTGGCAGCCAATCAGAGCTCTGCAGATCTCTGCACGAGCTCGTTATTATTCGTGAAGGCTTCACGATTGAAGATAAACAAATTTGGATTTCCTTTAATTTCTCACAAACTACTCAACGGATTTACAAAAGTCCCAAATAGCCTGATCTGCAAACCAAAAGCTACCTTTCTGCTAAATTTGGTGTAATTCCGCCCAGTGGTTCAGGCTGCAGGCGTGTCTAAAGACTCTATGGGAATTAACATGGGAAACGCACCTTTTTTTTCTGGCCCTTTCTGTCGACCCCCACTTGACCTATCGCCCCGGAAATTTCCATGCACAATAAGATTCATAAGGGCACTTTTTTGGGAAAATTTCGTGAAGATTCATCAAACGGCACCAAAGATATAGGCAAGTCAAAAAACGATTTTCCTAACTTGGACAGGCAGACAGATGGAGCACACGTGAACAGTTTTTCAAGGAGATGGTCAACGACAATAAAGAGGGGAGGATAGATAATGGCCACAGAAGATGTAGTTTCTCTCTACACATACATAGTACATGAAGATGGCCTCAAAGCATATGAATATTTTTTACGTTTATAATCATTAAGTCTACTCGACCATACACACATGCTTTTAGGTGTTACGCATTTCTATTTAACAAACAATGTCTTTCTCTTTGATCGAAAGATTTATATACAGAGAGATGGTACAGCAATGGATACATATTTTGCTCCAATGTCTGCGAATCTGATGATGGGACATTGGGAAATGAAACGTATGGATTGTGAAAAATAGTGACATTTTGAAAAGAGTGATTTTATGGATTCATTTTATTGATGCTCTCTTTTGAAATTTGGGAAGGTGAAATAGCTGAATTGGAATGCTTTTTACAGTCTCTTAACCAGAATCCTCAATGACTACAGTTTACACATAAAATAAGTAAAGAGACAATTGATTATCTGGACATTCGAGTATATATTGAGAATAATAAGATCTGCACTAAATTGTTTCATAAATCAACTAGTTGCAACAGTATTTTATTTGCAAATAGTGCACCTCCAAAGGCTCTCAAATGGAGTGTACCTTATGAAGAGTTTTTAAGAGTCAGAAGAAACTGTTCGGAAGAGGACGAGTATGAGATACAGTCAAAAGAAATGTATGAAAGATTTAAAAGACATGGTTATCCTATCTCTGTCCTTAAAGATGCCATGACAAGAGCTAAGGCACAGAAGAGAGAGGATTTACTTGTGCCTAAGATCGTCAAAAAAGATACAAATGAGAAAATAATGAAATACATCATGGATTTTAAACTCTCTGATATAAATGTCAAAAAGGCTTTATGGAATCATTGGGGCATCATAAGGAAAGATGAAGATCTGAATGAATTGGCAATAGAACACCCAAAGGTTACGTGCAGAAACAAGTCCTCTTTAGGTGATATGTTGACTCAAAGCTATTTTTCTACATGAGAAATAGATAGAGGAAACTGGCTTAAGAAATCTGTTTTTTTTTTTTTAAATGGCAAAAAATGCAATGCCTGTCAATATAGACAAAACAAGACAGATTTCGAAACTTTTGATTACACGTGTAAGAAAATCAAGGAATGTATATAGTGAGAAACTTTGCACGTTGTCTATATTTTAGAGTGCAGTTGTGGAAGGAAGTATGTTGGAAGTATTGGGAATAAACTTAAATTGCGTATTCTTCAACATATAACAGCTATTTCCAACAGAGACTACACCTATGTGATGGCCAAGCACATTTAGGAGGTTCATAATGGTGATATCAGTAAACTGAGGTATTATAGCATCCAACATATCTCGATATAAGCATGAGGAGGAAATCGTGAATTGGCTTTGAGAAGAGCTGAATCCAGGTGGATTATTACTATTGGGACAGAGATACCATGGGGCCTCAATACAGATGCAGAGTTGTTTATACATTTGTAAAATTATTTATTCTGTCCCTCCATTTGTTTTCTCTGCTTGATAAAATCAATATTTCTCTATAACATCTTTCAAATTACACACATTTGTTAACCGCTTAACCGCGGCGCGAATTCCGCCGCGGTGCGGTGGTTTAATTAAGTGGGCGGGGCCGCGTCGGCCAACGGACGTGCGCAGCACTATGGAGGTAGTGCTCGCGAGGGCCGTTGGCCGACAGAAGCAGCGAAGGGGCTAAACACATTCCTTAGAAAAATACATATATTTATTTATTGATATTTATGCATACTTCTTCACTTAATGGTTCCCTAAATTGAAAAGGAAAAGAAAGGGGGAAAAGCATTTCGATGCTCATAGCTATAATGAGGTTGATTCTTTTTATCTCTAGATCTGAGTTATATCTTGTGACAGTGTCCTCCTTGATAACTATAAACATACATTGCTAGGTTGTCCAGATTCACTTCTGCACATATTTTTAGGTCTCATTTAAGATGGGTGTTTTTTAGCATCTATCCCCCCTGCCCTTTTTTCAGGAAATATCAATATATGCATATTATGTTTCTCTTATCAGTACGAGCACTTTAACATCTTAGCACTTTATGAGAAGCATTTCAACATCAGTGTACTGTATTGAAGTTAGGATAGGACTTTATCTTGAAGCACTACGCACTTTACTTCTATTTTTGAATATTATTTCAAGGAAAAATGTATGATGTATTAGATTTTTAGTAACATGGTGTCTTAAAAATAATACAGCACTTTAATGAAATCATGACATATTACATACATATTATAACAGATGTAAACTGTCTTCTTTATTCATTGCAGCACTTTATTGCGTATGGATATCTTAACTGGCTTTTAGAAGGATTACTTATAATATCTTCTACTATGTTTCTTTTATCAGTAGGAGCACTTTTACATCTTAGCTCTTTATGAGAAGCACTTTAACATCAGCGTACTGTATTGAAGTTAGGATAGGACTTTATCCTGAAGCACTATGCACTTTAATTCTATTTATGAATACTATTTCAAGGAAAATGTGTGATGCATTAGATTTGTAGCAGCATGGTGTTTAAAAAACAATACAGCATTTAATGAAATCATGATATATTATACCTTAAACTTATAGGTGCATGAATTTTTGTTAATCATATAGAAGAATGAGATGCAAGCTTCTCGGAATCTATACTGAATGGAAACAGGGCAGTTAATATAGGCTGCACATATGTCAAGATTTGCTTTCAGGAATGGTTTCTTTAAAAACATTGGAATGATGAGAGTTAACAATTACAGAAAATAGGAATTTCGTGATGGATCCCAATAAATGTGAATGTTTTGTATAAATTGGATAAACTGAATACATTGAAAATGTTAAATGAATGTTTATCAATATATAGTGACACCACAAATTTGGTAATATATTTAGTTACGATGAATGTACTTTACATTAATTCTGTAATTTGAGTCCTGGATTTCCTGTACTTTAGAATAATTTGCATTTTTATTCTGTGAACTGATAGTGTAGAGAAATCAAAAAGGACAATATGACATTTAAGTTGTGCAAAATAATCGTGTTCTAACAGAAAATGTTCATTGTTGTCCTCACAGGAAGCAATGTACACGGTCTAGTACTTGATTTTAATAGAGGTGGTGGGAAACAGGGCAGTTGCGCTTTAAATAGACACTTTAGCTGTGACTACTCTATGGCCCATTGAAAGGCTTCAGCCGAAATGCATAGGCCTTGATGTGGCTATGCACTACGCACTTGGCTTGTAAAAAGAAGAAATAAAAATACACAATGAGGCAATCTCTACATGACTGTGCTGTTTCCTGCCTGCCCACTGGTAATTGGAATTAAAGTGGGCGATGATAAAGGAGTTGCTTCAATCAGGCGGGAATTTAACAAAAAAGTAGGAAAAGTGAATTCAAGGCCATTGACCTCTTTCATGATACAATTGTCAGAGAGTTGGACAATCTTAGGACAACAACAAAACCTAAAATATCCCCAAAAATATGTAATCGTACGAGGGAACAATGGGAAGCAATCATATCCCTGAAAAATTACGCATCTCTGGTCACAAAACCCTCTGTCAAGGGCGGAAATGTCGTAATACTGAATAAGGCATTGTACCAGGAAGAAGCGTCACGATTATTAGGTGATGCCCAGAGCTATTCACTGATAAAAAGAGAGCAGTATAACACCAGCATTGAAGCCTTCTATAGGATGATAGGCAGTTGGTGAGACAAAGGTGTCTTGGATGAAGAATATCAATTCCTTAAGGTGGACCATCCAGTTTTACCCACATTTTATCACACCTAAAATCCATAAGGATCAAGAGAGGAGCCCAGGAAGTCCCATCGTCTCCCCGAAGGGAAGCTTATTGGAAAAAACATCAATGTATGTAGACTCGTTTCTGTTTCCTCTGGTTAAGGATTTAAGTTCATACATCCAAGATACCACAGAATTTATCAGAGAAATACAGAACATAGAATAGGAGGACGATTTTATGCTAATCACATTGGACATCAATAGTCTGTACACCTGCATAGTATATCAACAGGATTTGTTCGTGCTTGAGTTCTTTTTGAAAAGTAGATCACTGAAATATCAGGAACACAATGTTATGCTATTACAATTTGCTTCTTTCTGTCTCAATAACAATATTTTTTTTATTTTCTGGACAGTTGTATCTGCAGACACAGGAGACCGCCATGGGCATATGCTTTGCAACCAGTTATGCTAATCTTTTCGTAGGCTGGTGGGAGAAGCACGTCGCCTGGGCGGAGTCCAATGAGCGATGGGTAGATAAGGTGGCCCTATGGGCTAGGTATATCCGCAACCCTTTTATTGTCTGGCAGGGTACTCAGGCAAAATTAACCTTAAATTTACCAGCTATATCAGTAGAACAGAAGTGCCTTTTCTTGATCTACTGGTATTTGTTGAAAACACCAAACTTTGTACCAAGCTGTATAGAAAACCTACAGCCGGCAATGCTATATTACAAGCGCAGAATCAGCACCCGCGTAGCTTAGTCAACAGCATCGCCTACAGGGAACTATTGCGGGTAAAGCGCAACTGCTCACTAACGAATGATTACAATGAGGCGGAGAGAGAAACACTCAACAGATTTACAGATAGGGGATTCTCCAAAAATGTACTAAGAGAAGCAGCCAATAAGGTCCAGAAAATAGATAGGCAAGATCTTCTAATCCCCAAGCAGAAACAAAGAGGGGAGGAGACCACCACAAGCCTGATACTGTATTTTTCTGCTGAAGCTGGTCAAATTCGTGGGCTCGTTCTGAAACATTAGATTATCCTACAGGCTAACACTATATTGGGAGCAGTATTACCAGACAGACCCAATATCACTCACACAAAAAGTGTGTCCCTAAGAGATCTTCCGGTGCACAGCCATTATATAGATAAACCAATGAAAAAGCCAGAGTTGATGAGGTACTATCCATGTGCCAAATGTAAGGCATGCAAGTACAGTGTAAAAGTCAGGGACTATGAGGTCCCAAGTAAAAGAGAGCGGAGGAGCATTACAAAACTGCTGACTGCAATTTGAATTTTGTCATATATTGCCTGGTATGTCCCTGTGGCAAAAAAATACATTGGCAGCACAGTCCACACTGCCATAAAACAGGTGTTGGAACATACCCGGGTCATATCAAACCAGGATGTCACGTATCCAGTAGCAAGACACTTTGCTGAGGTACATAACATTAGAGTGACATGTTACGCTTCTATTGTATTGATCAAATTGTTCACAGGGAAAGAGGAGGAGACAGGATTAGATCCCTGAGACAACTCGAATCCAGATACATTGTAGATTTGAGGACCCATACACCATGGGGCCTAAACAGTGAAGAAGAGCTGTGGACACACATTGGATGACAAAAGAACAGCAGTAGGTCCTTCCAGTCTCTAGGAAGAATAAGGAAAAATGGGAATGTAGCAGCAAAGGTATATCGGTTTTCATTTCTAGGGGGTATTAAGGTAAAGGATCACATAGGGTCCCAGAGGGTTTTTTGCACTATAGAGGGACTCTTCGAAAGATAAAGCACATAGCACTTATACACACTATTTAGTAGGATTATTGAATGATTTAAGACTCAAATGCAGGATATGCAATAAAGATGCCATGAATAAAAAATTGATATTTTTGTTAGCACATGTGCAAAGCAGTAGGCCAACTCAGGGTGCAATGTTGTAATTTAGTAATAATATGCACCCCGTAACAATGAAAATTGAGAAGTATAATAATGAAAACTGATGTTATAATTCTGAGCTAATGAATTCATTATAAACGAGTATAGGACAAGCATAACTGGGGTTGTGAGAGATCTATGACTACTGCAACTGTGATGTGAAGCAATGCAGGTTAAAACATGACTGCCACATGAACTAGCAATTCATATTATCAGGCATCATGCTGACTGGTCACAGGGCACAATTTTCAATTCAGACAACTCTGATCTTTAAATAACGATTGTTTGTAAATAATACCATGAATGTTGTGAATTTGGATCTAATTAATCTGTGTATATAATATTGTGACCGGGCAGGCTCGGACCTGAAGGGGACTAAACGAGCAAAGAGCCTGGGAAACGAGGAAACCACCCTTTCCCCTCTTCCTTACCAGGAGCAGGACGAGTGGGGTTACGCAGTCCCACGAAGGACAGGAGACGAGGAAGAATACATACACCGTCCCTTTAACTGGGAAGGCTGGTCGGCGGGACACGCCCCCTACGATGACGACGAGGAACCCTGGCCAATAAGATCGGGTGGAGAACGGAGGCCGGTGTGTGACATCACCGGAGGAGTCGAGGAGGAAGACGTGGACGGGAGGAGAGAGCGAGCAACCGAAGAAAACACCGGGAAGGAGACAGCGAGGACGAGTGAAGACGGAGAGCCAGGAGGCCAACGACCCCGTGACTCGCCCAGCCACGCTCCTGGAGGAGTGTGGCTCACACAGGTATGCGACCGTTTGGCGGGCTGGGTAGGAAAGAGGGAGAGACCGGATACTTGACCTGTGGGATCCCTGTTCCCTGGTATACCCTCCCTGAGCACTTCCCTCACGCCGATAGATGTATCGTGCACCGAGTGATCCCATCACCACCCTTCCCTGTTTCAAGTCTAGTGCACCTGTACACCCCACTTACACTTGTTATCCTGTTTGTTTTTCACCCCCACCACCTTGGAGGACGGGACCGCGCTGGAGCGTGTAAGAAGAGGGAGGACCTCCTCGAGGGAGCAGGAAGCGAAGGACCAGCCCCCGCTCCCGTACTACAGACAGACCACAAAGAGACGCGTGTTACACCCAATAAAGCCCTTCTTACCCAAACCCAGTCTCCGACCCCTTTCTGACACCCCGCTACAAGTGGTGGAGAATGCAGGTATAGACCTCCCCATCTGTACCCCCACGATGGACGCGCTAATCCAACATCTAGTGCAGGGTCAGGAGAAGCTGGGATGGGCTGTGGAGAGACAGCTGACGTCGGCCCAAGCGGACAGAGAGACCTTCAGGGACACGGTTTCAGCGCAGTTAGAGGGCCTGCAGAAGCTGATGATCGACCAACCCCTCCCACATCCACCTGAACACCGGAACCACCCCCTGGGCCCTCTGGGGTTTCTTTGCAGAAGTATGTAGCCGGCAACGACCCTGACGCCTTCATACTCAACTTTGAGCGAGCCGCACGGGCCTGCGGATGGCCCAAAGAGAAATGGCCATTCTTCTTGGCTCCCCTCCTAACTGGTGAGGCGCAGGCCGCCTATCAGGTGGCCAACGCAGCAGGGAATACCCCCTATGAGGATATACGGTCCCTCATCCTGGACCACCTAGGGCTTGATGCGGAAGCATACAGGGTGCGTTTCCGGAAGGAGCGGGGCACCCCTGGGGAAAACCCAAAGACCTTGTTCTTTCGCTTAAAGATGGCAGCCGATAAATGGCTGACGCCGACTCTGTGCACCAAGGAAGAGATCATGGACAAGATCTATCTTGAACAATATCTGGAAGCCCTCCCCTTGAATACGCAGAGATGGCTGCGACAACATGCCCGCTTGACGACCGAACAAGCCATTGACATGGCCACTACTTTTTCCCGGGCACAACCGAGAACCAGAGGGTGGGAGGCCGAGAAACAACCCCAACATCCTAACCCACGACATGGTACGAAACCCCGAGTGGTCCCAGAAGCCCCGAAACCACGTTTCCATAAACAAGAGGTGCCTACGGTCCGGGGACCTCAGTGCTTCGATTGCGGGGACTGGGGCCACATCGCACGGATATGTCCTCGACGAAAACAAACCGAAGAACCAATGGAGGTGGGCTACATCCCCCGGTCTATACTCTACACCGCTGAGATGGGGAGTGCTTATCACGTAAGTGTACGGGAGAATGTTAAGGTGGTGAATGCCCTTCTAGACTCAGGTTGTAGACAGTCCGTGATACAAAGGGTCCTTGTACAGCCCCAACAAATCATCCCAGATACCATAGTGCACATTAGATGCGTACATGGTGATGTAAAACCCTACCCGGTAGCCGTAGTGACCCTTACACCGTGTGACGTAGAAGCCATGTCATCAGGGTGGGGGTGTTGGAGAACCTGCCAGAGGATCTCATCATAGGAACCGACAATCCCGAGTTCCTAGACCTGTTCCTACACACGTTACAGACCCAGGAAAGCAAAGAAGGGGTAAGAGACACGACCGACAAACCAGCAACAGCCTTGATAACCCCCAAGCCCTGGACCTTAGACAGGAGCTTCAAGTTCGCCCAGGCCAATGACACATCCCTGTTTAACGCCTGGGAGCAGGCACATAGGACACAGCACTCCCCCTACTTCTCGTTCCCCAGATTTCTCATAAAAGAGGGCCTGCTATATCGACAGGGTTCTAAGGATGACCCCCATCAGCTACTAGTACCCCTTCCTTTCTGGGACCAGATCATGTTTTTTTCACATTCACATTTGACGGCCGGACATACAGGTAGTGAAAAGACAACACAGAACGTGCTAAGGCATTTCTTCTGGCCGGGGATATATAAGGACATTAAGATCCACTGCATGACCTGTGAGATATGTCAGAAGAGGAATACACACCGCCCCCCAGCAGTGCCTTTACAACCACTCCCAATCATAGGCACCCCATTTGAAAGAGTAGGAATGGACCTCATCGGACCCCTACCAAAAACCCGGAGAGGGAATCAATACGCGTTGGTAATAGTGGATTATGCGACTCGATACCCGGAGGCGTTTCCCCTGAGGGCCCCCACCACTCGCCTGATATCAGAAAGATTCATAGAGCTGTTTTCACGGGTAGGATTCCCCAAGGAGATCCTAACCGATCAGGGACCCCTTTCGTCTCCAGGTTAATGAGGGAGGTCTGTGGGATGCTCGACTTGCGGCAGATCAAAACCTCTGTCTATCACCCCCAGACAGACGGCCTCGTGGAGAGGTATAATGGAACGCTCAAGGCCACGTTAAGGAAAATGCTCACAGTAAACGGAAGGGAATGGGATCAGTTACTACCGCTGGCCTTGTACGTCATACGTGGCCAAAGACAGAGCAGCCTAGGTTGCTCGTCATTTGAGATGCTGTATGGGCGCCAACCCAGAACACTGATGGAAATGACAAAAGAGGCGTGGGAGAAGGAGGAAGTCAACGAAACCCGAGGAATGTTAGAATATACCCAGGCTCTGAAAGCCAGGATAGGCAAACTAAGGGACTTGGCGTATTCACAGCTCGAGAAGAAACAGGAAAAACAGAAAGCAGTCTATGACAAGGGGAAGCGATGGAGGAGGATGAAGGTAGACGACTGGGTTTTAGTGCTGTTGCCCTCATCTACAAAAACATTCCAGGCCGAATGGTTGGGACCCTACAAGATCATCGGAACTGTCGGGCAAACCAGCTATCGGGTGCGAATAACGGCCCGGAGGAGCCAGATCTACCACGTGAATCTACTGAAGAAGTGGTTAGGGCCCCCCCGAAGACGGCACATCTCACATTACCAACACACGCCTCTATCTCCACCACCTTGGAACAGTTGGTGGTCAATGAGGACTTGCGAGACCAAGAGAAAGAGGAACTCCGCAAAACCCTATCCCCGTTTTCCTCCCTGTTCTCCGACAAACCTGGAAAGACCACTATGGCGGAACACTGCATTGTGACCCTCCCGGGGAAGATCATCAAACAGCGTCCATATAGGATACCCGCAGCCAAACGAGCTGCGGTACAAAGAGAGGTACAAGAGATGTTACAACTCGGAGTCATAAGGCCATCCAAGAGCGAGTGGTCGTCTCCCATAGTGATGGTGCCCAAACCGGATGGGAGCACCAGGTTCTGTATGGACTTTAGAGCTCTCAACGACATCTCCTCCTTTGATGCCTACCCTATCCCTCGTATTGATGAATTGATCGAAAAATTGGGGGAGGCCCGGTATATCACCACGTTGGACCTCACCAAAGGATACTGGCAGGTGCCTCTGAGGGAAGAGGACCGGAAGAAGACCGCTTTTTCCACCCAGGATGGGCTGTTCGAGTTCACGGTGCTCCCCTTCGGTTTACATGGGGCCCCGGCGACTTTTCAGCGTCTCATGAATACGGTGCTCCGGGAATACCAATCCTTTACGTCTGCCTACCTAGACGACATCGTGATCTTCAGCCCCTCATGGGAATCCCATCTAGATCATCTACAGACAGTACTGTATGCCTTAGAACAAGCCGGGCTACACATCAACTCAAGGAAGTCCCGGGTAGCTTACCAAAAGGTCAAATATCTGGGTTACGTACTAGGTCACGGAATGATAGAACCACAAATCGAAAAGGTAAGGGCAATTGCAGAGACCCCGTTCCCCAGCACAAAGAGAGAAATGAGAGCATTCCTAGGGTTGATAGGTTATTATCGCCGCTTCATCCCCCAGTTCTCCGACGTAGCCGCCCCCCTCACCGACACCCTTAGACAAGCGGTGAAAACACAAAGTCTTTTGCAACCCACACCACAGATGCAGAAAGCCTTCAATACACTAAAGCGAACCATCACCACCAACCCAGTGTTCCTCCCCCGACTTTTCCCGACCATTTATCCTCCACACTGACGCATCAGACTATGGCATAGGGGCTGTCCTCTCACAAACGTCAGAGGAGGGTGTCGACCATCCCATATTGTATATCAGCCGCAAGCTATTCCCACGGGAACTTAAATACCCCACCGTTGAGAAAGAATGTCTGGCTGTAAAATGGGCTGTCGACAAGCTGAGGTACTATCTTGAGGGTCACCACTTCACCCTGTACACGGACCACGCCCCCCTCCAGTGGATGAGCAGGAACATCGCTCTTAACCCCAGGGTTCTGCGCTGGTTCCTGTCCCTCCAGCCTTTTTCCTTCACTGTGAGGCACTGTAGGGGCAAGGACAATGGCAGTGCCGACTATTTGTCCCGTTATCCTCTCCCCGATCGGGAGAATCCAAGGGGGGTGGTATGTGACCGGGCGGGCTCGGACCTGAAGGGGACTAAACGAGCAAAGAGCCTGGGAAACGAGGAAACCACCCTTTCCCCTCTTCCTTACCAGGAGCAGGACGAGTGGGGTTACGCAGTCCCACGAAGGACAGGAGACGAGGAAGAATACATACACCGTCCCTTTAACTGGGAAGGCTGGTCGGCGGGACACGCCCCTACGATGACGACGAGGAACCCTGGCCAATAAGATCGGGTGGAGAACGGAGGCCGGTGTGTGACATCACCGGAGGAGTCGAGGAGGAAGACGTGGACGGGAGGAGAGAGCGAGCAACCGAAGAAAACACCGGGAAGGAGACAGCGAGGACGAGTGAAGACGGAGAGCCAGGAGGCCAACGACCCCGTGACTCGCCCAGCCACGCTCCTGGAGGAGTGTGGCTCACACAGGTACGCGACCGTTTGGCGGGCTGGGTAGGAAAGAGGGAGAGACCGGATACTTGACCTGTGGGATCCCTGTTCCCTGGTATACCCTCCCTGAGCACTTCCCTCACGCCGATAGACGTATCGTGCACCGAGTGATCCCATCACCACCCTTCCCTGTTTCAAGTCTAGTGCACCTGTACACCCCACTTACACTTGGTATCCTGTTTGTTTTTCACCCCCACCACCTTGGAGGACGGGACCGCGCTGGAGCGTGTAAGAAGAGGGAGGACCTCCTCGAGGGAGCAGGAAGCGAAGGACCAGCCCCCGCTCCCGTACTACAGACAGACCACAAAGAGACGCGTGTTACACCCAATAAAGCCCTTCTTACCCAAACCCAGTCTCCGACCCCTTTCTGACACCCCGCTACAAATATGCATAGGAGAAATATTTTGGGTATCAGTAGAGAGAGATATATATGTTTCCTGCAAAGCAGATGTGAAGAATTGCACTTTATAAAATGGCCGATACATTAGTCATCTATTTATGCAACCATGCACTTAATTTCTTCATTTATGTTTTAACATATACGGCTGCCCAATGAAATTAGTACATGATATAAGGTTGATTTGTAATTAAGTTCACTGACATTGACGTAGGCCAGGAGGCCAAAACACGTTTGTCAGTTTCTTTCGGTTGCAAACAATAAATGAATTTCTAAATATACAGTCCGAGAGTGCATGACGTTCCTGTGTGGAAGTTTGTGGCATGTGTGTGATACCGTTTCTGCAAGCCGCAGCACCCGCGTGTGCCTCCAGTAGCCCCAAGGACCACCATTTCCCCAGGGATTTAACTTTAATTAATGGGGGGCCACGCGGACCCCCGCAGTCCCGGGGACCGACACTTTCCTGGGGAAATTACCATAGAAAGGCTGGGGGCCCGCACGGCCTCTAGCATCTAAAGTGAATATTAGAGAGGGGCCGCGGAGCCCCCCTGCTGGAGCCAAAGATGGCCCTGGGGACTGTTACCTCCCAGGGCTGGCTCCTGCTATGTCCTGGGGTGCCCATCCCTGGGACATAACTGTTTGCTATGGCTTGGCAGGAGCTTTACCGCCCCCCCAAGCCATAGCAAACTGAGCCCTGCTTTGAGCAAGTAAGAGCATTTTGTTCTCGATTGCTCAAAGTGGAGCACAATTGCTCTGACAGAGAGTGAGCTGCATGTTTGCAGCTCCCTCTTTGTCAAAGCAATGCCGGCACCCGCAGGAGGCGGGGAGCTGGCAGGGACCAGGGGGGCCTTGAAGGCCCCCCGTGGTCCCCAAAATTGCTAAGTGGGTGTCCTGGGTAGGACCAGGGCACTCACAACAGAGGCCGTACCCCGGGGGATGGGCTGCCTGTTGCCAAAATCAGCCCGGGAGTGGGGAGCATGTAGCCTCCCTCCCCTTAGTCTTGTTTTGTAAAAAAAAAAACATGCAAAGTCTGGGTCCCGAGGGGTGGGATCCCCGGGGGTGAGATTGGCCTGCCCCCTCCCCCCATTGAAAAAAGGCATGGCCTCGGGGTGAGACGTCATCAAGGATGTCATCAGTGATGTCACTGACCATGTCATGAGTGATATGTGAGGTCATAAGCAGTGCATTGAGGGGCATAAATTATATTTAGCTCAGGTAACTATAACTGCAGAATTTCACTGTTTTTGTATGAGGGAAATCTGAGCCTAACTATAAATTCCCTGTAACCTTTGTTTTTTTTAGATAGGTAGGTTAGGAAAAAAAGCATTTTTTGACTTGCCTACAACCTTCTCGTCAGTTGACGATTCATCACAAACCTTTCCAAAAAAGGATCAAGTTAGGTCTTGTTGTGCATAGAAAGTTTTGGGGTGATCCATCAAGTGGAGGTGCTGAGAAAAAGGGATGTAAAAAAAAGAATGTTTTCCCATGTTAATTCCTATAGGACCTTTAGACACGCCTGCAGCCCGAACTGCTGGACAGAATTATATCACATTTGGCAGAAATGTAGATTTGGTTACGCAGATTGTGCTTTATGTTATTTGGCATAAATCCATTCAGTAGTTGTTGAGAAAGTTAAGAAAATAGAGTTAGTGATATCTGTGGCCGCGACAACTTCGCAAAAAATAACAAGCTCGTGCAGGAAAATGCAGAGCTCCGATTGGCTGCCAACACTTCAAACAGGAATGTTGGCAACCATTTTGCCGAGTCCCCCCAAAAAAGTAAAAACAATAAAAAGGGGTCAGGGTAGGTACACCCTGATCCCATAAAGTGTGATTTGGGGTCCCAGAAGGTCTCTGACAGGCCAAGAAAGCATTTAAAAATAAATAAAAATACAGCAAAATGGCGATATTTGCAAATTTGCGGTAAAAAACCAAGTGCGGGCTCCCACGCTTGTCTTTAATTGAACCCCGGGGGGGGCCAGGTCCTGGGGGCATGCCAGTGAAATGGGAGGGGGCACACGGGTCCCCCTTCTTAGGGCCTATTAAAGCCCAAGGGACCGCCACTGGGGCATTGTTTTTTATG